>OY728134.1:1383360591-1384610591 GCA_963277665.1 Viscum album | reverse complement strand
ATACCCAATAATCACAGTAGCATCTCATCCTTGATCTCCTTAGTTTAACTTCTGAATCATTAAATGGAGTAAAACCTATCATAATACATTTTATAGACTCTGAGGGACCATCCCACTCTAAGAACCCACCAAGATTCCAATCCATCCTCATAAGTATTTCCTCATCAAACACTAGACGTACAATTGCCACATTTATCACCATAAGGCCCAATCCTATTAGGAATATTTTACTTGATCTAAACCCTCATCTAGTCCATACACATATCATCCAAATTATAAGACATATGTTAGACCACTCATATCCCAATTGATATCTAGTGAAAGGGTGATTTCATTTCCATAAAATAACTAAAGAATTTTATCTAAACCTAGGCGGCTTGTGAACACCATATCTATAGGTCTACTATGTTAATCTATTTACTTTCATTTACCGTCATTAGACTCCATGACTCCCATGGAACATAGTTATAATAAATCCCTTGTCAATCTATGATCGAATAATCAAGTTAGTGTTTAAGGGTCTATCGAGGCTCTTAATACTATCTTTATATACATAAGAATTCTTATTTAAAGAAACAATTAATTTAAGTAATGGTTGATCACCTATGGAGGTGCTTATACTTCATCTTCTAACTGCTAAATGATGTATTTCCTCCACATGAATGAGGAATTAAAAAACTCCCCTTCCATGTTCATGTAAAACCTATATTTTCCAAAGACAGCATACTAACCACAAATATATAGGTGAGAAAAATCAGAAGACTGGTCCATGATCACATCATTAGTCATAGCTTCATCAAAAATCTTCATGCCTTAAGCCTTATATTAATCATATGATTTGACATATACTTACCATATTAGTGAATGTTGATTCATATTCAATCACTAACAATTTTTCCTACTCAATATCTAAGAGATCTCAAGATCTAGCTTGTTTAAGATCATCTAGGAAGTTTTGGTCATTGAAGATTAGTTGGAATCACTTTTAATAATGTTTTCATCCTCCCATTCCACAATAACTTTACACCACAACCTATCTTGACCCTTTAGTAATGGTGTAGCCATGTAATTTCCCAAACAAACTTGTATTGAACAAAACCAAACTAAGCTGAAACTCGAGCCAAACTAATTATATACCATTTATAGGAAGATTAATTGTTAATTAATAGGAATGTACTTTTTAATAGTATCATTTTGAAACATGGATTTGTTTCCCCCTTGCTTGCAGGAACATGATTTGACCTATGTGGCGTTGTGGTTCTTATATGTTGGGCGGTGACATGTATAGTCACACGAGACAAGTATGTTTTAGTTTAGTTTTTATTTTATTTTCTTTATCGCATTGTCCACATAGGTCTTTTACTGGTTTCTATGGACAGGGAGTAGTTATATTCTACGAAGGAGGCCAGAAGGGGTTCAGATTCTTTCAATCCGCCGGCTTTAATCCGAGGTAAGATTCTATGATTACTACTTGTCTCGCACCTCATATATTTTGGGGATTTCAATGTTTTTGACTCCATATTATGTTTTTGGTAGGGCATTGGATTGTTTTGTGTTGGTTCGGGTGGATTTGGTTCTCGCCAATGGAGGTAAGGATTTAATGCTGTTGGTTGGTTTTTCACTGGTTATGTAGGGTCCTTTATGTGTTTTAAGGTTCTTAATATCCTTTTTGTAGTGCGTTGATCCCTGCTCGTTGGTTTTGAGTCACCAAGTCAAGGGTGACTCGCCTGCGTGTGCATAGGTAAGTAAGTATATGTATGTGGGTTCCCCCGTTACGTGTATAGTCAACCATGGCAATGATTATGCACGTATGGGGCTTGGTGTTCCCATGTATATATATAAAAATGCATACGCAGGAGAGTGGAGACAGGTATATGCATTTAAGCATATGTGTAAGGATCCCCTTGCACATGCTCATGGCCATGTGGGTGTGTGCATAGGGGATAGGTGTCCTTGCATGTGTGTGAAGGTGTGTATACTCAGTTGGGGAGCATCGGCTTTTAGTTAGAAAGATCCAAGAGCCGAAGTGGACGGCTTGGTTCCACCTTGAGGTAGGGTCCCTCTTCTAGTCTCTTTAATTAAAGAATTCTTTAAATTGTATTACCTTATTTATTAATTATGCATAATTATATCGACTTGCATATCTTGAATAAGTGTTCTTTTATATAATCATTTCATTTGATAAATAACGTCATTTTTTATAATAAAACCCTTCCAACGGAGGTGCGCTGTCTGCGAAAACTCACAGTGATAGTTATGTTGATCTAGTTGCTTAACTTATTGCATTTGATTTGTGCTGAATGAGTTATAAAATAAATGTTAAATATAATTAAATGAATTTTGTGATAAAGCAATGCCATGATTTTATAATAAAACCCCTTCAATGGAGGTGCGCTGTCTTCTAAACCAAAGAGTAGTGATAGTTATTTTCTGTCGTTTTGTTTCCCTTTAGACGTTGCGTCATTGTGTCACTCGCTACAACCTTCTCAGGTGATCCCTTGTTATAGAATATTAAATAGTTGATATGTTATATCATTTGGCGGCAGGGCGACTGCCGGAATGTTGCCCCGCCTCCTCCCGCTCCATTCGCTCCTGGCCGGAAGATGCTGCCCTACGGATGTCGCTGGACCGGGCCAACACGTCGCGGTCACGTCGCGGTCACGCCGTGGTCACGCCGCGGTCACGCCGCGGTCACGCCGCGGTCACGCCGCGGTCACGCCGCGGTCACGCCGCGGTCACGCCGCGGTCACGCCGCGGTCACGCCGTGGTCACGCCGCGGTCACGCCGTGGTCACGCCGTGGTAATGCCATGATTTGACCCTGCTCTAGGACGACACCTTGCGGCGGTTCGCAATCCTGTCAGGATTCGATGTATGATACCTTGATAGAGTTTTAGATACATTACCCATCCATAGTAAATGGGGAGGGAGGCGACGACCGGAATGTTTCCCCACTTCCTCCCGCTCTCTTTGCTCCTGACCAGAAGATGCTACACCGCAGATGTCGCTAGACCGGGCCAACACGCCGCGGCCATGCCGCGGTCACACCGCGGTCACACCGCGGTCACGCCGCGGTCACGCCGCGGTCACGCCGCGGTCACGCCGCGGTCACGCCGTGGTAATGCCATGATTTGGCCCTGCTCTAGGACGACACCTTGCGGCGGTTCGCAATCCTGTCGGGATTCGATGTATGATACCTTGATATAGTTTTAGATACATTACCCATCCATAGTAAATGGGGAGGGAGGCGACGACCGGAATGTTTCCCCACTTCCTCCCGCTCTCTTCGCTCCTGGCCAGAAGATGCTACTCCGCAGATGTCGCTAGACCGGGCCAACACGCCGCGGTCACGCCGCGGTCACGCTGTGATTTGTCCCTGCTCCAAGACGACACCCTGTGGTGGTTCACAGTCCTGTCGGGATACTTCTCCTATCCCTAATCCGCACTTCTCCAAACCCTCGACGCCAATCCCATACTCCTCTCGTCCTCGCTACCGCTCCCATACCGACCACCCCTCGCCGCCGCTCCCATCCCAACCACCCCTCACCGCTCGCCGATCGCCGCTCCCCGCTCATCTGCGCTCATGATTTTTTTCAAAAATCTCTATGCGAACCCATAACCCTTCTCGTTTTACCCTAAACCATAGCTCGACGCACCCATATGGAAGATTTTTCCCAATAGCTCGACACGAATTCTACTTCCCAACCGACTCTCGACGTGAACCCTACTTCCCAGCGCGACAGGTCTGGTTTTCCAATGCTCAATTCTTCCACATTAAATGGGTACGTATTATGATCCACTTACGATTTTAGGTTGTGTTTGGAACCCTGCTTCCCTACCTACTCTCGAGGGTTCTAACTCTACTTTCCAACCGGTCATCTTATCTTTGATTCAAGTAATTTTTGTTCATTCACTTTAAATCAGTATGTACGCCTTCATTTATTTTTGATTTTTTGGTTCCATTTCGCTGCAATGTACTGTCTATTATGATCCCCTTATGAACAAAAGCAATATATCATTTTAGGTTGCAATTTTGTTTTAATTTACCTGTATAGAATCATTTTGATTGATATTGAAGAGGTCAAAATGAGGTGGGGAGGAGGGGGGGATGTGCTGGAGGGGGGGGGGATGGGAAGGGGTGAGGTGAGGAGGAGGGGGGTGGATAGGGGGTTGGAGGTGGCTGTGTAGGTGGGGGAGAGGGGGAGAGGGGGAGAGGGGGAAAGGGGGGGGATGTGCTGGGGGTGAGAAAAGATAAGATACAGGTGTGAAAGAACATCCATTTTGATGGCAGCACCAATACATTAACGACTAGAAAAACCTGATCAGCGATCAACAACGTCTCCTACTGATCATCTATCAACAACGCACCCAATGGGGTATATAAAATAAATGAATAACCAATGAATTATCAATGGTCCTCATGACAATCATAAAAGTTTTACCTTACAAGGGATCTATAGTACAAGATTGACCACTCCACATGGGCGTTATTAATTAACAGGTATAGAAAACACTGGTCACTCAATCAGTAACAATCCCATTATAGCATCTTCAAGAGTCCCATTGATGCATATAAATATCTTAAGGAAATACGACCATAACTTCTATCCCACATCATCATCCCATACCAATGGTTCCAATAGTTCCAATCCTAAAAAAAGACAGTAATCCTCAACTGTTCTAACCTTGAGAAATAGGTACCAAAATTTCAGGATAAAACAAGATCTCTTCATATATACTACTTGATTATAATTTTCAGGATCTATATGAAAGAACATTGAACCGAACTAGCTTAGATTTCACAATCCATTCCAACTAATGATCTCATAATAACCCTCACACATGATTCTCATCTCACAACCCAACCTGCTGGAGGATTCTGAATCCAATCCTTGAAGAAATCCTGATAAAGAATTGTTTTACTCCAAAACACCATAAAGACCACATTCAAACACAGAAAGTATTCCATCATGGAAATTTATATGAAAAACTGATCAAAATTGAATACTCATAAGTCGAATTCTGACTTGAGGGTTAAAATAGGGTAAACACAACAAGGAGAAAAAAGTACCCAACCTGTACTTTAGGTATATGATATGTAACCCAAAATGTCCCCTCGTTCCATGTGACATAGACTGCTCAGTGTGTACTTTTCCAAAGTACACATCATGTGTTCCGGTATATGATGTTTACCCCCACCTGGGTACATTCACATACAAGGCCCCACTTAGCATGAAGAATTCCCTACTACATGGAATGTATCACCCCATACACAATCTTTACCCCACATATGGTTCCCATGTATGTACATATCCATATATCCCCCCCACACACAAGGTCTACCCACGCACAATGCCTATCCATGTACCTCACACTAGATATAGCTTTATACCCTACATGGTCATCTTCCACTAGCACACCCCGAGTCACCACTACATGGCATGTAACCCACCCCCTTGTATTAATCTTTTAGTTCCCAAAACCCATATTTCCCAAGTACGAAGAACACATGATGTGTGTTCTCAAAACTACACATCATGTACATGAGTTATCCCAAACTAAACCCCCCAAAAATATCCCAAAACACCTAATTTCTCCAAAGTATCCATTGATTGAATCCTGAATGGGTCACCAAAAACCCAAAAAATACGATTAAAACTTAAAATCAACTACCCTATGGGAATTTGTGGGGGAGGCAGGGGTGTTTGGCAAGGGTGAGTTGGGGAGGAGGGGGGGCTGTGTAGGGGGTTTGGTGGGGAGGGGGTGGGCTGGGCAGGGGGGAGGGGGGTTGTGCAGGTTTGGGGGTGGCTGTGTAGGTGGGGGTGCTGGGCAGATGGGGGAGGGGGGCTGGGCAGGGGGTTGTGCAGGTGGGGTGGTGGTTGTGTAAGTGGGGGAGGGGGTGGGATGTGCAGGGGGTTTGGCTAGGCAGGGGGAGTGGGGCTGGACAGGGGGGGCTGTGCCAGTGGGGTAGTGGGGGGGTTGTGCAGGTGTGGGGGGGCTGGGCAGATGGGGGGGGGGGAAGGGGGGTTGTGCCGGTGCGGGGTGGTGGTTGTGCAGGTGGGGGAGGGGGTGGGATGTGCAGGGGGTTAGGCTAGGCAGGGGGAGGGGGCTGGGCAGGGGGGATGTGTAGGTGGGGTAGTGGGGGGGGGGGGTTGGGCAGGTGGATGAGTATGGAGATGAACTTGAGTTCCTTGAACCCAATTAGGGAACTGCAGAACGATTTCGTAGGACCCGAGTATATCGGATAAGGCACATTCGTGGTAGAATCTATAATTCTAGCCATGTCCCTACTTACACTATCAATGTTGTAGAAACCGTGGAAGAGCCATTTAGTGAGTCTAGTAAGAGAAGGAAAATTCCCATGCATAATCCAACCAGGTACAATTACTATGGAATGTAATAATGCAACAACCACCATAGATCAAGATTAATACGTCATTATGTTGAGAAACATCAGACCCTTGTACCTTTATTTAATGATAAATGTTAGCAATATTTGAAAATATTACATTGACTATGATTTTTGATTTAATATCATTCTAATGTTGACACATTCTCATATGTGATATGATGAGGACAATATAGAACCTTCCACATAGATACTACAATTCTGTGTCCAATGCAAGAAATGTCCATAAGTCCAATTCATGCTCGGGGATCAATTTGGAGACCTCATTTCTGAATCATAATTTATAGTAATTCAGCAGGATCAAAACATCATTGACTTTTTAGGAAGGCCTCTTTAAACTTTTCTGACCACTCAAACATAACTACATTCTTAGTAATCCTAGTCATAGGAACTTCTAAAGGGGAAAAGTTTTAAATGAACCACATGTAAAACCCGAACAAACAAATGAAACCCACATTCTCAAACATGTTTCGTATGCCTTCTCATGAAACCACAACCTATACATTCATTGGGTCCACATAAATTCCCACATTATAGATTACGTGCCTTAGAAAACATACTTTATGGAAGCATAAGTGACACTTTGAGATCTTATAAAACATATAATGTGGTCAAAGTGTACAAAAAAAATCTATAGGTGTCCAATGTGTATATCAATGGTCGGTGAGTATATAAGGATATCATCAATAAGAACCACAATGAATGAGTTGAGATATGTATGGAAGATCTCATTCATGAGATCCATGAACACCATTGGATTAATTTTAAACATGAAAGGAAATTAAAGATATGTATAGAATATTCCTTAATAATTTTCACACCATTTGTAATACAAAATCATATATATACATTCATTCAACTAATCAATTCATGTCCTTAAAAAAGTTCCACATGTCTCATTACTGCTAAGTAAAAAATGGCAAGGATCAATATTTGCCCTCATGTACCTCTTTATAACCTCTTTATTACCTCTACACAAGTAGTAATTTACCGCTTTCAAAATAGTAAATTATCTTCACACATGTCTTTTCTAGCCCAACATATTTATATGTATCCACTACTTTTACCCTTATCAAAGCCCTAGACTAATACTTCTCACTCAATATAGCTCATCACTAAACTCCCAACATCTTCCATACTACTAAATGTAGTGTCTCATACAACTATATATCACATACCAACCTTCTCACTTAACAAACATCCATGTTAATACATTATGATCAATGTAAATCCATTTTCTGAAATAATACCATATTAACCATGGTAGGTCTAATATCACATTCAAAACTCTCCATTATCACTCATGGTTGGGTTCATCTAGAACCTTATCACTCAAGGTGAGGCCATTATATTGACCACTACCTTATCAATCATGGTAGGGTTATATATCATGTTATAATATGATAACTTCATTATCACTCAAGTAAGGGTCCTTCTAGCACCTTATCACTCAAGGTGTTGTCATTCCTTATTATATATCACTATACTTGTTAGAATTTCTCACCCAAGATGTGTATGAAATAACAACAAGGGCATTTGGTCCATATTATATCTCACCAGATAGGTACAAGGTTCTAGTTACTCGGGACCTATTCCCCCTAACTTATCAATCATGTTAGTGTTAGATATCATTTTATAATATGATAGCATCATTATCACTCAAGTAAGGGTCCTTCCAACACCTAATCACTCAAGGTGTTTTCATTCATTAAGATATTTCACTATACTTGTTAGAATTTGTCACACAACATGTGTATGAAATAACAAGGACATTTGGTCCATATCATAGCTCACCAGCTAGTGTACCACCATGAAGACCATGATCCCATGTGATAAATGGTTAATTTTTATGATTCTCACTATGGATCATCATTCAAATTTCAATGGATACAAAAATCATCTATGGAAGGTATATACTAAAACTCATGTAGTAATCTACTAGATTGTCATGGAGGATTATCTGAATGTTTTCATTATAGATTGGGGATAGAATATTACCTTGTAATCTTATCCTCTTAGAATATGATAGAAAATTTCCAAAGTGAGCCCAACCGATGATGTAAATAATTCATAACCACTGACAAACACCATGTTGGATGTCATCATAGTATACCCCCTTGAAAATTAGGCATGTGATATCTCTCATGAATCAAGTAAATATCTATCCTCATAGAATCTATGTGTCACAAGAGCCTGAACAATATCCCTCTCTTAAACACAATCCAATACCTTGATAAATGCAACAATATAACTAAATCTCTTGACATTATAGAAGTCATTGCCCCATAGTATATGATTCCCCCATCATTATACTCTAGGAACAAAAGGGTTATAATGGTCATAGTGTAAATATCCTTCTAGGTTATTATATTGAATGATTAAATTCATCGAAAAAATATCAAATTTATCCTGGAGTAATCAAAACAAATAACCCTTATTCGATAGATTAGGATTGAGGCAGGGGATTCTTCATATATGAGTTATAAACTTGAATTTCCAATATCCACCTCCCTATTTGATGAACAAGACAACATTTTGTTGGTTCTTGGTCTCTCTACCACATCAATATGTGAACCATACAAGGGGAAGGGATGTGAGTAAGCCTTCAAAAATGAGATGATTATTTCTATGTGTTTTTTGTGTGTTTTTTTGTGTGGTTTCAGGTGATTAAAGTGAGTTTTCTATGTGTTCAGTGGTGTGTTTTCTGTGTTTGCAGGTTGCAGTGTTCCTATGACAGAGTGGTGTGTTTTTTGTGTGTGCAGTGGTGTGTTTTCTGTGTGGGCAGTGCTGTGTTTTCTGTGTTTTCTGTGTGTGCAGTGGTGTGTTTGCAGGTTGCATGTTGTAGTGTTTTGGTGAGTTTTCTATGTGTGCAGTGGTGTGTTTTCTATGCGTTTTCTGTGCAGTGGTGTGTTTTTAGAGTTTTTAATGTGTGCAGTGGTGTGTTTTATGTGTTTGTAGGTTGCAGTGGTGTGTTTTTTTTGTGATTGCAGTGTATTTTTGTGAGATGACACGTTTTTGACAGAGTTTACATTGCAGCCTGCAGTATTGCTGGCTGTTTCATCTTAAATTAATGGGGGGTCTAACCCAACGGTTTCAAAACCGTTGGGTTATACCTTTGTGATGCTGCAACATTTCCCAACGGTTTTGAACCGTTGGGTTATACCCTGCTGCATTTTCCAACGGTTTTGAACCGTTGGGTTATACCCCTGCTGATACCTTTCCCAACGGTTCAAAACCATTGGGGTATACCCTGCTTCTTTTCCCAACCCTGCTGATTTTCCCAAAGGTTCAAAACTATTGGGGTATATCCTATGCCAACGGTTTTAAAACCGTTGGCATACCCCTGTCGCTGATTTTTCCAACGGTTCAGCTGAACCGTTGGTATAAAAGAAATCTAAACAGCCTTTCCCAACGGTTCAAGGTGAACCGTTGGTATAAGGCTTTCCCCACGCCTCACAGCCCAACGGTTTCTAAAACCGTTGGGATAAGTTTTCCCAACGGTTTTAGGGCCTTTTCCAATGGTTTTAAACCGTTGGAAAAACATGGATTCCCAGTAGTGCAATTTTCATAGTTTTTATAGTTTACACCTCTTAAAATAATTAAATGAATAACAAAAATGAAAAAACATGGGTTGAGTTATGGAGGGTCAAAAATCATCATCACATGACAAATAATTATTTTCATTTGAGGTTTGGTGATGTATATGAGACTTATCATAGATAAATATTTGAAAATTGAAAAAATATTAAAAAAAAATTAATGGGGTAAATATTTCACTGTACTTCATTATTCATGACCATCATTGTGAGCTTGAGGTGTGGTAAAATATGTCACTTCTTGATAGGGGAAAACCATTGGATTTAACTTCTTTATAAAATAAAGATAAACCACCTTTTTAAGATCAAATTTTTATTTATCAATTTACAACCATCCCTTTAAGATTATAAAAATTTTATCCCAAGCTTAAATATCTTCATTATTTTTAGTGAAATTTGTTTCTATTTAGTTGAGATAGTAAATCAATTGAAAATTTATAAGTTTGGTGTTTGTACTCAATGTATGAATAAATATTCATATTCCTTTTACATTCTGTGATGACATAAGAAAAACATATGTGATGTAGGTTACAATTGGCATGCTAATAATGATGAATTAAAAGGCATTAATGGAATAAAGTAAATATTGCACCTTTTTCCTTAGGATTTTCAAAAACATTGTTTCTAGTGTGGAGTTGGAGGCTCTTTTTTATAAGAAACATTAAAATCATTTCCCCCATTGATAATATTATTGATTACATTGATTTTTAATCTTAATTATTTATATAATGGGGTTTTCCTATTAATTTCATAGTGGAGTTTTATATTCTTATGAACAAACATGATTGATGTTTGGGGATTTGATGAGCTCTTATTTTGCTTAAAATTTAAAAAACATTATAATTCAAATTCTTATGTTTCTAATGAATAATACCCACATTTTAATTATGAGTATTAATTTATGGGTATTAATGTATTAAAATCTAATATGTGAAAATAGAAATAAAAATTTGGAAAAAAATAAATAACTCTTTTTTATTATTTTTATTGTTTTTATACAGGTGGATTTTTCTAAGGGAGGCTTAACAAAAAAAATATCCTTCCCAACTAGCCTCAAATGTAACACCCTAATTTTTGATGGACCTTTTTTTAATTAATTAATTCTCATTAATATTTTTCAATGCACTAAGTCAAACATTCCATTCACATGGAATCGACTTAGCATAAATTTCATGCAACACTGAGTTTTACCGAACAAAAATATATTATTAAAATATTATATATTAAGACTTAGCTGAGACGTTAAGTTAGAGGTTATGAATATCACTAAATAACTTATTAAAATCTATATTTTACACAAATATAAAATGAATTAATTAGATACAATGAACCAATTAAATATAAATGGAATATTTTTATAGAAAATTATTTTTATGCTCACAAATCTATTTTATACTATTAAATTAAATTAATTATAATTAGTGAGTGATATTAATGTAATATAAATATTATATATTCAATAAAATATTTTTGATATTCAAATAATATATTTTATAGGCATAATATAAGAGAAAAAACAATTTAACACATAAAACCAAATATTTTTTATTAGGGTAATATTACTGCCTTTTAATGGAGACTATATTTAAAATCTACATTTTTCACTTCTATAAATTTTATATTTCAAAAAAACCTTCTTTTTTAAATTGAAACATAAAAATTTGGCTAGGGTGAATTTGTGGTATTTCTCTATGAAGTTTCATTTTTAATGAATAGTGAAAAGTACTTATGTTTAACTCAAACGGATTTTTATATAATTAATTTATTAGGTTAAATTATATTGATAAGTGATTTCATTGTTTAAATATATCATATTTTTATCAATCAATCAAATTTAGTTCATTTTAATCAATTTTACTTTAAAATTGACTATACAAAATGGCAAACATTTGAACGTTTTTACTTTAAAAACTCACATTATCATCCCATCTATAACATTATATTTAAATTAATTCATACTACATATGTGTTTTGAATTTTGAAAAATGGATACCATATTGGTAATCATAATAATATATAATTTATTACAAGGTCTACTTAGTTTTTAACCAAAATTATTTGTGAAAGTAATTAAAATTAATTACAATGATTAATGTTAAATTAATCTTAATAAGGGATTAAACCATAACCTTAATGACCAAAACCACTTTAAAACTTGTCCAAAATCTGGTCATTTCATGTTGTTCTTTCTTCCCTATTTCATATTCTTAATTTTTTAGTTTTCTTTATTTTGTTATAGTTTTCAAATGTAATTTAGATTTCTAATAAATTCATGCAACATTAACATTGTTCCACCATTTTCTTCTTCTTATTTTCATTCATATTCTTTAATAATAATAACTACTATTTTATTTATTTTTATTTCTATTAATATTATTAATATTATATTAATAGTAATTATTATTAATATAAAATTTATATTTTAAAAAAATATCTTCTTTTTTGTATTCGAGTTAATCATTAATTAAAATTATTTTCTTAATTATAATAATTATTACAATAATTAATATTGTTATTATTATTATAATAACATTATTTATAAATTATATATTTTATTTATTTTCCAATTATATTTTATTTTATTTCTCTCACTCTCTCCTCATCCCACATTCTTCAACTTTTTTATCACTCAACATTCTTTCATTTATTATTTATCTCTTCTTTTTATCTTCATCCCAATTCCACTATTGTGATCTCTGATCTTTCTCCCCCATTTTATCTCCTTCATTTTTTTTAATTTTCTTTATTTTATTTTAGTTTTCAACTGTAAATTAGAATTTTAATAAAATCATGCTTTATTAACTTTGTTCCACCATTTTCTTCTTTTTATTTTCATTCCTATTCTTTAATGATAATAATAATAATAATACTACTAATTATTTTTATTTTTATTAATACTGTTATAATTATTATTAACATGACATTCTTATTTTAAAAACTAATTTTCTTTTTTATCCTATTATTCTTCTTCAATTAAAATTCTTTTATTAATTACAATAATTAATAATAATAATATTATTATTATTATTTTAAAATTATTTATAAATTATAAATTATATTTATTTTCTTATTTTATTTTATTTTATTTCTCCCTCTCTCCTCATCCCTCATTCTTCCATTTTTATATTATTCACCCACCATTCTTTATTTTATTTTATTTTTTCTTCTTCTTATCTTCAAAGAACTTCCACTCTTGTGATCTATTACTCGTAGAAATGAAAGGATGACCCTGAGGCCTGGTCCAAGTGTGGTCAAGTTGTTCTTCAATTTTTTTAACGATTAATTTTATGTTTTATATAGAATTGAGTTGCATTCATGGGTGAGGAGAATGTCCTCGATGTGGTGACATCCCCCAATGACATGAAACTCAAATATATCTATTATTATATTTAATCATTTTTTCCTCTCTCCATTGATTAATTCTTCATATGATTGGAGTTGAGAAAATCAATGGATGAAATAACATCAATTGAGCTCGGTCTTAGAAGATGACACCTCCTAGACCCAGGAGTGTCATCAGCGTTAATTAAATGAGGATGTTCAATTAAGGGTTATTAGGCATTAAATGATATTCCACATCTTATAAATAAATAATAGTAGTAAAAAACATGAGACTTCATGCTTGGATTATCAAAATGAAATCAAACACATGATGGAGAATAATGATTGAAGCAAAAAATGAACCCCAAAGCCAAGTGATTTCTTCTTAACTAATTTTATATAGTTTTCATGTTAGTATAAATTATTATTTTACATGTCATTAGAAAATTAATAAACACCCCCAAATATTGTAATTATTTTCTTAAATCAATCTAAACAATAAAAAGAGATAATTCATGTAAAATAGATTAAGTTGGTTAACCAAACTAAAAGTCTCCTCAAGTGTGACGACCCTGGTTAGCCACTATAATACAATATGAAAAATTATAATTTCTTTTGACCATGCCCTATGACATGTGGGTGTCAAAAATCCTTCCAAGGAATCCATTCAGTTAAAACCAAAAGGAGTTACCTAATTAAGATGTAACACCCTCCCTCAAAATCCTTTCTTTTATTTTCTTTCTCCACTCACTCAAATATTATTATTTAATTTTTGTATAAAAACACCAACACCCTCAATATACTAATATATTTTTGTACTATGGTTTTGACTAACACTTACACAAACTTCTATCTAATTGCTAATGAACATATTATTTACAAGTATGGTGAACTACTACCTCACTAAATGATGATTGTTCATTTTTCATTTTCCTCCTCTAATAGTGCACATTATGATGAAAAATATGTTTATATATGTTATATATTATATTTATTATGAATTTAAGCTGCTGTAATTATTTTACAACACATATATTTATACTTTCCATCTTATGTAAATATTATAATTTTGTTTACGGAAGTGTGGACTACCACACCCTCAAAGCAATGTGAGTCATTCATACAATACATGGAATGTATTAAGGATGGATTTATTTAATATATATTATATATATTATATAATAAATATACTATAATAATCATATATATAAATATATTCACATGTATATATTTTAAATTCTTTCTTTGAACATGACAACTAATCCGAAATAGCAATCATGTGTACGTACTACCTTCCGTCTCCATGAATTGTGTATTCTATTTCATTCTTCTATATTCTATGGATTATTATAAAACACATATACTGAATATAAATTATATTTAAATCATGGTTTAAATTTTTTAATCATAATATAATTATAAGGATCAAATATATATTTAATTATGTCACATTTGAAAAACAATGAATATATTACCAGATGTGAAACATCAACATAGAATTGTTAACAAACATGTAATATAAGGTCATGATAAAACTATATATGATATTATATATAATAATATTCTTCAATAAAATATTTTTAATTAAGTTAAATTTATTATACATGAATATTTTACAAGTATGAAGAGTGTCAAGACACAAGGTAGGGGAATTTCATCTCACTTTTTACATTTGTGAGATACTTTCCCTATTCACCACTCTTTTATTTTTTGCCCTATATATACTACTCATGAAATTATTTGGTGATTATTATTATTTAATTTATTATTATTTACATATCCATTGTATTTTATTTCTTTTGGGGTGTTTATGTTTCAATAAGGGTTTAATGAGTCTTTTGTAAGTTTTCATGGAAAAAAGTTTTGAAATTGTTTTCAAGATTTTTTATAAGATTCAAGGAAAATGATTTTATAAATGATTTCACGATTAGGTTATAATTTTTCAAGTTTATTTTCCAACAAAATAGTTTTAAATTTTTTTTATGTTTTAAAAATAATTTTCAAATAATGGAGGATATTTTCATCAAGAAATATTTTTAAAGATCATTCAAAAACATTTCTCATCTATGATAACATATGTTGGTGTTAATAATGCTTTTTGGGGGAATGATTCAATGTTGTAATTAATATTCTTTCTCTGAATGGATTATGTTTTTATAGAATGATGTTTATGAAACTCATTTCTATTTAACATGTTATATGCTTTTTAAACCCAGTTTTTTTTATGAGTTATGTTTATGATGAAATGATTGTGAAAATAATCTTTTTCCATAGGTTATGATATGATTACATTTTTATAATACCCATTTAATTTTGTGGGTTATGATATGATTATTTTTTATCTTGTGGAACATTTATGTATGATTTCATTATGAGATGGGTGGGACCTATATCTCCCTCCAATGAGTTGGGTAAATATTTATATCTCATGAGATATATAAAGATGGTCTTGGGAGTGAACCTTGACTACTAATATAGTCATGGGAGTGAAACACGACAACCTAGATGGTATGAGGATTGAAATCATGCTACTATGATTTCCATGTGAGTAAACCATGACTACCAATATGGTATGGGGAGTGAACCCATACGAATAATATGGTCTTGGAAACAATGTCTTGGATACTATGGATATCATATTATATATGCTTATGTTTCATCCGAAATTCCATGTTTTATTCCTATGGTATGATTTCATGTATTACACTCTTTATTTACATATGATTCATATATTATTAACTATCAAAATTTATTCCATGATTCATGTTTCTAATCTTTGATATGCAGGGTATGATCTTCAAATGTTTTGATCACATTCTAGTACCCATGTGCTCATGTTTATTCTTATATGTCTCCCTTGTTTACACATACTGAGCATCTGAGATCACACATTTTTATGTTTCATTCCCCCAGGTTATGAAGATATATACTATGTTTGATGTTCCTATTAAAGTTTTTAGTCAAGAAGAACCTAGTGGGAGATGATGTAGTTAACTTATGTACCAATGTTAATATTTCCATGTTTCCAAAGGCACTATACTAATATGGTCTTTGGGAATATGATTTTGTAATGTTTTCAGTATTAATAAAATGTGATGTAATTTTAATGTATATCAGGAATGGTTTATTATAGTTTTTATCTGAGTAAAGGAATAGTTAAACATTATAATCTAGGATAATAAAACCTTATTGATAACTGTAAGTACATGTTAAAGGATATGTCTAAGGATAAGTAAATGTATTGAAACATTTCCTAGAATTTTGTTAAATAATGGATTGAGTGATTTCCTAGTAATACATCTCTGTGTAGATACTATAAGTAGATTTGTCTCTAGAATAGATATACTTAGGGGTAACAACTCCAAAAAGATATATCAGGCCAAAATCGGGGTAATCTGGTACATGAAAATAGGCCTTGCTACACATCTAGTTTGACACTCTCAGGGGATATGCTTTGGGAATTCACAAACACTCCATAAACCATCATAAAATATTTAAAAATAATTTGGCTATGAATAACCTATGATTAACCTAAGCTGTCATTGATTAAAAAAGGTTTCATAACATACACATCATATAAGTGACTTTTTATTATTATGTGGTTCCTCATTATGATAAATGTTTCTTACTCTATGATTTTTGTTTTAGTCAATGGTTAGAACCCTAAGGAATTTCTTTAATGGTGATTGTGATGTACAATGCAATGATTTTCCTCCAGAGAAATTGAATGCTATGGGTGATGGGATGAAAACTCTAGTTGTTATGATCCTACATCTTTCTCAATCTATGAATCATGGTGGAATTTGACATGAGAAAATGTGGGAACAACATGTTGTTGAGTCATTCATGAGGCAATTTACACATTATTTCAGAGGATATTATGATCTACTTGTTGTTCAACAATAGATTAGTAATACTGAAACTATATTCTCCATTCTCCAGTTTTCAGAGCATGAGAAAGTCATTCTAGTTTTTATTAGTTAGAAGGTGAAGAGGACTAGTGGGGGACTCTAACTAAGAATATGAGGAATCAAGATAAAACTGAATTCTGGAATGGTATGAGTTTAAGAACTTATTTTTCTATAAGTACTTTCCCTAGATTTGTTGTACCAAGATGGAGAAGGAGTTCCTCGAGTTGAAGCAAAGGGATGATGAGTCTGTTGGTACCTATGAGGCTAATTTCACAAGACATTCAAGGTATGATTCCGGAATTATCAACCATCTTAAAAGTAAATCTGATAGGTTCTTCAGTGGATTAAAGACAATTATCATAATGAAATAATTGATAAGAGACCTTAGTATCTATGAATTTATTGTTTCTTGTGCAATTGAAGTTGAAATGGAGGTTGGATTCACAAATAAATTTCATGGTTCTGACAAGAAAAGGAAGATGGAGTTTAATGGAAAATATAAAAACCATGAAGAGAAAAAAAAAGAGCTTTCCATTATGCTCTAAGTGTGGGAAGAATCATAGCGGAAATTTTCTTAAGGGTGCTAATAAATTATTTATGTGTGGAATGAAAGTTTATTAGGCATTTGATTATTTAAGTGGTGTGAAAAAGTTAGATAATGGTTCTAAAGGAGTGAAAGCAACACAGAATGCACCTCACATGTTCCAATGCTACTAGTGTATAGAGAATGGTCATTATTCTAACTAGATCCAAAACCCAAGTGCCAGTGATGATGATCGATTTCAGTAACCTCTTAAACTGTGGGACAACAGTAAATCTCATGCAATCACTATTTGTTATAAGGAGTGTAATAATGAAGTGGTGAAAGGTACACTTACATTCCTTTATATGACTACAAATGATTTCATCCCAAGTCTATGATCCATATTTGGTTTATGTTTGTGGGAATGTGTTTCTTGAAAATATTTTCATTCTTACATTGGTTGAATTTGATGTCATCTTAGGCATGAATTGACGGTCACTACATAAATATCATATCAATTTTGAGGAAGGGATGTTATATTTGATATTTTAGACCCCACTATGATTGTCCATCAATGTGATGACAATAATGAACATCCTACAGAGATTACATCCAGTGTATGGGTCTTAATTACAATTTAAAAGGGTTGTTAATCTCAAATGGTTAGAGATAAAATTGCAATCGATGTTATGCGAATTGGTTGGGAATTTTCAGAAGTCCTTCTGGAAGAGTTTTTTATCCTTCCACAAAGTTGTGAAGTTGAGTTCTCAATTGAACTCATACCTGGTTCCAGAACAATTTCAAAGACTCCATATAGAATGGCACTAATAATTTGGTAAGAATTGAAGAAGAAAGTCTAATAAAAACTTGATAAGGGATTCATTTGGACAAGTGTGTCAGATTGGGGTGCACCTATTCTTATTTTAAATAATAAATATGGATCAATGAGACTTTTCATTGAATATCGAGAGTTGAAAAAAAATCACAATCCAGAACAAGTATCTTATTCCCCATATTAATTACTTGTTTGATCAAATATACATAGATCAATACATTTCCACGTTTTACCTTAATTCTAGATATCAATAATTGAGGGTCAAGAAAGAGGGTATACCAAATATGACATTTTGTACAAGGTATTAACATTATGAATATATAGTAATGCCTTTCAGTATGAATAATTCCCCTGATATCTTTATGAATTAAATGAATAGAGTCTTTAGGGATTACCTTGATCATTTTAGTGTAGTATTTATAGATGATATTATTATCCATTCAACAAGAAAAGAAGTTAATGAAGACCACCTGATAATTGTACTAAAGAACCTAAAGAAAGAGAAATTATATGATAAATTTAAAAGGTGTGAATTGTGACTGCAAAAGGTTTCATTTTTGGGTCACATAATCTCAAGTGATTGTATAGCAGTAGATACATCAATGACGGAGGCTATGGAATACTTAAATTGAAAAACCATGGTGACTGAGATCCATATCTTTCTTGGTTTATCTGGATATTATCGATGGTTTATATATAATTTCTCATGACTATCTAATCCTTTGACCAAGTTAACCTGGAAAGGTGTCATGTTTTATTGGAAAAATTAATGTGAGGAAAATTTCAAGGAACTAAAGAAAAGTTTAGTCAAAACACCTATACTTACATTACCCTATAGTGTATAAGGGGTTATAATCTATAGTTATTCATAAATGAAGGAATTGGGATGTGTTCTTATACAGAATAACATGGTTATAGCCTATACCTCACAACAGTTGAAGATTCATGAGAAAAATTACCCAACTCATTATTTGGAGTTAGAAGAGGTAATTTTTACATTAAATAAATGGACGAGTTATATTTATAGAGAAAATTGTGATACATACACTGATCATAAAATTCTGAAATGTATATTCACACAGAAGGAGTTGAACATGAGTTAGAGAAGATGGGTGGATCTAAAAAAGGATTTTGAATGATCAATACATTACCACCTGGGAAAGAGAACAAGGTGGATGATGATTTAAGTCGAAATAATCATGCTATCTTATCCATGATGAGGATGAAAAAATAAAATATTTCTGGATTTTCAAAGGATAGATCTATAAACCCTAAAGGAAGGGAAATAAATATCATCTTTAAAAAATGTGTGTTCAACCCTATATCCAAGTGAAGTTTAAGGAGGCCCAAAAGGAGGATGTAATTCTTCAAAAGAAAGTTAGAATTGTTCCTAAGTTTATCCTTGATTCGAATGTAAGGATAATGTTCAATAACTGTGTATATGTTCCTTCCATACTAGATTTAAAGAATACTATATTAGAGGAAGCACATAGTTCTTAATTCTCTATTCTTCCAGAATGTATGATGATGTATAAGGATTTAAAAGAATGTTTCTGGGGGGATGGAATGAAGAGAGATACTGTGATGTTTGTATCTCGATTCTTGGAATACCAGCATGTTATGGTTGAAATACAAAAGTATAAAGTGATGTTTCATCTATTACCCATACCGGAATGGAAACTGGAGAACATAACAATATATTTTTTTCATTTCAATACCCAGAACATATAAAGGGTTTAATGTTATATGGGTGGTTGTCGATCTCCTTACTAAGTCAGCACACGTCATTGATATCACATAATATTTCTCTCCAAATCAGCTTTCCAGGATGCACATCATGAAAGTGTTAAGTATACATGGAGTACCACATTCCATTATATCTAATCGATATCTAAGATTTACCTCAAAATTCTGGAAAATTCTTCAGCAAGAACTTGATACATAATTGAGTGTCAACACTATTTATCATCTTTAGATGGATGGTCAATCTGAATGAACAATTCAAAACCTATAGAATATGTTGAGATCTTGATCTTTAGATTTAATTTTTGGTTGGAATCAACACGTTCTCTATTTTAGTTTTCTTACAATAATACCTTTCACTGAATCATTGAGATGACACCTTATGAAGCACTTAATGGGATGTAACGTAGAGCTCCAATGTGTTGGGAAGAAGTTGTATAATGGAAGCTATTGGGACCTGATATCACTAATGAAATGTTAGAGAATGTTTGATCAATTCAGTAGAATATCAAGGTATCTAAAAGTCTCTAAAAAATGTATGTTGATACTCGTCAGTGTGATCTGGAATTTGAATATGGTGAAAAGGTGTTTTTATGAATCTCTCCCGGGATGAAGGTTATGAGATTCAAGAAGAAAGGGAAACTAATCCCTAGGTATATTGGTCCCAATGCTATTATTTATTGTATTGGGACAATATACTATTCCTTAATGCTTCCTCCAAATATCTCTCATGTCCATAATGTGTTCCATATATCTCTCCTGACGAGGAACATACCTAACCCTTCTCATGGATTGATGTCAGATGACATATAGCTGAAGTATGATCTTTATTATGAGGATATGCCAATTTATTTTCTAGATCATACAGATAATGTTCTATTAAACAAGACCACTCACCTATTCTTGGTTTTGTGGGGAAAACACTAGTTAGAGGAAGTTACATGGGAACTTAAGGATATGATAAAGTAGAAGTATACTCATTTTTTGTACCAAAATGATGAATTTAGAGGGTGAAATTCATTTTAAGGGGGGTATAATGTAACAACCTAAGTATTTATGGACCTTTTTTGAATTAAATAATTTTCATTGATGTTTTGATATGAATTAAGTCAAACATTCCCTTCCCACAACACTAACTTGGCCTACATTACAAGAAACATCGAGTTTTACTAAACAAAGTTACATTTTTGAAATATTATATATTAAAAATTAACCTAGGATTTAAGTAAGAAATTATGAATAGAACTAACTAACTTATGAAAATTAGTTTTTTACAGAAATATAAAATAAATTCATTAGTTTTAATGAACCGAATAAATATAAATGTTATATTTTTATAGAAAACTATTTTCATGATCACAAAGCTATTTTATCCTAATAAATTAAATTAATTATAATAATTGCGTGATATTAATTTAAAATTTATATGTTATATATTCAATAAAATTTTGACGATATTCATCCAATAGATTTTGTAGGCATAATATAAGAACCAAACCAATTTAACAAATAAACCCCAATATTTTTATTAAGGTAATATTACCACTTTGTAATGGAGAAATTTTATTAAATATAACTTTTGGAACTTTTATAAATTTAAATGTAAAAATTAAATACATTTTTTAAATTTAAACATAGAAATTAGGTTAAGGTTATTTTTTCGTATTTGTATGTGAAGTTTCATTTTTTAATGAATAGTAAAAACAACTGAAATTTAGCCGAAATTTATTTTTCATATAATTTATTTATAAGGTTAAATTATATTCATAATTTATTTAAATGTTTAATTATATCACATTTTTATCATTCAATCCAATTTAGATCATTGCAATCAATTTCACATTGAAATTTACTATAAAAACATAGAAATATTTTGAATGTTTTAAAACCCCGCATTGTCGTCCAATCTGTGGGATTATATTTAAATTAAATTCTACCACTTATGTATTTGGAATTTGGAAAATTTTATTACATAATTGGGATCAAAATAATTTATAATTTCTAATAATTTGAACTTATTTTTTGACAAAAAATATTAGTGATAGTAATTAAAATTAATTACAATGATTAAGGTTAAATTAAGCTTAATAAGGGACTAAACCATAACCTTAAGGCCCAAAACGACCTATAAAATTTTCAAAAATCATTTTTATTTGAATAATTAGATCCTATACTTACTTTTATCTACATTGGACCATAATTAGATCCACTAGAAATAAAAAACGTGGGTGGGGTTTCCCTTTTCCAAAATATTACAAGTGTGTCGCTCCTCCATTATAAGAGGCCTCTTATCCTTCCACTTCCTCCCAACTATAAAGCAACTTATTTTTGGGAAACATATTACCAAATATATCTATAATATATCTCACTTCCATTTTGAGTCCTCCCTTGGTCAAAAAGCCTTCCAAGGAATCCATTTGGTTCAAACCAAAATGAGTTACTTGATTAATAGGAAACACCCTCCCTCAAACTCTTCTATTATATTTTCATTCTCCACTCCCTAAAATATTCACATTGTAATGAACTAATGTTTTATCAATGGAAAATAATTTCTTATAAATATTTCATATAAGAACATGAAATCACAATATAATGAACTACTATGTACTATGTGACCTTCAGACATAATTTTGACACTTTTGTGTTTTGAATTTCAAAAAATCTAACATACACCGTTGCGATTAATAAGATATTTGGACTCTGATAATACAAACATAATTTCTAGTGAATAGTAACATTCCCTAATGAATAATGACCTACCCTCATGAATAGTAATATGACCCTTATGAAGAGTAAATCATCCAAAAGTATCGTAACCTCACCCATGAATGTAAAAATAAGATTTATGCATCTTATAAGGGATAATATGATCATAGTAAAAGTATTTGTATTTTTGTAAGTCATAAATATTTACTTAAAATTAATTAATTATTTTAAAATAAATTTTTTTCTTAAAATGTGTTCAATAATTGACATTTTTTGTCTTATGGTTTTAAGATAATTTTGTAAGACCTTATGTAATTCTTGAAAGCATTATAAAGTCGATTATAGTTTTAAAACTTGTACTTTTCAAGTAAATTACAATTTTAATTAAAAATTAAAATAACTGTATTTAAATTTTTTTTAAAAAAAAAATGGAGTTCATTTTTGGAATCTACAAATAAAAAAATGGTTAGGGTGAATTTTTGGGATTTTTCTAAAATACAATAATTTTTTAGGAATATTAAAATACAATAATTAGAAAATTAAGCTAAATACATGATTTATAGAGTCATGGATGATGTTAGGATGATGTAATCCCAATTGGTTCGAACTCACATGTAAAAATTACTATTTGGGTCTCAAGAATCATTACAATTTCTTTTCTTATGAAAAAATAATAAAATAATGATTAAAATATTAAGAAAACCCTCCTCCCCTCTACTATAAAAACCACCGACACTCCCCTATTCTCTTCACTAATCTCAAGACTTATGTCCTCCCAAACTTCTGCCCAAATATCTCCCCAATATTCTCATCCACGTCCAACAAACCTTAGTCTCTTAAAAATACCAAATCCTCTTCCCTTAAGAGGCTCTCAAGGAAGATTTATTCAATAGGTAAATTCCTCTTTTCAATTCTTTTACTTTCTTTTCAAGTTCATTTGTTTACTTTTCTATCCTTCCCTCTCCTCATCTAAATTTTATGAAAACTCCAGTACCTTAAATATACTAGAATTTTTTTCTGATAATGGAATAATTTATTATCATCTCTCCTTTACCCTTATTTTATTTTTGTAGTAAAGACACCGACTGAGATGTGTTAATTTACCACATTTAAGGACGATGAGTTTTCAATTTCGGTTATCGTCTTCAATTATGGCCATGAAACCATATTAATTATTTAACTAGACTATAATATATTTATAAAGTCTCATATATGGGTCTTTAATCCTTTTTTACACATGGTTTTTATTTATAGAATAAAAAATGTTCCATGTGGCAAAAAACTACCAATCTACTCAAAAGGTTATCATTAATGTTTTACATAATGATTAATATTCACTCCCTGTAACCAAATTAAATTTACATGCGTGTAACCTTCTGGATGGTCAATAATATAAGATAACTCCAACTCTGGACAACCATCCCCATTTTACATGATTCTCCATTCATTAAAATAAGTCAACCAATTTTAAAAACCAAGAAAACAAATAGACCCAAACAATGAAATTGTACCACATAACCCTAAAAAAGGTCATGAATGAACAAAAAAATGTTATAATAAATATTTTAAATATATAATTAGTTATGTAATTTTTAATTAATGAACCTATTTTTTTATTCAGTTAATTAATATCATGTGTAAAACACCATCAGATTTAAGGTAAGGGATCCTCTCTATTTCACTTTTATTCAAGAATGACCTCTATGTCATGCCCTTTTATGTGTAATCCATAATGATGGGGTGTGATTTAACACCTCACAAATAATTTACTCATGATTTATAAGTGATTAGAAACCCCTTTCTCTCTTATTAATCCCTCATAAGTACACCTGATACCATGCCGATAATCCATAAGGGATTCTACCAAAACCTCCTATATTCCTTCAGGTTGCCATATATTTCCTTTACCAAATGGAAGTTATCTTATATTTTATTTTAATCTCATAAATGATGTGTAAATGTACCAAACTCATTTATCAATACCATTTCATCATTATCTTTTTGGGGTATACATGTTTTTAAGTGATTCCCTCCTCAATACATCCCTCATAAGCGAACCTGTTTTGAGGGAACTTCCCTAATTCTTACACGATTTCAAGGGAACTATTTATTCTATTTTAAGCCAAAATTGCCTTTATAAAATCATCGTTTTATTATGAAAACATTCTTGGTTCAATTCTAGTTTTATATAAATGCCTTTTCCATTCTCTATTTTAAAGGTGCTATAGTATTTTCCTTAAAACCGTACAAAAATGTTTTCATGCTAAAATTTCTTAAATATGTATCTTACATGCGGTCACTTATACGTGAAACATATTACCATGATACATTATTATTTTACCATATGAATGTACATGTATATTTTAGTTCCTTTCTTTCATGTACAATTTTATGGCATGACCATTTTTTATGCTTTATGACATGATTGGGGTACCCAATTATTTACATGGGTAACCCTTATGATTATTAATTATGTATGATTGTTTATATGGAAAGAATATTTATTAAATTTAATATTGGTTTGCCTAGATATCTATCCAATTAATTGAGTAAATTTTATACTCATGAGACTTTATGTGAAACCGTCTTGGCGGTTAGCCTTGGCTTGTGTTAACATGTGCTACGGTCTTGGATGTTATCCATGGATTGTGCGGCCGTGTGAAATGAACTTAGAAGTTAGGCTTAACTCATGATAAATACATGTTTTATGTTTCTGAAACAATACTATGAATACATATTTATATGATTCCATGTTTATATATTGTGATTCCATATGTTACATGTCTTTTTATATCATTATGTCATGCCTTTTATCTCATGTGCTAATGCTTTGTTTTTATGGTTATTCCCTTACTAGGGTATTTAGCTCATCCTTTTGTTCATGTGTTCCCTGGGGTACCCTATTTATATGTTTGAGCACAATGGAATTTAGTTGCTCAATTTTAAGATTAAATAAATAAATGTTTTATTTTGTTCCATGTTTTCAATTTTATGTACCTAGTCTTAAAAGACACTAGACTTTATGATCCTCGACTTGTACTCTGATGTATAATTATGCTTAGAATCATGTAATGTTATATTTAAAAGTCTAGGGTCACTATAATTATTCCATGATGGTATAAATCATCATCATCACAAATTTACATGTATGTTTTTATGATAATGGTTTTACTTACACTTACAAACACTTCTATCTAATGGGTAATGAACATATTGTTTATGTGTATGGTGAACTACCACCTCACTAAACGATGATTGTTCATTTTTCCTTTACCGCATCTCATGGTGTAAATTATGATGGAATCTATATTTATATATTTTATATATTATATTTATTATGTAGTTAAGCTTCTTTAATTATTTTAAAAAACATATCTTTAAACATTCCATCTTGTGTAAATATGATAATTTCGTTTGAGGAAGTGTGGACTACCGCCCCTCAAAGTGATGTGATTCATTCAAACACTACATGGAATGTATTAAGGATGTCTTTAGAGAATATATATTATATATATATGATATAATCAGGATTTTATAATTATGAAATATATACGTATAATTATATTTTCATTCTTTCTTTCAATACGAAAATTAAAAGGAAACAGCGTTCATGCATACACACTACATACCGTCTCCATGAATAGTGCATTCCATTTCATACATCTATATTATATGGATTATTATAACACAAATATGATGAATATTAATTATTTTTAAATAATGGATTAAATTATATAAATCATAATATAAGTATAAGGACCAAAGATATAACAAATCAAGACACATGGAAAAAACAAAGCTGATATTACCCGAAGTGAAAAATTAACATAGAATTATTGATAAACAGGTAATCTAAGGTCATAAGAAATCCATTTATGGAATTAGATATAAGAATATTATTCTATAAAATTTGTTTAATAAAGTTAAATTTATTATAGGTGATGTTCTTATGAGTATGAAGAGAGTCAAGACACAAGGTAAGGAAATTTAATCTCACCTTTTATATCTATGATATACATGCTATGTTCACCAATATATTATTTTGTGTTGTGTATATACTGATCATGAAATTATTCTATGATTATTATTATTTAATTTAAGTGTATTTACATATCCATTATATTTTCTTTCTTTTGTGGGTTTTATGTTTCAAAAGGGTTTTTAAGAGTCTTTTGTAAGTATTCATGGAAAGTAGTTTTGAAATGGTTTTCAAGATTCTTTATAAGCTTCATGGAAAAAGGTTTTAAAAATATTTTCAAGATTATATTATAATATTTAAAGTTTATTTTCAAATAAAATAGTTTTCAAATGTTTTTCGGTTTTAAAAATCTTTTTTTAATGAAGAAGGATATTTTCCTAATGAAACGTTTTAAAATATCATTAAAACTTATTTCTTTACTAACATAAAACCTATTGGTGTTACTCATGCCTTTATGGGGAAATGATTCAATGTTTACATTAAAATTATTTCATTAAATGGATTATGTTTTTATAGAATATTGTTTATAAAACTTTTTTCTTTTTTGAGAGTTATATTCTATTGAAACCAACTTCATTTCACTGGTGATTTTTATGATTAAATGATTATGAAACCTGTATTTTTCCCAATGTTATGGTATGATTACATGTTTACAGTACCCATTTAATTTCATAGGTTATGATATGATTATTTATGATCATGTGACACATATGTGTGTGATTTCATTATGATATATATGGGACCTATATCTCCCAACAATTCATTGGATAAAGATTTATATCTCATGAGATAAACTAAGATGGTCTTGGGAGTGAACCTTGAATATTAAGATGAAAATGGGAGTGAACCATGACTACCAAGATGATATAAGGAGTGCACTCATGCTACTAAGATGTCCATGGGAGTGGACCATTACTATAAAGATGGTATGGGGAGTGAACTCGTACTACTAAATGTTCTTGAGAGTGATTCTTTGGCTACTATGGAAATCATATTATATATTCATATGTGTCTACCACAATTACATGTTTCATTCCTGTGTTATGATTTCCTGGATTACATTCTCCATTTCCTTGTGATTCATGTCTTATGAGCTCTCAATATTTATTCCATGATTAATTCCAATAATCTTTGATATTTATGGTATGATATTAGAATGTTTTGTTCATGTTCTCATACCCCTATGCTCATGTTTATGCTTATATGATTCCCTTGTTTACTCTTACTGAGAATCTGATCTCACACTTTTTATATTTCCTTATCGCAAATTATGAAGATATATACTACATTTGATGGGTCTAATAAGGTTTTAAGTCACGAAGAAACTAGTGGGAGATGATGTATCTCACTTATATACCATTGTTTATGTTTCCATGTTTCCAAAGGAACTATACTAATATGGTCTTTAGGCATCTGGTTTTTTAATTTTTAAGTATTTTGAAAAAGCGATGTAATGTTAATATATTTTAAGATTGTATTATTATACTCATATTGTGGGATTCAATCCATATATCTATTCGAAAAGAGGGCTAGATGACTAAGAAACCTGATGGGTATGGCCTATATGTGAGGCCAATCTTAGTAGAGAATTACCACATGAGGGTTATTATGTGGGGCATAGGTGTAAACTGTAACGAGAAGAAGGATTCACCTAGACTGGGTAGTCAATAACGGTTTTGGGTGTCCTTTGAAACCCATTTTACTTGTCAACGTGGTGAAGTTGTGTATTTAATTATTTTTTAGAGGAAATATGCCATGATATACATTGTGGTATGCATTCAAGCATGGTTATTTTTCATTTTTATTGAAAAGATTCCGTTTCAGATGGGGTCATGAATTATCATTCTCATTCATTTTTTCCATGCCATCAATTATGTATCTACAAAACAAACCCCTACGATCCTCTACAGATCACCCTAGCTATGATGAAAATACTAAACGATGCCATAAGTCACCATGGTTGAGCTCGAGATACCTAATTACTTATGAATCCCTCTTATACCACATTCCTTGTATTTGAGTCATAGTAATATAGGGTGTTAAAGAAACTCTAGGAGTCATATAATGATAAATGATTCATATAATAGTAAAAGTAACAAACAAAAGAACAAGAATAATATCACAGGACATAAATATTTACGTGGTTTATGAAATGATACCAATATCTACAGAGAAGAAAAAATTCACTATGATTTGAGAGCACAATTTCAAGGTGGTTTTATAGAGTTTATCAAATGAACATAAACCCTATATTGAATTAGCTAATAATTAAAGATGGCGGAGCTATACCACGAACCTCATAGAAAGTATACATTGTTACAATGCTTCTTCCACCCAAGTCAAACTGCTATAGTGTTGGTGTGATGATGTCCATAGTGGTATAATGACCTATGGTTGGAAGACCATGGATCTATAGTGACATTTCACATAATACTATAGTATGAACAAAGGACTATAATTCCGTGTTGGCGTGAAGTATGTATTTCTAGCATTCTTCCCAATATCATACCAAATGGATATGTTTGCACCAATACAATATTGGGGTTCTTGACTCGAATGAAGACGTACCATCATCCACAACACTAAACCATAGCCTCTAGTAGTGGTAAAATAAATAACATGTTGCATTATAGGTATCCACTTCACAATGAAGGATGCATAAATTTCAGAACCATAGTTTTGAGGGGAAAATAAATAAAGGCTACTACCACAATGGAAAGGAAATCCATGCTGCACATCCATTCAATCCATGGAAATGCTGCATGGAATACACTACAAGGAGAATCTCCACACCATAAAGAATTTCTATTAAATATTTCAAAAATCATATGGATATGAAGATATCTATGGGCTATCTGTTATTCACACTAAATTTCAAAGCCTTTGGGGAGAATTAAAATAAAGACGCGCATAGGGGCCTAATCCACAAAGGTGGTGCTAAATAACTCTTCCTAAAATGTAAGATGAATGGTCCAAACAACCACTAACCAAGAGATTGAAATAGAAAAATAATTAATAAAAGAATAAATATTGAAGGAATGTTTTGGTTAAGAGAAAAATATAGCTGACTGAACAAGACAAGAAGAAAATTACAATGGGATAAAGAATACATTCAAATTAAAATATAGAGAGATATTTCTGTTTGAAGATAATATTCTACATAAATATAAGATCACACTACTACAGGAAGAGGAGGCCATGTTAGAAATGGAGAATTCAAGATAAAAATTCTACCAAGACAAGAGCATGTTCCACTAACTTAAGAGGCATCAGTGAGATGTCAACCTGATTACCAAAGAAAGAGTGGAGGATTTAGATATCATCAACTATGTTACTATGTATTTTTGAATTTCCTTTCTGTTTTCATTTTCAGTATGTATTTGAATTCATATTTAAGAATGAAATTATGGTACATGTTTTCACTTTTCGTAACACTTTTATTTTAGAACTAACTATATTACTCTCCCTCGAAAGCATTAATCATCCATATCAATTGAATGATTAATCATGTATAACCAATAATTCATGGGATATGTGAGTTTGATAAAATGGTTGAGTACCACTATTTTTAATTTAATATCACTTCAAACTTAATATAATCATATACCCTAATTGCATAAAAAAAAGAGTAGAAATTTTTCTAATGTATCTCAAAGTGGAAGGGGGAGTGGGAATGATAGATCTGACCTCAACTGTGCCTTCCATCATTAGATAAAACTAAATGAATCTAGGTTAGTTATAACAAACCTTGATAGATGAGATGAGTAGTTTGGGTTGTTTTAATTATGCCTAAAAATAAATACTAGATAAAAAAATAAATCTCATGTTTAATGTCATAAATTAAAAACCATCCTTAACATCAAAACTAATTCCTACAATCCTTGTTTTTATTTATTTTTAGTCTATCTAAAAAAACTATCAATTAGATTGGGTATTTTTGTTTTTTTTTAATTCATGAGAAACAAACATCAAATATGTTGAGTTGTTATAGACCTTTTCCTCCTGATATTGACCTCATCCCAAAACAATTATAGAATTTATGTAGTTATGATAATCAGTTTTTATAAATTAATATTTTAATATCACTATGAGAGAAATGATGCTCTTGGACTATACTAGTTTTCTTTATGTCCATTCTATTTTCACCTTCCACATAATTTTTCAAAGACACTTGAGTTGTAATTTTTTTAAAACCACTGATAATATTTTTTTAAGTGGACCAACTTATTTATATTTTTTTTATTTCCATATCCAGTGATTCTTATTTTTCATTTCTCATTTCTCTAATAGCTTGTACTTGGTCTGCCCAAAGGAAAAAGCATTTTTTCTTATCACATTCTATTTTTGAGTTTCCACATGGTTTATTCAATGTTTTTTACTTACCTATATTGAGTAACTTATCAATTTATTATTCAAGAAAGTCTTCAAGAAATCCTATATTATTGTTTCTTCCCAAGATTGATTCTCTTCTTGATTTCAACTTACTTAAAAACAATTACATGTCCTGTTTAGAGTGGTCCATGTTATGACCTCTCTTTTCGAAATAGAAAAACATTTTCTTGGTTGAAATTAAATTATTTTAATCCAACTTTCCATTATATTTTGGAGTATATTTCTTCATTGTTTTCTTGACTACCTTCTTCTTATTATTCCACATGGAAGACTTTGTATATTTTTTTATTTACTTATTCATTATTTTACTTTTATTCTCATTAACATATTAATAGGTAATGGTTGGTATATACCTACACACATCATAAATATGACCACTTAAATATTAATAATCATAGAAGTATTGAAGATACCAAACTCTATTCTTTATATAAAGATTATTATTTATAAATGTTTTCTTATTCACTTTTTCAAGATCTATCTTATCATCATATCTACTCCACCTTAAAACTACCCTTATTTAATATTTATATGCTGACACGTTATGCCAACAAACAATGACATGATGTAAAATTTTCCATCAGTTTCAAAAATAGAAAAAAACTCATTCCTTTCAATATAGTATTAGTTTGAATATATTCTGGGCCTAACTAATTATAGATTTGACTTCCCTCAATTAAAGCTTCAATTTAGGAGTTATTTTTATTGATCATTCAAGTATCCACCTTTGGTGTTTTGGTGGATTTTCCAACATTTTTATCAACCCATATATTCCTAGAATTTACCATTGAACCTACACTAGAAGATGATACTATATTAGTAGAAACAAAATTAACTAGGTTTTGGGTTACCTTATTCTATGTTATTGTAGAAGTTTTTTCTATAAGTACATATTTAGACCATTATGATTATCCATAAGGACATGAGTCTCTTTAATAGTTTATATAGAAACAACCCAATTTAGGGCTTAAAACCATTAATATGTTTAGGTGGAAGAATTATTCTTTTTCAGTAGGTTTAGAAGTTCCAACATGTGTCTACTTCAAATTTATCAATTTTACATATAATTCAAGATAGTTCTTTCTTAGGGAAAACATTTCATTTTAAAAAGTTTTCATCCCACCTTCCCATTCAACATTCATTTTAATAATATGGTATTCATGCTGTCTACTTCCTTAACTTAAGGAGTTCTCTATGACTAGGATTCTTCAGGACTGAACATCAATTGGGAATAATTGACAATGATAATAGTTTTATGTGATTATTTAAGAGCATATAATTTATAAATATACACTCCATGAAACATTGTCTTTTATTCCACTATAATTTTAAGATCATTGACCATGCACCATTATCTTCAAGTTGAGAATCTCATATATTCAATGAATCATTGAACAATGATTATGTTGATGGATTACTTCACCAAAAACAAGTTTACTCATAGTTCTCTCATAAACATTCTATTTAATTATTCTTTAAAAATTGAAATATTATTATTTTAAAATGTCCTGAATTATTATTTTTCTTTAATGAGATCTGTGGGAAAATTTCACCTTTTGAATTTTTATTGAGTGCATACTTCTTTTTGGGGATTTTTTCTTCAACCTGTACTATTTCATAAAAAATTACCTTCAAATAACAATATGCATATATGAATTCACTTATTCAGGAACATTCATTATATATCTTCCAAATTGAGAGTAGAAGTATTCAAAAAAATTTATAGATTCTTATTCCTAAAAATCTTCACAGATAGAGCTAGTTTCATTAAAATGATCATTTTAAACTTATATGGTAGGAGATAAATTAAAATTATATTATTACTTTGAGATTTTTTATAATCTTTTTACTTCTGACTTCATCTTCTTTTTTAGAGTCTTAAATGAGAACAGTATGTATAATTTAATTAGAGTTGATACTAATTCTACCACTTTAGGTACATCAGTATCAACATAAAAAATGTACATGATATAAAACTTATAAAAACATCTAGCTAAAGAAACTTGGATCAAATCCGTGGAATACCTATGCTTTAATTCTACTTGTAAAAACTAGAGGTATTGTGTAGTAACACTGAGAGGTGGGGGTGAATCAGTATACCCAAATTTTACTAAGTTTTACTTTCTTTTCAATTAGACCATCTTACTCTAAAATATATTCCCAAGCTAAGAAGAATGGATTCATTATGAACTCTCAAAAATCACATACAGATGTAATGCAGATAATGAATTAAATAGTTGGACACAAATTTTTTTACAAGGCTTAGTCTCGATGTGAGAAACAACTCATTGTCATGATAAATCATTGGTTGTGTTACAGATTTTCTTATAAATATAATTTTTTGTGATTACAATTGCCTATAATTGGTGCATAATGATCTAGAAGGAAATTATCAATTTTCCTGAGTGGTTGGAATTATTTCCACTGGTACCACCATTTCATCAATGGCATTCTTTATTTTGGTACCACCAATAAATGCATGATATTCAATAAACTCTTAAACAAGATCTCTCTACTACACTGGATTACTATGGATCGATTGAATAACTTTTTTCCTTAACTTTAGAACTTCAATTTATACTATATCAATGATATTTTATGCGTGTATATGTAGTAAACATGAATGTGTGGAAGTTTCAACATCTACTATAGATCAATGTTCTATCATAATGATCAATTGCATCTTGATATTTTTTAATTTTTATTTTTCATTGACTATCAACTTCTCAAGAAGGTTATACTTATATCAAGGAAATTACTAACCTCAATCAGATGTGAAAAAATAATTTGCAAAATATTATTGGTATAATTTTATACAAGAAAAATCTTACACATTCTCAAATTCATCACTTCTTGAATCCTTAATGTAATCTCACTAGGTGAACTTAAAGTAATATATATAATGTATATCAAGTGGTGAAACCCTAGAACATTGTATTTTTATCTTTTATATTTGATGCACTATATGATGTATGGTTTTATGAAAAAATTTTGGCTTTACCAAACTCAAATATTATTCATGAATATAATACAACTTTACATATACATGCTTACTTTCATCTATTGTCACTTGCGTTCTTCTTGTAAGTGATAAGTGTGAGATATCCTTTTTTATGTTCACTATCTCTATATAATAAGTATACATCATGGTTATTTATTATATATCATGTACCATAAGTGAAATGAGGTGTTGTTAAACTACTACCAAGTTTTTAGGTGCGTAGATTATTCTCCTTTATGATATTTAGTAATCTTTGTAGAAAATCAAATAAGATATGTGTAATATAGTGTATACAAGATCTATTTATTCATGTGGCGATTTCAAGAAGGGGATAAATTATTATTTATGATGACTACATAATATTTCATGAGTTTCAATTCATATAATACGAAAGCCTCATGAGATCTTCTCTTAATAAAACAAGAGTTCTAGGAATCTCTTTTTTATGAAAAATAATTTCTCTCTTGAATGAAAGAACGTATTTTTGGGCTCATGGTCTCTATATTTATAGATGAAGGGTTCACAGAATTTTCATCACCTTTGATATATGCTTATTATCCATGTCAATCCACACCTAAATTTACAAAGATGTTAGTATCATTGAATACTATCAAATGTGGGTTTCCTTTTTATCACATGTTGATGCAAAAATTCATGGGACCATCTATTTTGTGATATAGTTCATGTGCATGTGAGAAAAATCACATGTTTAATCATATTTTAAATGATTGAACTCATCGTGTAGCTGAATGGAATTCTAGAACTCTGTTGGAATTCAACCATGTCTACTTCATTTTGTTATCTGCATGCATGCAAAAAGTAGATTCACTTCTGATATTGAGATGATCAAATTACTCTCATTATCTATTCATGATCATTGTTTATGTATGAACTGATGATGATCAGATCCATTTAGTTCAAGTGACATAAACATCATTGGGAGTTTGAAGATGACACTTCGGGGATAACTAGAAGAATGAGGCACACCAGATCAGATAGAAAATGTTATTTCCATAAGTTTTCATGATTTAGGAATATTATCCCACTTCATTTTCCCATATATAACATCAATAAATATTTTATTTTCAAAATAAATCAAGTAACATCATCTTTTTTCTACATACAATGAAGTGCCCAGATCAGTGTGAATCACTGAGAGGGGGAGGGGTGAATCAGTGATCCCTTAAAACTTTTTACTAATTGATTCTTAATCAATTAAACCTCTATGGCTGGTTAAAGCCTTGATCCACTCTTCTTGTATCTCTCAACCTTTCCCGGATAATGCAGTAATGAAAAGGCACAGGGCACAAGGATTTACAAGGTTCGGCACCAAAGGCCTACATCCTTGCCATGCTCTCCCAGCATGGATTCTCCCATTATAACTTGTTAGAATTACAATGGTCGATACAGAGTCCCACTGTATCTCTCCTGAGTCCCACAGGAGGGTCTTTATACTGCGTCCCACAGTGTTACCAGAGTCCCACTGGCCTGCTCCAGAATCCCACTGAAGACTTCTTCTCCCTGAGTCCCACAGGGTCTTCTCCTGGCTCCTCGAGTCACACGAGTAGCTCTTCTTCACTTTAAGTTCTTCAAGTAACTTCAGCAGCCTGGGATAAAGGCTGATGGCCTTGCTCTTCTCTTCTGATCACTTGTGGTTGATCAGGGCTTCTCGTCCAGCTCAGGCTTTATCTCCTTCTTCAGGATTACCTGGCTTCACTCTTTTCAACTACTGAATGCTCAGACAACTGATGTCTTTAACTTCAGTCTGGTCCAGTCTCAGTTCACATCAACATCATGCACTGAGTGCAAGGCAACTCTTCATCTTCATGCACTGATAGCATGGGTTCTCAAATCTCTTCAAGATCTTCAAGTCTTGGACTCTTCAGATGCACACCACTGATTTAGCACTGTTCACGTGTGCACGTGCATGCATGCATGCATGCACACCCCTTCTTCTCTTCTTGGTGCAGTAAACCCTTAGAGGGTGTAATTCTTTTCAGCACACACCTACTTCTCAAACTTCACACACTTTAAGCAATTTGTCTACACACATAAATGTGTGTTCTTCTTTGTGTGGATGTCCTCCCTTATCTTCTTCTAAGTGTATACACACTTCTTAGTGCACACACCTAGGCTCGACCTTCACTTGTTAAGCACACACAAATTCTTCACTTTGCACACACACTTGAATGAGTTCTTCTTTGTTGTGGCCAACACTTCATTTCTTGCACACACCCAAGGCTACGGCCTCTTTGTTAATTTTGCACACACTTGAGCTTGGCCTTCACACTTCTTGTTGCATGCCCTTAAATGGCCGTAGGGTGTTCCTCTTCAATTTGCACACACACACACTCAAATGAGGTGTGGTCTTCACTTCACCCACACAAGGATACGGCCTTTCACTTCCTTTGCACACAAGACTTGTTCTTTTATTCTTCTTTGCACATACCCAAGCCAAAGGCTACGGCCTTCTTCTAGTTCTTTTTGCACACAAAGGCACAAAGGTTCGGCCTTCTCAAAGTTCACACACGAGGCGCTGCCTCGGCCTTCTACTTCTTGTGCACACACTGCCCGAACTCCATTTGCACACACACACACTAGGTATGCACTCCACCTTCAAAATAGGCGCGCAAAGGGGTTCAGCCTTCCTCTCTTCACAGCTTCTGTCGCGCAAGCACAAGGCACAAAGGACAAGGCGCGCAGGTCTCAACAACCCTTGAGGGCGCGCAAGGTACTTGCGGCCTCGGGTCCTTCCTGTCGCGCAAGGGATGCGCGCAGGGTCTCCTCCAACTTCTTTTGTGCAAATATGCACAAAAGGGACTTCACGAAGCCAAGGGTGGCTTCGGGCTGCTTCGTCGCGCAAGTGGGTTGCGCGGAGCTCCAAACTTCGTGAGGCACAGAGGCACACTCACGGGACTTCTTTCAAGTTTTTCAGCAAGCATTCTCGAGGGCTCGGCCTCATTTATATAGGAAGAGGAGAGGCGGTTCTATCCGGGTGAAATAACTTCAAACTCCCGAGATCTTCGGATCTTCAAAAATATTTCCAAATCTTGTTTTTTTATTCTCGGTTTCACGGGGGCTCCCTTTATTTTTTGTTCCTCTACGTGCATGCGAATCATAACGCATGCACAGCCTTCGGTTTAGGCTCATCCCATGCAAAAACACCAACCACGTGGCCTCGGCAGCTTCTCTTGCCTCGGCCTCAACCGAAATCCTCCAAACATTGCATGCATGGTCATTTTTAGGCATGATCATGATCGTTATGGCCAGACGAGCACGAGGGTGGCTTTGGTTTACTCAGAGGTGGCCGGGAGCTCAAAAACCGTCGTCGGGTTGCTCCTGGTTCGACGGAGGCTTGCGGGGAGGCTTCGGCATGGCTCGATGTTGAGGACGAAGCCGGGGCCGTCGGATCAGATCTTCAATGGCCTGGATTAGATCGCGGCGCCACGGATGGATCGTGCGGCGCAGATCAAGCGCGCGATGGCTCGGACGGCCAGGATCTCTTCCGCGGGAAAATCCCGCGTCCCACATCGAAATGCCGGCCATTTTTCACGCGGTTTATCAAATAAGCGCTCCCTTCCACCGCTCAATTGAACTTCCTCCCTCCCGGTGCCGCCCTGCACCGGGTTCTCTCTGCGGGCGCGCACTGCGCCCACTCCTGCTCATGCGGGCGCGCTCCTAGCGCCCACTATGCACACACGAGTGCGCGGGCTTCACCACCGCGTGCCCTCGGGGCTTATACACGGCCCCTCTGCGCTCCTCCGGGCGTGCCCCAGGCGCCCATGCGGTGTCCTTGGGTGCGCCCCCTGCCTCAAGGTTGCTGCCCTGGCCTTGAGGGTTCCCCATGGGCGTGGTGACCTTGAGTCCCACATGTACCTTGGGTGATGACCCTCGGCTGGCCTCCTTGGTGGCCTATTTTTTGCAACAAAAACACTAAGTCCTTTGTTAAATAAGTGACCAAGTGTAACATGCCAAGTGCCACTCCAAGCCATTCTTCTTCCCATCTCCATTCTTCTTCTTCTTAAGAATTCTTCCAATTCTCTTCAACATTTATTCATCACTTTGTAATGGAATTCCCGAAGGTTCTTCATCTTCAACCGAACTCCTGAATCACTTAAATTCTTCAATGAACTTCGTTGAACTAATCAGAGATCAATTGGAACTTTTCCAATTCACATGCACTAAGTGATAGTGCATGGACTTCATTAATCCACTTCATCCACTTAGAACTTGTGGATGGATCATCTTCTAACTCCTCATGCATTGTCACTACAATGCATGGTCTTCTAATATTGTTGTGACTTTGTATCATCAGGATACAAGTTCTATGAACTTAAAGATCAGCTCCACAATCGACAGATGTGCTTAGAGAATGTTTCAACCATCATCTCCTATGTCACTTAGTGAATCTCCTAAGTGACATGCATCTTAGTACTATGGCCATTCTCTCTTCATCACCAACACCATCACAACCTTTGTCATTCACCTCTTGACAATTCTTGACATCCATTCATTCTAAGACAACAACATGTCTCATTGACAACAAATGAAACACAATGCACTTCAATCTCCCCCTTTGTATTTGTTGTCAATACACTTCTTCAGCACATATGAATGGGTCAACATGTGTGCCAATATTTTCTCCCCCTTATTGGAAATCAAATGCAAAGGTGTGGTGTGGTTCACTTTCAAAAATATCTTCCTCCCTTTGAAAAGTATTATCTTGAAAAACACTGAGAGAGGGATGATGTCACATGTTCATCTTTAGCAAAGAACCTTTAGTAGATCAACTCTAAGTCTACTTGGGCTAACCCGGTGTAGAAAACAAGAGTGATGTGACCAAGGAACTCAATGCTGTCCACAATTCTCTACACATGTGAGATCATGCTTCAAGGGGCTTGAAATTTTTCAGATATAACAATGAATTGCTAAATCCTGCACATACTTCACAAAACTCATTAGAAAGTTCAGGTGCAAAGATAAAGCTCCCCCTTTCACTCTTCTTAAGATAGAATTAATCTCAGAATCCCATCTTCTCCAGATTGGCTCCCCCTCAAGGGGTGCACTCCATTCTGTCCAAACCATCCTCCAGCTGAGAATGATCATCATCTTCAATTCCCTGCAATGTCAGCACATGTAAATACCAATAGTATAAGGGAATAAGATGGAACCTCCTTGGTTCATCAATGTGAACAACAAGGTTGAGAAGATTCTCTCAACCGAGATGTCCCATTTTCACCAGTCTTCACACTTGCACATTTGATCTTCATTGATGATTGTGCTGGTGTGGTTCTCAAAACATCTTCATGTGAAAACTTCTTCTTCCCTTTTGCCTTAGCAATTGCCAGAACTTTATCTTCAGCTTTTTGCAGATCTTTGGCAAGTTGCAACTGATGTGGCCATATGACAAGTAAATCATTTGGAAGAGTGGCCCCAGTTCTGGAAGTTCCACATGGTTACTTTGATGCTGTCAAGCTACCTCTCTTAGGCAACTTGTTTTCAATCAATCCCTTCTGCTTCTTTTGGATTGATTGTCTGTTTGAGTTCAGTTGGCTTCTATTTATTTCCATGGCTTGTTTGCAAAGATCCATGGTATGACCTTTCTTTCCACAGTAGAAGCATATTTTCTTGGTGGTCCTTCTAGATGACTCACCCTTCTTGGATTTAGACTCCAAGGACTTACCTTCCTTTTTCAACATCTTCTTGGGAGCTTTTTCAGCTTTCTTCTTCTTGCTTCCCAAGGATTCCTTTTTAGCCAGGTTCAGTGATCTTCTCTTCTTTTCATCTTTGGATACAGTTGGAGATTGACATGTATCATTTTGAACACTTTTGCAAACATCCCAGATGTTGTCAAGCAATCCAAATCTGTTAGCAGTAAACAGATGTCTCTGGACCTGTGGATGCTGCTTCTTTTCTTCTGGCTTGCTCCCCCTAGGCATGAGCTTCCTCTGTGCTTTGGCATTCAGTGGATTGTACCAACAATCCTTTTCACAATGCCCATACTTGTTACAACACCAACATTGACCCACAAATCTTGACCTCTTGTGTACTTCTGATTGCTGGGTACTTTTCTTGACAAGTTGTGTTGTTTCAGGAGAGCTCTCTTTCTTCATTGTCGTCATCCATACTTGTTTGGAATTATTCTTCCATCCTGCACTTTTTGTGGAGACACAATTAGAAGCATCAGTACAAGATGGTATGGATGGTACCTTCTTTCTAGAAGATGTTGCACTTTTATTAGAGGATGTCTTTCTCTTAGAATCATCCTGCTCAAAGCTCACTTGAGTGGCAACATTTCTTCTTCCAGCTGTTCGGGAGGATTCAGCTTTGGGTGATTGCAGATTTTCAATATCACCTCTAGTTCTATGCATTTCATGTTAAGGGAGTTCTTCTCATCCTCAACAGTTCTTAGCTTTCCTTCCCAATTTTCTTTCAGCTGTTCTAACTGGTCTTCATGCACCTTCTTGATTTCAAGCATTGAGTTGTCAAGCTCATTCACCCTTTTGACTTTATCTTATAGTTGAGCATCTTTGACAATCATTGAGACTCTGTGCAGCTTCTCCAGTGCATGGAACACTTCTTTGACCATTATCTTAAATAATTCATTCTCAGAAAGGCTTCTTTGCAATTCTTCAGCAGTGTCTTCATATCTTTCATTGCAAAGAGAAACGGTTTCATCTTTAGCCTTCACCAGCTTTCTGAGAGTGTTGGTTATGCCAACCCTTTTTGCCAATTGATCTTCCATTGTATTGGATTCTTCTTCTAACTGTGATTTTTCTTCATGAAGATCATGGATGCCTGTAGCTATACACTTTGACACTTCCATGGGAACTGTCTTCTGAAGATATTTGAGTGCACTCTGAAGATCATTCATTGTTTCAACTTTATCACAGCTAGGGCAGGCTTTCTTCATCTTCTTGGCCTGTTTCTTCTTTCTATTTTTCTGAGTCTTGGCAGATATCTCCATTTGAGGCTGGTCGCTTGTTTCCTCAAATCTGCACTTCATAAAGACTCCCTTGGATCTTTTAGAGGGAACCTCCCTCTGATACCAATTGAAGTGCCCAGATCAGTGTGAATCACTGAGAGGGGGAGGGGGTGAATCAGTAATCCCTTAAAACTTTTTACTAATTGATTCTTAATCAATTAAACCTATATGGCTGGTTAAAGCCTCGATCCACTCTTCTTGTATCTCTCAACCTTTCCCGGATAATGCAGTAATGAAAAGGCACAGGACACAAGGATTTACAAGGTTCGGCACCAAAGGCCTACATCCTTGCCATGCTCTCCCAGCATGGATTCTCCCATTATAACTTGTTAGAATTACAATGGTCGATACAGTGTCCCACTGTATCTCTCTTGAGTCCCACAGGAGGGTCTTTATACTGCGTCCCAAAGTGTTACCAGAGTCCCACTGGCCTGCTCCAGAATCCCACTGAAGACTTCTTCTCCCTGAGTCCCACAGGGTCTTCTCCTGGCTCCTCGAGTCACACGAGTAGCTCTTCTTCACTTTAAGTTCTTCAAGTAACTTCAGCAGCCTGGGATAAAGGCTGCTGTCCTTGCTCTTCTCTTCTGATCACTTGTGGTTGATCAGGGCTTCTCGTCCAGCTCAGGCTTTATCTCCTTCTTCAGGATTACCTGGCTTCACTCTTTTCAACTACTGAATGCTCAGACAACTGATGTCTTTAACTTCAGTCTGGTCCAGTCTCAGTTCACATCAACATCATGCACTGAGTTCAAGGAAACTCTTCATCTTCATGCACTGATAGCATGGGTTCTCAAATCTCTTCAAGATCTTCATGTATTGGACTCTTCAGATGCACACCACTGATTTAGCACTGTTCACGTGTGCACGTGCATGCATGCATGCATGCACTCCCCTTCTTCTCTTCTTGGTGCAGTAAACCCTTAGAGGGTGTAATTCTTTTCAGCACACACCTACTTCTCAAACTTCACACACTTTAAGCAATTTGTCTACACACATAAATCTGTGTTCTTCTTTGTGTGGATGTCCTCCCTTATCTTCTTCTAAGTGTATACACACTTCTTAGTGCACACACCTAGGCTCGGCCTTCACTTGTTAAGCACACACAAATTCTTCACTTTGCACACACACTTGAATGAGTTCTTCTTTGTTGTGGCCAACACTTCATTTCTTGCACACACCCAAGGCTACGGCCTCTTTGTTAATTTTGCATACACTTGAGCTTGGCCTTCACACTTCTTGTTGCATGCCCTTAAATGGCCGTAGGGTGTTCCTCTTCAATTTGCACACACACACACTCAAATGAGGTGTGGTCTTCACTTCACCCACACAAGGCTACGGCCTTTCACTTCCTTTGCACACAAGACTTGTTCTTTTATTCTTCTTTGCACATACCCAAGCCAAAGGCTACGGCCTTCTTCTAGTTCTTTTTGCACACAAAGGCACAAAGGTTCGGCCTTCTCAAAGTTCACACACGAGGCGCTGCCTCGGCCTTCTACTTCTTGTGCACACACTGCCCGAACTCCATTTGCACACACACACACTAGGTATGCACTCCACCTTCAAAATAGGCACGCAAAGGGGTTCGGCCTTCCTCTCTTCACAGCTTCTGTCGCGCAAGCACAAGGCACAAAGGACAAGGCGTGCAGGTCTCAACAACCCTTGAGGGCGCGCAAGGTACTTGCGGCCTCGGGTCCTTCCTGTCGCGCAAGGGATGCGCGCAGGGTCTCCTCCATCTTCTTTTGCGCAAATATGCGCAAAAGGGACTTCACGAAGCCAAGGGTGGCTTCGGGCTGCTTCGTCGCGCAAGTGGGTTGCGCGGAGCTCCAAACTTCGTGAGGCACAGAGGCACACTCACGGGACTTCTTTCAAGTTTTTCAGAAAGCATTCTTGAGGGCTCGACCTCATTTATATAGGCAGAGGAGAGGCGGTTCTATCCGCGTGAAATAACTTCAAACTCCCGAGATCTTCGGATCTTCAAAAATATTTCCAAATCTTGTTTTTTTATTCTCGGTTTCACGTGGGCTCCCTTTATTTTTTGTTCCTCTACGTGCATGCGACTCATAACGCATGCACAGCCTTCGGTTTAGGCTCATCCCATGCAAAAACACCAACCACGTGGCCTCGGCAGCTTCTCTTGCCTCGGCCTCAACCGAAATCCTCCAAAAATTGCATGCATGGTCATTTTTAGGCATGATCCTGTTCGTTATGGCCAGACGAGCACGAGGGTGGCTTTGGTTTACTCAGAGGTGGCCGGGAGCTCAAAAACCGTCGTCGGGTTGCTCCTGGTTCGACGGAGGCTCGCGGGGAGGCTTCGGCATGGCTCGAGGTTGAGGACGAAGCCGGGGCCGTCGGATCAGATCTTCAACGGCCTGGATTAGATCACGGCGCCACGGATGGATCGTGCGGCGCAGATCAAGCGCGCGATGGCTCGGACGGCCAGGATCTCTTCCGCGGGAAAATCCCGCGTCCCACATCGAAACGCCGGCCATTTTTCACGCGGTTTATCAAATAAGCGCTCCCTTCCACCGCTCAATTGAACTTCATCCCTCCCGGTGCCGCCCCGCACCGGGTTCTCTCTGCGGGCGCGCTCTACGCCCACTCTTGCTCTTGCGGGCGCGCTCCTAGCGCCCACTATGCACACACGGGTGCGCGGGCTTCACCACCGCGTGCCCTCGGGGCTTATACACGGCCCCTCTGCGCTCCTCCGGGCATGCCCCAGGCGCCCATGCGGTGTCCTTGGGTGCGCCCCCTGCCTCAAGGTTGCTGCCCTGGCCTTGAGGGTCCCCCATGGGCGTGGTGACCTTGAGTCCCACATGTGCCTTGGGTGATGACCCTCGGCTGGCCTCCTTGGTGGCCTATTTTTTGCAACAAAAACACTAAGTCCTTTGTTAAATAAGTGACCAAGTGTAACATGCCAAGTGCCACTCCAAGCCATTCTTCTTCCCATCTCTATTCTTCTTCTTCTTAAGAATTCCTCCAATTCTCTTCAACATTTATTCATCACTTTGTAATGGAATTCCCGAAGGTTCTTCATCTTCAACCGAACTCCTGAATCACTTAAATTCTTCAATGAACTTCGTCGAACTAATCAGAGATCAATTGGAACTTTTCCAATTCACATGCACTAAGTGATAGTGCATGGACTTCATTAATCCACTTCATCCACTTAGAACTTGTGGATGGATCATCTTCTAACTCCTCATGCATTGTCACTACAATGCATGGTCTTCTAATATTGTTGTGACTTTGTATCATCAGGATACAAGTTCTATGAACATAAAGATCAGCTCCACAATCGACAGATGTGCTTAGAGAATGTTTCAACCATCATCTCCTATGTCACTTAGTGAATCTCCTAAGTGACATGCATCTTAGTACTATGGCCATTCTCTCTTCATCACCAACACCATCACAACCTTTTTCATTCACCTCTTGACAATTCTTGACATCCATTCATTCTAAGACAACAACATGTCTCATTGACAACAAATGCAACACAATGCACTTCATACAATTACCAGAGTATACTCCTAATTATCATATGGAACTGACCCATGGTGGACCTTCATCGTTGTGTTTCCCCACATGATGAAACTAATGTTGTTCCCCTTCCACCTCCTTGTATACATGTCTTCCTACCTGTAGAATCACTTAACTTCTCCTATACCACCATGGATGGCTAGCCAATATAGTTCCCATCCATGGACTTTCCTTTCTCCTATAAGTGCATGGTTGATATAGCTAGTTTAGCTAGCCTGGTTGGCCCGTTACTTTTTAGGTAAGTACCAACATAATAAATACATTGATTGTATTCCATACTCAAAAAAATGTAATATGAAAAAAATAATTCCTGGGATTCTCTCTAAACCGAATGTTTGGCCACCTCCTTCATTCATCATGCAAGATATAATTTTTCGTGTCCTTATATAAAATATTCTCATGGAATAATGAAAAATTATATTGAATTATTTGAACTTCCTCAAACATCATCCTATTAGAAAAAACATCGGATTGATTTTCTTTATCTTTAAAATTTTGTAAACAATGTGAATCCCTCATATTTTTCATCAATAATTAATAAACTAAAATGATGATAAATCATAATAATATTATCCATATTCAATTATTCATTTCTTTAAACTAATTATGATTGATAATAATCATCATAATATCTATTTAAATGTTTTTAAACAATGTGCATTATCTTAATTCAATGGGAATAATTTTTGGACATAAAAAAAACTCAGTAATAATCATACTTAAATATAGAAAATTATTTTACCAAGTGACAACCAATGAGTCCATAACAATTCTCTAACCAACATCACATCAAACATAAAGATATTTCATGGTAAATGATATCTAAGGAATCCATAAAAATTCCACAATATTTATCACCATTAAACATATAGAATTTCCTTAGTAAATGAGATTCATTGAATCCATACGAATTCTCCAAGAATCATCACCATTAAACAAGAATAGTTTTCTTAGTAAATGATATCCATTGAATTCATAATATTTCTCTAAGAATCATCACCCTAATTCTTCAATAATTCTAATATTCATTTAATTTTTCACTTTCCATCAGTAATTACTAATCCTATAATAATTCAACATTCATTGACTTTGATTCATTATATGTATTTACAACAAATACAACCATGCTAATCAACCATCCAATTGATATTATGAAGCATAATTACCTCAAAATCAGATAAAATACCAAGTCTAAGGGATATGTATAACCCATTCATTCATTTTTCTTAAAACCCAAAAAACATATAATGAAATACCAATAATCACATTAAAATCCAATCACATAACACCTCAAATTGGGTATTTATGTCATTAAAATGATGATGAACTATAAACATATTAACCCATAAAGGCATAAAAATTCTTTAAATATGGTCACCAGTGGATATATTCTTAAACAATCATAGTATCTAAACCCTAATTTTTCACCAGTTGATGTAGTCTAGGTATGCACTCCTAGATCCAATACTAAAAAATATTCTTCACAACCCAAGGATTGATACCTTCCAACAAAACCAAAATATAGGCATCCATTATTATAATATCCTTAATAAATATTTAGTCACTTAAATACCCAATATCTTGAAATTTTAGATATTTAGATAATTAAGTAAAAACATTTTACTTAATAAAATCCTTGTCTTTTCCTCTAAATGGGTATTTTTTCACCCAAACATGGACTCATTATTTTAATATATGCCTTTAACATATCCCACACAATCCTCCTATCATTATACACTTATATAAATACTATATATAATACACTACTTTATAATCTTGGAAAATGGAAACATATGAAAAATGATCTCAAATAATGAGTAAGGGTAAGAATAAGAGATAACAAGCACAGATCATAAGTAAGCATAAGATGATCTTATGTATATGAGAATACAATAAAATAATATGAACATAAAATAATTAAATCATGCTCAACAAAACATGGCTCATAAATCATGAATCATTGCATAAGTATTTTGTAATAATGATGTATATATCATAGGTTCATCGCATCATAAGTATGCGGAAACAATATAAACAATGACAACATAACATAGAGTTATATGCCCATTAATTATGCATCATAAAGGGAATTTTATCAGATAAAATAATAACCCAAAACATTAGAGGGTTTTATATTTCTAGGACCACCCATCACATCATAATATGCAAATTAATATGTTTGTAACATATGAAAACACAAATAATTCCATCATAACAAATTTTCATTGATAAAGAAATAGGATTCATGAATATTTCCATAAAAATAACCATTATACATTTATATAAAGAAAATGGATTGTATTATTAGAGTATATAACTAGTGAAAAAATAATATTGTTTAGAGGATGTTTAATATAAGAATAACACTTCTAGAATAATATATATTAAGTAACACATTGAAGTCGTATAATATAAAATGAGATCATGAATCAGATACTTTAATACTATAAGTTCAACATCTCAAAATAAAATCATAAGAAGATCATTTAGTGGGTAATAAATAAAATATAACTCTAAATAAGATTTAGTTTTTATATTTTTAAAGACAAATGGATGGAAAATTATAAAATTAATTTTCATAAAATATATATAACATTCTTTTAAAAATTAACTTATAAGTCACATCAAATATATATTTCTTGGGATAAAATATGACATTTAAAACCATTAATTTAAAATAATTTAAAAATATTGAAACCTTGAAAATAAATAGAGTTAAAAATGAGAAATGTGGAGTGAAAGATAATAATATAAATAAGTTGAATACAATTACTTTACTTATTTATCTAAAAAATTAACCTTTATTTTAATAATGAAAATTTAAAAACAAAACTATGAATACAAATTAATTTGGAAAACCATGAAAACATATAAATGAATATTGATAATTAATAATGGATATAATATTATGTAAATGAATTCATATAGTAAATATTTAAAAAAAATACTTTTCAGAGTTTTGTAAAGTAATTAAAATATAACATTTGTAGAAAACATTTGAAAGAATCCATTTTAAAAAATTAAATAAGTTAAATGAAAAATATTAACTCAATATATCATTTATGTGTGAATATGAAAATTAATTAAACAAAAAATGATTATGGATATAGAGGAAAAATATTTCTGACTTAGTAGAAGAGATAATGTTGGTAACAATATCAAGCATCACATTAGATAAATTATGAATATAAGGTAAAAATGTTAAAAAATACATGTGACTATATAAATAAATATAGTAGAAGAGAATAGGTTGGGATTATGAAATAAAAAACATATATTATCCCAAATTATAAGGTTAAACATAAATAATTACAATTTCAAAGGGAGATTAGAGAATAAAACCTTACTACTTTGAAAAATATTAAATAAGAATAAATTCAATTAATGAAAAATATATGGATTTTTATAATCCAAAGAATTATATGAAAATTATTTAAAAAAAATATTTATAAGGATGTATATAAAATACTTAATGAAATAAGGTTGTGAATGTAGAATGTATTTAAATGATAGAAAATTGAGATGAAAAACCCAAACCGATGTCATAATTTATGATGTTTGAATCAATTGAAAGAGAATTTATGAGAAATAAATTTATATTATTATAAAAAAGGAAGAATTATAATACAATACAATAATAGGATATAATAAATAAAATACAGAATAAAGAATTTGAAGAAGAATAATTATGACTCAAACAAAAAGAAATTAAGTTACGAAAAAAACTTATAGAATTTTTATTGTATAAACCAAAAGAACATAGAAAGAGATCATGAAATATAATTTTGAATCACTTGATATGAAATTTAATTATCATAAAATAGTTCAAGGAGATGTAAGTACCTGATATCATAGAAGAATAGATGCATAATTTAAATTAATTCTCAATAATGGAAAAGATATAGAGAACCCTAACTTTGGATTTTTGTTTGGTTGTACGTGATTTAATATCCAATATGATGTACTATGACTTGATAATAATATATCTTTGAATCAAACTAAGTTCTATTAACAATCATATTTATATTTTATATTCATTTGTTACATAGATTTTACTTATTTTCACTTGGTACTGATCATCAATTGTTAGTGATTTTAACTTTCCCCATTCTGTTTTGATATAAAAATTTCTATCAATAATCGATGATCATGATTTTATCACCTATATAATAGTAAAAAAACATGTATAGAAGTTTCAAATTGATTTATCATGTTTTAGGTTCATTCTATTTGATTTTAAGATACTGATCTCCATGATGAAATCCATAATTCCATTATTTCGATAAAATTTTAAAGAAAAAATGGAAGGATATTAATATTTATTAAAGTATTAATATTAATATTTTAAAACAAAATGAAAAAAAATTAATTACTAATTAATATTATATCATAAAAATTATTATTTTTCCATAACCATCCATGATAAAACATTCTAGCATCGTTCATCTAGGAGGTTAAACCAACCCAAATAAGAACATATTATAATAAGTAGATGAGTATAATTATGATGTAATTTTATAATAATTTCATTATTACAAAATTATAATGATAATATATATATGACCTTAATTAAATAAAATATAATTAGTAATAATTTGAAGAATAAGATAAAAGAAAAAAAAATATAAAAAGTTATTAATTATAAATAAGAAATTATGTTTCATTTTGAAACATTCTTGGGTTTACAGAAATTAGTGACATATTTTAAAACCATAATAAAGAAGATAATTATTAATAAATAAAATATGTATGTTTATTGATATCAATTTTAGTTTTTACTGTGGATTTGATGGGGGTGGAGGGATCTTTTTTCAAGTGAGAGGAGTTGAATTTTTCTAATATGTATTACTTATTATTTAGAGAGTAATTTTTAGAAAAATTGGATTACAATTTGGAACATAATGATGATAAGATGATGTGATGTCTAGAAATCCATCATCCACTCTTTTTATGACTATTTATTATGATATTTTTTTGTAATTTTCCCTTAATTGTAACATTTAAACTCATTCTTGCCTTTATCACTACAACTATCCTTTACCTAGATAATGTATTTTTAAGACTAAAAAATAAAATATGAAATTTCAAATATTTTAAAAATTATAATACAAAATATTAAAAAAATATTGTTATATTAATTTTGAAAAATTGATAAAAATTAATTTCAATATAATTTCACACAATACAATAAAAATAATTTTTGAGAAAAATGTAATTTAACCATAAAAATGAATATATATATATATATAACAAAATGAATAGTATTTATTTTGATAAAATTACATGGATTATGATTAAAGAGAGTAGAGTTATGTTACTTTAAAACGTATATAAAACCAAATGAAACCATATGAATACTTAATTAGAGGTAAATGACTAAAAATATTTTTTTATTAGAATAAAATATCACTAAAGTCACAAAATCTCAAATAAGGACTTCAAGAATTAATCATACCAATTTTAAATGATTTATTTTAATCCTTAAATAAAATTTTCATCGATCCAAGTGTTTAATTAATTAATAGTTCATTATTATGTCATGGTGATATAAAAAATCCTATGGTGGTTATAAAAAAAATACTTTTACTATTCTAAAAAACATTACCATAAGCTAATTTTGAACTGTTGAATCTAAAAAGTAATCTTATTTAATCATATTCAAAGTATAATTTTTTAACATATCTTTTAACAAAAATTTTAAAATTTAATGAATTTATTTATTGGAAAATAAATTTTTAAACACTAATTTTTCTTAATATTATTGCATACCAATTAGTAAATAAATTAGTTTCAATCTACTGTTTCACATTGGATTATTTTACTACAATAATATTTTTTTAAAAACATCAATTTAATTTGAGACACAAATAAAAAACACTTTTAGAATACTTTTTTGAAAAATTTGTATATTTATCATTACTTGATTGTAATAACATCACATTAATTATTTGTTTTCTAAAGAAATAATTATTATTTAAATAATTCTAATAAATATTTAAGAAGAGAAATAATAATATTTAACAGATTATAATACATTTTTTACAATAAATCAATTTATTATCTTTTAATTAACTTATGGTTTTATTTGTTTTGTTATATTTAGTAATTATGTTTTGCATTGTATTATCTTAATGTGTTAATGTTTATATTATATAGTAATAAAATTTACCATAGTTCATTTTAACTTACTATTTCATGTAATACATGATATTAAACATATATTTTTCTTCATGGAAGAAACACACTAAAATATAAGGGTGTTACACCCTACATTATTTATCTCCAACTCTAAGGATTATTCATGTTGATGTTAAGCAGGTATCTACTACTCCATTGTTTTTAGATATTTTTCTTTTTCATCATCCATAATGGGGACCTAATACAAACATACATAAATAATACACTAATTCTATGTTTTTTATAATAAATCTAAAAAACGTCACATGACCCAAGGCAAAAAAGTTTTAGTATCTTTGAGGATCAACTACATAAGAAATTTATTTTATGATACTTTTGAAATTTTCTCCACAATTTATCCACACTAAATCAACATCTAAACACCTCCTATGTTATACTCATATTTATAACCAATGAAAGGAAAACATATGTTAGGTGTGAGATCGAATTATTAGTATGGGAAGACTTATCGATATTTTATTAGGGGTTATAATATTGTCATATGAGAAAAAATTATCATGGGAAAAATAAATTTTTAAAAGAACATGGAATGGTATCAGTTTTTCATAACACATTACTGAAAAAATATAACCTAAAAGGGGAAAAAATATACCATGGGATAAGAGTATATAAATATGAGTCAATAAACATGACCCCTGGAGCATACTCATATGAGTATTTCATGAAAATTTAACATTCCATTGAAAGGTAGAATATAAAATAACTTTGAAGAAAAACATAAGTGTAGGTAAATTATAAAAATTTGAAGAGAACAATTTTCCACACTTCATGTTGTGAAAAAATCCCATACTTCATGCTACGAATAAACAAAATGTCCATACATTATGTCTAAAATAAAGAAAATAACCATTCATTATATTGTAAATAAAAAACATTCTCATGATAATATTTTTGGGAAAAAATAAAATTCCTCTACTTTATGTTTCATTTTTTTTGTACTTAGTATTTTTTAAAAACATAATTTTCAATATTTATGTTGTAAATAGACAGAATGTCAACACTTAACATCTTTGTATCATGAGATACAAATCCAATCTAATGAATTGGATGGGGATATAGGACCCCACACATCACCATAAATATATATAAGTTCTATAATACATAAATAATTCCACATAACATGATAATCTATGAGAAATAGAATGGATTTCATTCATCACATGTAAAAGAACCAATGGAATGAAAAATCGTTTTCACAACACTTTAAGATTGTATCACAAAAACTAACCTTAAGAATGTAAATACATGATATTAAAAACTCAATCACCTTGAGAAGGATTTTCATAGGAAACTTTATAGGGTTTTTATGGAAAATAACTTTTATTTATGTTAATCCTTTATAGATAAATAGGAAATTTTTTGTGATCTCATAAAAGAGTTTTTTAAAATTACTTCACTATTCAGTGTAAAAGATGAAGTTACGGGGAACTTGAAAATTAATTTTTAAAAGGTGAAGTGAAAAAATTCTAAAACATTTTATTTCTAAAAATAATCATCATTAATTTTCTATTTTAAATGGAATATTTATTTTTAAAAATAAATGTGGAGTGGAAGATAAAACATTTTATTTTTAAAGGATGGAAACCCATTTCAACATTTTGAAATAATTTTGTTATAAACCCACATCATAAAAGAGTAACAAAAAATTAATTGCATCAAATTGTATAAATGATCATATAAAGATCATTAGAGAAAAAAAATTATTTTTTACATAGGGAAAATAGAACATTGGATGGAAGTAAAAACAAGGATATGAAGAAAAAGTCCCTTAAAAGAGATGGGATTTATTTAAAAACATAGATTCCTTAAGGAACAACGATTTAGTGAGAAACATGATTTCCACAAAAATATTAAATAAAACATAAAATCAATATGTTTGGATAATTCAATTTTGAAATATTATAATCTAAGAGAAGTGATTATGACTCAATAAAAATATTTGATTCATGAAAACCCATTACAACTCAATGAGAATTTAATTAAAAACTATTGATAGAGAGAGATATATTTTAATTGGAGTTAAATTATGATGAATAAATGTTCTTTTATGATATAATTTCTCAGATAGCCAGTATATACACCACATGAATTAAACTAGGTGCATAATGAACAGAATTTCTTAAAGCGATGAATTTTGGGATGAAAACCTATACAACTTTTGTAATTAGTGAGTCAACAATATATAAGTGAATAAACATGGTATAAAACATTGAAAATAAAGAAATATAATAAAATCATGATACAAAATTATAAAGGGGGTATATTTTGACCATAAAAAATAAACATTTTGTATAACATAATCATGTGTTAAGGAATTAAAATTTGAGACAAAGAACCCCTTGTGGCTTGAGTAACATTTTAATTAACACCCCTTGAATGAGAGGTCTTATAATTGAATTTTAAATATTATGATAAAAATATAATTAACGATATTATATATTAAATAGGAAATATGATCACCTATTAACTGAAAATTGGTTCATATTACAAAACATGCCTCAAAGAAAGAAGTTTGAGATAAATAAATGAAAGAAGAATTATATTTAAAGTAGAATTCATTTATTAATGAGGCCATAAGGAATAATTGTAATGCCATAGAAAATAAGGTGAAAGTTAAATTAAATTTATTCACTATATAGAATAAACCAAACATTTAATAATAGAGTTCAATATTAATGTTTGTAACTCAATGGAATAAATTGAGTTAACAAAAACCCTTACCTTATTCTCACTTAATCAAATGTACACTAAATTGCAATATAAAAATAAAAATAATAAATATATTATTTCATAACCATATTCATACCTAACATTATTTATTATTTTCATTTATAATCATTACTTATATGTATATTATTTAGTTTTTCTTACTTTCCAACATGAGGAACTTATATATTTGACTGTCTATACTAGTTTCATCAGAGAAGTGTTGATATACATTCTTCATCCAAATATAATCACTTCAAGTTAATTAAATTTAATATAATGGTTTATATATAATGATTTATGAGGTTAAAATTTCCATTCATGGGTACATTAATCATTATCGAAGAAGTTGAAATCAATGATAAACATTTTTTAATGGTTTTTATTCTTAGAAGGATGTTTTATTAATTAATAATTTAAATATTGAAATATAATTTCCATAAAAAATAAAACATCATATTAATATTTATGTCATATACTTCCATTAATTATTTTTTCATAATAATCCATAATATAATTTTATAAAAAATTGCATATAGGTGTTCAAACCGACCCAAACAAGAACATTCCATGATTTTTGATGATTATGTTGTGATTTAGTTACAATATCATTAATCCTATAGAATAATATAATCATTTAGTTTTAATAGTGTGATATATAATAATTATAAATTAATTATAATAATTAGTAATGTATATGAGAATATTTCAGAATTTTAATTAAATATTCTCTCGTTATTATGATTGTTTTAAAATATTGAATTAATTATAAAAATTTACTAACCATAAAATTAATAAGTAATATAATTTATCACACCATAACCTTAATAAAATTTTAAATATCATATATCTTCATTAAATCAATTCTGGGAATAGTAAATGAATGGCGGTGAAGAAAAATGAATTTCATTTTATATGAAGGTGGTAGTCGAAACCTACACCTGAAAGACAATTTCATTTTCTATAATGGATGGGATATTTGAATAGAAAATGGCAATACAATTATTATAATAACATAATAGTATAGAAATAGTACTAATATCATTACATTGTTGTGTTTAGAATAAATATGAATTAATATAATTAAGAAGATAATATAAGTAGTTGATAATAATCATATTAGCGACTTGAATTTTCATTGGAAATATATTTGAAAATAAAGGTCTTTTTTTATCTAATGGTGAGAAGAATAATTTTGAAGTGGGAGAGGGTTCATGTAGAAGTAATACTAAAAATACATAGGATCCAGAAAATTATGGTCCAATAATTTATTAAAAAAATATTAATAAAAGAACTAGGATTCACAAGGGGTTTTAAAAATATAGAAATGAATCACAACCCTTATATCCACATCAATCAATGATGAATAGTAGTTATGAATCTTGAAGGAACATATTGAAATCATCTGAATTATTTATCTCTTTAACAGAGCATCTACTACTTAATTGGATTCTCTGTATTCATTTGAAACCACCAAGTATACGTACTTGGTGAAGTCAAGGAAATCAATCTGAAGGGGTGACACCCTCCGTGGAGCATTCCATGATCATGCCCTAAATAAATCAATGGAAAGATGAAAATAATATTCAATCTATATATAATTACAATTTTGGTATGTATGATTCTGGAAAGGCTAAATCAATAGAAACTATTTATATTCATAAGAAATTGCGTTTCCAATATAGAGTGAGAAGTAGCCTTCAATAAATCAATGATGAGAATAGAAAGCATTGTCTGACACCGCTCATGTCGAAAGGTGTAGAAAAAATTAAAATTTTGAAATTACCTTTTGAAATTCACTAACTAAGTATCTAGTGGCAGTCTAGTTCGATCCCATTGGGAGAATAAGGAAGTAGTTAACCGACATAAGTAAGGAGATTCTCAGTTGATTAACTAGATAAAATAGTTGAAAGGAAAAGTTTGAAATAACAAACTATTTGTGAAAATTTAAATAAAAAAAATGAGGAACAAAAAAAGAAGAACTACTGTGTCGAGGTTGTAATATGATTTGGTTTTAATATAAATTTCATTATTTAGTATTTATATTATAAATGAAAATATTTTTACCATGGGGATTAAATTATATCACAGTTTCTTGGTCTTAAAACTAGTGATTCTGTATTTCAAATTAAATTCCTTGGTCCAGTAATTGAACCTAAAATACACATTAATGTTGTACCCCTAAAATTTTGGCAGTGGTATCCTCTAATGGTTATGGGTTCATCCACTCCAACTCCTTATGATCACTCCATTGGTGTCATTCTTGGTCCAATATGATATCAATGGTGATTTTAGAATTAAATTCAATTAAGTATTTGTAAAATAGAATTCATAATAAAATTAACACTTCAGAATTTAAATCACAATCAACTAGAATCTTATTACAACCCAAACACGAGGGGATTATCCGCTTATGACCATGGTCGCGGTGTGCAGATTGAGTCGAAACTCAATCCATTCCATGGATATGAGAGGAATTCAATAAGGGGAGAATTATACTAAATAGAAATTGATAGCAATAAAAGAAAACTAAAAAATAGACCTGAGGGATGTACAAATGGTAGAGAAGAAACTCCTCCCCCTGGATGTACGACTTTAAACATGGAGGGATTCCCTCATATTTATATATTTTCATACTACATGGAATGTAACCAAAATTACATGGTGTGTAGTGAGTTCAACTTCTTTTTTTTCATTTATTTATCCACTGGTATGTGAGATGTGCACCACTCCTTGACTTTGAATGCATTGGCGGTCAGTTGGTGGGGGTATACAGTGTGTAATGACACCCCACATGGCATGTAGTGTTGACTTCATCCACCAACCACATCTAGAAGGGGGTACACTACATGTCAATGTGTATGACATGGTGTTCTATCTCTTGATGGAAATATGGGTGTGTACTTGGTCTGAATGATCCATGTTTGGGCAATGATACATGATGTATATCTATAGAGTACACATCATGTATATTTGAACTTTTGTTTTGGAAATTCCCAATTTTTGAGTTCCACTGGAAAATACTTGAAAAGTTCCATGAACACTGAAATAAATAATTTTATCTAAAAAATATATATTCAATGAAAACATTTTTTTATACTCAATATAATGTATGAAAATGTATACACAAATTTGGCACTTCAAACTCACCCACACTTAATCATTTGATTTCCCTTAAGAAAAATCTCAACATCAAATTAACAAAAACCATATTCTAAAAAAGGTAGCATCAAACTAATTATACTTATAAATAATATATCTGTATTAGAGGATTTTAAAAGGCATAAATCATATTTAAATTACAAAGAAACTGTAATCATGCCTCCTATATTATTCAATTAAACATTTTCATCCTGTTTTATGCACATTGATGAACTTTTCATAAATAAACTTACCAATTGATGATTTAACTCACCATAGGTTACCATATTCATCAATAAAGATCATTTAATCAGAGTAATGCTCAATTTTAAGTATGTGAACTATATACATAGGCTTTAAAGTATTATCATTATCTACTTAAATGAAAATCAAATCAGAAAAATCATGAGGTCTTTCAAAACGGTTCAAATTTTTCCGAGGCATCGGGTAGGTAGGTAATGACATGAAAAATAATCTCAGAGGCTTGAAAACGGTGGTGAATTCTTAAATAATAATTCATGATATTCAATATTAAATCTCAATGAAAAATGAATCCCCAATCAAGATCATTCAAAATGTATCATCACTATGATATTCCCTTGACAACATGGGTCCATTAACCATCAATAAAGTGTAATGAATGAATCATGTCCCTCTTATTTTTTTAATATCACATATATATAGGGACCACTAAGAATACAATGAATAGAGGTTTTGGAACCGTTATTCCCAAATAACCAAGAGACACCCTCCTCCACACTTAATTTCATGGTTGGTCACCAAAATGTATCATGAATATCCAAAAATCCCTCTTTATAAGATGAAATAAATACTCGTGAAAAATTATAAAATAATTAGGATAGGAAGGATAAATAAGCCTGTAATGTGGCTTCCTATCAAGGCAGTTCATGGTTTCTAAGGCTTTAAAAATGTCAAATGTAGGGTAGGTGTCAAGGTTAAAGGGGATGGAAAACAATGGAATGCCTCAATCATTTAATGTGATTCATAATCTTTATGTTTTTAAGTGAAAACTATAAATTTATAGTAGTTATTCATATCCCTAGAATGTCTTAAGAAAAAGAGGGTATAAGAAAGAATTGCAAAAATTCTTAGAATACCTCTATGGAATGAGGAAACGTAAAGGGCCAATCAGGTCATGACATGAATAAAAATGATTACTCTAATTAATGTAAATAGATAATAATTTAAATCTAAAGTCAATCTATATCAGAAATAATTTTAAAACATTTTGAAATTTAAAATAAGAATGTAACTTTTAAAATTCCCTTTTATGTCTATATTATTTATAAATATAATTAATGAAATATTTACCGCATTTTAAAATATTTAAACTACTAAGGATGTATCCTAGATCAGTTTAATGGAAATGTCTAGTGTAGACATAGACTCTCCCCTACACTTAATATTTCACATGGTCCCCCAAGTGATACTTTAAGGAGAAGAAGACGATGCATGAAAAACAAAAATGATCCAAGAGGAGGGGAGACAATGAATGAGGTAACACCAAAATAATAATGTAAATAGACACATAAAAAAAATATCCTTGTGGAGAGCTCAAAATGATATAAAGTATTCAAAAGGATATTTCCATATCACTCCAGAGTACCTATAATTATCGATGAAATGGAAAAAGAAATTTTCATGAACATAAATCATCAAATCACAATTATAATACTAAAATAGATATATATAATAAAACAGTTGCTTCTAAAAACCAGTTATAGGGTGGCCTCAGAAGAGTCATCATCTGGAACATGGTTATCTTGAAGAGAAAGAGCTATAGTAGAAGTGGGAGGCTCTCGATCTATGATCTGTGTGGTGGAATCGACAGGCACATCCTGGTTGGTAGAAGGGATATCCATCAAAATAACAAAAGTAGGAGAATATATGGTGGTGGTTGATAGAAGAACTGAATTTATGGCCAATTTCATCAATGGTTCTTGTGTTGCAGAAGGATGGGGATCAAAAAAAGGAGTAGGTGTTAGGGTTAAATGAATGCCTTAATGCTGATGAAGAAGCCCTAAGAGATTCTTGATCTGTGACTGTGTCAGTACCATGACTACTTGGTGTCACTCAAGGATGTCCAAATGGTAGTCCATAATGTCCATAAAGAGGGAAATAGGGAGATTAGTCGAGGGTGTGGGTGGTGGTAGGGATGTTTATGGGTCATAAGAAGAGGGTATAGTGGAAGAAGAATTGGGTTGTGGATGAGAAGGATCATTTACTAGTGGATGTGATGGAACCAAATCAACAATGCCAGTGGGGATAGCTGGATCATTTGTCACCCCTATAGGATCTAGGGAATCCTACAAGAGAACAAATCGATCCCATATATGCTTGACCATCCTCATGAGATTAAGTATGAAACAAAATCCATACACTTGGGAGAGCCTGTGTGACCATGAGAGAGAGAGATGGCTCAAACTCTTATAGGCATTGTGCTAACCTGGTGGCATAGAATTCACCATTTAGGTTTCCTTGATGGCCTGTAATCAAAGAGTGAAAGTAGGAGGAATAAAGACAAGGGAGGTAAGGGCAGTTATTCTATAAAATATAGGTATCAATATCCATGTACCTTTTTGACACAACACACATATCCTTCTGGTGGGTGAAAAGGATGGCACTGAAGCCTCGATGGATGAGCAAAGGGGAGGGGAAATGATGAGACTTATCTTATAAGAAGCGGGGGTATACATGGGTTCACGACTAGAATGTTCCCTCCACATGGAAATGAGGTCAGACCACTTAGGGAGAGTGAGGGTGGGAACAAGAAGTGGGGTGGAAGGATGGGGGTATAAACCACACCCTCAGCCAAACTCATCCATGGTCATGGAAAAGTGACATCCACCTAGCTGAATTCAAGGATGAGTGGATGTATATATGGGAGTCTAGAATTAGGTGGGCCCATAAAACTCTAAGGTCGCTAAAAAGTACAATAATAAATTGTGTAATATAGGAGTGTACCACACATTCACGCCATGTTCATAGACATGGGATGGTGGCTGTGTGATCACCATACATGGACTGCTCTTAAAGAATGTCTATCAGTGCTATACACGACATATACCAAACATACATTCCATGTACATTAAAATTAGAGTAAAAGAGAATGTGTGGTCATGTACCTATATTACATGACATGTGTTCTTTTTTTATCCCATGTACTCCTTGTGGAACCCGAATGGCAACATGATCTCAAGTCTCCCTAAATAGATGTAAATACCAAAAGAGATTGTGTTAAAGGGCATACCTGGACTAAGGATCAAATTGAAAAAGAAATACAAGTGTGAAATGAACTAAAATGGATGATTGGAGGGAGGATTATGTGATGATGTACGAGATAAAACATTGGAGGGAGAAAATGGGTAGTAAGGGGGATCAACATGGGATCAACCTTTAGGGAATCCTATCTTTTATAGCCCAACTACATGGCATGTTCGACTCCATAAATACCATTTATCTATCTCTAACTTTTACTAATTTTGAGAAAATATATAATAAATATTTATAATTTTCAAATAAAAGAAAATCGAAATAAGTACTTACTAATTAATACAAAAACTATACATGTTGTTTATTATAAGAATACACACCGTGTTTTCTAAAATTTCAAAAATAGAACTACAACCTTTGGTCTGGTGCTTGGGGCTTAATTCGAACCAGTGCCTCGATGATCCAAACACATGCCCTCAACCAATATAGTGATGGATGTAGTACCGCACAGTTTTATTAACTTTAAATATTTTAATTATAGGTGTAGTACTATATGGGGAAAACACCAAAACACAATATGTGGTTTTAATTTGTGAAAGAATGGGATGAAGTGGATAGATTAGTTGAGATCAAACGAGGGTCTTTTGAACCCAAGGTTATGACTCTAGCAATCATCCCACTTCACCCATATGTGATTTATTATTTTGAAAAAAAATTTAAGTTATTATAAAAACATGATACACACAACCTCTATCAAAATCCATGTTGTGTGGTTTCAATTAAGTGAAAAAGGATGGTACTAAACCTATAAGCATGATTTAAACCCAATTTATTTAGACCCATGGGATACAACCTTTCCAGTCGATTCAACCCCGCCATCAGTTTTATTTTATTTTGAAATAGTTATATTTACTTTGAAAACACCACACACACCATTTTATTTACAACATGAGTTAAAAAAGAATGAATCTTGTACCAAAGGTAGTTGGGGAGTGATTTGAACTAGTGATGGATTCGATACACTCCAACAACCCTCCCATCAGCTCAAGCTTCATTTTCATTTATTATCTAAATCAATAGTTACATATAGAAAAAGTAATATAATAATATAATATAGAATGAAAAGTACACACCCTGTAATAAGTCACACATGTCATGGGTTTTCATTTTGTTCTTATTTAAATAGTAGACATAAGATAAGATAGTAATCAACATGTGGAGTAGAAGTACATGTCGTGTGCTCATTAAAAATAGAAAATAAATAAAGGGGATAATAGAATAGTTGTGTTTCCTCCCAAAAAGCACCTTTGTTTTAGGTATTTAGCTCGAACTGAGTTTGAGTTACTTACCAATTATATGAAGATGGGTGTGGCTTTCACAGTGAGAACCACCACATGTTCCTCGAGCCCTCATCTAGTTTTCATGATTCTTGTTCTTCAAGTGGTATGGGCGAAAGTTTGCAGAATCCCTACTATGTGGCTAATAGATTCCAAAGGTGGACATGTTTCTTGATTTTATCAGGTACATACTCTACCTCACAAGGTTCATGTGTTGCTAATATGAATGCCTGAAAATAATCACAGGGCTCTTTTAGAACAAGTAAATAATCAAATATGGGGTTACATATAAATGTATGATCAAGTTCATTATGAACATTGCATGATGTGACCCCAAATTCAAAATTTGAGTTTTGAAAATTAATTTCTAAAAATTTAAATGAATGATAGGTGGGGACCACATCATGACATGTCTTCTCATTTGAAGAAAAAATATAACCCCCATCCTCAAATTATAACACCCATCCTCAAACTCCAATTGGATGTCTTGGGAGAGGATGTGTGTTTCAAAATTCTGTGGTGGTCTCAGCTTCCGAAATTTCAAATGGTTTAACGAGGCTCTTTTGGTGAAGCAAGGATAGTGCCTTCTTTCCCACCCAAATGCTCTGTTATCAAAGGTGATGTGAGCTATGAACTTCTATCATTCTGATTTCTTACATGCCCAGCTGGGGCCAAGACCAAGTTTTATGTGGAGGAGGATTTGGGGAGAAAAATCTCTCATTGATTTGGGCTGCATGTGGAGAATTGATGATGATCATAATATTAAAATTTGGAATGACTCATGGCTAGCAGATGGCGTAAATCATAAGTTTTCCTCACCGTTTGTTCTTGTATTCGAAGATACAAGGGTACCTGATCTTCTTGATGACTCACATGAGGAGTGGTATCGGGAGAAGCTTTGTTGCTTGATTAACGAGGTGGATCGTTAGCTGATCCTGAGTATCCCTCTCACACCAGGAATGGGTATTGACCAGATTTTCTGGACTGGGGAATCTCATGGGAGATATTTTATTTGTTAGGGTTACAAAATGAGGGTTCAAGGTTTGGCCCAGGTCTTTTAGAATAATCGGTGGAAGGGCCTCTAGTCCCTCACCACTCCCCCTAAGTTGAATTTTTTTTGGTGGCAGGTCTGTACTGGGGTTCTTCCAACCTATGAATTTCTAGTGAAAGAACATTTTTAAGAGGACGACACTTTTACTTTGTGCCTCCATGACGTGGAATCTCCTTTGCATGAAATTCTTTCCTGTATGGGGGTGGAAGGAGTTTGGAAGGCTTGGAGGACGGATTTTGGTATTTTCTTTGATCATTCAATTTGGTTCGTCCCAAACCTTACTAAATGGGTGTCTTCTATGGAACTAAGAGTGGTTGGGCTGATATGCAAAATTGCTTGGTTGGTTTGGACTCGACGAAATGAATGCATTTTCCAAATGAAGGTGACCCGTGATCACCTATGTGTAGAAAGTGCTTTGGATTGGATGAATGGTTGGATGAAAAGTGATGCGGTTCATTATTTGGGCCACACTCGACGAGCGGCTCCTTTTTGGTCCCCCCTTATGGTTTCTTCATGATTAATACAGCTGCTTCTATCTCTGCTAATTCAAGGGTAAGTATTAGTCTCATTGCTCCTAAAATTTTTGGCCAGATTGTGGAAGCTCAGTATAGGGCAGTGCATAACTCATCGTGCATTGTGGTTGCAGAGGCCTCAGCCATCCTCTAGGGGCTTCTTTTTCCCCATTCAAGTTTTTGGCCCTAGATTCTAGTGGAATCTGACTACCTTGAAGTGTTGAATGCTCTCTCAACTAAAGATGATGTTTCCCAACCTTATGAACTAATATTGAGAAAGATCTGGTCCCAGATCGATGGATTCGAACCATGCAAATTTTCTTTTATCAAAAAAGATGGTAATTAGAAAGCCCATCGTTTGGCTCGATTTGGGAAATTTTGGGGGGATCATTGTTGGGTGAACTCATTCCCTGATTGGATTTGTAATCTTGGTTTCCTTGATCAGAAGTTTATATTTTCCTATCAAAAAAACATAGAGTATCTTTATTGTAAATTATCTCATAGAGCTATTTTACAATACTTACATGTCATCCCAACCTTCTAGCTTGGTATAACTGGTGTGTGGTAAATTCCTCTATAATTGATAATAACATTTAGTATTTCCCAAAAATGGTTTCAAAGGATAAGAAGATAGGGGTGGGGTTAATAATGTACATGTGTTTTCCTTGTATTGGAACCCATATTCCATATATGTATAATTCAATTGTGCCTAGGGATATGATACCTCTTGATCATATAGATAAAAATCCTCTCTGGGTGGATCGTACCACTCCCATATAGGATAATAATCCATTGGATTTGGGGTAGAGGGTCCCAAGAAAAATATTCAAGAAAAGAAGAAAGAAAATTGGAAAATTTTGGGTAAACCAACATTGTGACCCCAACTCGAACTAATGCTTTCAATTAATCCCCATCAATGGGGCCAGAATTTGGAACCGCTCCCATATCAAGGTGCGTGCGAAATCTAAAATTTAAAATTACCTTCTGAAACTAACTAACCAAGTAGCTAGTGGAAATCAGGGTCGATCTTATAAGAAGAAAAGAGAAGCATTTGACTAGTGCAAGTCGGGCTAGTCTCGGTCGAATAACCAGATAAAAAAGTTGAAGTCAACAGTTTGAAATAGTGAAATATTTGTGAAAATAAAAAAACGAATAGAACACATAGAAGAAAAATTATGTCAATGTTTCAATCCTATTAGGTTTTATTATGAATTTCATTCTTTGGTATTTACATTATAAATGAAAATAGTTTTACCATGAGTATTCAATTATATCACAGTTTATTGGTTTGATAACCAGTCATTGCGTATCCTAAATCCAATTCATTGGTCCGGTAATTGAACATAAAATAGTCATTAATATTTTATCCTTACAATAATGGCAGTGGGATCCCCCAATGTCCATGGTTTCATTAAAATAAAACTCAATTAGTTCTCTACATTGGTGTCATTCTTAGTCTGATGCGATATTAATGGTGATTTTTTAATTAAATTCATTTAAGGAGTTGTAAAATAGAATTCATAATAAAATTAACACTTCGGAAATTAAATCACAATCAACTAGAATATTATTAAAACCCTAACATGGGGGTATTATCCACTATGACCATAGTCACAGTGTTCTTATTGAGTCTAAAATCAATCCTTACCATGGATATGAGAGGAATACATGAAGTGTAAAATTACACAAAATAGAAATGGAAAATAGTAAAAGAAAACTCAAAAATGGATTTTAGGGAGGTACGAATGGCAGAGCAGCAACTCCTCCCCCAACATGTCCAACTCCAAACATGGAGGGATGCCATCATATTTATAGATTTTCAAACTACATGGCATATAACCAAAATAGCATGGCATGTAGTGAGGTCGATTCCTTTTTGGAATTGATTTCTCCACCGGTAGGTGATCGGTGCACCACTCCTTGAGATTGAATATATCGATGGTCAGTTAGTGGGGGTACATATCATATAAGGCCACCCCAAATGGTGTGTAGTGTCGAATTCAGCCACCAACTACATCTTGAAGGAGGTAAACACCGTGTAAATATGTATGACACAATGTGTTCACTTTGGCAGGAAACATGGGAATGAACTTGTTCTGACCAATTTGTGTATGGGAAATGATAAAAAATGTGTGTCTATAAATTACTCACCAGTTATATTTGAACTTTTGTTCTGGATATTCCCGATTTGTGATTTTTTCTGGAAAATACATGAAAAGTACCATGAAATCTGGAATAAATCATGTTATCTAAAAAACAATGTATATTTTGTGAAAACCTATTTTTATACTCAATATAATGTATAAAAATGTATACCCAAATTGATAACACCAAACTCCCCCACACTAAATCATTTTCTTTCCCTCTAACAAAATCTCAGCATCAAACTATCATAATCCATATTCTAAAAAGGGAATCATTCATCTAATTATACTTAAAAATACTATATCCATAACATAGGGCTTTAAAAGGCAGAACACATATTTCAATTCCAAAGATACTCTAATCATGCCTCCTATATTATTCAATTAAATAATTCCATCCTATTTTATTCAAACTATTAAATGTTTCATAAATACACATGCCACGTGATGATTTACCTCACCAAAAGTTACCACACTCATCACTCAAAATCATTTAATCAGAGTTAGGATGAATCTAAAGTATACAAAATATATCCATAGGATTGAAAGAATTATCACTCTCCACTTAAAAAAGTAAAATCACAAAAATCATGAAGTCTATAAATAGGGTTCAAATGTTCTTAATGCTTCAAGCAGGTAGGTAATGATGTGAAAAATAATATCACAATCTTGTAAAAGGATACTGAATTCTTAAATAATAATACATGATATTTATTAATAAGGCTCAATGAAAAATGCATCCCCAATCAAGATCTTTCAAAAGGTATCATAACCATGATATTCCCTTTCCAACATGGGTCAATAAACCATAAATAATGTGTAAGGAATGAATCGGGTCCCTGTAATTTTTTTTAATATAAAAAATATATAAGGACCACTAAGAATACAATGAATGGTGATTTTGGAACCCTTCTTCCCAAATGAACAAGAGACACCCTCATCTTCAATTAAATTCATAGTTGCTCACCAAAATGTATCATGAATAGCTAAAAATACATCATTACAAGATCTAATGAATAATTATTTAATATTATAAAATAATTAGGGTAGGAAGGATAAATAGGTTTGTAATGTGGTTTTCTATCAAGGAAGTTCATGGTTTCTAATGCTTTCACGAAGACCAGATGGAGGGTAAGTCTCAAGGTAAAAAGGGATAGAAAATAATCAAATACCTCAATCATTTTAATGTGATTCAAAGTCTTTATCTTTTGAAGATAAAAATCTATAAAGTTCTAGTAGTAATGCATATCCCAAGAATCCCTCAAGAAAAAGATGTTATAAGAAAGAATATGTCTAAAATATTAGACTACCTCTTGGGAATGGGGAAAAGTAAAGGGTCAATCAGGGCATGATGTGAATAAAAATGATAAGTCTAATAAATCTAAATGTCCAAGAATTTAAATCAAAACTCAAACTATATCAGAAATCATTTTAAAACATTTTGAAATTTAAAATATGCATGTAGCTTTTTTAATTCCCTTTTATGTATTTATTGTTTATAAATATAATTAATCAAATATTTTACACAGTTTAAAATATTTTAACTATTAATGATGTGTCCTAGATTAGTTTATGGTAAATGACTTATGTAGTCAGAGACTCTCCCCCAAAATTAATATTTCACATTGTCCCCCAAGTTCAACACTAAGGAGAATAAGAGGATGCGAGAAAATAATAAATGGGTTAGGACAAGGGGAAGTAGTGAAAGAAGTAATGCTAAAATAAAAAAGAAAATATACACTAAAAGAATACTTACCTCATTGCTAGCTCAAAAAGACAGAAAGTAGTCGAAAGGAGATGTCCATGTAACTGTAGAGTTCTTGTGATTGTTGATGAAATAGAAAAAATAATCTGCATGAAAATACACCATCACATTATAAGAATATATATATATTAATAATAAAACAAGTGGGGACAAAAACTAGTCACAGGATGGCCTCAGTAGAAGCATCATCTGGAATAGGTGGATCTAGAAGTGGATGAACTGTAGTGGGGGCAGGAGGCTCTGGCTCTATTCTCTGTGTGGTGGACTCGGTGGGCACATCCTAGATAGTAGAAGGGATATCCATCACAACATTATAAGTATGAGAATCTAGGTCGATAGTGGATAGGAGAACTGAATCGGTGGTTAGTGTTTTCAGTGGTGTCTATGCCACAAAATGATGACGAGCATATGGAGGAGTAAGTGATGGGGGTAACTGAATGACTTGATGCTGAAGAATAAGCCCCAACATCTTCTCGATCTCTAATGACGTCTTTACCATTGTATCCTAGTGACGCTCGAGGATTTCCAAATGACGGTCCATCATAGACAGGAAAAGAGAAATGAGGAGATCATTCGAGGGTGTGGGTGGTGGTGGGGATGAGTATGCGCTAAAAGAAGATGGTATAGTAGAGGAAGAAATGAGGTGTGGATAAGAAGATACATAAACTGGTTGATGGGATAGAACTGAATCAGCAACACCAATGGGGGTAGCTGGGTCATCTCCCACACCTATAAGAGATGGGGCATCCTACATGATCAAAAATCCAAATCATTGGTACTCAACTATCCTCATTTGAATAGGCACAACGAATTCCATATTCTGGGGAGACCCTAAGTGATCGTGAGAGAGAGATGGCTCAAACATCCCCAAGTAGTGTGCTAGCCTAGTGGCATAGAAGCCATCATTCAGGTTTCACTAATGGCCTGTAATAATAGAGTAGATGTAGGGGGCGACAAGATAAGGGAGGTTAGGGTAGTCATGATTGAAAATACATGTAAGAATCTTCATTTCCCATATGGACATGACACCCATATCCTCGTGGAAGGGGAAAAGGATGGTGTTGAAGCACCGATGGATGAAATGATGAGGAGGAGAAATGATGAGTGTGCTTTTCTGAGAAGTGGGGTTATACATGTTTTCAGTCCCAGCAAGTTCCCACCATAAGGAAATGAGGTCAGAGATCTCAGGGTGAGTGAGGGTGGAGACAAGATGTGGGGTAGATGGATGGGTGTAGAAACCATACCGTTGGCCAAAATCATCCATGTTCAGGGAAAAGTGATATTCACCCATCAGAAATCAAACAGGAGTGTCCGTATCGATGGGAGTCTGGTGGTAGGTGGCCCCATCAAACTCGAAGGTCGCTAAAAACTCCAAAAATAAATCATGAAATGTAGGAGTACTGACTTGATGTGTGTCCATAAGATTTGTGTGGCCGATGAGCTCCTCAATCTCTTCCCAGGTACCTAAGCGCTACAAAATAGTAATGTCAAGGAAAAGTCCGCTCAATTGGATCATGCAATGTGAAAATAGCCTCAGTCTATCAACCGTAGGATGACACTCAACATAGATCAAGTAGGGGGTGTGGCGACGGTAGGGAAACATCTTGCACGGGGTGAGGTAGGGCCACAACTAATGAGGTGTAGGTTCTAGCGGTAGTGGCATTAGGAGGAACGATTGATGCTGGAGCTGGCTTGGAAGTCATGCCAGCGGTGGACGGTAGTGTGGGAATAGTAGGGTCCACCAAAGTCATTGATGGCTCTGAAGGTGCCTCATTAGTAGCAGGATTGGTTGTGCTAGAGCCCTATGTTGTTGTCAATGATGCGAATGTGGCCGTCGGTGGATTAGAAGTTGTCGTAGATGGTGTCGTGGTCTCTTTTGGACTGAAAGATGTTGATGATATATGTGCGGGTAGTTGAGGAGGCAGTGTCGCCAAGGCTGGTGGCTGGCATACGGGAAAATCTGGCACTAGTGTCATAGAAGGCCTAAGTTATATCTAGCGGCAAGATGGTCATTCCCCCTTAGTAGCGGGTGCAACCCGCTTCCAACTAACATGATCTCGATCTGCAATAGATGAAATAGAAATGAACGAAACAAGAGAAAAGAAAATGAAAATGGAGAAAAGTGAGCATTCATAAAATCAAATAGTACATGGCATGTAGATCACTACGGAAAAGATGGCCTTTTGTGACGGGTTATTTGTAATGGGAAAAGATCCCGTCGCAAATGGTTCGTCGAATAGATTATTTGCGACGGGTTAAGGGATCCCGTCGCAAAATGTTTGGTGCGGTTTTCACGCCAAACCACAGGAATGGATTTTGCGATGGGGGTGCCTCCCTGTCGCAAATACCCTATAGTGGTAAATACTATTTGGGACGAGTATATGCCCTTGTCACAAATAGTGTGTCGTCTTATAACTATTTACCACAGGACGCATCGCAAAAATACCCTTTTAACCGCAGATAGTAATTAATGCGATCAAAGGTATTTGCGATGGGTCCCATCACAAATAGGGTCGTTGAAAATAATCTAACATATATATACACCCATCTGTTTTTCAGTTTTCTTCTCAAAATCTACTTTCTCTAACTCTCTCGAAACTATAATTTTATAGTTAAAGTCTCTCTGAGTTAATTTTTTTACGAACAAGTTTTGAAGTCGTTTACACTTATAAGAGATCATGTTTAAAGGAATTTATGTTTTATTTAATTTAATATTTATTTCATTTTTATATTAATTTAAATTATTGTTAATTAATTGCAATTAAATTAGATTTAGATTATTTTGTCATCAATATTTATTTGTAATAATAAATTGAAATTATTAGAACTAATTATTAGTAATTAGTAGTAATTACGAATTATTAACGATAATTAGTAATGAATATAAATAATTAGTGATAATTAGTAATTAGTAGCTGTAATTTGCAGTAATTAATAGCAATTAACGCTAATTAGTTATAATTAGCAGTAATTATTAATAATTAATCGTAATTAGTATTAATTAATGATAATTAGTAATAATTAGAAAAAATAGTAATAATTAGAAGAAAATAGTAATAAATAGTAATAATTAGTAATAATTAGTAAAAAATACTAATAATTAATAATAAATACTAATAATTAGTAATAATTAGTAATAATTAGTAATAAATAGTAATAATTGGTAATAATTGGTAATAAATACAAATAATTAGTAATAAATACTAATAATTAGTAATACATTAGTAATAAATTAGTAATAATTACTAATAAATAATAATAATTAGTAATAAATAGTAAAAATATTAATAATTAGTAATAATTAGTAGAAAATAGTAATAAATAATAAAAAATATTAATAATTAGTAATAAATACACATAATTAGTAATAAATACTAATAATAAGTAATAATTAGTAATAAATAGTTATAATTAGTAATAATTAGTAATAAATAGAAATAAATACTAATAATTAGTATGAAATTAGTAATAAATAGTAATAAATATTAATAATTAGTAATAAGTAGTAATAATATGTAATAATTATTAACAAATAGTAATAAATACTAATAATTAGAAATAAATACTAATAATTAGTAATAAATACTAATAATTGGAAATAAATACTAATAATTAGTAATAAATAGTAATAGTTACTAATAATTACTAATAATTAGTAATAATTAGTAATAAATCATTATAATTAGTAATAAATTAGATTAAATTAGTAATAACTAGTAATAAATTAGTAATAAATAGTAATAAATAGTAATAAATAGTAATAAATATTAATAATTAGTATAAATTAGTAATTATTAGTAATAATTAGTAATAAATAGTAATAATTATTAATAAATACTAATAATTAGTAATAAATACTAATAATTAGTAATAAATACTAATAATTAGTAATAAATACTAATAATTTGTAATAATTAGTAATAGACACAAATAATTAGTAAGAATTAGTAATAAATACAAATAATTAGTAATAATTAGTAATAAATACTAATAATTAGTAATAAATTCATAATAAATTAGTAATAAATAGAAATAAATAGTAAAAAATAGTAATAATTAGTAATAATTAGTAATAAATTGTAATAAATAGTAATAATTAATAATAAATAGTAATAAATAGTAATAAATAGTAATAAATAGTACTAAATAGTAATAAATAGTAATAAATAGTAATAAATAGCAATAAATAGCAATAAATAGTAATAAATAGTAATAACTAGTAATAATTAGTAATAATTAGTAATAAATAGTAATAAATATCTATAAATAGTAATAATTAGTAATAATTAGTAACAATTAGTAATAAATAGTAATTATTATATATAATTAGTAATAACTAGTAATAAATAGTAATAAATAGTAATAATTAGTAATAATTAGTAATCATTAGTTATAATTATGAATTATTAGGAATAAATAGGAATAAGTTGGAATAAATTGGAATAAATTGGAATAAATAGCAATAAGTAGTAATAAATAGAAATAAATAGCAATAAATAAGAATAAATAGCAATAAATAACAATAAATATAAATAAATTGAAAAATAGAAATAAATAGCAATAATGAGCAACAATTAGTAATAATTAGAAATAAATAGCAATAATTAGCAATAATTAGCAATAAACAGAAATAAATAGCAATAAATTGAAATAATTACAAATCATTACAAATAATTACCAATAATTACCAATAATTAGAAATAATTAGAAATAATTAGGAATAATTAGCAATAATTAGAAATAATTACCAATAATTAGGAATAATTAGGAATAATTAGCAATAATTTGCAATAATTAGCAACAGCTAGCAAGAATTAGAAATAAATAGAAACTAATAGAAAAAAATTGTAAGAAATAGTTACAAATTTCAACAACTTGCAGCAAATAAATAGAAATAGCAATAATTACCAATAAATACCAATATTTTCCAATAATTAGAAATAATTAGGAATAATTAGCAATAAATAGGAATAATTAGAAATTATTAGAAATATTTTGGAATAGTTAGGAATAATTAGGAATAATTAAGAATAATTAGGAATAATTAAGAATAATTAGGAATAATTAAGAATAATTAAGAATAATTAGGAACAATTAGGATTAAATTGTAATAAATTATAAGAACATAGCACAATTTCCAGTGGATTGGTGGCCCTCCTTTTGCATAGTGTCTCTTCCCATTTCAACTCTCACTAACTCAAAACATTATGAAAAATATGCATCTATGTATACATATCAAATCTTTTATGCACGAGTTTGGATATGAATTCATTGGACCACATTTTTCGTAATTTTTTCATGATGTGATAGTTAAAAGAAGTTGATTCCTCGACAAAAGGGGGATCTTTTGTCCGATGACTCATTTACTTGAATCATTCTCACACTGAAATCAAAATGAAGAATCTGGTGAGAGGTACACCTATGAATTCTGGTATGCACAAGAATGGATATGCGTACTTTTGAGAAGATTCGTCATTGTGATTTCAGTGTGAGAAAGCTGTAAGTAAATGATCCGTTGGACAAAACTTTGGCAACCAATCCACTATAAATTGTGTTGCCCATAATTAGTGGTAAATAATAAGAAGTAGATGTAATTATTTTTCTTCACTTTTTTGGATAGTGTTCTTCTTATTTAAAATTATTCAAACACTATAATGATATTATATTTTGTAGCAAAATATGGAATAAGGAAGTTGACGATATTCATTATTAGTTGATTGTGTTTGGAGAAATCAGAATAGAAATCCAAATGATTTTGGTTTAAATCCTATATTTATTAAGGGTGTTGAATCTTTATTATCATTTTCATCATCAAAACTAGAATTTGTTTCAAAAGATACAATTAAGCATCCTTGTAAAAAAATGTGCTCTGAGAATTCTTGACACATTTGACACCGTTGGGGGACATCTGTTTCATTTTGGTTTTCAACCAGATTATGTTTTTTTGGATCAACACGGTGAACGCAGTTCCATAGAAGATACTAATAATTTGATTCTGGATCCATCACACTTTCCAAATTTAGTACAAGATGTTGCAGGTTCATATGCTCAATAAACTGAAACTCAGAATGATATTGATTTTACCCCTAAGTTTGCACCATCCATATTTTATGAGTTGTTTAGGTCTGCCGAGGACGCATTATATCCGGGATGCAAGATAAGAAAATTAGAAGCGGTTACAAAATTTACGGCTATTAAATCAGATAATGGAATGTCAAACAACTTTATTGATCAGATATTTTCTTTGGTTAAAACATTGTTACATGAAAAAAATTTGTTACCTGTAATTTACTATGAGAGAAAGTGACTGGTTCATAATTTGGGCCATAGTTATCAAGATATTCATGCATGTGAAAATAGTTTCATCTTATATTCTGGTGAAAATGACTCGTTCGATATTTGTCCCAGATGTGGACAATCGAGGTATAAAGAAGCTCAACCAAGGAAGTCTGGATCGATTCCTGTAAAATAAATAAGATATTTCCCACTTACACCTTAGTTTCAATGTTTATTTATGTCTCATAACACATTGAAAATGATTTTATGGAACAAAACCAAGATTTCAACTGATAAAATTCTGAATCATCCATATGATAGTTATTCATGGAAACATTTTGACCGAGTGCATCGGTCTTTTTCTTCAGAAGCCTGGAACGTGTGATTGGGTCTTTCTACTGATGGTTTATATCCATTTTGTTCTTATAGTAGTTAGTATTCATGTTGGCCTGTCTTTTTAACTTCGTACAATTTACATTCAAGGATGTTGATGAAGGAACCTTATATATTTTTGATATTATTAATCCCAGGACATCTAAAAAAGAATATTTATGTTTATTTGAAAGCATTTATTATGGAGTTAAATTCATTGCAGAGTAATGGTGTTAGTGCATATGATGTTTCAGCGAATGAAAATTTACTTCTAAAAGCTGGATTGATATGGACAATTAGTGACCTCACAACATATGACATATTATTTGGATGAAGTATACATGGTCTGAAATCATGTCCTTACCATATGAAAGACAACATAGAATTTATGCATGTCAATGGAAAAAACATTTCTATTTTGACTGTCATTGCAGATTTATTCCAACCGATTATCCTTTTTAGAGGAACAAATATCATTTCAAAAAAGAAAAAATTTACAGGTATGGACCTACAAAAATGATCTCTGGTGAAGAGTTAAAATCAGTTATATTTTCATTACATCCCATCACATTTGCACCAAAAATAAACAAAAAAAATTAATGGCTTTGGTAAAGAACACAATTGGATAAAATTGAGAATTTTTTGGGATCTTCTATATTAGTATGATTTTTTGGTTGGACACGTGTTGGATATCATGTATATTGAGAAGAAATATTTTGAGAATTTATTTCATACAGTTTTGGATACACCAGGTAAGACCAACGATAATGTAAATCCACGAATAAATCTTTCCCAAATTTACAGGTGACCATAACTTGAACTGTTTGAAAATGTCAGATCATAGAGGTTAATGAATCCAAAAGATGCTTATATAATGTTCAAAGAGAGTTGCATATTATTTTTTTATTGTATTATAGATTTGAGACTTCTATATGGATATGCTTCCAATTTGGGAAGATGTGTTAAGAATGGTCATATTACCCGATTAAAATGTCATGATTGTCATGTTATAATGGAAATAATTATGATGATTTGATTGAGAGGTTTTTTAATTATATTATTTGGGATTCGATAAAATACATATAATATTTTTTCAGATACATTTGTGTGGTGACAATAGACTACGATTCACTATGAAAACTGGAATAATATGTTGTTGTAATTATATATAAACTGGAAAAAATCTTTCTGCTGGATTTTTTTGACTCTATAGAACCTTTGATATTAAATTTTCCACATAAAGAAAAATTTGGAGATTTGGTATTGTTTTGATGGATGTATCCATTCAAGAGATGCTTGCATAAATTGAAGAAAAATGTCTATAACAAAGAATTAGTTGAAGGCTCAATTGCTAAAGCTTATTTGCAGGAGGAAATTTCTTATTTCTACTCTGATAATTTTGACTATGAATAACCCTTAAAACAAAACTGCATGGGATGGAAAATGAGGAATGTTAATGATGAAATGGAAAATCATTTATTAGTTTTTAATCAGCTAGATCTTTGCTTTGGTGGAGTTCCTGATTGATGGATTTCAGATGATGAACATCATGGAGCTCATACATATATTCTGATTGACTGTGACGAAATGAAATCATTTTTACTGTGAGTGATTCTGTCACTTTTCTATAATTTATGTTATAGTAAGTAAAATTATTTTATTTTTAGGTTATATGATAATCATATCAAGAAGGAGCTTCCACAAATTACTGCGGATGTTCTTCAAGAATGTGGGAAAGAAAAAATTTCTCAATGGTTTTAAAAACTGGCAACATAAATTATTGATGGTTTATAATATCAATTCAGTTTATTATTTATTATATTGATAATTGTTTTATATATTTTTTAGGTGTATCAAAATAATTATAAAATTGATAAGTTACTATGTATATTGAGTAAACCACAATCCAAAATTGTTAAATCTTATAATGCATAAGTGGTGAATGGTTTTAGATTTCATACATGTTCATATGGGGAATAAAAAAACAATGAAAAATGGATTTTTCAAGAGAAGATATCATCATAGATAAACTGAAGTTGATTTTTACGGCATGCTAGATGAAATTATTGAACTATATTATCTAGGAACAAAATTATATAACGATGTTTAATTTTCGATGGTAGAATATGGAGAGAGGCTTGCGTGTTCATCCGACTCACGGAATTGTTGATATTAAATATAAAAGTCTTCTTGCAGGAAATGAACCATTTTTATTGGCTCAAAAAAGCACATAAAATTAATTTTGAAAAGTACTGTGCTACTTCATGAGACCTAGGTGATTGGTGAAGCATAATAAAAATTAAATATTAGGAAAATAAATTTACTCAAACTGAATGTGGTTCCACTGAAGTGAAAGGAATTGAAATTTTTCAAGACACTACTCAAAATCCAACTTTTTCACAAAGATACATGAATATCGATGATGAAACCACACAATTAAGGGTCTATGATGACAATTATGTTAATGATGTTACAAATGAATTTAAAATGGCAAGAGATGATGAAACTGAAACTCAAATGGATATTGATGATGCCAAGGAGGAATATGAAGACATTGACATCATCAAATATGAATATTATGATTAAGGTGAACATTGATACAGTTAAATGATGGTTGTAATCATAACTAATATATATGTATATATAATAGTTATTTTCAACTATTTTCTAACAACAATCATTTAATGTCTTTGATGGATGATGATCTATTTCGTGAGTTACAGGATACTGAGCTACCTTTGGATGAGGATGATTTAGGATCATCTGACCCACAACCTACTGGCGGTTCAGCGGGGTACGTAGAGGGGATGGAGTATTTTGCGACTAATGATTTTCGACACTATCCCCGAGTGACATCCACATCTTAGCGTCAATCCATGCACGCGGAGGTATAATAACCTATATATTTTAGTTAGCTTTAATTAATTTATTTATGTACTAATAGTTTGATTATTTGTTCTTTTTTCATAGTTTTGAGTATATAATTGTTGGACAGGGGAGCGCTATCTTGCGCAATTATTTTTCCCAGCCATGGATCACATGGGAACAGATTCCCATTGATGTGTAGCTTTACATGTTAAATCATTGGATAGTATGTAAATAAATAATATTTATTTTGAAATTTACTTCATTAATAACTCGATATTATAAATTATTTTTAGGGTTTATGGTATCTTATCGATGATAGCATGTGTGACGCTATCCACGCGGCATGGGAGGTGTCTATGTGTGACTGTTTTTGTCAGTTTTTATAGAATTTGAGAAGGATGAACATAAAGAAAGCCTGATTGGAAATATTTGATGATTCCTGTAGATCCCACTAACCAGAGTACATTTCTTCTCACATTTGGGATAGATTATGTTCACACTAGTTGGGTGGTTGATTTCAGAGGATATTTTCATTGGGCAGATAGAACTGGGGGAGACAAAAGGTGACACATCGATTCGGGAGTTGTACATTCAAGACACATAAAGAGCATCTATTAAGTACTTTTTTTAAAATATTTTATATAACATTAAATATAAACAGTTTATTTTATATTCATATAGCCAGTTGAGCTACCTGATATTACAAAGTACGATGTTAATTGGAGGATGTATAGTGATCCATCCACGGTAGAGATTAGAGGTGATCACCATCATCAAATTGTAGTTAGTATTATTTCTTTTTCAGTTTGAAAATTAACTGTATATAATATTTTCACTATATTAATTTCAAATTGGAACAGAAATAGTCATATGATGTCGCGACCTCTCAGACACAGGTTTAGAGTTAGGCCGAGACGACTGATCAGACTAGTGCCCATCATTTTGATGAGGCAGCATAGATGCAGGCGACCCAGTATGGCTTCGAGAAGGGTCGAGTAGTTGGTATCAGCTCTAAATTTGACTCATGGGACTTATTATGGTACTCTTGCGATATCGGCATCCAGCTTCAGAGGATCTCATGGAGAGGCATAATCTTCTAAATCACAGTATCAGGAGCAGCTGCAAGATCAGTGTGAGGTTATAGAGAGTTTGCATAAGTAGTAAGAAGAGATGCGTCAGTAGCAGCAGGAGCAGTACGAGGAGGAGACGCGTCGATGGCAGCAACAGTATCATTAGAAGATGGATTACATGCGTCATCTAACTTGTAGTTTAGGGATGAAGTTCCTCCACCATCTCCTACAGTTGCTCAACCTCCTATAGAATATTATCCCCCCAGTGATTATTTAGTGTTAAAAACATTTGAATTCAATATTTTTGTAATATTAACTTTATATAGTTTCTATCTTATATAATGGTGTGAATATTGAATAATTTTTTTTGATTTTCTTATAATTTTTATAATTTTAATAATATTAATATTATTTTTTCATAAATATTAATAATAATAACATTATTATATTATTAGTATTATTATATTATTAGTATTATAATAATATAAATTTTTTATATTATTAATATTAGTATTATTATTATATAATATAATATTATTTATATTAATAATAATAATATTATTATTTTATAATATTAATTTATCATAATTTTATGGAATATTTTTTTATTAAGTTTTTACGACGAGTCTTTTTGCGATGGGGTCCCTTCGGAAATAGTTTATATATTTTTTAAATGAGTATTTGTGACGGGAAAACCGGATGGTTGCAAATACTTAATTGTGACGGGCCCATCACAACAAGTTTTTATATACATAATCTATATAATCCGAGAACTATTTGTGATCAAAAGATTTCCCATCGCAAATAGTATTTTTTGTGATGGCTCGTCACAAAAACTACTATTTGCGACACCGTTTTCTGCAACGAGCTATTTACGACGGGACCCCGTCGCAAAAACTCAGTTGTGATGGGATCCCGTTGCAAATTGGTATCACCCAAATTTACCCATGTTTTAAGGGTCAAGCAGTCACTTGTAGTGTAGCTTGGGTTGTCGAATCCTCAGAGACCTAAAAAGAACCTTTAGACACACAATATAAAGTGATGGATTTTTGGATATGAAGTGGAAAACATGGGTTGTTTTTAGATGGGTTTTAAAAGAACACTAAGATCTATGTGAATTCAATTTATAAAAAATGTGTTGATCCTAGGTTATTGCTCGGGGTGGATTGGATGAATTCCTTTTTTTTACGATTTCGATTTGATTAACTCGAGAAGGATTCCTGAAATGAATTCAAACTAATTTCATCACTTACTGATTAGACACCTTCACAAAAACATACTAATAATATATACACTTGTAGGATAATTTTCATGAGCACTCTAAGGTAAAGGATCTACTTAGCACATAAAAGTGGGGTGAATAAATTCAATAAGGATAAGGAAGAGAGAAACTCATTTAATTAAAGAAACTCAAATAAAAGAAATTAATAACATTTAGATAGTGATAAATAACATCCAATCCATCCCCTTGTTAATCCCTGGGATCAACCCATAAAATAGATATCCCTCCATTGAAAACATGTTCTTAATAGAAGCGGGAAGTATACTTACAGGGGTGGAATTGAAGAAGTAAAAAAACAACAACAAAAAAACACAATCACTCCACTGTTGTGTGAAAAAAATCACAAGTTTTGGTGTGAATAAATTCACACCATGAGGAAACAGTATCAAGGTGATAAGAGGAATAATAGAATAAGACAAGAACAAGAACTTCTATTGAAAACTAAGGTGATTGAAATAACATACATGAGAAGGAAAAAACGCCACAAGGACAATTTGGCATAATAACAATACAATGAAAACAAAGCTCCAAGATCCCTAAATCCTCCACCACTACTACTTAAATAGGAAAATAGGAAGCCTTTGGCAGATCCACCACTCCCCAAGTCTCTTTAATTTAATGTGGTGGGCCAAGGTAGGAGGAACATTAATGTAGAGAAGACTTTTCCACTTCTTGCCCCGAAGTTGCACCCAGCTTGCATTCACCAGAAAGATGCGCCGAAAGGACCTTCTAGAAGGAAGAATTGGAGTGGTCCATAGAAGACTTAAATGAATACCATGATGTAATGTAACATCTTGTAAAATTTCATCCCATAATAATAAGACTTTAGTGAGATAGGATTTAAATGGTGGGATGTTTTCTAGGCCGCAGAATCTGGCCCCGAATTGCATCTTCAAATTGGTCCGCCTTAATCACCACTGTGTAGGAAGAATTAGCACTGGCTCAAGAAGTATGATTTTTTCTTCTATATAGCCTCCCATAAAAATTGGGCTTCATAGGGCATGTATTGTGGTCCCCATATTCGAATCAGTGGGATGATATCCAATATGCCTTCTCTAGAATTGTTCCCTTTCATCACCAAATATCCCCATCATACATTATGAATCCTCCATTGATCCCTGAATGAAAAATGTTCATATTTACGTTTATATCCATTTCCCAAAATATAAAATTAAAATATGGATAATTATATTCTTTAAAATCATATGAAACATTGGGCCTAAATTGGTGCATATTAGGCATGAAGTGCACAAATGATGAGAATGGATGTTCAAAATTAAAATCCCCTAACTCATGCCCATAATATCAAAAATGAACATGTAATAACATTAAAATGTAATCAAAATATGTATTTTTATTGGCTAATAAAACCCCCTAACTTGAGTTTTGCTAGTCCCAGGCAAAATATATCTCACAAAAATGAAATTCGAATGACCTTTTCCAAAAAAAAAATAATACACATTTCTCACCCAAATATCTCATACCAAACAATTATGAAACCCATAAAAATCAATTAAAATAAGCTATTTCCATAGGCATATCTCAATCTCAAGCCAATTCCTTTGTTCAAATTCATCGCCAGATTTTATCAAAATTAAATTAAGCATGATGAAGTGTTATGCATCACAATAGACATGTGGGTTTATTTAATTCGAGGGAGAAAAGATGGGAGCTCTAGGAGAAATCAAGTTTTAATAATCAGATGAGTAATCATTTTATTATTTTATTTGTTTTTTTTGTATTTATATTTGAAATTTTTCCATGGTAATTGAAATTGAACTCAATCGAGTCAACCCCTGTCGCAAGACTTTGCCGATGACTCCGAGGCTCAAAGACCTAAGGGCAGAAAGTGAAGCTCACATACTCGGGCATCATCTCGAGTTAACTCAATCAAAAAAAATTCAAATTACCAAAAATAGAGATGCAATTCCCAACTCTAGGCCATAAAACTATGGAGTCATGATCCCCAAGTTCCAAAAGCCAGACATTAGGTCAATTCATTACTCTATGCAAAATTGATTTTTTTGAACACTGATGTTAAAATTAAAATGATCACCAATCCTATGCTATTTATTTTGGGTTCCCAAGAACTCAAACTAAAACGCCACAATCTAGAGGATGTGAATTGTGTTTTTTTAAATAATTGGATGAAAATATAAATGGTGAAAAATCACATCAAACAACCGCACTTTCCAATATCTATGCACATGAACATAAATTTGCATTAAAATCAGAATAAAGGCATGCAAAATTATTTGATATCCAATTTCAGAGTTTGGAATGTGTGTTATCATGTTCAAGGTTAATGAAATTTTTCCTTCCACACATTTTCATCTCCCCCCCTGACATAGAATAACATTGTCCCCAGTGTTTAAAGAATTGAATCATAGAAGGGGTAGGATAGAAGTTCAATGAAAACATTGAAAATGAAAATTATGGAATGAAGTCGCCTGATGGTTGATGTTGAAAATGCATTCTCCTGTCTCCATTTAGTTCTGTATTGAGTCCCAATGGCTTGGACGGTTGTGACTAGATATTCCCAATGACCTATGACATGCATAATTTTTTTAATATATATTTATATTTGTATTTTTTTCCTAAAAAACAAAAAAATAACATAAAATTATGATAAATTGTCTTCTCTTAAATTTCTGGGAAAGGTATTACTCAGGGATCACACCGTGTGACATAGATGAATACGATTCTCCCCTTTCATACCCATCCTTACTCAAAAAAGAAGAATAGGTCAAAAATCTATTTTTTTTAAATACCTACAAAAAAATAAAAAAAAATTGATTATACATTGTCTTCTTTATATGGTGACATTCTTATATGGTGACATCATTGTCAACAATCTATTTTCTTTTTGAAATTCAATTTGTTGATTGCCCAAAAAGCCTTATGCTCAATTTCAACAGGTAAATGGCATGATTATCCACAAACCAACCTATATGGTGACATTCCTAGCATGGTTTTGAATGCTGTATGATATGCCCAAAGAGCATCCATGAGTTTCTTAGACAAATATTTCCTAGAGGGGTTGATAGATTTTTCAAGAATTTGATTAATATTCCTATTTGCTAACTCAGCATGACCATTGGTTTGAGGATAGTAGGTGGTGGAAGCTTTATGATAAATTACGTACTTAGACATGAGTGAAGAGAATGGGCTATTACAGAAATTGGTTCCTTGATCACGGATTATAGCCTAAGGAATTCCAAATCGAGAAAATATATGCTCTTTCAGAAATCAGATAACAACATGATTGTAATTGGACATGGTGGGAATATATTAAACCCATTTTGGGACATAATCAATAGCTAAGAGGATTTATAGGCATCCCTTAGAGTTTGGAAAGGGTCCCATGAAATCAATTCCCCAACAATCAATGATTTCAATGACCAGAATCGGAGTGAGGGGAATTTGATTCCTTTTGGTAATGGATCCTAATTGCTGACACTGAGGACAACTTTAGCAGAATTGGAAGGAATCCGTACTATGGTTTGGCCAGTAGAAACCACATTGGAGGACCTTTTCAGTGGTTTTCTTTGTAGAAAATTGGCCTCCACATGCCTCTCCATGACAGAATTTTATAATGGACTTTTGTTCAGACTCGGGAACACATCCCCTGATGATTTGATTAGGACATAACTTGAAGAGGTAAAGATCATCAAACACAAAGTGTTTGACATCAGAAAGGAATTTACTTTTAGCTTGGGTCCCTAGGAATTTTGGAATTTCACCCGCCACCAAATGGTTTTCTATGCAGCATACCATGGGAAATCACTCACTAAAGAGAGGTGCTTATTGGGAAATGAATCAGACATAGAAAGGTGGTGTCAGTTGTCTTTGAATTCCATCCTAGAGAGGTGATCAACTACAACATTTTCAACACCCTTTTTTATCCTTAATGGTTAAATATAACTCTTTAATATGTAAGACCCACCTAATCAATCTAGCCTTGGCATCTTGTTTTTGGAAAAGGAATTTTATGGCTGAATGGTCAGTGAAGACAATGATGGGTGATCCTAAGAGATAAGACCTGAATTGATCTAAGGCAAAGAAAACAGCAAGAAACTCTTTCTCAGTGGTGGTGTAGTTTATTTGTGAATCATTTAATGATTTTCCTGCATATGCAATGACACATGGAGTTTTCTCAACCCATTTTCCTAAGACTGCTCCTACAGCGAAGTCACTTGCATCACACATGAGCTCGAAAGGAAGTTTCCAATTTGGAGATTGCATGATAGGTGGACATATAAGAGTAGAATTCAGTGTCGATAATGATTCATCACATCTTTCTGTCCATAAAAATGGAGCAGATTTTACCAATAGAGCATAAAGTGGTCGAGATGTAGAGCTAAAATTCCGAATGAACCTTCTATAAACACCAGCATGTCCTAAGAATGACCCCACATCCTTAACAGTTTTAGGAGAGGGAAGGTGATGAATTATTTCAACCTCAGCATTATCAACTTCAATCTCTCTACCAGATACCAGATGACCTAGAACAAGTCCTTCGCTTACCATGAAATGGCATTTTTCCCAATTTAGTATGAGATTCTTATCCTCACACCTTGACAAAACCTTTTCAAAATTTAGAAGGAATCCCTCAAAAGTATCCTCAAAGGTGGATAATTAATCCATGAAGACCTCTAAATAACCCCCCTCCATACCCGAGAATATTCCCATCATGCATCGCTGGAAGTTACCAGGGGAATTACATAACCCAAAGGGCATGCACTTGAAGGAAAAAGTGCCGAATAGTCAAGTGAAAGTTGTTTTCCTTGATCCTCTAAGGATAATTCGACGTGATTATTCCCTGAGAATCCATCTAGGAAGCAATATAATTGATGAACCGCCACTCGCTCGAGGACTTGATCAATAAAGAGTAAGGGGAAATGGTCTATCTTGGTACAAGAGTTGAGCTTCCAATAGTCAATAAGGACACTCCATTTACTAATAAACCTTATTGGAAGCATCTCTCCATCCAGGTTGGTTATTACTGTGATTCTAGCATTCTTTGGAACCACATGGAATGGGATAACCCACTCACTCTCAGCTATAGTATAGATGATACCAGCTTTTAACAATTTCGAAAGTTCTTTTCTCACTACTTCCATGAGATTAAGAACGAGTCACCGCTGAGGTTGACGACATGGATTTGAATCGGATTGTAAAACAATTCTATGAGTCCTGATAAGCGGGATAATCCCAGGAATATCAGATAGGGTCCATCCATTGGCTTTCTTATGTCTCCTAACAACATCTAGAAGCATCAACTCATGATTGGCTTCAAGAGAGGAAGAAATGAAAACAAGAAAGGATTGATTGTCCCCTAAGAACCCATACTTGAGTGATGAAGGTAAAATCTAAAATTCAAGATCAGAGTGGTTATCACTTTCGATGAAAGGATGAGACTTTGTATTGAACTCAGTTTCTTTGTTCAGATTTATTGACAAAATTGGTTCCTTGTGAAAAGAATTTTCATCCACAAAATTAGCTAGAGTAGTGTCATGAATGGGTATAGACTCAATGTTATTTTTTCACCCACGGTATCATTGATGGCTGATTCTTGTAAATCATAAATGGAGCTATCTGAAAGAGATTCAAGCCAAGGAGACAAATTTCCCTCATGTGAATAAATAAAATCAATCTCTTCTTGACTTAAACATCCTTCGGTAATTCCTTGATTTTCCTCGAGTTCACTGTCAACACTACCTATCCAATTAACCTCATGGGTCTCTTATTCATCCCCAATTTGAGAGTTTTCATTATATATGTTCAAGTTTAGACTCATGTTTCCAATGGTGATGGTCATGTTACCATTTCAGACACAGATAACAGAGTTGATTGTTGTAAGGAAGGGATGACCAAGGATGATTAGGGTTTCCTCTCTAGGACCTAAGCTTGGGTGATTGTCTAGAACAATGAAGTCAGATGGGTAAATTAAATTTTCCACTTTCACCAAAACATCCTTTAAAATCCCCTTTGTAACTCGAACACTACAATCGGCAAGTTGAAGAGTGAACGATGTGGGTTGGAGTTCTTCGAGCCCTAACTGACAATACATGGCATAAGGAACGGGGTTCACACTAGCTCCTAGATCACGCGAGGCTTTGACAACTTTGTTCTCTCCTAGTTCAGCATTGATGTATGGGTAACCCAAGTCTTTAAACTTAGGAGTAATGGTCCCTTGAATGGTGGTACACACATTAGCAGCCAAAAGGAATTGGTTTTTATGTGAAATATTGCTTTTAAAAGTGAAGAAGTCTTTAAGGTACTTTGAGTATGCAGGAATGGTTTGAATTTCATCTAAGAGTGGAATGTTCAACATGACTTGTGAGGGTATTTCCTTACATTTTTCACTCATTTCAGGCTTGGTTTTCCCCCTCATGGATTGAAGAAATGGTGCAGGTTGTGGGGTTGATTTTTGAATGGTTGTTTCTTTGACAATTTTATCATGTTTTTCAGTTTGTTCATGTGGTTAACTTGAATTTTCATAAGTGGTTTAAGCTTCATATAGTTTATGAATTATTTTTTCCAGTTTCTCATCTGATTTCCCACTTCTTAGAACTGTTACAACCATTAGTTGTTCATGAGTTGTTTGAATGAAACTTGATTGTCCCCTTATTTTTTGTTGTGGAATGGATTGTGTAGGCATGGGTTCCTTTCCAATTTTATTTTTTTTAGTTCTTGTGTCAGGGAAGAAAATTCTGAGTTCATCCTTTCCATTTGTTTGCACAGTTGTTCAAGGATTGGGGGAGGGAAAGATTGGGAAGGGTATTGTGTTTGTTGGGTTATCCCAGGGGGATAATTTGGTTGTTAGATGGGTTGTTGGTATTGGACTGGAGGATGTTGGTATCCGACTGGTTGTGGATGGAATTGGTTATGTTTTTGAAAATTTTGTGTAGGGTAGGGGTTTGGTCCTTTGGTTGGCTAGGATGTTGGTTATCATTCCATCAGAAGCCTTGGTGGTCATTATACCCTGGGTTGAATGTGTTTGGGTGTTGGTGATTTTGAAAGTTTAGGGCATTGAATTCAACAAGTGGACCTCTTAAAATAAAATCCTTGATGGATGGAATAGTTATGCAGTTGCCTATTTTGTGGCCATGTTTCTCACAGATTGTGAAAACATGGTCTACAGTTTGGATGTCATGGATTTTCCTATGGTCCATCTCTTCAACCTTCCTAGAAAGTGTTGCAAGTTTCTCCCTAAGGCTTTCCTCTTCTCTAAGTGTATGCATTCCAGTATTTCTTTAGAGATTTTCAGAATAAGGTGATGTTCCCCATGTTTGGTTTTGTTTAGCAAGGATTTATAGATACTCATAAGCATCATTTGGGGATTTGTTTTTAAAGGTCCCATTACACATCATGTAAATGATTTGTTTCTTCCCCGGGCCCAAACCTTTATAGAAAATTCTCATTTGTTCAGTAATAGAAAACCGTGGTCTGGAACCATGTTTAGGGTGTCTTTTAACCTCTCCCATGTTTCATAAAATGACTCTCCCTCTTTTTCAAAAAAGTTTTGGATTCCCTTTTTTAGTGCAATTGTTTTGTGATGGGGGGAGGTATTTTTGTAAAATTCTCTTTGTAGTTAGTCACAATAGTGGATTGATGAAGGTATCAGATTATTTAACCAGTTCTTTGCTCGATACATAAGTGATAAATGAAAGAGTATCATCTTAGATGACTCAAGTTGATGTGGTGAGCACATGGTTTCAATAATGTCATTGAACTCCTTGACATGAAGGTAAGGCATTTCTAACTCCATCCCATGGATTGTTGGAAGGTGATTTAGGATATGAGGATTAAAGACATAGGGGGCACCTCCTAAGGAAGCATGCCTAATGCAAGAGGGTGCATTGGTCTAGGTAGGTGTAAGGTATTCATTCATTGTTTGGTCAACTGCATTCCCCAAATTTGGGGCTTCCTCATTAGGATTACCATTTTGGTTCCCACCAGAGTTTATGAGTTGGTTTCTTTGAAGACCCTACATTGAAATTGACTCAATATTTGACTCTAGGGTATTAGGAAGATTACGATCCAATGGTGTACTTGACTTCCTTATCCTACGACTTTCCACCCTAACTAGTCTGTTTGAGTTATCGCCGGTGTAGGCAGTCATGCGCCAAAAGAAAAAAAAGTGAGAAAGGGAAAAGATAAGAGATATCGGGTGAGAATAAATGAATGGGGGTGTGGAAAGAAGTTTTTGGTCTATGTAACAAACTTGGTCCCTAGAAATGGTGCCAAAATTTGGTTGCGCCGAAATTTAACCAAGTTTTAAGGGTCAAGCGGTCACTTACAGTGTAGCTTGGGTTGTCGAATCCTCAGAGACCTAAGAAGAACCTTTAGACACAAAATATAAAGAGATGGATTTTTGGCTATGATGTAGCCGACTTGGATTGTTTTTAGATGGGTTTTAAAAGAGCAGTAATATCTATGTGAATTCAATTTATGAGAAATGAGTTGATCCTAGGTTATTGCTTGGGGTGGATTGGATGAATTCCTTTTTTTACGATTTCAATTTTTTTAACTCGAGAAGGATTCATGAAATTAATTCAAACTACCCTCATCACTTACTGATTAAATTCCTTAACAAAAACATGCTAATAATCTATACAGTTGTAGGATCATTTTAATGAGCACTCAAAGGTAATGTATCTACATAGCACATAAAAGTGGGGTGAATAAATTCAATAAGGAAGAGGAATAGAGAAACTCATTTAATTAATGAAAATCAAATAAAAGAAATTAATAACATTTAGAGAGTGAGAAATAATATTCAATCCAGCCCCCTTCAACTCCCTTGGATCAAACCATAAAAGATATATCCCTCCATTGATAACATGTTCTCAACAGAAGCGGGAAGGAGACATACGAGGGTGGAATTTAAGAAGTAAAAACAACAACAACAACAAAACACGATCACTCCACCGTAGTGTGAACAAAATCACAAGGTTTGGTGTGAATAAATTCACACCATTAGGCAAAGGTGTCAAGGTAATGAGAGGTAGAACAAAATATGAGTAGAATAAGAACTTTTATTTAAAACTAAGGTGATTGAAACAACTTACATGAGAAGGAAAAAACGCTACAAGGACAATTTGGCATAATAACATTACAATGAAAACAAAGCTCCAAGATCCCAAAATCCTCCACCACTACTACCTTAAATAGGAAACAAGGAAGAATTTGACCGATCCACCACTCCCCAATTCTCTTTAATTAAATGTGGTGGGCCAAGGTAGGTGGAACATTAATGTAGAGAAGACTTTTCCACTTCTTGCCCCGAAGTTGCACCCAGCTTGCATCCACCGGAAAGATGCGCCGAAAGGACCTTCTAGAAGGCCAAATTGGAGTGGGACATGGAAGAATTAAATGAATCCCCGTCTGAATGTAACATCTTGTAGGAGTTAATCCCAAAACAATAAGATGTTCGTGAGATACGATTTAAATGGTGGGCTGTTTTTCTGGTCCGTAGAATCTGGCACAGAATTGCATCTTCAAATTGGGCCGCCTTAATGAACATCATGTAGGACGAATTAGCACTGGATCAAGAAGAATGATTTGTTCCTATATATGTCGTATATCCTCCCATAAAATATGGGCTTATTTGGGATAGTATTGTGGGACCCACATTATCATCAGTGTGATGATATCCAATTTTCCTTCTCTAGAATTGTTTCTATTCATCGCCAAATATCCACATAATCCTTTTTGAGTCCTACATTGATCCCTAAATGACAAATGTTAATATTTAAGTTTATATCCATTTCTCAAAATATCGAAATAAAATATGGATAATTAAATTCTTTAAAATCAGATGAAACATTGGGCCTAAATTGGTGCATATTAGGAATGAAGTGCAGAAATGATGAGAATGGATTTTCAAAATTAAAATCCACTAACCCAGGACCATAAGATCCAAAAATGAACATTTAAAAACATTAATATGTAATAAAATTATGTATTTTTATTGGATAATCACAAATATATCAAATTATAGTAGTGGATCCAGAGTACACTACATGTACTGTGAGCTAGTGAGGAACCTGTGTACTCTGGATAAACATACCGAGTGGGATTTTGTTTTGGAAATAGTCGATACATAGCATGTATGATTGTATAAACAAAATTTATGGGAACATAGGATGTGGTCCATGTAAGTGCCCATACATAGACTCAGCTCTGAGGGGTAAGCGAATATGGTCCACGCCATGTGTAGTCACTACACGATGTGTGTCAGAACATGAATTTGAAGGCATACATACCCTTTACATGGGATTCTCTGGATGAACAAAGGACACAACATATACCACACATACACTCAGTGTTGTTATACATGGGATGGTGGTTGTGTGGTCACCATACATAGGACACTCCTAAAGATTGACCATTGACAATGTACATGGAATGTACCAAACACACACACCATGTACTTTCAAATTAGAGTAAAAGAGCATGTGTGGCCATGTACCTATAGTACACAGTGTGTGTTCTTCATTTAACCCATGTACTACGGGTGGAACCCGAATGGTCACCCAATCTCAAGTCTCCCTAAATAGATGTAAATATGGAATGAGAGGGTGTAGAAGGGTATACCTGGTCTGAGGATCTAATTGAGGAATAAATCTAAGTGTGAAATGAACTAAAATGGAGGATTGGGGGGACATGGGTGTGATGGTGTACATGAGAAGCCATAGGAGGGAGAAAATGGGGATGAAGGGGGCTCGACATGGGCACTTCCTAGTTAGGGCATCTCGAATTTTACAGCCCAGTTGTATGGCGTGTTCAACTCTGTACATGCCTTGTAGATCTCTCTATTTTTTTAATAATTTTATGAAAGTAAATAATAACTATTTATAACTTTCAAAGAAAAAAATAAAAAAAAATTAGCATTTACATATTAATAAGAATAATATACACATTGTGTATCATAGGAATAAACATCATGTTTTCTAAAATATGAAATAGAGAACTAAAACCATTTGTTTAGTTCTTGGGGTTAAATTCAAACTGGTTACTGACTGATCCAAATTCATCCCCTCTACCATTGGAGTGAAGGTTGTAGTACTACACAATTTTATTAACTATTAATATTTAATGTATAGGCGCAGTACTACATGGGGAAAAGAACAGTGCATGGCATGTGGTTTTAATTTGTTAAATATTGGGATGAAGTGGATAGATTAACTGAGTTTTAATATGGGTCTTTTGAACCCAGGGTTATGACTCTTCCAATTAGCCCACTCCACCCACATGTGAATTCTTACTTCAAAAAAGTTCTTTTAAGTTATTATAAAAACATGAAACACATGACATATATTTAAATACACATCATGCGGTTATAATTAAGTAAAAAAAGGTGGGACTGAACCCATTAGTATGATTCGAACCCAGGTCCTTTGGACCCATGGGCTATGACCCTGTGAGCCGATTCAACCCAAACTTCGGTTTTCTTTTATTTTGAAATAGTTATATTTATATTCAAAACACTACATATTCCATTTAATTATAATCATGGGCTGAAAAAGAATGAATCCCATACCAAAGGTAGGTGTAGAGTGATTCAAACCAGTGATGGCTCAGATACACTCCAACAATCCTAACATCAAAACGAGATATTTTTTCATCTATTATCTTATTCAATAGTTACTTATACGAAAAGTCCAATAATAATATACTCTTAAAAGAAAAGTACATGTCGTGTAATAAGTCATGCAAAATGTCTGTTTTAATTTCATTCTTATTAAAATAGTAGATAGAAGAAAAGTTAGTACACGATATGTGGAGTATAAGTACACACTGTGTTCTTATTAAAAACATAAAAGAAAGAAAGGGGAGAAGAGAATTGATGGGTTTCCTCCCAGCAAGCGCATTTGTTTTAGGTATTTTGATCAAACTGAGTTTGGGTTATTTACCTATAATCTATAAGTGAATGTGTATTTCGCAGTGTGAACCACCTCATGTGTCTAGCACCCTCATCCTATTTCCACGATTCTTGACCTTCAGGTGGTCTAGACAATTGTTTGTAAAATCCCATCTCAATGGCTAATAGATGCTGAAGATGGATATGTTTCTTAATTTGATCAGGTACATCATTCACCTCTAGAGGATCCTACATTGTTAATATGAATACCTAAAAGTAATCATAGGGATCCTCCAGAATATGTAAAAAATAAACTGAGAGCTTAGACATAAATTTACGATCTAGTTCAGTATGAACATGACATGATGTGTCCCCGTATTCAAAATTTGAGTTTTGAAAAATTATGTTCTGAAATTTTAAATGACTGATATGTGGGTCCCATATCATAAAATGTCTCCTAAGTTGAATCAAAATTAGAACTTCCATCCTCAAACTCAAATAGAGTATCCATATTGGAAATTATCTCGGAGAGCTGTTTTAACATACTTCTGATTCATCCCAACCTTTCAGCTTGGTCCGCCTACCTTGTGGTAAATACCACCATCATTAATAATAACCTTTCAGTATTAACCAAAAATGGTCTCGAAGTAGAATAAGAGAACGGAGGGGTGAATAATGTATATGATTTTTCCTCAAATTAGCACCTTTAATCCATGTATAGATAATACTCTTCTGGGTAGTGATATGATAGCTTTGGATCTTATAAATAAAAATCCTCTCCAACTGAATCTTACCAGTATCCATTCAGATAATAATCCATGGGATGTCTTTTTTAGGGTCCTGAGAAAAATATAATGGAAAATAATAATGAAAATTTTAATATTTTTGGTAAACCAACATTTTGACCATTACTCACACTAATTATTTTAATTCTCCCCCAGCAACGTTTCTAGAATTTGGCACTGCTCTCATATCAAGGTGTGGTCCAAATAAAAAATTTGAAATTCCCTTCTAAAACTAACTAACTAAGTAGATAGTGGCAGTTGGGGTCACTCCAATAGGGAGAATAGAGAATTAGTTAACTGGTGCAAGTTATACGAGTCTCAGTTTTTAAAACAAATAGAATAGTTGAAGAGAATAGTTTGAAATGGTGAACTATTTGTCAAAATTAAAATAAAAACAAAATAAGAACATAAGAAAAATAGAAGTATAATAATGATGGGGTTTCAATCCAATTATGATTTATTATGAATTTAATTCTTTAGTTTTTTGTTTATAAATGAAAATAGTTTTACCAGGGGGATTAAATTCTATCACAGTTTCTTGGTCCAATAACTAGTGAATGTGTATTTCAAATCCAATTCCATAGTTTAGTGATTGAACAAAAAATACACATTTATTCTTTAACCATAAAATATTGGCAGTGGGTGCCCCCAAATCTCACGATTTCATCCAATAATACTCCTTTATTTACCACCATTGAATTCATTTTTGGTTTAATGTGATATCAATTGTGATTTTGGAATTAAATTCAATTAATGAGATGTACAACTAAATTCATAATAAAATTAACACTTCAGAATTTAAATCACAATAAACCAGAATCGTATTACAACCCCACCATGAGAGGATTATCTACTTATGACCATGAACATGGTGTGTAGATTGAGTCGAAACTAAATCCTTACCATGTATACATAACGAAGATGGGAATGGTAAAATTATAATAAATAAAAATTGAAAACAGTGAAAGAAAACTAAAAAATGGATCTGAGGGAGGTATGAAGGGCAGAGAAAAAACACCTCCCCTAGCTGTCTAACTCTGAACATGGATGGATTCCCCCATATTTGTATATTTTCATCCAACGTTAATTTTTTTTATTAAAGATAAATCACGTTTAAGGGGAAAGTGGGAACCATCCCAACTAGCTAGTTTCAGAGCCAAATGATACGATAGATCTATTAAAGAAAAGAGTGATCAGTTTGGAAGCGTTTTCCCTAAACAAAACCTAGGGATTATCATGCACCTTCGTATAAGGGAAGTCCTTCAAGGTTCCCTCGAAGAGAATAGCATTGTTTTCCCAGGATTTCATGAGCTCCTCTTTTCTAATCTTCCCCAAGTTGCAGCCTCTAAGCAGAATGCGTGCCTGCTTGTCAACCCACTCATCTTTCTCATTTGTAGTATCCACCTGGATCGGTCTATTATTCTTCAAATCATTGATATCCAAAGTTCCCTCCAACAATTCCTCATCCGAATTCATAAGTATATCCCTATGTTCCAACACAAAGACCATTTGGCACTGTGGGTCAGTTTTAGAAACCTCTTCACGCTACTACCCGTGGTCTCTCAGCTCCACACCGCCTGAAGAAAATGCAGGACAAGCAACATCACAACTTAACTGAGCTGAGTCCTTGGAGATGGCGGCCACCTCTTGTTGGGAATGGTCTTTGGACTTGTTTAGGGTTGAGATGCCAACCTTTGTAGAGGCCTTCGGGGACAACTTTCCCTTTCCCGAAGATCTGGTAATAGGAGGGCAGGGGAGGTTAGAGTAGTCATTCCTTCTGCGCTCCCTCCGGTTGTTCGAGATAAAGCCATCAGAATCCATAACTTTGTTTTTTTCCTTTGCACATTGAGGATCTAAAATAGTCCTCCTCTATAACAAGCTCCTTGGGCTCGTCAATGTCAGAGGCCACGACCATTTCCTATTGGGATGTTTCTACATCAACTACAAGGTCCTGAAATCTATCTACCCCTGCAACCTCCTCAAAATTAAGCCACTAATCTTCCACAAGCACTGCATACCGGTTCTTGGAGGTCCCGATTGGCCCCCCTGCTAAGATTTTCTCCACATAAGGGGTGGGTCTATGAAGCCAGCTTAGTCTTGGCCGAGACTCCTATATTCTCAATACCACGACCCATATATTTGAAAATTTTGGGATTGTCTTCCAATGCCAGGAATTGAAAGTCCTCCTTTGAAACATAACCCTTACTATCAACCTTCGGTATGGAAACATTAGATGTTTTATGAGAAACCTCCTGAAAGGACTGTGTAGCTTCCCAGGGGGTTTCCCTAACTGTCTGCTCCACCATTTGACTGACCTGATCCGCAGCGTAGGAAGGGGCCTCTTCTCATGCACTTCCATGTACCCTTTCATGTCATCACCTGAGCTTCTTGAACCTAGGTCACAACGCAGTCGATCAAAAACATCTGAAACAAGTGGCCCCAAAATCTCTGGACCACCTTTCATGGCTGCACTCAAAGAATACCCCTGGAATTTTCCCAAAGGAACCTTCCTGGAGATGTCCTCGCCCAAAGGGATAAGATCCCCCTCATATTGGTCTTCCAGGTTACCCTTCTGAAGAGAATCCTCTGAATCATTCACTTGGGAACCAGGCACGTCAAACCGATTGGAGGGGTCGGCCTCATCAGAACCTGTAGCCTTCATCCTTCATTCGGGAAGACTATGCCCCTATCGATTGCAGCAGTAGAAAAACATAGTCCAAGATTCGTATAAAATCGATTGGCAATACCTATACTCCACTCAATCACGATCCACATGACTTTAATAGGAGGCCGAGAGAGATCCATTTCAACACATAGCCAAGCCACAATCAGATGTTTTAGGGAAGAAGTTCGCCGATCAGCACAAAGGAAGAATCCTATGGAAATACCTATCGACGGGAGTAACACTAGATTTTGGAAAGGCAGTGGAAGGCCAGGGAGATGAATCCAAATCGTTGTGGTAGAAGGATCCCACTACATATGGAGGTCGAACGTCCAGCGGAACAGATGAAAATGAAAGCCTCTAATAGATATTCCAGGTCGAGACCACGCCCGCACAAGGTCTTCCTCGCTTGCGAAGCTAAGAAGAATCTGTCATGGCCCAAACAACCTGACAACCGCTCGCTGAGCAAATCCAGATTCTTCATTAACAATCCTGTCAAACAACTCAACCGGGGGGTGACGCCAAACGAATCGAGCCACCAGAGATGAAGATAGAAGCATGGATGCTTCATTGAACTCTTGTGGAGAAATCGGGACCACGGGTTGTCCATTAAGGACCCCAGAACCTTTAGGGAGACAGAAATGCAAGGAAAGAGCGATTGATCCTCAGATGAAGGTAACGAGATAGAAAAACTTCCTCTATCCTGAGACCCCTACTAAGATGTGACGTGAGGATGAGAACCCTCCCCCAGCATTGGAGGCTCCGCTGCAGCCATCATTGACGTTAGGGTTTCATGGAGGAAATGCGGAGGAGAGGCTCTCACGTGATTGTTCCTGACCTCATTCACAAACACAAACTTTTATATATTTTCATACTACATGGTGTGTAACCAAAAGTACATGATGTGTAGTGTGGTCAACTATTTTTTTCATTTATTTATCTGTCGATATGTGAATTATGCACCACTCCTTGACTTTGAATGCATCATTGGTCGGTTTGTGGGGGTACATGATGTGTAACGCCACCCCACATGTTCTGTAGTGTTGACTTCAACCTCCAACCACATCTAAAATGAGGTACAAAACATGTAAATTTCTATGAAATAGCGTGTTATCTCTAGCTGGAAACATAAGCCTGCACTTGTTCTGGCCGATCTATGTTTGGGAAAATATATAGGGAATGTGTCTATAAAGTACACATCAATTATTTTTGAACCTTTATTCCAGAATTACCCAATTTGTGACTTTCTCTAGAAAATTCCCCAAAAAGTACAATGAACCCTGAAATAAATCTTGTTATCTACAAAACAACATATATTTGGAGAAACCATGTTTTTATACTCAATATAATGTATGAAAATGTATACAAAAATCAGATGCATTAAACTCCCCCGAACTTAATCATTTTCTTTCCCTCAAGAAAAATATCAACATCATGTTAACAGAATCTATATTCTAAAAAGGGAAACATTCGACTAATTATAATTATAAATTCTAAATCCATAGTAGAAGATTTTAAAATCCACAAAAAATATTTCAATTCCAAATATACTATAATCATACCTCTTATATTATTCAATTAAATATTTTCATCCTCTTTTATTCACATTATTGAACTTTTGATAAATACACATGCCGCATGATGATTTACCTCACCAATAGTTACCACACTCCCCACTCAAGATCATTTAATTAGTGTTATGTTCAATATCAAGTATACGATCTCTAATAATAATCTTTCATGTACTCTCATTCTCTACTAAAAAAAATAAAATCACAAAAATCATGAGGTCTTTCAATAGGTTTGAAATGTTTATAAGGCTTCGGGTAGGTAGGTAATGATGTGAAAAATTATCTCAGAGGCTTTAAAAAGGAGGATGAATTATTAAATAATAATGCATGATATTTAGAAACAAATCTCAAGGAAAAATGTATCTCCAATCGCGATCTTTCAAAAGGCATAATCACTATGACATTCCCCTTCCAATATAGGTCCATAAACCATCAATAAAGTTCAATGTATGAATTAGTTCCCTCTTTAATTTTTTAATATAATATATATAGGGACCCCTAAGAATATAATGAATAGTGGTTTTGGAACCCTTCTTCCCAAATGAACAACAGACAACCTCCTCCACACTTAATTATACGTTTTTTCACTAAATGTATCATGAATAGCCAAAAATATGTCTTTATAAGATCAATTAAATAATCTTGAAAATTTATAAAAGAGTCAGGGTAGGAAGGATAAATTGTATTGTAATGTGTCTTTCTATCAATGAAGTTCTTGGTTTCTAAGGCGTTCAAAAAGGCCAGGTGTAAGGTAGGTCTCATGGTCAAAAGGGATGGAAAAAAATCAAATTCCTCAATTATTTTACTGTGATTCAAAATATTCATGTTTTGAAGAGAAAAAATAGAAAGTTCTTGTAGTTATGAATATATTAAGAATCTATCAAGAAAAAGATGGTATAAGAATAAATATGTCAAAAAGTCTTAGAATACCTCTCGGGAATAAGGAAAAGTAAAGGGTTAATCAGGTCTGTACATGAAAAAAATGACCAGTCTAATAAATGTAAATATCCAAGAATTTAAATCAAAAGTCAAACTATATTTGCAATAATTTTAAAAAATTTCCAAATTTAAAATAAGCATGTAATTTTTAAAATTTATTTTTATGTATTTATTATTTATAAATATAATTAAGGAAGTATTTTCCACAGATTAAAATCTTTCAACTATTGATGATGGCTCCTAGATAATTTTAAGGGAATTGAATATTGTAGTCAGAGACTCCCCCCCGGACTTAATATTGCACATGGTCCCCCAAGTGAAACACTAAGGAGAAGAAGAGGATGTGAGAAAAACACAAATGGGTTAGGACGAGGGGAATCAGTGAAAGAAGTAATGACAAAATAAAAATTAATATCAACAATGAAAGAATACCCCCCTCATGGGGAGTTCAAAAATATGGAAATTAGTTGAAAGTAGATTTCCATTTTTCTCTAGAATTCATATGATTATCAATGAAATAGAAAAATAAATCAGTATTAACATACATCATCACATCATAAGAATAACTCAAAAATAAATAAATAAATATAATAAAACAAGTGGTGCCAAAAACCATTCACAGGGTTGCCTCGTAATGGGAATCATGGGGAACATGGGGATCTGGAATAGGAGGATATGTAGTGGAAGAGGGAGGCTCTAGATCTGTGCTATGTGTGGGGGACTCAATGGGAACATCTTGCCTAGTGGCTGATATATCCGTCACAGTAGCAGAAGAAAGAGAATCTGGGCCGGTGGTGGATAAGAGAACTAAATTGGTGGCCAGTTCCATCAATGATGTATGTACTATGAAATGTTGAGTATCAACTGGAGTGTAAGTTCTAGGAGAAATTTAATTCCTAGATACTAAAGAAGAAGCCCCAACATCTGCTCGATCTGTTACTGCATCTATACCATGGATGGCTACTGTCGCTTGAGGATGTCCAAACAATGGTCTATTGTGGCCAGGAAAAGGGAAATGGGGAGATCAATCAAGGGTGCGGGTGGTGGTGGGGATATTGATGGGTCAAAAGAATAGGGGATAGTGGAGGAAGAAGTGAGGTATGTCTAAGAAGGAACACATATTGGTGGATGGGATGGAACCGAATCAGAAACACCAATAGGTGAAACTGGGTCATCTCTCACCCCTACAAGAGTTGTGGCATCGTAAATGAGCTCAAATCCATCTCCCTTACGGTTGACCATCCTCATGAAAATAAGAAGGAAAATTTCCATAGGCTGGGGAGAGAATGAGTGATTGTGAGGGAGAGATGGCTCAAGCATTCCCAGGTAGTGTGTTGACCTCCTCGAATAGAAGTCGCCGTTCAGGTTGGCCTCACAACCTATAATCATAGAGTGGAAGTAGGAGGAGGCATGAAAAGAGAGTTCATGGTAGTCATACTAGAAAATATAGGATGGAAGCTCCATGTATCATCATGACATGACAACCATATCCTTGTGGAAGTGGAAAAGGATGGTGCTAAAGCATTGATAGATGAAATAAAGAGGAGGGGAAATGATGAGAATGATCTTATGAGAAGTGAGGGTGTACCTGTGTTTAGTCCCATCAAGTTCCCGCCACATGGAAATGAGGTTAGATAACGCAGGGCCAGTAATGGTTGAGACAAAAGGTGGGGTCGAAAAATGGGGGTAGAAACCACACCCTTAGCCGAACTTTGCCATGGTCATGGAAAGATGACGTCCACCTAGCTGGAATCAAACATGAGTGACTCTATCGGTGGGTTTCAAGTGGTAGGTGTGGTCTAATAAAACTCAAAGGTCACTACAAACACCAAAAATAAATCATATAATGTGGGAGTCTTGACCTGGTGATCGTCTTTAAGATGTGTGTGGTTGAGGAGCTCCAAAGTCTCTTCTTAGATACCTAGGTGATGCAGAATGGTATTGTCAAGGAAACATCTACTCAACTAGATCATAAACCATGTAAATCACCTCAGTCTGTTAGCTGTAAGATGACCCTTAGTAAAGATCAAGCAAGGGTGTAGTGAAGTTCAGGCAGCTTCCTGCATAGCTCATGGTGGGGCTGTAGCTGATGAGGTGGAGGGTCCATCAATAGTGGTAGTGGGAAGGGTAGTTAATGCTGAAGATGTCTCGGAATTCGTGCCAATGGTGGATGGAGGTGTGGGAAGAGTTGGGTCCATCGAAGTTGTGTATGGATCTGAAGGTGCCTCACTGGTAGTAGGATCAGATGTGATGGAGCCCTCAATAGTGGTATATGATGTGGATGTGGTCGTCAATGGATCAAAAGCTACCATAGATTGTGTTGTGGTGTCTATCGGACAAAGAAATGCCAATGATATGGGTTTCGGTATTAGAGGAGGTAGTGTCGCCAACGCTGGTGGCTGGCATATAGGAAAATTTGGGGCCGACATCACGGAACACCTAAGTTAGATCTAGCGGTGAGCCAGTTGTTCCCCCTCAATAGCGGGGGCAACCCACTTCCCACTGATGTGATCTCGATCAACCATAGATGAAATAGAAAGGAAAGAAACTTAAGAAAAGAAAATGAAAATGGAGAAAAAGTGAGAATCCAAAAAATCAAATAGTACACGACATGTAGATCCAGAGTACACAACATATATTGTGAGTGGTTTAGAAACTCGTGTACTCTAGACAAACAAACAGAGTGGGTATGTATTCGCGAAATAGTTGATACACGACGTGTATGATTGAATACATGCTGTGTATGAAAACATGAGGATTGGTTTGTGTATGTGCCATACATATACTCTGCTTTGAGGGGACACAGAATATAGCACACACCATGTGTAGGCACAAGACAACATGTGTCTGAGAATGACTTTCAAGCAATCAATACCCTTTACACGGGCTCCTCTGGATGAACAGAATACACATCATGTACCATGCATACACGCAGTTTTCGTAGACATGGGAAGGTATATGTGTGATCATCATACACGGGTTGCTCCTAAATACTATCCATCTGCACTATACATGCTCTGTACTGATCATACTTTCCATGTACGTTCAAATTAGAGTCAATGGTGTTTGTGGCTATATACCTACAGTACATGGCATGTGTTCTACATTTATCATGTGTACTGTAGGTGGAACCCAAACGATCACCAAATCTCAAGTCGCAATAATTTGAAGTAAATACTGATAGAGAGGGTGTAGAAGGGTGTACCTAGACTGATGATCAAATTGAGGAATAAACATGGGAATAAAATGAACTAAAATGTAGTATTGGAGGGAGGTGGGTGTGATGACATATGGGAGAAGCCATGGAAGGGAGAGAATGGGGAGGAAGGCGGCTCAACAAGGGATCTTCCTGGGTAGGGCTCCCAGCTTTTATTGCACGACTACACAGTGTTCTCAAATCCATACATGCTATGTATCTCTCTCTCTTTTTAAAATAATTTTATTAATGTATATAATAATTATTTATAATTTTCAAAGAAACAAAAAAACAAAAAAAATAGGTATTTCAAAATTAAAAAAACTATTCATGTTGTGTATCAGAGGAATACATCTCGTGTTTTATAAAATTTGAAAAAGAGAACTACAACCTTTGGTCTGGTGCATGGGGCATGATTCAAACTGGAAATCAGTTGATCCAAACACATTCCCTCAACCACTGGAGTGATGGTTGTAGTATTGCATGGTTTTATTAATTTTTAATATTTAATGTATAGTTGTGGTACTATATGGGGGAAAAGAACAAGGCATGTTGTGTGGTTTTAATTTTGGAATGATCCGAAAGAAGTGGAAAGATTATCCACATTCGAACTCGTGCCTTTTGAACCCAGGTCTATGACTCTGCCAATCATCCCACTTCACCTGAATGTGATTTCTTATTTTAATTTTTTTATGTTATTATAGAAACATGATACACACTAAATCTATCTAAATACATGTTGTGTGGTTTCAATTAATTGAAAAAGGATGGGACTGAACTAGTTACCATGATTCAACCCCGGTTCTTTTGGACCCATGGGCTACGAACTTGCTAGCCGATTCAAACCCACTATCAATTTTTTTTTGAAATAGATATATTTACATTGAAAACACCGCACATGCAATTTAATTAAAATCACGGGTTAAAAAATAATGAATCCCTTAACAAAGGTAGGTGTGGAGTGATTTGAACCAGTGATGGCTTAGATACACTCCAACAGTCCTCCCACTGGCACATGCTTCATTCCTGTTTATTATCTTAATCAATAGTTACTTATAAAAAAAGTATTATAATATTGTACTCTAAAAAGAAAAGTACAAATCATGTAATAAGTCACACATGACGTGTGTTTTCATTTTTTTATTGAAATAATACATAGAAGATAAGGTAGTAAACGACATGTGGATTATAAGTACATGCCATGTACTTATTGCCAATAAAAAAGAAAGAAAGGGGAGAAGAGAATGGATGGGTGGCCTTCCAACAAGATCCATTGTTTTAGGTCTTTGGATTGACCTGAGTTTGAGTTACTTACCTATAATATAAAGGTGGATGTGGGTTTCACAGTTTGAACCACCATATGTGTCTTGCACCCTCATATTGTTTCCATGATTCTTGACCTTCAGGTGGTCTAGGTGGTGGTTTGCAGAATCCCTGCTCTGTGGCTAATAGATGCTGAAGGTGGACTTGTTTCATTATTTTATCAGGTACATCATCCACCTCCTATGTTTTTTTCAATTTAATGCTGAATTCCTAAAATTAATCACAAGGTTCCTCTAAAATAGGTAAATAATCAACTGATGGGTTATACATAAATGTATGATCTATTTCAGTATAAACATGACATAATGTGTCCCAATATTCAAAATTTAAGTTTTGGAAATTAATTTCTGAAATTTTAAATGAATGACAGGTGGATCCCACATCATGAAACGTCTCCTCAGTTGAAAAAAATAGAACACTCATCCTCAATCTCATCCAGAGTATCCATATTTGAAATTGTCTCAAATATTTATTTTACCATACTTTCAAGTTGTCCTAATATTTTAGCTTAGTCCAACTGATGTGTGGTAAATGCCTCCATCATCAATAATAACCTTTCAGTATTACTCAAAAATGGTTTAAGAAATGAATTAAGAAAAATTGAAAATTCTAGGTAAACCCACATTCTAACCCCTGACTTGCACTACTTATTTCAATTCTTTCCTAGAAATGACGCCAGAATTTGGCACCGATACTATTTCAAGGTGTGGTCCAAATTAAAATATTGAAATTCCATTCTGAAACTAACTAACTATATAGCTAGTGGTAGTCAGGGTCTATCCCATGGGGAGAATGGAGAAGTAGTCGACCGACACAAGTCAATCAAGTCTCATTTGATTAAACAGATAAAACAGTTCAAGGGAACATTTTGAAATTTTGAACTATATTGGAAAATTAAAATAAATAAAAAATAAGAAGAGAACAAATAGAATAATAATCATGTAGGGGTTACAATCCAATTAGATTTTATTATTAATATTATTCTTTAGTATTTATATTATAAATGAAAATAGTTTTACCATGAGGATTTAGTTATATAATAGTTTCCTGGTTCGATAACTACTGATTGTGTATTTAAAATCCAATTCATTGGTCTGGTAATTGAACATCAAATACACATTAATTATATACCTATAAAGTAGTGGTAGTGGGTTCCCCCAATTGTCATGGGTTTATCCACTACAACTCCTTTAGTAATTTCCATTAGTGTCATTCTTGGTCTGATATGATATCAATGGTAATTTTAGAAATAAATTCAGTTAAGGATTTTTGAAATATAATTCATAATAATATTAACACGTTAGAGTTTAAAAAACAATCAACCAAAATCTTATTACAACACCAACATGAGGGAATGATCCTCTTATGACCTTGGTCACAGTGTGGGTATTAAGTCAAAACTCAATCCTTTCCATGGATATGAGATAGAGATAGGAAGGGGATAATTACACTAACAAAAAATTGAAAGGTGTAAATGAACACACAAAAATTGATCCAAGGGAGGTATGAACTACAGAGCGACAACACCTCCCCATGGATTTATAATTTTTAACATGGAGGGCTCCCCTCATATTTATACATTTTCATAATACATGGTGTGTAACCAAAATTATATTGAATGTAGGGAGGTAAACTCTTTTTTTATTTGATTTCTATGTCATTAGGTGAGTTTTGCACCTCTCCTTGACATTTAATGCATCAAAATATGGTTGGTGGAGGTACAGAATGTGTAATGCCACCACGCATGGTATGTAGTGTCTAATTTAGACACCAACTGCATCTAGTAAGAGGTACACAATGTGTAAATGTGTATGACACAGTATGTTCTCTCTGTATGGAAACTTGAGCATGAACTTGGTATGGCTGATCCATGTCTGGGCAATGATACACGATGCAGGTCTATAATTTATATGTTTTTTATATTTGAACATTTTTTTTGGAAATTCCCAATTTGTGAATTTTTCTAGAAAATACATGAAAAGTACCATGAACTCTTAAATAAAGAATGTTATCTACAAAACAACATATATTAAGTGAAAACATGTTTTTATGATCAAAATAATGTATGAAAATGTATACACAAATCGAGAACGTCACTTCCATACTTTGAGGGAATTGGAACACCCGAAGCTACACCATCAATGTTATCCTTGATCTATTGATTGTTCTATGGGATAAAATGGATATACTTCTTGACTGGAGGCCTACATTCCCCACCATGTATACCAAGTATCCAAAGAATATTTATTCTAGAAAGGTAGTTTTTCATGGAACCTGTTTTAACATAGGAGGTTGTGAGGATCTCCATTTGAATGGACATGATACCCACATTAATAGAGGGGGTTTTATTGTCGAATACCACCATATTCCTGGCAGTCTATGTGAATGCACTGGCACAACCAGTAGCCATGAGCAGTAGGTTGTACACTTTCTCACTATGCCCAATAGCCACTATAGATAGAAGGAGTTCTTCCTCATGATTCTCCAAAAATATGTTGATAAAAAACATCCCCTAGATTTATCTTAAAATATATGAGATGAATGAGAAGTCAAACAAATATGATGGATATATTCCATATCATACATACATAGATGAAAATATGAAGAGAACTGAATACCAACACTTTATATTTTATCATGAGTGGGAAATCACCTTTTCCAAATTTTCCATGGAAGGAGTGATCTTTTAGGCTGGATAAAAGTTCCCTTGAACTTGAGTAGCCATGTAAGAGTGTTTTAGCTTCCTTCAAAATTTAAATTGAAGAAGTCCCTAACATTTAATTGACCATTCATTTTTAGAGACTATGTTAGAGTGTCCCTATCCATTGATGAAATAGCATTACAACTCATTATAAATATGCGAGGTAATAGTCACATCATGGTTGGGAATTCTAGAAATAAATTCATATATTGATTGGTGATTTATATTAGTAGGGGAAACTATGCATTCTTCAAGAGGTTTTTTCCCGCCAAGAAGTTGTCCAACAATTAAGATTATACAATTTGTAGGAAATAAATTTTGATCTTCTCATGAAACTGATAAAGGAACTCATAATGGAAAGATATTTGAATGAGGCAAGGTAGTAGGGGTACCCATTCAATAACATATAGTTAAAAAGTTGATAAAGAAACTGAAGATAAGGATCCTTAGAGGTCAAAATATTCCAGGTGAATTTGGTGAGGGGGACATCATCAAATATCTTGATATCCATTATGCCAAAGCCTCCCATGCCCATGGGATTGATGAAATATTTCAATGCCATAGTGGAATTAACAATTACATTTTTAATAATACAATTTTAAAATTCAATAGCAAATGGATTCAAAATTACAATAGAGGAGTGGATGTGTTTGTTTCTATATATTCTCCACATCCACTCATTTTCAAGAGCCTAGATTGTTTTTATGCATTTTATTTTATCTTTTTAACTTTTACCCTATATAAGTCTTACTATGTTAACTAATTTTCAATAATAAAAATAAATATTATTAAAAAAACATATGTTTAAATATTTTACATAATTTGATGTTTTTTATTTCAAATTTTTAAATCACTTTAAATTTTTTTTAGAGGTTTTATATATTAATTTTAAAATTAAAACACTTAACATATACAATTATTTTTTACTGAAAAGTTTTTTATTATGATTAAAAATTAATCTAAAAGATAATAATTTCACAAATACTAATTTTTATGACATAAATTTTTTTATTATAATGAAAACATTAGTTGGCTGGATTTTAAAGAAAAAAAAATAAAATTTCACCATTATAATAATTAATCATAAGAAAAATACTAAAAGAATATTTTTTTTAAAGTAAAATTTTGTTGTAATAATAAATATTGTTATCACAACTAGGTTAAATACCATAAGGGGGTGAATTATGGTATTATAGATTAAGACTATAGACCCTTCAGATATTGTTTCATCGTTAAATGAAACACTTTCCTCCGTTATTTATAAGAGTAATGTATGAACCGAATTGAAATCATGTATGATACACATGAATTTTACTTCTTTCACCCTTACTGGGCAAAGTCCAAGGAGAATACAATGATAATGCATGGATGTACCAAATACACTATGGATTATATCCAAAATACATGGTTAGGGCTAGATCACTTTTATGCCCTAGCTCACTACCTTACAAATTTTAGGGTCATATCACTAATTTCCAAATGGTCACTCCCTCTAACTATTTTTATGGATTTCTACCAGTGGAAAGGATCACCTTCTTCCTCTTAGTTTTATCACTACTCTGGAAAGGGTCTACACACATTTTATGGGCTTGTAGGTCCCTTCATTATCATTAATGAATTCTTCCTCAACTGTAGGTAGATGCTCGGTTAAAGACCCTCTTTACTGAATACTTTTAGTTTGTGGAAATTGATTTCAGGAACTATTTTAGTCCCTTTGAGAACTATCCTACGTCCTTCAGGAATTTCCTTAAATCCAATGCGAACTGCATTTCACCTCGTTGCGTGAGTCGTTCATAGATTCCTTTTTATTCTGTGGACTACCCCTACTTCGTATATGGTTGATGCCTCATAGAACACGTATACTATGTGGTATATTTTCCCTAACAGGCTAAAGATCCTCACAAGCCTCCTATTGAGAACTATTCTCATGAACTGCTTTCACCTTCATAGAATTTTCCCTCGTGAGGTCTTCTCCTTCGCATAATTCTCCCTCATAAACTAGTTCAGACTTCACTAAATTCTTCCTAGTGCAATGATCTTATCTAATGAAATTTGATAGATTTATTTATATTATTAGGGGTCATTATATAGGCAAATAGATATGCAAATCCTACTAATCTGAATTTCCCAAAACATCGATGTGGTGCAACCGTCATCGTGAACTACTATGTGGTCCTCATAGCTCCCTTATTATTTATGGTGACCGATGTCTTTTGAATATGACAACCCTTTATGGCCACCATAATCACTGCCGCAATCAAAAAACAATGAGACTCCCACAAACTAAAAAAATATTGGGAAATGATTTCCTTTTTCTATTCACATTGCACAAACCCCTTTACATAGATCTTAACTCACCGCCATTATCCTTAAAATGTAACACCCTCACATTTCAGAAAACCACTTTTTTAGTTTGTTAACTCCATGATTCTTGGTCCGAAATATCCTTTTTATTACACAAACTCCATGGTTCTTCACTGCAAACTACAGTCCACAAAATCCATTGCAGAAAACCATTTTTTGATTTTCCTTCTCCATTCCACGCACCTTCCTAGTGGTTTTCATATACCATCTACTCTGCCAAAATATTTCCTTTTCCAAAAATTAATCTCATTATTTTGAGACCAAAAAATTTGGAAAAGCTGGGAAATTGTGCCAACATAAACATATTCTAAAAAAAACTAACCATGTTGAAACAAGGTCATCTAAATTTGTCAACAAACACAATCACCCCATAAACATAGAAAGTATTCCTTGAGGGAATTTCCCTGAAATATCCCCCTATGTGTTTGTTGAAAACTCATCATATTTTCACACCGTTTTAAATCTTCTTCCAACTTCTACCAACATTTTTTTCTTGAGATTTATATAGAAGTCAAATATTTACCTAACACATGCTCTAATCCCACATAACCCATGTTCGTCATGAGAAAAAAGAGTAACATGAAAATTTTATCAATGAATCACTTCATTCCAAAACCACTGAACTAATTTTCTTACGAATACTATTTTTCATGATATAAATCCTTTGAATAATGAGATTTAGCATTGTTAGATTTAAAAATCCACCTTTATCATTGCACCAACTTTCTCACTTCGTTTCTTACTGCTCCCCCTATCTTGAGTAAGACATGTCTACCCTTTTAAATCCATAAATTATCCCCCTTTTTCAAAAAAACTGAAGGGCACTTTATTGTGGTATGCAATAGGGTAATGAACATAAATCAGAACATTAGGGAACAGCAAACCATACCTCACGGATAGGGGTCCCACATCCACACTCTTCCATGTATGGAGAGTCAACTGAAATACCAGAGCTAGTCAATTCCATTATAATGCTTATTTGGGTAAGGCCTTTTTCATAATTTCTACAACTTATAGTTCTATAGGAACATAATCCCACTTCACTATCCAATCCTCCACCATCTACTTGATAAAATGATACTTGATTTCAATGTGATTTTTCCTTGTGTGTTGGACTAGATTTTTATATGGTTTATAGCACATGAATTGTAGAAATGGATTCTGATCGGAGACTTTACCTCAACTCCCATATCATTTAGTTGTTGGTTCATCCATAATAACTATGTGCATGCTTGAGTAGCTTTAATGTATTCCGCTTCTATGGTGATCAATAAAATGATATATTTTTTCTTTCATAGCTAAGAAATATATATTCCTCCAATATAGAATAGACCACATGACATTGATTTTCTATAATCTAATGATCAAACACAATCTTCATCTGTATAGCCCAATAATTCTACTGAGATTCGTTATTTTACAAAAAATCTAAATCCACCATTCCCTTCATATACCGAATTACTATTTTCACTAAAATAATGTGGGTTTCTTTGGGATTGATTTGATGTCTTTCTATATAGCATGTGAAAAAAATAATAACTGCTCTTTTCTTCATTAAGTAAAATATAATACCAATGATTTTCCTATATTCTATGACATTAACTGTATTTACTTCATCATCCCATGATAGTTTCATCCAGGTAGCAAAAAAAGTCATCAACTCCTTGGAATTATCCATTCAAAAAATTCTCAAAACCTCGGTGGAGTATTTAGTTTGAGAAATGAATGTGATATTATTACTTTGTGTCACCTGTAAACCAACGAAATAAATCATTTCACCAATTATTAACATTTTGAACTCACTTTTCATGAATTTTGGCAATAGCTCACACTGAGCATCATCTAATCCACCAATCATTATGTCATAAACAGACACAAGCACCGTCATCCATTGATTACTATCATTGTTGACAAAGATATTGTAGTGAAATCCAATATATACATACAAATCATTCTTTAAAAAATTATCAAGCCTTGAATATCATGCTATGAGTGCTTCTTCAACCCATATAACACCTTATTTAGCTGGAAAACTCTCTTCTCATATTCATGAATGAGAAATCCATTTGGATACTCTATATATACTTATTATTCTAGAACCCCATTTAGAAATTCTAACTTGACATCCATTAGGAAAAATTTGAACCTTCTTTGAACTATAATAGCCAAGAATAATCTGATTGTTTCTAAAATCACAACTGGTAAAAATGTACCATCAACATAAACCCCCTTTATTTGGGAGTACCCATTTCAAACTAGTTGTTCTTTGTTTCAAATCACTACACTGTCTTCATTCATCTTTTTTTGAAAGACCCATTTAGTCCTAATGATATTCTAATATGTTGCTCTCAAAAAAATCTCCCATGTTTGATTCTTATCAACTTGGTGAAGCTCTTTATTCATAGATTGAACCCCGTTATCATCTCCAATTGCTTCCTCAAAACATTTAAGCTCTACCTATAATATGAATGATATTTTTTGTATTCATCCTCTTTATCTATAATGGCATTTCCTGATCACAAATTTTGTTCTGACGATCAATTTTGGTTCTTCTCTTTGATCTTCGAGAAGATGCTAGTTTATGTTCATCCTTTTCATTATCTAAATATTATTCTAAATCTGCCTTTGGAATTGGAACATTTCATGATCTACTTATCTCTTCATCATAATCATCCTCAGACTGATCATGTATTTGATAAATATTTTACTCATTCTATATTATAGTTACATCATTGCTTTTAATAACCATTCTCAACTTCTTATTGAAGAATTTAAAAGATTTTATTTTATTTGAGTATCCAAGAAATATCCCTTCATCTCCATGGGATAAAAAATTCACTTTCTTTCCTTATTGAGAATGAAACACTTACTTTCGAATACTTGAAAGCACTTCAGCATTGGATTCTAGCTACACTATAACACATATAGAGTCCTATGTTTTTGGGGATATAATAATTCCCTATTCGATGTGTATACTGAAGTAATCATTGATTCTTTCCAAAACATCTGTAGAAGGTATTTTTCAATGAGAATTTTTCTAGCCATGTTGTTGATAACTCAATTTCTTCTCTCCACTACTCCAATATGATGTGGAGTTATTACTGAAAAACATGGTGCCTTATACCATGTTTCTCAATATAATCCTCCAATTTAATAATTTTGGACTATATTCCATTATCTGTTTGGTTCTTTTGGATTTTTTGACCTGTAATATTTTCAACTTCCCTCTAATAAGTTGTTATGAAACTGAACACCTCATGTTTGTGAGTGATAACTGAAACCCATGCCTTTCTATTAAAATCATCAATGAAGAGAACATAACATCTCATTCCATCAATATATATTTGTGAAATCGGTTCATACATATCAATATGAACTAAATGAAGTATTTTTGTCAACATTTTATAGTTTTCCTTATATGTCTTTCAAATGATCCTCCCTTGTTGACAAGAATCATACATATGAGTTTGATCAAATGTTAACCTTGGGAGGTCTCATGGAACATCATATTTCACTAGATCTTCTCATGTAATTTGGATCAAATGACCAATGAATTTATGCCACAACTTTTTTTTCTTCTTCCTTGGTCAAAAGGAATATATCTTCTTCTACACTTACAAGGTAGATATTCCCTTTTGTACACTTTCCCTGGAAAATAACCACACTGCCTTTTTCCTTGATGAGACATAATTTATTTGAAAATCTTATGGCATGTCCCGAGTCACATGGTTGACTAAAACTAAGCATGTTGTCACTAAGACCTTCAATAACTAAGACATCAACACACCTTATGTCTCTTCCACAAAACATGACATTTCTAGAGCCAACAATCTTTAGACCTTTGGTCTCGCCCAAATTTACCAATGTACTAAGGGTTAAGAGGTTGGTTGTAGTGTATCTTGGGTTGTTATATCTTTAGAGAAATAAGAAGAATCTATAGACGCATAAAATAATGAGATGGATTTTTTTCGATGATGGGGATAAATTGGGTATATTTTAGATGGTTTTTAGAAAAATCACTAAGAGATATATGTGAATTAAAATTATGATAAAATGAGTTGATCCTAGGTTATTGGTTGGGGTGGATTGGATGAATTCCTTTTTTAATGATTACAATTTCATTAACTCAGTAAGGATTAATTAAATTAATTAAAACTAACCTCATAAATTACCAGTTAAAAACCTTCACAAACACATTTTAATCACCTATACACTTGTAGGATCATTATTTTTGACACTTTCTCCGGGGCGTGCGCATCTGTCTGCTTGGGGTGAGATAGGAGTGGTTTCTTGTTTCCCCACATTACCTCTTTCCAAAGGCGGGAAACATCCGTTCCATATTCAGGGACGTCTTCTCCTTGATCGAAACCGGGATGATGGGATGTCGGTACCTCCTTCCGTGGATTTATCCTCAGAACTCATGACCTAGTCTGGGTCTCCCTCATAGATTTAATATGTTGTTCTTGAAACTCTTCCCAATTCCATGTTTCCATGGATGCTGGTTAATTACACTTCTTTTATCAGGACATTCCAAGGGGTTTGGTCAGGGCAGCAACCTTCAGTTGGGGGAGTAGTCACGTCGAGGCATCATTAACTTTTCTGAATGCTGGGGAATTGGTGTGTCTATATTGTGTCCCTTAATATAGGGCTTCTTGAGGGTGAAAAGGCCCGAGGAATCCCACAGAGAGTGTGGGGAGTCATATACAATATGCATATACCTGGGGTTTTCCTCAGCTTACCATGTTTAACACAGGGTATGTACAAGTTTACCATCCAACAGAGACGGATCGGGCCGATCATAACACTAGCTGGAGTGGATCCGATTGAGGAATCCCCCTTGAGGGAACACTGATATGGGAGCCAGCCCATGGGCAGCTTCCCGAATGCTGTGAAGGGGAATGGGGTTGCATGATCTCATCGGGTTGTGGCGCCTCAGACACGAATCAGGATGGGTGATGGAAAGCTACACGGAGTGGAGGGGGATGAAATGGAGCCGTCGTGGAGATTACGGGCTTGAATCTCGAAGAGACATCAAATATATCCCCATGGCAGGGAATCAAAGTCCACGTAGTTTGGGTTGGACACTGGAGAACCGATGTGAATGAGGACCTTGGTCCAATGTGTGGTGGGATTGAACCTTGTGAGGCTTCTTACGTACAATGCCTTGGCATGGATCAAAGTCCGCATAGTTCGGGAAAAGGGGATGTTGAACGGACACGAAGGGGTGTCAGAACAACTGGATGACAGTGTTAAAACGGCTTACTGCTAGATTGGGATGTTGTTTAACATCATGCAGGATGGGGGTGTGTCGGATAACCGATCTGAATAAGGACATTGGCCCAGGTGGATGGTGGGCTTGAACCTCATGAGGTTTCCAACATACCATTCCTTGACATGTATCAAAGAACTTGTAGTTCAAAAGGTATGTGGGTGTCGGTGAACCAACGTGAAGAAGGACTTTGGTCTGATGGGTGACTGATTTGAACCTTTGGGAGGCTTCCTATATACCATGCCTTGACATGGATCTATGTCCTCGTAGTTCAAGTTAGGTTTCATCAGCGAACCGATGTGAAGGTGAATCTGGGGGTCCACTAGTGGTGGGATTGAACCTCATGTGGTTTCCTACGTACCATTCCTTGACATGGATCAAAGTCCTCACTGTTCAGGTGTGCAGTTTAACATCTTGCGAGATGGGGAACTTGGGGCTTATGCTCTGAGGTGGGCCATGGTGGAGTTTGGAGAATAGACATGAACGAGGTCAGGACGACCAACGAGTGGTGGGATTGAACCTCGTGAGGATTCCTACGCACCATGCCTTGGAATGGATCAAATTCCTCATAGTTCAGGATAGTCACAATATCCTACCACTCGACTGGAATATATTTTAACGTCATACAGGACAAGGGTGGAACCTAACATGAAGAAACGACGGGAAATGGGCTTGAATCTCGTGGATTCTTTCTAAGTACCATGCCTTGACATGGATCGAAGACCTCGTTGTTCATATATATATATATATACAGTTTACTGTCATGCAGGCCAATATACAATTTAACGTCATGCTGGACGGGGGCATACAGACTGACATCATGCTGGACAGGGGAATACAGTTTAATGTAATGCTCGAACGGGGGCATACAGTTTAACGTCATGGTGGATGGGGGAATTGTCATGGTCAATGCTTACTCTAATCCCATGTGAGTCGTTCTCGGTGTAAGAAACAAGAGTCAATAGAGATCTAATGATCACATTGTGAAGGGTGCGTTCGTGATAAGCGAAGAGGGGCTTAGGCGTTGAGCGGCCCATGGTGTTGGGAATTACTCCAGGATAGAGGCCCGAGAGTGATAGAGCACAGAGGGAGAGGGATTTGGGACTGAAGAAAGGAGGTGACTCATTCCCTATCACACCCTCCACTAGACCTGGATGTGGGGAAGTACAGAGGTTCATGGGTGCTACCTTCCGCAAGTGGGGCTAGGGGATTACACCAAGGAGGCTGCCCTTCCCCCATGGACAAACGCCACTCTGAAAAAGAGGATATCATTTCTTGTGAGGGGTTATCCCATCTATGTGGAGACGAGCGGCATAAAGAATGTATGAGCTGGGGGGGCCCTATGTGCGAGGCACGGGGCCGAATCATAGTTTAACGTCATGGGCTAAGGATGAAGTGCTTGACAGTGTAATGTCCTGCTGCTTAGACGAGGTGGGTTTGCCCCACACACTTAGGACATACAAAACTGGTATCCTCTACCCCTTGTGGGATGGAAGGCATCGGTAAGGCCGTATAGAAGGTGGTTCGTAGAGAGAAACATAGAGGGGTCCATGTTATCATGGCTATGTGAAGAAGTTATAGCCATTAGTGTGCCTATGCGGAAAAGCATTAGGCAAAGAAAGACCACATGTTGTATCATCAGGGGACTTTGAAATTACATCGTGAGAACCTGGAGGGTCGTACAGGAGATGGAATTGCCAAGAAGAGGGGTCTACAGTCATGGGCCTTGTGGAGGTTGGTTGCTCTGCATAGTGGAGGGCACTTGCGAAGGGGTGTGCTTCGTGAAGTGGGGTGCCTTAGCCTTAGCATGGGGTGGAGGTGCAAGCGGGAGGTTCTTCGAAAAGTGGATGGGTGTTCTCGGAGCACTGCCTCATGAAGCATAGGTGCCTCATGAAGTAAGGTGGCGTGAAGTAGTGTGCTTCGCGATGTATAGTGACCCTGCCTTGGCATGTGGATCACATGTACATGGTGCGTGTTTCGAGAAACATAAATGCTCCGCGACTGCTCAGGTCCCCTAGGGGATCCCCTTCCTTCGCGAATGCCCTTAGGCATCGCGAAGGGAATACCTATCAAAATAGGGGCTCAAAACGAGACAAGAAGGAGGCCTCTCGCTAAGAAAAAATACCTCACATAGCTCATGATTCCCCTAGAGAATAGTGATTCACAATTTGGGAGCTGAGAAGATGAATGGTTGGATTGTCCGTCTAGAGAGATCAGGGGGAGCTCGGTATTTATAGGTAAGAGGCACCATGAAGAAGAGCTCACACGGCACGAAGGGGGCTTAGGTTTCTCCACGGAGGGTCGCGAATGTCAACTGGTTTCATAGAGAGGTACCGCCTCCTCTATTTCATGACAGGTTCATGATCGTTAGGGGAGTTCGCAGAGAGTTACCACCTCATCAGCTTTGTGGCAGCAACACAAACGTTAGGGCGTTCGCGGAGAGTTACCGCCTCTGGTGCTTCATAGTGGCTTCACAAACGTAAGGGCATTCGCATAGAGTTACCACCTCCTCTGCTTCGCGACGGGTTTGCAAACGTCAAGGGCATTCGCCCAGAGTTACCGCCTCATCTGCTTCGCGGTGGCGGAATGAACGTTAGGGATTTCGTGGAGAGTTACGACCTCTGGTGCTTTACGGTGGATTCGCGAACATCTAGGCGTTCACAAAGATTTACTACCTCTTCTGCTTCGCAGAGGCCGCGTTGCTTCGAAGGGCTCCACGTCGGGGCTTCACGGGGTTGGTTGTGGGGACTCTCTTTTCTTATCCCCTTTCTTCAAATATTTTGATGCCAAAATATTCCCCCCATCAGACTCGGAGCTGCGGAGGGATCAAGGGTCAAAGTCTGAGGGAAATCACCAAAATTATTGGCAGTTCGTGGTGCTGACTCTCGAAGTAGGAGCACGAGGCGAACAGGGGCAGTGCGGTCTGGACGCGCCATAAAGCTCCATGCGGGCTGGATGCGCTGCGAAGCTCCATGGGTCGTCGCCTATAAATATAGGGGATGACCTCTCTTATGTGCTTTCCCTTCTCTGTGACTTTGTCCTTTTATGCTCTCGATTCGCGAAGCTCCTCGAACTCCGCGTCTGCTCCCCGCGAATCGGGCTTCACGGAGAACCGCGAGTATTCGACTCCACGACTGCACCAAGAGATCATGTGCTTACAGGCTGAGGCTAGGCTCCACGTCTTGGCTATTCAAACAAGCTTCACGACCAATCTCTGCGAACGATCTTCGCGACTTGACCCAATATTTTTCCGAGTTATGAAACCCAATGGCCCATCAAGAAGCTGTGCTGGGGGTGCTCGTAGACGCCACCCAAAAGGATGAGATGGCCAAATGTCTGGCTTGGGGGAGCTGGTCGGAAGCCACTTGGACCATAATTCTTCGACAGAACTACTATCAGCGAGTGAAAAGAACTATCCGATGTGCAAGAATCAACCCTTGTATGGCTTCGGGCTGAGGTATTCCATCTTCATTCCTAAGGCGAGTAGGGACTAACCAGCTTGCTGGTTCAGGAGAACTCCATGCCAGCATCAATTGTTCAGTGCAGCTAATGGTAATGCGGAAAAGGACTTCATGCCTGTCACTACCGACTGCCTGTACAACCATCTGAACGACATCGATGGGAAGTCATTGCAACCGGAGATATCCCCTTCAATATTCTACACCATATTTAAGGATGCTTTGGGTGATTCGAAGAAGGGGTTCTACGATTAGTGGGACCTGCACCAGGGCGGAAACATCACTAATGATTGGGCATGAGCCTACTGGGTAGGTGCATCATGCGAGGAGTTTGGAACTGAGCTGAGGAGAGTGGGCTTGTATGAGGCGGCCTGGGCCTCCCAATTCCACATTTATCAACGAAAATAGCTGATTCCAGAGGTGTTGAGAAGATGTTTGTTTATGATCTACAATTTTCACCTACACCATGGGGAAGTTGGCATCAGTCTGTGGTATGTCCATCAGATATCGGGGGTCCCGATCTTGGGGGCCATGTATGATGAGTTCCTCCCCATCATGAGTGTGTGGAGGGATCCAAAGTAGATGTCGTGGCTGGTGCTGGCACTGATGAGACTGCTCCCCGGAGAGGAAAAGTAAGCAGTGAGAGATGTTAACTTTAAGAAGTGGTTCAAGCAGTTCCTGAACTTCCCGGTGAACCGTGAGTTTCCCTCGAGGACTCAAACTTGTCCGAAGGGGGATCAATGGGGAATGGATCACTCTTATTGGAGACTCTTGGAGGAAAGATAATGGAAGACCTGGGGTTTCAGTGTCAGCACTGAACAGTAGCCGATAGTCGTGCTGGCGGAATTTATCATGGACCTTATATGCGATTGGATCCTACCAGTGAGGGATACCAACATGGGGGTGCATCCCAACTCTTTTATCATGGAATATCTGATGGCCACGGGACGGTGAGTCAATCTAAGGATTCCAATGCTCGCCAGATTGTATAAGATGCTGCGGTACATTAGCGAGGGCAAAAGCCGCCAAGGATATGCGGGTCCTTCCACCTTCTGTATGGGTGGATCGCAGTGCACATCAGGGGGGTCTACGAATATCCAAACCCCATCTTTCCACTGGGGTCAAACTTCTGCCCTTCCATTTTGAATGCTACCGGAAGCTTCCCATTCAAACTAATCGTACCGATTGTGGTAAACCGGGTGTGGAAGGTGGACGAGTTTAGCTTTTACCCGTTTCCATTGCCAACGAGGTTACTCACTGATGACGATCAGGGAACAGAAGAGCATTGGGTCAATCCCCTGGACTATCGAGGTAGAGTTTTGGTGGTGCGGGTGGACTGCGAGCCGCTCTGCATGCCATACACCCCACACCAGTTCGGGAGGCAATTCTGGTTCCTGTAGCGGCTGACCCCACAGGTCTACTGGGAGGTGCTCCATGAGGAGCACCCGGGTGTGATGAGGAAATTGTGGCTCATGTTCACACAAGAAGATAGGAAATTCCAAATGAATTGCCTCCACCTACTGTCGCCTTTGGATTGTTAAAGGAGTATGCCATTAGCTGGGAGGCATCTTATCCGGGGGAAATTCTGAAGCAACAAATCGTTCGAGCCAGTGATGGAAAGCCTCCCCTATCCTGAGGTAGGTGTGAGAGGGTGGAAAGGGCCTCTCACGGTGGATGAGCTGCAATGGTGGTGAGGCTTTCACCAGATGAGGATGAGGCAGCGGTAGCAGATCCAACAACAGCGGTAGATCTGGTGGTCCCGGATGAATAGATCCATCCGGAGGGGCGGCCACTGAGGGGATTCTGAAGAATATCCTCTCAGGATCTGGGGAAATGGATGCACCATATCGACATGCCAGAGAATGTTGTTTTCCTGGATTCTTGGGGAATTTGGGATGTCAAACAGCAACACCTCTGTCCTCCCGAGATGTTGGAACACCTGAACAATTTCGGGATGGTTTTACCTGGTATAGGCCCTATTTGGGCCGTTTTGACAATGTCTCCGTCGGAGGTGGAGTAGTATCTAGATGAGATGGAGGACTACGTACATTCCAACGGTGTCTCGCATCCAATGACAGACCGGGTGAGGGTACTACTGAATCGAATGGTTCCCCCACAGTTTTCGGCTGCCAAACTGAGAGTGCACTTTCCCCTGTCGTATGATTCAGACGAATCCTCTCAGGGAGATGAGGCTGGTGGAGGGAGCCCATTGGAGGAATGCGAAGTCGGCGACCAAGACTCGGATCTTGACGATTTTGCAGAGACTCTCGAGGTAACATCCTAAGTTTCATTCCTTGGGGTCGATTATTAGGTCATAATAGATTTCTTACCAACATCTAGACCTTGCTAGAGGAGCTTGTACGTAGACCTCACAATCGCCCCTTGGTGGGTGACGATGCAGGCCCTTCAGAACCCGCACCTACTGCCACGTCCAGTTCTGTGTCTGGCGGGGCTAGGGCACCCGAGGTGGCTCCTCCAGGATCTCCAGAACTTTCGACAATATATGGAGGGCCACACCTCAGGGTCCCGTCAGCATCAACTCAGGAGCAGCACTAGGAGTTCGATCTCCATAAGCCTTCTCAACTGAATTCATTGTTTGTCATATGCTTATCGTTCCAACTGACATCTATGTCCTTCCCTATCACATAGAGTTCTACGACTAGCATGGTCTGCTGCGGAAAGTCTTGTTGGGATGTTTGGAGTCATCCTTCCTAGGGGCATGTCGGTGATCGTGGAGATAGTTACCCCACCTACCCTAACTGTATCACTCCCTATCATTGGTGGGACCACCAGTAGAGTCATGCCCGAGGTTATTGAGGTGGTTTTTGATGATGAGGATTGACCAGTCGACCCAAGTCCCTCCGCGTCTGATCCAACTCCAGATGCCACGCCTGATCCCTCACTAGATGCATATCCTGCTGAATACTTCTTGCAGGCGTACCCCGCATACAATCCTGCTAATCAGGTGGACTAGGATGAGATGACCTCCGATGAAGAGGAAAGTAAAATAGTCCACTATCGATCATGGAAGCTGATCACACGATTCATCAACGACACCCCCCAAGCGGTATGGCTAGATGAAATGGACAGAATTCGCTCGCGGTTGCGCGAACTATATGCTGGGGGAGTGGATGCCCAGCACCCTCATCTTCTCATCCGAGATCTCATGGAAGAGAAGATCTGGGAGCATGGCTGTGGGCTTAGTGTGTGTTGTTAGCAGAGGAAGGCAACGAACATCAAGATGATCCATGAGGCTGAAAACGAAGTACAACACCTACAGATCTGGGCGGATAAGCACTCAGCCTCTCTCAATGCACAATCTGAGCTAATATTGCGATTGAAGGCCCAGCTAGTAGAGGCAGAAGAGCGTATGAGGCAGGCTTCCAATGAGATGGACATCAATAAGTCTGGCGAAAAGTGGGCCCAAGCTAAGGCCAATGAAGTGCGCCCCATCGCTGTTGAGGAGGAGCGGGAGCTGAGTCGGCGACATCAATTCCTGGTCTCCACAAGTCAAAGGGTGGCGGAGCTGCAACTCTCTTTTGACGGGGTGAATCCGTCCATGGGGGGATTTGACCTACGGGTACTGTAATGATTACAAATCCTTAATCGTACTTTCATTCTTTGATTATTTTAAACGTCGTAGAATGCACATGTTCCCTTTTTTGCACTGGTTCATTGCATCCTTATAATGTTTTCATAACATCCAACGACAATTCCCTAAGTTCACGTGGGTCGTGCCTGATTTGAGAAACAAGAGATAGTCATATCATCGCCCCATCCAATCATTGGAGTGAAAACCAAGCTTCAGGCATCCAGGGTTTGGACAACAGGTCCAGATTTCCGGTAAATGGGAGAGAGCTGACTCGAGAAGGAAGTTCTCCGAACATTCGAATTACCTTTTTTTAGCTTTCTCTTGTACACGATCGATGCAACACCAGGGGCATTGAAATTTGTCCGATCAGATGGGAATGGAATGTGCGAATCATGATACCCATGATTCGGAACACTAAGGGGTGGCATGACAATAGAGGATAGCTATTGATCATGGAGGAAACACATCACCCATATTGCATTAGCCTAAAATGGGGACAAAAAATGAGGGCAGACCACTGACCATGTTCACAACCCGAGGCCTAAATCAAATATCATCGATCAGTCTTCTGGGACGTTGGCCCAGGAAAGCAGGAAGACCATAGGTCGAACATCTATACTGTTAAGGGGTCCCTCCAAACATGACCAGTCTTCCGGAACGTTGGCCCTGGACAGCAGGTGGACCATATGTCAGGAATCCACACTGTTAGGGGGTTCTTCCAGACATGAAAGAGGATGAGAGTCTGAAAAGGGGGCATGCGAATCATGGGATGTGGAGTGATGGTTTGTTCAAACAGAGTCTAACACTCATGAAATTACACCACCGTGGTGGGAGTATGCTAGATGGGTGAATAATTTTGATCATGGATCATTCCTTCTTCTAGACAGGGTCTCTCTGGCGAGGTGTTCTGTCGCTTCCCAATGTCATGTTGGGGCATCCTGAACATGTTCAGGGTAGAGTTCAAGTTACACGGTCCCCTACGAGGGGTCCGTCGAGGGTGTCAGAAAGGGGATGAACATGATTTATGATTCCTGTGGGCGAGACCCTAGGTAAAATACCATGGTTTCCCTATGTATCCCATGAGGATGGTAATCAAGCCACACATAGTTCTACAAGCATAGTTTGGCATCATGTAGGATGATGAGAAGCCTAGTTGCGCTGGTACACATCCTACCAAAAGTACTAAACCCACGTGAGTCGTGCTCGATGTGGGAAATAAGAAGTAGTGGCGGGACTTTTCCGACATAGAAAGAGTTAGGTTAGGGCGAAGGGATGCTCGGTGAATACTGGCCCAATGGCCCTAACACGTCCATGTGGAGCACCTAGATGAGCGAAGAGGTAGATCTGAGTATGTTGGAATTCCACTAGAACATTAGGAAGTGGAAATGTGTGAATCATGATGATTGATATTTGTGTCACAATGATGGTGACATGAAGATGGAGGATAACTATTAACCGTGGAGGAAACGCAACATCCATATTGCATTAGCCTGGAATGGGGACATACAAATGAGGGTCGACCATTGACCATGTTCGAAACACGGGACCAGTCGCAAATGTCATCCGAGAACCTTAGGGACGTTGGCCTGAAATGATAGGAGAGCCCTTAGGCCTAAATACTTGGAGAGCCCTTAAGCCTAGTATCCATGTCGTTCGAGGGTCCTTTTGGATGTGGAAGAGGATGAGGATCCAAATAGTGAGTTCATGAATCTTGGTCATGGAACGAGAGAATGTCTCCATGAAAATCCCACACTTTGGACTCTTTGTCAAAATGCATCTGATTACATTAATGAGACGTATTAGATTGAGGGAGTCAATTCCTTTCCCATAGGGAGATCTTAGTTTAGGGTCGTAGAATTCGGACCATGGATTGGAGGGAATGCAGGAGACTCATGGCGAGTTATTACAAAAAACCTGATGTGAATGGGAACCGAGGATGTGTACGGTACGGTGAACAACCCGATGTGAATGATGAAATAATCCCATACCACACTGCACAACCCCCTTGGGGGTGGTTTTAGGTCAAGGGACCGAAAACAAGAGTTGAGATGGGCCTGAGCAATGTGAAAAGGCATTCTTACGTACCCCATGGGGATGGGGATCAAGCTACATGTAGTTCTTGAAAGGGGTCTTAGTTTAAGGTTATAGAACTCAGACCATGAATGGGTAAGGAGAGCATGAAACACAGGGTGAGGTTGTTACAAAACCTGACGTGAACGAGGACATAGGCCCTACTTACCATGTGTTCATTGGGGAAGTTCTCCAGTCGAGGGACCGAACACGAATGTTAGGCTGGGCCCACGGGGAAGTGACCGGGCACTCCTACATATCTCATAAGGATGAGAATCAAGCCATACATAGTCTTGGAGGGTGGCACGACACGGTGAGGTACTAGTGCAATGGATGAAAGGGGTGTGTGGGTCTAGCCCTCACACCAAGAGAAGCGGTATTTGATAAATCTTGTTTTCCCTTTAAAGCTGAGTGGTTTTTTCTATGAAGAGACGGGCCGAGGGTAGCAAGCCCTGGTGTTTCCATAAGAATCAAGACATAGTAGGCATTGAAAAATGGTATGGCGCATGACCAATACCCAACGTGATTTCCTCTAGGATGAGGCCACCACAATGCAGTACCGTTTTTCATCGTGCGGCCAGCACGATAATGTCACAGTTTAGGGTCGTGTGATAGGACCAAGCATGCATTTTAACGTCATGTAGTGCAGACATAGTAGAGATGATTCTCGTCGGGGAATGGGTACTGTGCTAGGAAACATAACCAATGTGAATAGGGACATTATCCCACATCGTACCGTATATAATTCCGAGAGAGTAACCTTAGGCCAAGGGGCCTACATTGAGGTAAGAGATGAAGGGGGGGAAGACTAGCTCCCAGATGAGCTGGACACAAAAAAAAGACGTCTGAGTGGTCCTACATATCCCATAAGGATGGAAATCAAGCCATACGTGGTTCTAGATGAAGATCTTAGTTTATGGTCTTAGAGCTCAGATCGTGGGAGCCCCGAAGGACATCGTGTTGCAGATTTATCCCCCTGGCGTGTAAAGGCGCACTGAGGGATAGCGCCAAGAGTGTTGAGATTCCACCTGGACATGATGGGGTGGAAGATAATGTGAATCTTTCAACCAAAATTCAAGTCCTGAAGGGGCGGGCGTGATGACATAGGTTTACTACTGACCATGGTCGTAACACAAAATTTTGTCGCGTTAGCCTGAAACGGGGACAAACAAATGATCATCGACCACTGACCATGTTCACAACATGGGATTTGTATCAATTTTTTGTCCAAAACCCTCAGGGGCATTGGACCGTAACAGTAGGAGAGCCCTTAGGCGTGGTATCCAGGCCATTCATAGGGGTCCCTCTGGGTGTGAAAGGTGATGAAAGCCCGAATGAAGGGAAACATGAAGCCTGACAAGTGGAAGGAACTTGACCAAGTTGAATCTGACACTCTTGGTCCTAGACCAAAGTACTCTTAACCCATGGTCGAACCACTGCAAGGGGTCGAGGGACTCAACATGAAGGAAGCCAAGAGATGGCAGGTTCCCGGGATAAGGGGGGAACAACACCAAAAACCTTGTACCCCACCTATATGTCCCCCTCATGGAGAGGGACAGGACAAGGGACCTAGGTGTCCAGGGAGATCGGTAGATCACTAAGAGGTGGGGATAGATCCGATGTATAGAGATTCGGGTGGTCCAACATATCCCATAAGGATGGGAATAAAGCCATACATAGTTCTTGAGGGTGCCTTTTAATGTCGTGCGGGACAAGAAATATGGGGGTCTAATTCTTAGAATGGTGTGTGTGTGGTGCGACTATTGCAATATCGACGTGAATGAGGACATAATCCCACAGCACGCCACGCGGTCCCGTAGTCAATGTCCCGAAGGCCGGACAGAAGAGACAAATTATCTAAACTCATGCTGGACCCAAAGACAATAGGAATTGGTGTTCCTATGTATCCCATGGGGATGGGAGTCAAGCCAGACATAGTTCTAAGGAGATCTTAGTTTATTGGCTTACTGCTCAGACCATGGGTGGATGACAAATTTCCAAGTATTCGTAGACCTCAACCCAATCCCTAAGCCCAAGTGAGTTAAACTTGGTGTGGAAAACAAGGGAGGAGGGTCCTTATTGCAATACCCAGAGCGTCCATCAAAGGGAAGTCGGTGCAGAGCCCCGAAGGACACCTTTAACGCGGCTTTGTTCCCCTAACACGCAGATGCGCACTGAGGAATAGTATCAAGTGTTTTGAAACATTACATGGACATGACGAGAATAGGGAAGGATGTAAATCTTGTAACCGACATTTCAGGCATAATGGGGTTGGTGTGGCGTTGGAGGATAACTATTAACAGTAGCGGAAAAACAGTCTCCATATCGTGTTATCCTGAAGTGGGTACAACAAATGACCATTGACCACTGGCCGTATTTGCAACGCAATATTATTATCGATTTGTTGTCCAAAACCCTTGGGGGAATTGGCCCATAACGGAAGAAGATCCCTTGGGAATTGTATCCAGGACATTCTTGGGGGTCACTATGGGTGTGAAAGGTGATGAAATCCCAAATGAAGGGAAACACAAAGCTTGACAAGTGGAAGGAACTGGACCAAGTTGAATTAGACAATCTTGGTCCTAGACCAGAGTACTCTAAAAACTTGGGAGAACCACTGTAAGGGGTCTAGGGACTCAACATAAGGGTGGACAAGAGATGGTGGGTTTCCAGGATAAGGGGGGCACAGCGCCAAAAACCGTGTACCACACCAATATGTCCTCCTCATATAGTGGGACATGCCAAGGGACCTAGGTGACCAGGGAGATTGGTAGATCTCTAAAAGGTGGGGTTGGACCCGATGTCTAGACTTTCGGGTGGTTCTACGTATCCCATAAGGATGGGAATCAATCCATACATAGTTCTTGAGGGTGCCTTATAATTTCGTGTGGGATAGGAAATAGGAGGGATAATTCATAGAACGGGGTGCGCGTGATGCGACTATTGCAATCTCGACATGAATGAGGACATAATCCCACACCATGCCATGCAGTCCCGTTGTCAATGTCCTGATGGTAGCACAACAGAGACAAACTTGTTGAACTCAAGCTGGACCCAAAGACAATAGGTCTGGGAATTACTAAGTATCCCATGGGGATGGGAGTCATGCCATACGTACTTCTGAGGAGATATTACTTTATGGTCTTAGAGCTCGGACCATGGGTGGATGGAAACTTTCCAAGTATGCGCAGACCTCAACCCAATACCTAATCCCATGTGAGTCAAACTCGGTGTGGGAAACAAGGTAGGAGGGTCCATATTGCAATACCCAGAACGTCCATCAAAGGGAAGTCGGTGCAGAGCCCTGAAGGACACCTTTAACACGGCTTTGTTCCCCTGATGCGCAGATGCGCACTGAGGAATAGTATCAAGATTTATGAAACTCTACTTGGACATGATGAGACTGGAGAAGTATGTGAATTGTTTAACTGACATTTCTGGCTTAATGGGGTTGGCGTGGCGATGGAGGATAATTGTTAACCATTATGGAGAAATAGTCCCCATATTACGTTAGCTTGAAGTGGGAACCACAAATGAGCATCGACCGTTGGCCGTATTCACAACACATGATTTTTTTCAATTTTTTTCCAAAACCCTCGGGGGAGTTGGCCTGTAATGGTAGGAGAGCCCTTGGGCATTGTATCCAGGCCATTCTTGGGGGTCCCTCCAGGTGTGAAAGGTGATGACAACCCTGATGAAGGGAAACAAAAAGCCTGAAAAGTGGGTGCGGACGTGTCCATGTAGAGTATGAAATTCCAGGTAACTAAACCAGAGTACCCTTAGGCACATTGGTGAACCGCTGAAAAGGGTCGATGAAGTGGATCATGAGGGAGAGGTATATGGCATGGTCATTACAATCCGGACGTGAATGAGGACATAATCCCATGACATTCCATATACTCTTCTCTCCAGGGAAGTGCAGGCCATGGGGCCAAGGTGTGATGGAGATTTCTGGAAGATGGGGCTAGACCCAAAGCCTAGACATTTGGGTGGTCCTACGTATCCCATAAGAATTGGAATCAAGCCACATGTAGTTCTCAAGATGCAATTTAATGTCATGCTGGACGAGGAGGGGAGTGGAATATCCCCCAAAAAGGGAGGTGTGTGGTACGGCGGACAAATCGACGTGAATGATGACATAATCCCACACCACACTATACACTCCTATAAGAGAGGACTTGGGCCAGGGTCCCGAAATGGTCAAGGGTCCAGATAGTTAAGCTTTGGTTAGGAAGGCCTGACCTACATGTAGTTTAACGTCTTGCAGTGAGGATGAGGGTTGGGGAATAGGATTCCCTGGATAGGGGAGGATTACGACACAACGAGTAGACCTATGTGAATGAGGACATAATCCCACACCACACTGTACTCTCCGGGTATGAACTTATGCTATGGGGCCCAAGAGGGTCAAGGGGCTTGAGGCTAGGTTTTGGTCCGAAAGGCCTGATCAACTTGCAGTTTTCATCTTGTAGTGAGGATGAAGGCTGGGTACAATGTCTCTTCTAGGGATATGTATGGTATGGTGAGTAACCCAACATGAATGAGGATATAATCCCACACCACACCTCACAATCCCATCATAGAGAAATTGGGCTAGGGGCCCGAAAAGGATAGAGGGCCTGATAGTTGGGCTTTGGTTAAGAAGGCCTGACCTGCTTGCAGTTTAACATCTTGTAGTGAGGATGAGGGCCAGGGGCCTGAAAAGGCCATGCGACCTAAGGCGGAGACTCAGTTAGGAAATGTGTATGGAAGGAAAGTAACCTTGATGTGAATGAGGACATGATCCCACACCACGTCGTACACTACATTAAGAGAATCGGGGCCAGAGGCCCTACTGTTGGCACTACATGGAGGTAAGTTTGTCGCATTGGGATAGGGAAGAATAAACCAATGCACTTGATGTTCACGACATCATGGGGTGGAACCGATGATCCAGGACAACTGTTGACCATGTTCGAAACACAACATCCCTAAGGTAACCAGATATGGGAACAACAAATGAGCGTCGACAGCTGACCGCATTCAAAACACGAGACTTGTATCGGCTTGTTGCTCAACATCCTCAAGGGCGTTGGACCGAAGTGGTAAGGGGGACCTTAGGCCGAGCATCTATACCATCCAGGGGCCCTTCCAGACGATTAAAGTGATGGAATCCCAGTCAAGGAGTGGGTGAAGCATAGCGGTACCCATCTGCGAAAGAGACTAACATCTCCAGGGAGGGGGTCGTACAATCGGGTCAAGGCTACCTTGATGTAAGTTGGGAAAAGAGTGTGCACCCTTCCATAGGTCTTGACACGAGGGGGAGAATTTGGATTTTGGGCTGGTCCAAGAGATGATATGTCCGGGTGTTCCTACATATCCCATGAGGATGGGAATCAATCCAGACGTAGTTCTTAAAATGCCATGTAGTTTAACGTCGTGTGGTGAAGACGTGGGAGGATAAAAGAATGGGAGTTGGAACATGGTGCGACCCTTATAATCCTTGTATGAGCAGGGCTTAAGAAGCCCACTCCACATCATGAAAGGACCCTCCGAGGAAACTATACCCAGGGGGGATAGTCAAAGAGAATCACTCGGGGCTGGGCTCAGGACGAGATGTTTGTGTGTTCCTACGTCTCCCATGAGGATGGGAATCAAGCCATAAGTAGTTCTAGAAGCACTGTTTAACGTCATGCAGGACGAAATGCAGTTTAAAATCATGCGGGGTGGGGGCGCATATCATCTGGGGATATGTACGGTACAACGAGTAACCCGGCGTGAGTGAGGACATAGTCCCACACCACACTATACAATCCTGCAAGAGAGCCTGAGTCGTGGAAGGCCAATGGGCCCGAGGCTAGGCCTCAGTCAGGAAGGCCTGACTGGCTTTCAGTTTAACGTCATGAAGTGAGGATGAAGGAGATCTTAGTTTAGGGTCATATAGCTCAGAACATATTGCAGTTTATCGTCACACGGGACAATAATGAGCAGTTTAACATCATGATAGACAATGATGTAGTTTAATATCGTGTGGGATGATGTTGTAGTTTAAATTCATTCGGGACTGGATGGTTTAAGGTTATGTAGGACCATCATGTAGTTTAGGGTCATGTGTGACCATCCAGTTTAGGTTCGTGTAGGACCATACAGTTTAAGGTCGTGTGGGACCGTCCAATTTACGGTCGTCTAGGACCATACAGTTTATGGTCGTGCAGGACCATCCAGTTTAATGTCATGCAGGACCATACAGTTTAAGGTCGTGCAGGACTATGGTGCAGTGTAGGGTCATGCAGGACCATGAAGCTCAGGCAAAGTATTGATTGAGGAACATGGAGTTGGTGGGAGGAGTTATTCACTCACCATCCGTGGTCACCACAAAGTATTCTTCATTCGGGTAAATCCTATGAATTATGTAACGTCCTTCAAATTTGGGCACCATCTAGGATGGCTTCCTTCTAGGGATCATTGGCGCTCGGAGGGTCAACACCAGGTCACTTTGCAGAAATGAGTGAAGGAGAACCTTCTTGTTGAAGGCTTTGGATATCTTATTCTAATGCCTTTCCAAATTGTGCAGGGCACAGATCCTGTTCTCATCCAGTGCTTCCAATTCGGCTAGATGGATTTCGGCCACCTTATCTTGCGCCTGCTGGTCATAGACTGCAGTGCGTAATGATGGCAGCTGGATCTCGATAGGCAGGACGACCTCAGCCCCATACACCAGGGAATATAGAGTCTCATGGGTGGAATTATGAGTCATCATCTGATACTCCCAAAGGGCATTGGGGAGCTTGTCCAGCCAACTTTTCTTGTTCTGACCAACCATTTTCTGCAGAATGTTAGAGAGGGATTTTTTGAACACCTTGATCTTCCCATTTTCTTGTGCATGATAGCGAGAGGTATGGTTCGAATGGATATTGTACTTGGCGTACAATTTCTTCAGCTCAGCTGCTCAGATGTTGGTTTTGATATCAGTGAGGATAATGTGAGGGACTCTAAACCAACGGATGATATTGGATCTAACGAAGTCAATGACGGAACGGGCCTTGACCCCTTTGAGTGGAACTGCCTCTGCCCACTTGGAGAAGAAATCAATAGTGGTCATGATGAACCTACACTAGCGAGCTGTCACCGGTGGATATGGTCCCACGACATCAAGTCCCCACACCGCAAATGTCCAAGAGTACTTGGTGGAGTGGAGAGGCTCTGGCGGCCGATGCAAGAAGTTAGCATGAACTTGGAATGTATATAATCTCTTGGAAAACTCAATAAAATCATGGATCATAGAGTTCCATAAGTACCCCAACCTTTGGATCTGATGGGACAGCTTGGGCCTAGCCAGGTGGGAACCGCAGGAACCGACATGAATCTCTTGCATGACCTGAGAAATCTCGACTCCTTGAATGAAATGGAGGATAACACCAACGAAGCCCCACTTATAGAGGGTCCTCTCAAAACTGGGACCACTTTGGAGGGTAAATTGCAATGCGCAGCGTCAGATTCACTCACGCTCGGACCAATCATCTGGGAGACAATCATTTTGGAGATACTCGAAAAAGGGTTCCCTCCAGTCGGGAGTGGCCTCAACCACTGTATCTGAAAACCCTAGGGCTCCTGATATGGAGGGTCTGCGGGTAAGATGGATTAATCTTAGGTCGTCGTAATCTTCTGATATGACAATGGAAATGACTCTCTGGTCTGCCATATGTATAATCAGATCATCCTTATCGGGTTCTGTAAGTGACGCAGCTAGGCCGGCCAAAGCGTCCGCTCGACCATTCTGTGACTGAGGGACATGGGTAACCTCTGGTCGAGAAGGGAACTAGCCCATTAGAAAGAGGGTTCACTCCAAAAATGGCAAGAGCTCTGGATTTCTGACAACATATTCTCCATTGACCTGCGTGATGACTAGTTTAGAATCCCCTTTTATGTGCAAATGGGGCACATATATCTCATGGGATAGCTTGAGGCCGGGGATGAGAGACTGATACTCTACCTCGTTGTTGGTGCAACCTTCTGAGAACAAGAATGAGTATGGAAAAATGTCTTCTGCCAGGGTGATGAAGAAGATACCCCAACCCACTCTATTGAGCTTGGGATCATTGAGCCTCTTACCATTGGGGCTCCGGGAGGCACCATCAAAGTGAATTTTCCAACACGAGACGACATGGTCGACTGATAGGATTGCCTCATCAGGAAAATCCAGGTCCCGTGATTGATCCATGGAGGTTGGATGGGTAGCTAGGAAGTCTTCCATTGCCTGTCCTTTGAAAAACTTCTAAGGCACAAATCTGATATCTAACTGTTGGAGGATCACCACCCACCGTGCTAGTCGGCCAGTCAACATGGGACGGTTCAGAATGTACTTAAATGGGTCTACTCGAGAGACCAACTATACCTCGTGGTGCTGCAGGTAATACCACAATTTTTGTATGGAAAACACGAGTGCAAGGTAGATCTTTTTTATGGGGAATATCTGGTCTCCGTATCGAGGAGCATGCGGCTGAGGTAGTAGAGGCTGCTCTATATCCCCTCATTGTTCTTCTGGGCGAGAAGGTCTCCGAGAGATCCTTCCAGAGCGGTCACATAAAGGACCAGTGGCTTTCCGGCAACGGGTGGCATCAGGACTGAATACTGGAGTAGATATTGTTTGATTTACTCAAAGGAGACCTAACACTCTTCATCCCATTCATAGGCGGAGTGTTTCTTCATGAGCCGAGAAAAGGTCTTACACTTTCTAGCAAGATTCGCGATAAATCGACGTATATAGGCTAAGTAGCCTTGGAGACATCAAAGCTCTAAAATATTGCTCGGGGGAGGCATCTGGCTGATGGATTTGATTTTATCTGGGTCGATCTCGATGCCTCGGTATCTGAAAACAAATCCAAGAAACTTCCCTGAGGTGACCCCAAAGGCACACTTCAACAGGTTCATCTTCAGGTGGCGGGAACGGAGAAAACCGAACACTTTCTCAAGGTAGTTGAGATGGTCTTGTCACTGGTGAGATTCGACCACCAGATAATCTACGTAGCACTCCACCAATGTCCTGAGAATCAACTTGAATATGGATGCATGGCCTCCTGATAGGTGGCATTTGAATTTTTCTGGCCGAAAGGCATAACCTGATAACAGAAAGTACCTTGGGGTGCCCTGAAGGCAGTGGACTCCTCATCCATGGGGGCCATCCAGATCTGGTTGTACCCGGAACACCCATCCCTGAATGAGAGGTCTTGGAACCCAGCCATGGCATTAATAAATAACTTTTTCCCTGGAAGGAGGAAATCATCCTTCGGACAATGGCGGTTGAGATCGCGGAAGTCGATACAAACTCTGATCTGCCCATTATTCTTCCAGACTAGCATGATATTGGCCAGCCAGCTGAGGTACTGGACTTCCTTGATGATGTTGGCTTTGATAAGCTTTTCAAATTTGGCCTAAACCATGGCACTGTGGGATGGTTTCATCTTTTTTGAAGGCTTCTTGGACCTGCGATGGTTTGTCGGGAGGCCAAGGTGATGGACAACAACCTGAGGATCTAGTCCTGGAATCTCGTAGTAACTCCAGGAAAACACATCTCGGTGATGCTTAAGGAAGTCTACGTACTGATGATGCTCCTCAAAGGACATGGAAATATTGATCAATGTGGATATTGGGTCTTCCTCGCCACTAAGGATCACCTGTACCAGTTCATCGACCATGTTAGAGACGCCTTCTTCAAAGGCAGGGGGAGCATCGTCCAGATCCTCTTCTCCACTTGTGGAGGAATCTTTTGTAAGGGGAGTTGCTTTCGAGCCACCAGAATCTGATGGGAAGCTGGTTCCGTCCTGAGCGGCATTGGTATCACGTTAGGAGACTCATGCGCCATTGAGAACATAGCGATGAAGGAAGTTGATCTAATCCCATCCGGTCTTCGGCCCAAGGGGCCACACTTGATGACATCAAAGTAGTAGTAGCGCATTGGCTTGATCTGGTTGATTCCATCCCGGACAAAGAGACACGTATGATGTACCGCCATTGACATGAGCCTGATGTCCGGATACCATACATGGGTAGGAGGTTCCGGGATCACCTGAGCCTGGTTGGTGTAGGAGTACGAGGTGATTTTCCACCGTCTCTTGGACCTGGGAATATGGATTCCTCTCATACCCGAAATGACAAAGAATTTACCCATGTCAGGGGTTTTGGCCTCCAACCGATGGATCTGGAAGATGTATGGGTCATCCAAACCTGCCCAGGGAACACTTGTGACCTTGGCGGGTTCATCCACACTTTCCAGAATTTTCTTATCCTTGCTCTTGTAATAGTCATCGTCCAGATAGTGGGCTTCACAAGATGAAAAAAGATATGCATCTCCTTGGATCACACATACTCGACCATTGATGGAGTATTTGAGGCATTGGTGATATGATGAATGGACCGCTACAAGCAGATGGAGCCATGGCCTTCCCATCAATGCGTTGTATGCGGTGTCTTGGGAGATGACCATGAATTCAGTACTAGCAACGAGGCCACCGAACTGGGTCTTCAAATGTATCTTACCAATCAGGGTTTTCTCATTCCTTTCATATCCTTGGATCCTTAGGTCGGAGGGAGTTAGATCATCCTCAGACAAACCCAACTTTCGTAGTGTCCGAGTCGGGATTAGGTTAATCTCAGAGCCTGTGTCAACAAGACAGCGGCAGACATCCACACCATTGAACTGGCCAGTGACGTAATGTGGATGAATGTGCCCCTGTATGGGAGGGTCTTCATCTTTTCTAGAGAATGAGATAATCTCCTAGAATTCGGCATTCTCAATTGCCTCAGTGTGGGAGGCTTCTACAGCTGCTACCTCCGTCTCAAATCGGAGGGGGCTCTTTAGGGCCTCAGCAAGTGCCTCACGCATTTCAGACGATAGGTGAAGGGCTTCAAGGATAGAAATCCTTGCTGGAATTCCAGCTAGGTGATTCATAACATCATACTTCTGGGCCAGACATGAGCCTTTGCTTACAAGAGGCCGCTCTGCAATTGGAGTCACGGTGGGCCCTGCCGAATGGACCAGCGACTGGCTGGAACTCAGTACATCCCACTGCCTTCTAGTCAAGGCCTGGAGAGTAGCTGCTAGATGAGGACCATACCACTGAGATCAGCCTACAGTAGGGAAAGACTAGTCGCCGTATGAAAAAAGGTGCTCTACCTGATCTAGTAACACAAACGGCAGTGGAGGAAGATCTGATGGCACCAGATGAGGAGGTTGCACGTGTTGGGCTCTGTGCTAGGCTTACTTCCTGGTTTCAGTAGCATGAATAGATAGGATAGAGGTGCAATCTGATGCCCCCTGATGACCCATGTAGTCACGGCTCCGCCGATGTTGTCGTCGACCGGGGACATAAGGGAGGTTCGCCCGATGCTCTCCCACGTCGGGAGTCATATAGGGATTTACCAGCTCCATTGTATTAACTGAAGCGTACCCTTGACTGTCACTTGATGAATCACCCACCACTAGGCATATTCTGGGAGGTATACCCATATCAGGGGTTATGAAATCACCGAGAGTGCAGGATGATGACGACAGTGGTGGATCCCGTTACTTATTCTTGCACCGCTGCTACTTTCCATTCTAGGAAGAGGCCGACTGAGATGACAACGCAGAGGTACTGGTCGCATATTCTGAAGTCTCCGGCTAATTCATGAGTCCTTGAATAATACCATGGACGTGGCCGACGGTTTTACGAGCCATCCAGTCATATTACTTATGAGACCCGCGGCTGGGAACCTGCTTCCACTCACCTTCGTCGTTGCTACCTCTTTCTAACTTGACAAAGACACCCACCACTTGTGCCGAGGCGGGGCCCAACCTAACTATGTTATTATCGACCTGGTCTTCGATCCTGTCTTTAAACACATAGCACTGCTTGAGGGTGTTCCCCAGGATCCAATGATAAGGGTAGTAGTTGGGCCGATCGGTGAGATTCGCCTCTGCCGGCCTTCTGCACTTAGGTAAACACCTTATCCCCAACTATAGGGCACTTTGAAAGTAATAAGGGACCAGATTCTCACTAAACGAGTAAGTCTGGTGCCCTATTTCTGGATAGGGGGCTCTGGGAGCCTGGTCCTAATGAGGGGCCATAGGGGCCTACCGAGGAGGGGGAGCATGATGGTCCCGCTAAGGCGGTGGTGGCGCATTACACGGGGGAACCTGCCGGTTCTAAGTTGGTCGTAGTTGGGCACGAGGTTGTGCCTGAGGTGGAGGGCCTCTGCGAGGTTGCAAGGCCGACACTACTGGTAGTAATTATAGCTGCCCGGCAGATTCTATTTGGGCCACCGCTGTGGGCTCGGCTCTGGAAGCCCTCATGCCTAGGATCATAGGGGGCACTAAACGTGCCTAACTAGCCTATTGCAGAGGTTCCTCAAGGCGTTGGGCCTTATCTGAGAAGTCTTGAAACCCTCTATGGTAGTTCTGGGTGATCAGGGAAGGAACCAGTTCTGTTTTGACATCCCATACACCCATCGTCATCAATTTCTCCTGAGTCAGTGGCATGTCAAGGGATAATGTAATCCCATTCCACCGGGCGATGAAGTCCGTGACTTGCTCATCAGTCCTTTGTTTTCACTTGAAGAATTCCGTGATGCTAGTATTTCGCGTGCTAGAGCTGAACTAGTATAGGAATTGCTCGTGGAGATCCTCCCAGACGATCACCGATCTGATAGGGAGATAGCTATATCAGACGAATGCAGGGCCCTCCAACGTCTGCATAAAGCATCAGAGCTTGGTGGCTTCCTACAGTGTCGGGGTCCCCAACATGGTGCCACACCTGGAGGAAATGTGGGTTAGGTGCTGCGGAAGGTCCCCTTTCCCATTAAAGGGTGAGAATGTGGGATTCCTAAATCCTAGAGTTTCAAGCATATCATCCACCCACGTGGGATATGGCTTGCCATATTGTGGGAATGCCACCTGCCACATTTCCAACACCTCGAGGCGGTCGATGAGTGCCGCTATAGGATCATCTGGGTGGAGGTCCCTGTCTTGACGGGGATTCCTAACCACGAGTGTGTTCCCGCAGTTCCTCGACATAGTAGATGGCTTCAATGGCTCGTGGAGCGACTGGAGGAATGGCCCGTGGGGCAGCTGGGGGAACTCGGGCTAGATTCCTCGGATTTCCTCACCATTCGGAAGGGTTTGGTGAGACGTATCATGCCTCTTTCCATGAGTTCCGTCTTCAGCCCTGTCTGTAGAAGTAGGATGATCAGGGTTGCCCAGGGGCATCTCGTCGGGGGGGGGGGGGGGGAGTTTTTCCTTCCCATGTTGTCCCGACCTATGATCACCCTAGTCGGGTCACCGCTCTATAGCGCGTTCGACCAGGAGTTCTTCGACCTGCCTCTTCTGCTCAGCGAGTTGTTGGCGCAACGCAGCCTTATCGGGGTCTTTGTCCATCTTCTGTACTAAGGCAGATGAGTTGGAGTGATTGACTGTTACGACATGCTCTTTACCCTTACTGGCATTCTGACTGAGTACCAGCAACTCGGTTGGTGTAGGATGACCTAAGAGATTCCTCTACTGACGAGTAATCCTCCTTGATGGGTCCAACAATGGTGGTACACCTTCTGGGGGTATGTCTCCATTGAGAAACTCCACTTATTCCTCCTTGTCAACTATTTCAGCCATGTGGACCGCAACCATTCTTGGGGTCATGTCCTCAATGTCGCAAAACGAATTGGACTGTCTTTGGATAAGACTGAAGAGGATGGCGACATACTGTCCCCAGCCATGGACTTGCACATGGGGGGTAGCTTCCTTGATGATTTTGCGGGGGACCTTGAAACTCTGAACACATTTTTACTGGAAGGTGTTCTGGAGACCTGGTGACTCAGGGTACTGGGCCACGGGGAGTGTGGCCAAATCGACCAGACGGAATTGCTCGCCGATTTCCTCAAAGTGAACTTGGATCCTGGGTTACACCACCCGATGATAGCAAAGACGGAAGTGCATCGCCCGTAGTGTTTGACGGAAACACTTGACTTCCTCTGGGGTGAGGGATTCTGGGGCATGAAAATTCAATGCTACCGCCAGCCAGAACTTCTCCAAGAAGTGATCCATCACAAGAATGTTCCAGAAACTCTTGGGCTCAGATTCAAGGTATGGCCCCGTATTGCCCCACTCGTCAATCGGAGGTGGCTGAGGAACAGGTAGCGGTACTGAGGCAGATCTCTGGGATAGTAAACTGTGCGGCAGACAATACAGCGAATGAGCCCACTGACCGCCGAATTCTGGGCCATCCTCTGAGGAGTGCGGTGACCTGGACACAATGTTGCGATATGACGAGATGACAGCCACAACATCTGGTGTAGGGATCACGGTTACCGGCGATGGGTCCCGTTGTTTCTCAACCATCATCGGTCGCCAAAATAGATATCTATGATCTCTGGTTGAGGTAGAGGGTGCTTCTGGTGACAACGGTGGTGACTGCATGGTGGGAACATATGGGACCCAAAAAATTTCCTCCGCCTGGATGTACCTGTGAAGAGAGGCGGGAATCTGGTGGACTTCACATTCTAGAAGGATGAGGCTAACATGCCTTGTTCCTACCACGGTCCTTGACACAGATGAACGAGGGGAGAGTTCCATTATTGAGTCACATTCTGCTTCAGAATCTGAGAAGCGGGCCGGTATGATCTCTATTCGGGCCTTCCCAAGATTCTTTTTGTGGCAGCGACGACCCGCCCCCTGCCCCTAGACGACTCATCGGGACAGGGATGATTCCCGACATGTAGTCTTGGGGTCGCGCTGGTGCCAAGGCAGAGAGGACATCCGCTTGACAGAGCTAGGGAGCTAGTGGAACCTAGACAAATGTTGAAGGGAACATGGGGAGGACCTCCGTGAATATCACCTGATTGGGCGAAGCCTCCATTGAGACAGGCAGGATCATGGGGAGGACCTCCATGCTTGTTCCGGGTGGAGCGAGGCTGACCATCACCCCGTTGGTTTCCAGGGTGAGGAGAACCTTCGCCAATTGTAGAGATAACGTAGGGAGGATCCCCACGTTGGAGAGGGACCAGATGGGAAACTCATTTATATAGACGGTCGGGGGCCGAAGGAGGGACTCCATACCCGGTGTGGTGGGAACGAGAAAGGCTTCCATGCTGAGTGTCACTACCGTGGGGTAGGTCTTCATTTGGGTTTTGGGTAGCACATGGCATACCTCCATTAAGAGTTTCAGAGTGGGGAAGGCCCACGCTCTGTGGAGTAGTGGAACGGGGAGGACCTCCATACGGGGTGACATCACCGTGGGTTGGTTCACGGCGATCACCACACATGCCTGTGACTCATAGAGTCAACCCAGCCTACTCGTGGGGCGGTTGGGGCCTCGGTCCTGGTTGGGAAAAGGGGTTCCCCTGCTCAGCGTGTGTATGGACTTTGTGACTTGAATCAGCGGTGGCTCAGGCCACATTAGTCGTCGACATTAAAGCCCCTTGATGGGAATCCTCAACTCGGGCCCAATGCTGGCGTAGGGTCAGGCGATCCGGTGCAGTTGGTGCAGGGGCATAGTTTACCTGCTCCTCTTGCGAGGCCAGATGGCGGCACAGATGTGGCTGGGTGGGGGCCCTTTCTTGGAGCCCTTGAATCGGGAATCTGACCAGGCTGAGCCAGACATCACCCACCTTAGCAGCGTTAGGCAGGGAGTCGTCAAGGCATTCCAGGGACAGGCTCCAGAAATGATTGAATTTTGTGGTGGGGAGAAAGGGCTCCCGGCATGGCCCTCGACTGTGGCATTGATGGCGGGGCCTGGACGCCTCCAGGTCTAGGTGGTCCATATCCCGGGTTGGGATTATGCCCTCCTCCTCATAACGGCATATGAGGTCATTAATCACCCTTCGTTGGATGAATTCCAATGGGGAGATTGGGTGTGGGTGCCCCACGTTCGCGGATGCAGACGTCGTGGTAGCAGTAGTGGAGCCACATGGAGCGGTTGTACTGGTGTTGCCCCTACCCCTGTGTGGGAGGGTGGGTGGTTATCTTGTCCCTGTATCGACAACCTTCTTGAGAAGTAGGGATATTAACTCATCAGCACTGCGGGGAAAAGAAATCGACTACCAGTGCCCCAGCACCATTCCGTCTTCCATGGATGGTAAGAGGAATCCACGCCGATAACATTGCAGAATGGCATGGCACACGTTTTAATAACCCAACAACTGGTGAGTTTCATGCTAGGCCCGATATTTGCTTGGCGAGACCCATCACCGGATATCTGGATCTGGTGACATGTCAATCTACTGATGTCTCGAGCACTACTATTCTCCATATTGGGGAGAAGAAATTCACATCGAGTTCACCATTTCTATTTTTGATGATTTCGTTAGGGATCACACATCCGTTTTCATGGGGCATGATAGGCATGGCTTTTTGTTGCTCGCATTCCCTCTTTCCAAAGGCAGGTGACATCCATTCCATATCCAGGGATGTTTTCTCCTTGATCGAAACTGGGATGATGGGATGTCGGTTCCTCCTTCCGTAGATTCCTCCTCAGAACATGTCACCTAGTTCATGTCTCCCTCGTAGATTTAATACGTTGTTCATGAAACTCTTCCCAGTGGCATGTTTCTATGGAATCTGGTTAATTACACTGCTTTTTTCAGGACATTCCAAGTGGTCCAGTTAGGGCAGCAACATTCAGTTTGGGGAGTAGTCACATCGAGGCATCATTAACGTGTCTGAACATTGGGGAATTGGCGTGTCTGTCTTTTTCCCCTTATTATAGGGCTTCTCAAGGGCGCAGAAGCCCGAGTAATCCCACATCGAGTGCGGGGAATCATATTCCATAGGCATGTACCTGAGGTTTTCCTCCGCATCCCATGTTTAAAACATGGTATGCCACAAGTTTAACGTCTTTTGGAGATGGATCGGGCTGATTAGAACACTAGATAGAGTGGATCAGATTGAGGAATCCCCCTTGAGGGAACACCAATATTGGAGCCATCCCATGGGCAGCTTCCTGAAAGTTGTGAAGGGGAATAGGGTGGCATGATCTCACCGGTATGTGGCGGCCGAGACAAGAATCAGGAAGGGTGATGGAAAGCTACACAGAGTTAAGGGGAATGAAATGGATACATCCTGGAGATGATAGTGGTGACGGGTTTGAATCTTGAAGAGACTTACTACGTATCCTTATGGCAGGGAATCAAAGTCTGCATAGTTTGGTTTGGACAAAGGTGAAATGATGTGAATGAGGACCTTGGTCCAATGGGTGGTGGGCATGAACCTCATGAGGCTTCCTACGTACCATGCCTTGGCATGGATCAAAGTCCATATTGTTCGACAAAAGGGGCTGTTGAACTGACACGAAGGGGTGTCGGAACAACTAGACGATAGGGTTAAAACGGATTACCACTGGATTGGGATCAGCTTAACATCTTGCGGGACAGGGGCGTCTCCGAGAACCGTTGTGAATAAGGACCTTGGCCAAGGTGGATGGTGGGCTTGAACCTTGTGATGTTTCCTACATACCATGCCTGGACAAGAATCAAAGACCACGTAGTTCAAAAGGGCTGTGGGTGTCGACGAACTGACGTGAAGAAGGACCCTGGTCTGATGGGTGAGAGATTTGAAAATTTTTGAGGCTTCCTACATACCATTCCTTGACATGGATCAATGTCCTCATAGTTTGGGTTAGGTTTCGTCAGCGAGACGTGAAGAAGGACCCTGGTCTGATGGGTGAGAGATTTGAACATTTGTGAGGCTTCCTACATACCATTCCTTGACATGGATCAATGTCCTCATAGTTTGGGTTAGGTTTCGTCAGCGAACCGACGTATAGGTGAATATGGGGGTCCAATGGTGGTGGTCTTGAACCTCATGAGGTTTCCTACATACCATGACTTGACATGGATTAAAGTCCTTGTAGTTTAGGAGTGCAGTTTAATGTCATGCGAGATGGGGAATTTGGGGCTTAGGCTCTGAGGTGGCCCATGGTGGAGTTTGGTGAACCGACGTGAAGGATATCGGGAAGACCAATGAGTGGTGGGATTGTACCTCGTGAGGATTCCTACATACCATGCATTGGCATGGATCAAATTCCTCATATTTTAGGATAGTCAAAACGGCTTAGCGCTGGACTGGAATGCAGTTTAACGTTATGCGGGATGAGGGTGGAACCTAACGTGAAGAAACGACGAGCGATGGGATTGAACCTCGTAGAGCCTTCCTACGTACCATAACTTGACATGGATCAAATACCCCGTAGTTCATATGGATATACATATTAATGTCATGAGAGAAAGTATAAAGTTTAACATCATGTTAGACGGGGGAATACAGTTTAACGTCATGCTGGATGGGGTCATACAGTTTAACGTCATGCTGGACGGGGGCATTGTCATGGTCAATTCATACTCTAATCCCACGTGAGTCGTGCTCGGTGTGGGAAACAAGAGGTAGCAGAGACCTGACGATCACGTCGCGAAGGGTGCGTCCGTGAGAAGCGAAGCGGGGCTTATGCGTTCAGTGGAACTTGGTGTTAGAACTTACTCCAGGATAGAGGCCTGGGAGTGACAAAGCGCAGATGGAGAGGGATTTGGGACCGAAGAAAGGAGGTTCATCGTTCCCTATCACGCCCTCCTCTGGCCATGGAGGTGTAGAAGTACAGAGGTGCATGGGTGCTACATTCCGCAAGAGGGGCTACGGGCTTACACCAATGAGGGTGACCTTCCCCCATGGACAAACACCACTCCGATAAGTATGATATCATCCCCCGTGAGGGATGATCCCATCTCTGTGGATACGAGCGGCATAAAGAATGTCCGAGCTGGGGGGGACCCTGCGTGTGAGGCACGAGGCCCGATCACAGTTTAACATCATGTGTTGAGGATGAAGTTATTGGTAGTATAACATCCTGTAGCTCAGACGAGGTGGGTTCTCTCTACACCCCAAGGACATACATAACTATTACCCTCTACCCCTTGTGGGAGGGAAGGCATCGGTAAGGCCATGTAGAAGGGGGGTCGCAGAGCCAACCATCGAGGGGTCCACGTTAGCGTGGCTATGAGAAGAAGCAATATATGTTATCATGCCTATGTGAACAAGAATTAGGTGAAGAAACTCCATGGGTTGTATCATATAGGGGACTTTGAAATTACATCGTGCAAACCTGGAGGGTCGCATGGGAGAAGAAATTTCCAAGTAGAGGGGTCCATAGGCAGGGGCCTTGCGGAGCTCGGTTGCTTTGTGTAGTGGAGGGAACTTGTGAAGGGGTGTGATTCATGAAGTGGGGTGCCTTATTCTTATCTTGTGGCGTAGGTGAAAGCGGGAGGTGCTTCACGAAGTGGAAGGGCGTTTGCGGAGCACTGCCTTGTGAAGCATAGGTGCCTCACGAAGCAAGGTGCCGTGAAGTAGTGTGCTTCACAAAGTATAGTGACCCTTCCTTGGCATGTGGATCACGTGTACAACGTGGGTGTTTCGTGAAGCATAAATTCTTCGTGGCTACTCAGGTCACCTGGGGGATCCCGTTCCTTCACGAATGCCCTTAAGAATCGTGAAGGGTATTCCTCTAAAAAGAGGGGCTCAAAACGAAACAAGGCGGAGGCCTCTCGCAAAGCAATAATACCTCACATAGCTAATGATTCCCCTAGTGAAGATTGATTCACAATTTGGGAGCTGAGAAGATGAATGGTCGGATTGTCCATCCAGAGAGCTCAGGGGGAGCTCGGTATTTATAGGCAAGAGGCACCACGAAGCAGAGCTCACACGTCGTGAAGGGAAATTAGGTTTCCCCCCGGAGGTTCGCGAACATCAACCAGTTTCGTGGAGAGGTACCACCTCCTCTGTTTTGCAGCGGGTTCACGAACGTCAGGGGTGTTCACAGAGAGTTACCGACTCATCTTCTTTGTGGAGGAAATAGAAACGTTAGGGCATTTTCAGAGAGTTACCGCCTCTGGTGCTTCACGGAGGATTCACGAACGTCAGGTCATTCGTGGAGAGTTACCGCCTCCTCTGCTTCGCGGCAGCCACGTTGCTTCGAAGGGCTCCGTGTCGGGGCTTCACGGGGCAGGTTGTGAGGCCTCTCTTTTCTTCTCCCCTTTCTTCAAATATTTTGGCTCCAACAATCATTTTCATGAGCACTCCAATGTAAATGATTGAATTAGCACATAAAAGTGGGCGAATGAATTCAATAAGGAAGAGGAAGAGAGAAAATAATTGAATAAAAGGAACTCAAATAAAGGAAAATAATAAATATTTTGAGAGTAAGAAATAAAATCCAATATATCACCTTGATAATCCTTTGGATTAACCCATAAAAGAGTTATCCCTGCATTGATGACATGTTCTCAACAGAAGCAAGAAGTAGACTTATGAGAGTGGATTTAAAGAAGTAAAAACAAGAAAATAATGATCACTCCACCATTGTGTGATAAATTTCACAAGGATTTGTGTGAATAAATTAAAACCTTGAGGAAATGGTATCAATTTTATATGTAGAAGAACTTTTATTAAAAATCACAGTGATTCGAACAACTTACACGAGAAAGAAGAACATTAAAGAGACAAATTGGCATAATAACATTACAAAAAAAAATCTCCAAGATCCCTAAATCCTCCACCACTACTACCTTAAATAGAAATTTAGGAATATTTTTGCCAATCCCCCATCTACCCATGTCTCTTTAATTAATTTTGGTGGGCCTAGGTCGGTGGAAAATCAATGTAGAGGAGACTTTGCCACTCTTTCCCCGAAGTGGCAGCTAGCTCGTACCCACCAAAACGAAGTGCCCAATTGGCCTTCTAGATGGAAAACATAGTGTGGTTTCTATAAGAATAAAATTTATCCCCAAATATATCCTAATATCCTTTAAATGTTCATCCAATAATATTTTTTAGTTTTTGAGATATGATTTTAATAGTGTGTTGTTTTTCTGGGCCGATGAATCTGGCCCAGAATTTCGTCTTCAAATTGGGCCACCTGGAACTCCATTAAAATGTCCAAATTATCTTGGGACACTGTTTTATGAGATTTTAAATAATTTACCATGTATTATTTCATTTTAATATGGAATTACAATCATAATGTGAAATGGTGTTCAAAGTGAAAAATGAACTCAAAATGGTGTTTATGATTAATAATGCACTTGAATATTATATTATAAAAAATGAATATTAGCCTATTTTAGGGGATAATAAACCTTCATCAATACCAAATTTTCTGATACCTCTTTATCATACCTGATTATGATTACTAGATTATTACTTCCTGTCATATAATAGGTTCATACACTATTAATAATCCATATTCTAGTATGACTTATTTTTTTAGAACAAATGTTTTCAATGACTTCATGTTTAGCTATTTTAATTTTGATCTACGACTTTGAATTTATACCAGATATGGATTAATAATCATTATATTTCGTAGTGTATGATGGAACATCATCATCTTATAGAGATACAAATTTATTTTGAGTTTTCAGCTCATCCAATGATATATTCAGATGTTACTTTTGACCACATTCAATCTTCTTTAGTACATTAATATGAATTATTGGGGAGCAATATATTTCCATGTGTCCAAATCCTATAGAAAAAAAATAATGAACATCAAATGATGTCCTAGAATATTGATCTCTGTATGGAAACAAATATTGGTCTTCTTTACTTTGGTACCTATTGGTTATGGAACAAACATTTTTTGAGTGTCCCATAATTCTACTAAAAAGAATATCATGTGAGGTGTATTACTATGTATCAATACTACACTACTTGTTTTCCCCAGGGTTCATAGAAACTTATGGTTCTTATTCATACACAAATAAATCTTCAATCTCAGAGAAAGTTCTTGTGGTATGACTTATAACATTACTTCTTTTATCAATCCCCATATATGTCTTATCTTTTGGATTTGACTGTTGCTTTCATTCTTCTAGACCTCTATGCCTCACTTCCATCTTCTCTATTGTGTGAATGATCTTCTTTACAAATTTTATACTAATATTCAAGAGATTTTCGTGATCCTTAACACTTCATCGTAGGCTGATGAATTCCTCTTCACGTTCTTCAATACATTTGATTTTATATTTTTCAATGTTAGTTAAGATATCAATTTCACTTTTCTATTCTTAGATTTTGAGATTTTATTCAACAAGCTTTTTTGAGATCTATGTAATTGAAAACTTTAGTTTTTCAGTCTCTTCACTTAGACCCAAATTCTCTTTTTCATTCTACTGCATATAAAGTTAGGCATCATGAACTAATTACCTGGATTTATTCATTTTGTATCTCCAAACATCTATCTCTTAGAGTGTAGCTTCTAATTCAACAGAAATTTGAAATTTTCCTTCAACTTATCCTTCATCATTCTCACTTTATTCCTTTGTTTGGGAATTTCTAACACCTTTCACCGTAGCATCTACATCATGATCCTTTTAGTCATTCAACTCTTCTATCTCAGATTTTTCTAAAATGTCATCTTCCTTTGAAAAATGATTCCTCCTTTTGAATAATTTTCTCTAAAAATGTTTCTTACCTTTAATGTAGGAAAAATAATTCTTCCTGGTAATTTCATCATCATCTATATTATCATCCTGAGAATTCTTAGGACACTTTTCTACAATATAACCAATATTTCCACATCAAATGTATGTTTGTATAAGGTTGCTTTTGTACTTTTCTCTTCCTCTCTAAAGATTGGAGGATATGAATGACATGAAGTCATCCAAATTTTATTCCTCTTCAATATCATCAATATTGATCTTCTTCATGGTCATGAATGAAAATTCTTAAATCTTCCCATTTTACACAACATCATTATCATCAATTCTCATCTCATATGTGATAAGAGTATTGTGAAATCTATCCAATGTCATCTTCATTAGATATTTATTTTCCAACAAAGAATCCATTGGATTTAACCAAAGTGGAAGCCTTCTCAAGATTAAATTCACAATCTTTACATATTCAATTATTTATTTGAGACCAAATATGTATTCCAATACTACATTCACTCAATTAAAACAATGTATCAATAGACTCATTAGGGTGAATTATAATAGCCTCATACTTTTTCCATAGTACCTGCAACATTACTCATATGACTTTTGGGCCACCCTCATAAATATTTATAAACTTTTCCCTCATTTCATATGATGACTTACATGTCATCACCTTCATATATCTTATGTATATATTTACCCCTAAATAATAAATCCATTTGGCATCAGCATCAAATTCACCTCATTCCACTTCTGATAAAACACCATTGTCGATACTAGCCAAAATTAGATGCATAGATTCTATAAATACATCCATTCCTAAATATCACATGTAGTGCTACATATTTTTCATACATAACTGAAAATTGTTTCTAAAAAATATTGGAATCCCTTTGTAACTGATGACCTCTATTTATTATACTATGATAGAACCACTAACTTTCAAGCTTTAGCTCTTATATTAATGGTTTTTCCAACCAGGTTAAATACCCTAAGAGGGGGGTGAATCAGGGTATGACATATTAAAACCATTTCCCCTTTGAATATTGTTTCATCATTAAATGAAACAATTTTCTCTCTCTTTCATTTAGAAATGTATGAATATAATAGAAATCATTAATGATACACATAAATTTCACTTGGTTTACCCTCACTGGGCTATGTCCAAGGGGAATACAATAACAATGTCCCAATATACCAAATCCATTAAGGATCTCTTCCAAAATACAAGTATCGGGCAAGATCCCTTTTATGCCCAGTCTCACTGTCTCTACAATGTTTATGGTCAGCTAACTACTTTCACATGGTTTTCCTTCTCTATCTATTTTTTTTGGCTCACATGTAATGGAAAGGATCTCCTTATTCCTCTTAATTTTCTCACTTCTATATAAAGTATCTGCACATATTTTATGGACATGTATGTCCCATTGTTATCACCAATGAATGCATCCTCAATAGTATGCAGATGCGATGTTGAAGTCCCTATTTTCCATGTACAATGACTTTGCAAAAATTAATTTCATGAAAAAATTTAGTCCCTCTGAGAAGTATCCTTCTTCCTATGAGAACTTCCTTGAATCCTCTACCAATTGTGATTCACTGTCTGGCATGAGTGCTTTGTGGGCGCCTTTTTTTTGGTACTCCCCTACATCATGGAAGGATGATGCCTCGTGGACCGCATGTGCTACATGTTCCCTTTTCCTTTGTGGGATATAGAGCCCCACAAACCTCCTTTCGAAAATTTTCTAACAAACGACTTCCTCCTTCTTGGAATTCTCCCCTATGAACTCTTCTCCTTTATGAAATTTTTCATTGTAAACAACTTCAAACTTTACAGAATACTTCCTAGAGTAATGATCTTTTATTATAAAATTGGATTGATTTATCATTCTAGTTGGGGGTCATTATATAAAAAATAGATATACAAAACTAGGTAATAAAAATTACTCAAAACTTCAATGTGGCACAACCTTTACCGTAAACTACTATACAGTCCACATAGCTCTTTGATCCTCTGTGGTGGATGATGTATTCCGAAAATGAAAACGCATTGTAGAATCCATAATCAACACCTTAATTCACAAATGACAAGACTCCCAAGAACTGAAAACCTCCCATGAAATAATCTCCATTTTCAGTTCGCATAGTGAAAATCCCCTTTGCGGTGAACTTAATTCTCCACATTTGTCTGGAAAATGTAACTCCCTCCATAGTTCCCAAAACCTCCTATATTGTCTGTGAAAACCATGGTTTCTTTCTGAGAACTGTGGTATGTAAAATCTTTTATGGAAACATTTTTCTTTATTTTTATTCTCTTTTCCCTGTACCACCTTTACGATTCGTATAGAGTAGCTGCTTTGAAGTAATATTTCCTGTTCCAAAAAAACTCTATATTTTGAGGCCCCAAACATTCGAAAACACTAGGAAATTGTGCCACCTAACACATATTCTTTAGCAACACCAACCATATTGAAACACGACCATCTGGCTTTGTCAATAAACACAATCAACCCAAAAATACTGAGAGGACACCTTAAGGGGGTTTTCTCAAAAAAATGGTTGACATAGGATATATGATTTCAAGAAATATTTTAAAATGCCTAATTAAATTTCATAAATACATATAATTTTACTTAATTTATTTAAATATCCTATGATTCTCTTAATTAATGATAAAATCCTAAAAAATAAAAATTTCACAAAAACTGTAACTTTTGACTGAAAATCATGATTATTATAAGGAATAAAAAAATTACTAAGAAAATTTCGAAATATAAAATCCCAAAAAGAAAATAGTTTTATGTAATTATGATTTTAAAATATATGAATTTAATTATTAAATGTAAATAAATAAATATAAAGAAAAATATTTTTTTAAATGATCTTTTTTAATCATTTTGAATTTTGAAAATTATTTCATATAAAATTTTAATTTAAGAGTTGTGATTAAAAAAGATATTATATAATAATATATTAAAATTGTTCAATTTAATATATTTGGATAAATGTATATTAATTTAAAAAATGGTTCTTTGAGAGGATATATTACTTTTATAAAAAAATCATTAATAAATTCCATTAAAATTAGTTTTTATATTCTAAAATATAATTATTTTACTATATTTATATTAAAATATGTAATTTAATTTAATACACATTATATATTTTTTATTAATAAATATATATATATTTAATTCATATATATATAATACTTCAATATCATATTATGAGTTATATTATTTTAATTTTACTACTTAAAAATATACAAATTTTGTGTACATACTGGATATATAACCAATGATCATATTTGCAATGCCCATTTTAGCAATGACCAGACATAGTTCATATATATATCTATATGTGTGTGTGTTTTTTCTTACTAAATAATTGGTTGATTCCACTATCACTTCACAAGGCATATTTATTATTTCATATTATAAATTTTTCATTACTCTTTATCCATTAATAGTGATCATCCTCGTTATAGGTTTTATTTGGATATTAGTAATCTGTATGGTTGAAGATGCTCCTGAGGATTTCTGAGTCATGAAGATTTTATTTTTCCTAACTATTTCCCCTATTGATTTATTCAATTTTAATAGAAGTATTGAATCCACAGTGAGTGATAATCTATGGTGTGAAATACTTATTTTTATTTTAATTTGATGTTACATTAAACTAAAGAATGATTAAATTGTGGTGAGTTTTAATTGATATCTTGTATGACTTATTTCCTAATCAGTTTCAATTTATTTAAAAAAATAGATAAATACATGTGTTTAGAATTATAATCATAGGGTTTATAAAAATAATAAGCTTCCTAAAACCTATCATGTTACCTTCCCCCCCATAAAAAAATTAAACCCTTTTAATTTTAATTATTTCATAAGAATATAAATTGATAATGTCATTTAAGTTTTCAAGATGACTCAAATATTAATTTATAAGAGATATTACCTTTACAAAATTTGTAGACATATATTTTTCCTCTGAATAAGATTATCCATAATATTGAGTTTTTCTTCAACTACTTGATACTATAGCCTACCATTATTCGGTATCAAGAGCCAAATTATAGAGTTTTTTACTAGCGTTTTTAATCATCCTTTCATTGATACCATATCATTGGTAAATATAAAATGATTTTTCCATACTCGAGATAATTTTTCATCCAGATGGAGAGAATAATAAATTCAAAAATTCACCATAAATAAATTTAAGATGGGTATAATGAGACTCACAGGAATTGTAGTCCAAAAAATCATAAATAAGATTCATACTCATTCGATATAGTAATGATATGACCAAGAGTTTTTATTTTAACAGCTAATAGTCAATTATAACATACATGAGATAATTGTGTGAGTGTAATAAAAAGATTTTAATGTAAAACTTATATCCCATTTGGTATCCGATTTGGAAAATTATTGAATTTCCCATTGAGTTCATTATTAACACGATCCTCATAGTGCCAAAAATTTCTAAAACAAATATATTTAATTATGGGGGATAAATATTAACATTATAAGAGTATTACCATTAATAATTTTATAAAATCTCATCCTTGAAATGTATCAATATTCAAAACCATCACATTATCTTTTAGTTCAAACTAAATAACTCTTGGTTCAATCAATGTTTCATTAGGTTGGGTTCTTTCTTACTCTGTAACATAATTCCCTAACATAATAAATCATTCTTAATGGTGCATAAAGAGAATATGATTAACCAAAGCATATCCAATGGATGTGTCTATATAGGTGTATAGTATTAGGACCACTCATGATGCAGTATAGTAAATATTCTAATAACCCAGACCCAGGTTCCACTCATCAACACCCTGATCCCGATTAGCCACATAACCCCAAGAACATCCCCTTAAATTCCAGAGGCTATCGACTAGAATAGAGGTACAATGGTGTGTCTATGGGGAGACAATACCCTCATAGATCAATTATGAACAATGGTAATCAATGAATAATAAATATCGAAAGCATACTAGCAATCTAAAAACTAAGGAAGTAATAATATAATCCATTAAAAAGAAATATATATGACTATCATAAGATGAAAAATAATTATAGATACAAAATGATGATCATGATGTAATGTCTATACAAAATTTGAATACAGAGGGACATGAGTTCAATCAAATACTTCATTCTATCAAAAACCAAAAGAGATCCAAAAACTACTACAATAGCATCTCAAGAAAAGGCTCAGTCCTATAACCTCAACTCTATCCTAAGAAGCAAGTAAAACAGGCATGCATCAGAAGAAAAATTCTTCCCTTAATACATACATGTGATCATAAAGTCTAATTGGGTACCAATGGGTGCCTGATTAGGGTTTAAGATATAAATATTAATAGTCCAGCACCCACAGTGTCTAGAACCATCCATTTTGTGCTATAAAGAGATAAAAATGCACCATATATAATAAATTAATAGTAATAAATAAATAAATAAAAACTACTTGGTTTGGTTTCTTAAATAGAGATCCATCCCACCCCACCTGCTTCAGTCTAAGCTGGAAGTCTGAACAAGGTATATGTACAATCATAGTATGCATACAATGAACTATATAATATAACCATACATGGTAAAAGGATATGACCCCTTGTTTTATCTTTATCTTAGATGTCACGCCTCAATATAAACACACAAATATATTATTAAATAAAAATATAGAATCACGAGTTCATAATAAATATCATAATAACAATAATAAAAGATGAAAATCATAAGAGTAAGGAATCAACCAATGAAATCATTAAATTCAATCCAAAAAATCTATAAAATCCAGAGATGGATTCCCAAGACCATCCAAGGTGAACTAAAATGAATCCATAGGGTTGCTATGGAAACATCCAATATAACCCAATACCACTTATTCTATCCAAGGTGATCCATTTGGTGACCCCTATATCACTCGAGGCATGGTGACTCCGAGTCCATCACAAGTATCTCATTTAGGGGACCGAGTATCACCCATGGTATGATGTAGCCTGCCAGTGGGTCTGTCCACAATTTCTCCCATAGGGATCTAGTATAACCCATGAGTATAAGAAACTGCTTGGAGAGATCATACCTTACAATCCAAATAATATCTCTTGGCACGTTTAATCATTACCAACCAAGCATAGTGAGTCCATCCATAAATCCTTAATATAGATCCCATGTTCCCCCCCATAACAGATCAAGATATCCATATTAAGTAGGGAATATATCAGGAAAATGCATATATTTATAATTACCTGCCAAAAAAAGAAAATCTAAATATTACTTTCTCACTATCAATCAAGCTATGAAATTTAAACCAAACAATAATGGAACAATTCATATTGAAAGGAAATAATAATTAATCAAGAGAAATACATGAGGCTAAAAAAATGCATAGAAACATGGAATTAACATGACTTTAATCAAATGTCATCAATTTCATTACAAAAACCCAATCTATTAATCAAACTAAGACATATAATTATATTAAAGGCATTAAACAAGGAATATGAAACAATAATCAAGATTAACAAATAGGACATGAAGAACACGACAAGTCATTTAGTAAATTGATTAATGGAATAATAACATGGAATGATATATGGAAATAAGCATAATAATTGTATATAAAGGAAGAACCTATCAACAAGCATGAACAATATCATATGAAATTACACACGAGGTTAAACAATAATATTTAAAAATAATTATTGTAAAAGGGATCCCATTCATGGTTCAACACCTATCTTAACTCAATTATCAATTTAAAAATAACAAACCAAGGTGCCACACACGCACCCAAGGTGAAACATAAATTAAGGAAAATGGAAACTTAGTCTATTTTGAATAGAACACACAAAGGGGTGGCCAAAGACAGGGAGAACACTCATGGATGAGTTTCACTAAATGCTAAGGTCACTACAAACATGGAAAACAATTATGATTAATTTAACATGTATGTTATAATCTTCACCAGAAGGATCTGGCTAGTGGAATAATTACATGATATTAAAAAGTGATGAAAAGGATGAGAAATAAAATAAAAACCCTACCTCGACATCATAGTACAACATACATCGGATAGAAATCATTGATTCAACCTAAAATAGAATAAATAAAAAGATTTAACAAAAACCCAAAAATTGGGAAAAATTAAATTGCACCAAAATAGAACAATAGTTATTGGAGAAATTTAAAAATGAGGGAGTGTGATTTTATTGAAAAAATGACGTTTTTAAAACATTTTGTTTTTTTAATATTATTTAATATCAATTTATAATTTTAGAGATGTTAATATATTATTTGATATATAATATTATTTTAAATTTTTTCAATTAAATATTTTAGGATAAAATATGAAATACTTAATTCAATTATTTTTTTAAAAATAAATATTGTTTTTAAACAAAAAAAACTGTAACAAATACCATAAAATTTAATATTTATATTCTAAATTTTAATATTTTTACTCCATTAAAATTATAATTTCATTTGTATTTTATAAAAAATATATCAATTCTTATAAATTATAATATTAATTATTATACATAACCCATAAATTGATATTTGTTTATAGTATTTTAATGTAATATAGGGAGTTATATTATTTAAACATTACCAGTCAACAATACATGAAATCAGTTTATTTGATGTATATATGGATAATACCCATATTTTCAATGACCATGTTTATAATGACTATATTTTCAAAAACTATATTTTGAATGAAAATATTTCATTCATATGTATATATATACACCCTTATAAATTAATTAGTTAATTCAGCTCAAACATTATAAGGCTTAGTTTCTATTTTATATTACGGATTTTTCATAATGATTTCTCTATTCATGGGGATCATCCTTTTTTTATATTTTCTAGTTTTTGGAGATCCTAAAGGTTGATGATGATCTATGTGATTTATTTATTCATGGATATTTTATTCTTTTCTATATATTTTCCAATTTTAATTTATTCAATTTTAAATGACACATTTTTTCCATAGTGAGTAATAATATATAGTGTGCAATAATATGTTTTATGTGATTATTGATAATTATATAATTATGAATGAATAAAGTTTTTCTAGATTTAATTCATATCTTATATGACTTATTTTCGAATCAATTTCAATTACTTTAAAAAACAGATAAATATATATAGTTTAGAATTATAAATAAATGATTTATAAAAATAATAATATTCATAAACACCTAGGGCATTACACCTACCTCATTTTTGGTACTTGGGTAATTATATCAATCTTGATATAATGTTTCTATGAAAAAAATACCAATTTTTGGTTAATAAATATCATAAATTGAAAAGTATTATAACAAGTGAAATTTAGATTTGCTTCTCTATCAATATGTTATCTTGAGAAGAAATTTCTTAATGTAAAACAACTATTATATCTTTATTTTCAAATTATAGAAAAAATTTCTCCTAAATGATGGGATATTTTTGTTTTTGTTGTTTGATATTGAGAGTAGTGTACAACTCATCTTGGTGTTTAAATTTAGAAAAAATAGAGTTATAATTAATTTCAATTATAAAATAATAAAAATAAAATGAGACCTGAGATTAGTTTAATCCCTTAGGTGGCTCATTTATAGACTCTTTCTACAAAATATACACCTATAGACTGATTTTGATAGTATATGGGAGTGGATACATCATCTTTTCTTCAAAAAACACCACCTCCTTTTCTGCACCCTCCTCCAAGGAAAACTGAATGAGTGATGAAAATGAGTCATGAAAAAGTGAATTATTTCATTAAGGAATTCCATAATATATAAAAACAAGTTAATGGAGATTTTGGTCATCTCACACTAATGTTTTAGCTGAAATACTTTGTTCTTCATGGATTACATCATTTAAGATATTGTAAATTTTTTTAGCAGTGAAGGTTTTCCAATTTTTCTCCCACTACATCGATGCATTCTCAAGTAAAAGAAAAGGGAACTTCTTCCTCATATTATTATTATAATTTTCCATTAATCATGACTAATTTGAGGGTGGTGTCTATGGTAGCCCTCATTTCTTTTAACTCTTCTATATTGTTGTGTTTTTTCTTCATTTGTTAGTCTAGCATCAAATAAATCATGAATAAATCATTAATCTTATATACTGTTGGTTCTTTTAAACTATGATGATATGGGTGAGTGTGATGTTAATGCTGCTTTTGTGCATTGAATTAGTATTATTCATCTTTCCACCCATTAATGTACACCTATGTATTCCCATTTTGTTTCGCTTGAATTTTTTATACATGATCTAATGGGAATGATGATTGATTAGTTGGAAATAGGTTGACCGGTTGAGAGTATGTAACCAATGACTTTTTTTCATTATTTTTAAACATGATATAAATGTGAGGATAAATTAAATAATGATCCAACATTTATGATTCTCCCATTTAAATTAAAATAAAGGGTTAAGGAAAGAAAATTAGAAAATAAGGAAAATAATGAAAATAAAATGGAAGTAAAGAGGGAAATTACAAATGTCTAAAAATATTCATGTATCCATCTCATTTAGCTAGAAATGATGCCATATTTGACAGATGGAGTTTTTAGGGTTTTAATGTTTAATTTTAATACTTTATTAATTTCATAGAACTAACCATTGGTTTATCATAGAAGGAGATAAGCTTTAAAAATTACTATTCATAGATAGTTATAATCATTTTGGATGGTTTCCATGTTTACATGTAGTTTTAAAAATAATGAATAGTTGTTTTTTTCCATATAATGAAATTACAATAAATTAAATCAATAAAAAACATCATGGTTATCAAGAAGAGTATATGGTCCTACGATGAATCCTAATGGGTTCCATCGTCATTTTTAACTTTTCTATTCACATAATTCTAAAAGATAACTCTATATATTTTATCTAATTGTCCCACTAGTTCACTATTTTATGAGAAAGCTTACCTACTGAAGGACCCTCAAGAAAACAAGTAACTCATTCATTCTCCTTGATGAGTTTGAAATAACACTCTCCAAATATAAAATTTAATCATCACACATATCTCACATAAAACATATATCATTCATCCTATTAAAACATCAACTGTACTATAATGGTGAGTGATTTTATTGGAGGGAGACATTGTTGTTTAAATAGTGTTAGAATTAGATAGTGATAATAGAATATAGACAAATGATTTAAACCATCACTATTAACCATCAATGGTGCACCAAAATCAATGAAATATATTTAATAATTAAAATGAAACAAAATAATCATTACCATTATGATTGTACTTGGACCACCAATGATGTGATATTTATTCAATATAATGAATCTATAGGTCATGTGTAATTCATATAGATAAATAAATTCAAATAAGTCCATGGAGAGTAATAACATAAAAAAAACAATGTACAAAACTCAAAATTACCATACAAATAAAAAAGGATTATGAGAAAAATAAAATAATCAAACCACAGAAAATTCCATGGTATCTAATCATTTAAAACTGGGTAGGGGAAACATATTTTTTGGATAGTGAGGCAATATTTTTATCCACTGAAAATTAATGAAAAAGATTATCTCTTGGGATCATATCCAAGGTTATTGCCCGAAGGGTGAATATTTATTTAGGTAGATCATTAAATTAACCTTATAAACTAATAAATCATTCCACAGTAACTATATCCCTTAAAAGGTATATGGGTTCTAGGTGGACAACATGAAGGAGGTCTTCACAATTTTAAAAGATAAAGGAATGGTAATTAAATTTAAATTGTTCCCTAATATGTTTTGGGAAATTTGAATTCTAATTTCCAAATAACTGTTATTATTGGAACTTAATTTACTCTTATGATTTGGTATTTTAATTTTACAAGTGATACTTTAACCATCAAGGAAAACTCATGACCCTTACATTTTTTAGGGGCTTTGGAAGTTACCTTATCATTTTGTTTTACAGACTATGGATAACGAATCTTATGAAATACTGTTGGTGATGAGTAAACTTGAAAAGGATTCTTGGGATAGACTCTTACACCCTACTATATTACCAATACAATGTTTCCCAAGTGTCTCTTTTAAAATAAATTGGACACAGGAAATGAATCTTACAGAATAATTCAAAGCATCATTACTTTATTGAATTTCCCCACCAATCTGATCTGGGTTCCCTTACCCATATAGAGAGTGTTGATAGTCCATTTTTTCATATGGATGAAAATATATTAAAGGAAAATACCCTAAAGAGAATAAAATAAGATAAGAAAAGAATGATAAGGTTCATATCCTTCACAAAACCCCTTTACTTAGGTCCCCCCAAAGTAGCATCGACATGTAGGGAACATGCACATTATCCAACATTATATACCTATGAGAGCCATCACCATTGATCCGAGTTTTATATTTTACTATAAATAAGACCTTGGTGCTCCTCATTTAGGTGATGGAAAATTCCCAAAGAAACCCCAAATATCTACACACCCATGTCCTTCGACCAGGCCCTTATAAACCTTCCTAGTAGTTATCCCAATGCAGAGATAAGAGTGAGTTAATGGGGGAAGTAGGATTAAACTCCTTCCATAGTCTAAAATGCATAGAACCTATGTGAGGAAACCTTCCCTTATTATTTGACATGTTGTATCAAGGAACACTTTCCAAACATGGGGACTATGTGAGATCCCTTAGGGATCACCTTTAGAGACCCTTAGAGTCTAGAGAAAAGTCATACCAAAGTGATTGTTTCTTAGGTGGTCCATCACCAAAACACTTCTAGCTCGTACATGGATACCTGTGCAAATACCTAAAAATATTCCCAATTCTAATCTAGATGAGATATCACTGGAACAACATGATTTTACCTTGTGCGAGCCACCTCCCAATACATTTTCCAAGACACCAATTGAAAGGCCCTTTTTAATTTTGACCCCTAATCTAAGGGGACCATATTTAAACCTCCAACTATTCCTCTATAATTGAAAACATATGGTAATAGGAACACCATAATGTCTCCCACTAGGATATGCATGACATTAGTCAGAGGTGTCCCACACTTATGTAACTTGAGTGGTAGGGTCCTTGGGGTTCATTTGGATATGCATTACTTTGGTCACAAGGACCTAGACCCTAGGAGAAATGTTAGGGACCCCCCAGTCTTGAGTACTAGGGTTGTGTCCATTCCATTAAATCATAACAGTAAGAACTGGGGCCTCTGGTTGTAGGTGGGGAGGGTGAGGATAATTATTTCTTGTCCCATTTTACATGTAATTAGATCCTCCTCCCTTCCCCATGAACTAATTTTAGGGAATCCCTTTTGGAGTAATCCCCTTTCCTTTCTAGCATGACCTCTCATGCTTCATTCCTTCATCCTTCTCCTTTCCCATGTGACATATCAATATATATCATCATATGTAACTATCATGGATACCAAAAAGAGAGAGGATACATGTACCTCAAGTCTCACCCTTTCAATTTGGGCCTAGGGTACAAAGATAGGAGGGAATGACCACCATATACTTATCTCTTTTCCTTTACCTTTGTGTTTTGGTCTAATCGATCAATAGATAGATTAGATTTTTTGGTTCCCTGGATCTACCACTTCCACTTGTTTCTCACATTGAACATGACTCACATGGCCTTAGAGGTTGGAAATGTTCATGAAATCTGCATGATCCCCATCTTATGGATATCACTCCAAGTGTAACCCCCAACCAATCATGGGCCTCCTACTTTGTATAAGTCCTTACCATATCGCCGTACTCGACCCCTGATGGCATCATACATAGGAGTAATCCCCATCCAAACCTCATAAAAACATGAGCATCCTATTTAAGAGTAATCCCCAAAAAAACCTCTCAAACCATTAGTGCTTCCTCCTTTGGAATACGCCTAACTCAATCTTCTCAAGGAGTCAAATTTCATACTAATACGAATCATCAAAGGGTCTCCATAGGCATGGGTCCTCACCACTAAACTACATGGGATTTTGTTCCTATATAAATAGGATACGTATGAAGCCTTATTGATGTAAAAACCCAATACCCCAATCCAACTAAATTATAACTATCCCATATTCTTAGTATTATCTATCCTTGGTAAAGGACCCTAGAACACCCTGAGAGGGGAGGGGTAAATTATGGTGTCAAATTTTTCTTTTTAAAGTTTTGGATCTTGTACCCAGATTGGTAAGTACTTTTTAAATCTGTCAAACAAATGAATGTAGGGAGATGAAACAATACTTTTACTTGGATCACTGCAAAGGGATATGCCAAGGAGCATATGACAACTGTGTATCGGTCATACCAAAATCCACTAATATTTAGTAGTTTATCGATTATAATATTCAGTCACTGTCACTCTGTACTAGGCACACTTCTTTTACAACGGTTCATGGATAGCTTACTACATACCTCACATTACTTCCCTCAAATCCCCCTAGCTCACTGCCTTGGGAGATGTCAAACATATTTTATCAACTTGAAGTTCTCTTAAATAGATTTTAATTGAAGGCTATGTCTCTATTTAGCATGAGACACTAATTGGATCGATGTGCTGAATTTAAGCACTTGAAAGCACTAAACCACTGAAGTAGATATTCAGAACATTTATTTAGCCTACACTGACAATTTCACGCAATACCTATGCTGTGCCCGAAAGATTTTATTTTTTCATGCCAAAAATTCACGCAACTACATCCTTTACACACAACTTCACATTTTACATGAAACATTATCTTTTGCGCCCTAATTCAAATTTTCCATGCAACTTCAAATTTTCCACACAACTACAAATTTTCCCTGCAACATCAAATTTTCAGCACAACTACAACTATTCTATGCAACATAAAATTTTCCACATAACTAAACATTTTACAAGAAACTACCTTTTCATACAATGTTTACATGCATAAGACCTTGGATATTTAATAAGTCTTCAACCATTCTGAATGAGAGGGATTAACTCTTATTTATAAGCGTCGCCAACCCCTATATGAAAAATCCACTATGTCACGCAAAACTCCTATACTGCACACAATGCTTTTCACACAAGATCCATTTTACATGCACATCACTAGATTTTTCATTCACCTCATGACTTTCCCATTTTCAATGTTCTTATCCCGAAACATGCCATGTTCAAAAGTTCCAACTCACCTACAATCTTTTGCACAACATCCTTTTCCAAAAACACATATCTCCATTTTCTGATTTCAAGGCCAAAAATTTGGCAACCATTGGGAAGTGACGCCACCTTCAATATTTTTTTCCACTTGAACTATGTGATCCCTTTCCTAGAAAACATTTTGAACATACAATGTGGATTGACAACAATCAAAAAACAAACCCCATTTATTGAATAGAATGGTCATGGTTCCAACACTAGGAGCCCATATTCCTTGTAGGTTCCCTCGACATCCTCAAAATAAGTGCGAAACTATTTTTTCTGGGAACCTTTTATATGGACATCCTTTCTACATGATGTTAAACTGCGTGGTTTGGTCATTATCACATGAATTTAAAGGTATGATGTGTCTCACTAAGTGAAACTAAACTACACAGGTTTTGATTGATTTCATGAGGATATATTAGAGCCCATTCATGGATCTACTCTAGAAATTAAAGTCACTCCAATATCCTTATATGATGTTACAATTCATAGATCCATGCAACATGGCACACAACCAACATCGTAGTAATAAATAATAAAATAATCTCTGATCGGTACTTGTGAGGGAACCATTGATAGAGAACCAAGGATATATAAAAATGTGTCTATCAATGAAGAACCTTGGATACACACAGATGATTGAAAATTCCATACATGTTAATAATCTATAGATAATTTATTGGTGACCCATGTCATAATTGGAAATTCAAGAAGGATATAGAAATATTTCATAAATCTATAATAGAGTCCCATAGTAGGGAAAAACTCCCCCCAAAATGGTGTGATGATCCTGAAATACCAACCTATCGACCAATGTTAGTTCATAAGTATCATTTTATGAGTCTCCCAACTTGTTCATACCTTTGGAATGTTGGTCATTGATTCATCATAGATATAGAACCATTGGGTGTTTCCCGCTCATCAAACAATAACCATTTTAATCCATTTAGAGATAGTGAATCTTATTTGAACGATTTTTATATATTAAAACACCACACTATCAACCATAATGGGTGAAACGATTTTCCTCTAGAAAAATGGTGAACCCAATATGAATCCTTAACAAAGATGATGGTGTCACCCACATGTCAGACCACTTTCGATATCAAAATGGAAGTGGTTCGTACAGGACAATCAATCATGCATGTGTTCATTTTACCAAGATTCTTATTTGAAGGGGCTTCTATGTTTTTGTTTATCACCCATCTTCTAGGAACTTACAAAAAGTTCTCTCTTCATTCCAAATGGCATCACACCATCTTTCCCGAACAAACTCTATGACTACCATTCGTGATGGGTCCTCATCTAAGTAGAGTACATCATCACCAACCCAAAATCTTCAACACCATGTCTAAAATGCACTCGTCTAGGAGTACTACTTCAATGGTATTATACCAACCCTAGAGGATACCCCCAAATCCCTATACCACACAATTCCCCACCCATTGTCCACTTAGCGACAAACGATGGTCTAGAAGAAGATAACACCAATATCCATCCTCAACAATATCAAGAGCTTATCCATTGAACACAACAACCACTCCCTCTATTATCATATTGAGGAGGATTGAGAGATCACAAAAAACCCATCCAGAATACATAAAGTTTCTTCTAAAGGGATCCTTCCAATATTCATCATCTCTAATGTCACATGACATTGAACCATTAGAATGATGAGGATTCCATGCTTAGAAGTTCAACCTAGGTAATCAAGACCCAACCACACAAGGAATCCTGTTGGGGGATGAAACAAGTAAAAAGGGTGAAAGGAAACACATATTTACCCTTCAAAGAATCCCACCAATCAAATTTAGTGGTAAATTGAGAACATGCACATACTCCTGCTCGCACTAATTTAGATGGCCAACTGACTCACCTAGAATCATAAAAGTAAACTCACCATTCAAATATAGATGATCATACAGAGAATGAAAAACTACCTTCCCATTCCAACCAACCATTCCACCATCCACATCTAGAATATACCAATGAATTTTTTCATTAAAACTTGGTGGAAAACTATGATAACGCACCCACACCTTCCTGCATTTACCAACCCTACTAGCAGCCACGTCTAGAAGCACCCAATGAATTTAGTTGGAATGTACTTATTACAAAATAGAGGAAGAACCTAGTCTCTTCCCCCACACCTGATTAAATTTAGTACCCACTAATAGAAAATATATGACATGAAAAGGCATGTACCCTAGCTCCAAACATGGAATGGTCTTATAAACCCATTCCAATCACTGAATTCACCAATAATATCTTGAAAATGATGAAGGGGTAGATGAAAATCCTTAAACACATCCTAAAAACCTTAAAATATACTATAAATTCAACAAAGATAGTTTTAAAGGGGAAGAAACACAACTCCGTCCCCACAGTCGGGGTGATTTTTCAGCATGTCACTCCGAAGTAGACACACACCTCTACCCTCATCCAGGATAGTCATAGGGAATACTACCTCATGGATTAGAGAAAACTAGATTAGGAACATACACCCATTACAGTAGGAGGTAATCAATCTATTTCAGTGGCCATTTAAAGGTAGTCACAAACCCCTTCCAAATTCCCAGAATATTTTCAGTGAATTATGGAAGCAACATGGTATCCATTCAAGAAATATTCCAAACCTGAATGAAACATTCCCCATTAGGTGGCCCCAGAAAATCATAAGAAGGAATCCAAAAATTAGACTCACCATAGACAACTGAAAAATAAAGAGTTGATTTATTATCTTGATCTACTTAATTCTATAGTTCTTGAAGACCTCATAAGTTTATTTATGTCAACTCAAGATCCTAATCTCTTGTTATTGAATTAAAGAAGTAGTATTAGTAATTTTGAAGGTCAACACCAGACAATTCACCATTATGGCATGTTTTGTGTCTATAAACTAGTCAATCTCATGATCTTATATCCCTATGAGAGTCATGGTAGCCCTCTGCATGGATAGAATATCAAATAGTAAGAGGGTATTCCCCTTTCTGTAATCCACCATGGTAGTCCTCTACATGATACTATTTACTACAAAATTAATTTCCACAGTAGTGTTTAATTTCTTCAAAAGGTATTACCATTGGAAATTTAATGATGAGAAATCCCTCCTATCATGAGGTACATAAGAAAACAATTCCAGTCATTCCTAGTGTCTTTTCATTGATAAATGAAGACCTTTCTAACCTAGTATATATCCCTAGAAGATAGAGATTCTCCAAACCCCCCTTGGATTGAATTCATTCCAATATGATAGAGGATGTCCCTATGAATCATGATGTTTATGATAAAGAAGCTAGAAAACATCCCCTTTAGTCAAACTTGGTTGAGGAACCTCTGAAAATGGGTGAAGAATACATGTAAACATGAGGAAAAAATAGGCTAATGATGACATACCTGTGATTTCTTAGCCATTATCTACCCCTCAATACAATATTCCATAGTTTTTGTTGGAAGACTGTGTGCACGACATCTGCCTCAACATATAGAACCTTCTTAATTACTAAAAATCAATGGTATTGCCCTATAAAAAGTATATAGGTCATTTTTTGGTATTATAAGGGATACAATGCCAATTTATCAATGTGAATCTCTTGGATGTAAGACACCCAATATTGGGGAAACAACAAGGATCCCTCCAATGCGCATGCCTCAGGGAATCAAAATAATTTTTCCAGTTGATCACATACACCTCATCCATTGTCCATATAGGAGGATGGGGTGAACACAGAGGATTTAGTTTCACCCACTCCCCAATTAGCAAAGCAATTCAAAGATGGAATCATGTAATGACATAATTTCTGGACAGATTGAAAAAATAGACTATGTTCAAAAAAATAGGAACTCTTATAAAAAACAGGTCCCAACCAACTCTCATCAACTTCAAATAAGAAGGCAAAATTAAATTGAATGACTTCAAATCCATGCATATGAAGTATCAAGAAATCCTCCATCTAAAGGGAATTCCGAATTCATATAGAAATAATGTTACAGATAGATAAAATATATTCTCATGTATGTGATTTAGGTGGAACCCAAATGATGCACCCATCCCATGTTTGAATAAAACTGTGTAAAATCAGAAGGGAGGCCCAGTAGTGGTTTCCCTGGATACTTAGGAGCAACCCTTCCAATAGACATAGGGGATTTTTCAACACAACCTATGAGGTCAACAAACTAATCTCTAAGTTTTGTGAAAGCTGACTGGGAACATCCCCAACCCTCAGAGATACGGGCCTTTTAACCTCAATGATATCCTCATCAATGGATGTCAATATTCTCACAATTAGGGGAATCATCACAGAATGAATCCTCCCACTTTGGAACATCCCATGATTTGGTATCCTTACTGTGAACATGGAAAAACAAATTATTTACTGTTTGTTTTTAGGTTACTTTATATCAAATGGATATAAGGGAACACGTGAAAGAGAGGACAAGGCCTAGTGTAGGGTGTAGATGAAGGTGATTTTGTAAAGAAAATAATGGAATTCATTAAATGCACTAGACATTGGTTATTGTCATTAACACTAACCCTAAGGATCCTAGAGGACACATAGAAAATACAGATGATCTAGAAGAGGATGTATCGGTTCATGATATGGTATACACCAAAATTATTGAAGGAGGTGTGCATACCCATAACCATAGTATTTCCAAAAATTTAGTCATTTACTCAAACAAAACATCACTACCTCCTCAAAGGGAACCTAACAAATAATAAGGTAAATGTAAATTTCTACCCCATATACTCCTAAAATGGTTGGACCCCTCAAACTTGAGGAAATATTTTCTCAATAAGAGGAAGAGATATAATAATTGAGGAGAATCAATAAAGAACTACACTGAGGTATCCTTCCTTCTAGATATTTTTTGGATGAATATCTTCAACTCTCTCTCCCAATCGGCATACCTCAATAAAGAGGGTTCACCACAATAACCAAATATACCCTCAACATACACTCAATGTAGGGTACCAAAAAACAATATATTTGGAGCCCATGCTAGTGGATCTATATTTCCCTCCATTGAGTGTACAACCAAAACATGTCCATGAGTTACTTCAAATAACTTCATCTATAGGATACCCTTAGAAAATACCAGCAGTGCTACCATAAATGGCCCTATCAGCTGCTACCCTTGTTCAATATCCCACCTAAATAGACATTCCTCAATGTCTCGTGAATAAAATAGAGTCAATGATGTATTTATTTGAATCCAGGGAGGAATGAGGACATGAAGAACTCGGGGTTTTTGGCCGCCTCAGATCTTCATGTTGAGGGGATGTCTGGTGTGGTAGCGTTGGACTGCTTAGGATGTTTGATGAGGAGGTGGTGATGTTTTTTCTTTTTGTGTTATGATGATTTTATTTTGATGTTTTGGTGTTACACTTCTCAGATGTGATTCTCTGTAATCCATTCAGTTGGATCTGATTGACACTAGGAAGCAGATGTTTTGGTGGGAGATTGCTGCTCGTCTCTTTGAATTTGGTTGGCGTGTTCTATCTTTGCAGATTGCGTCTAGTGGGAGACCTCAATAGAGGGATGGGTGTATTGGCACCCATCATTCAGCTGCCTATTCTTTTGGATGGATGGGTTCCCTAATTGACTTTTTCAATGTGTTCTCTGGAAGCTGTTGCGGCGCATCAGGTTGATGGTGTAGTGACTCTCTCATTCGCATCATCAGGGGGGGTTCGAAAGAGAGATAGGTGTGTTGTCACCTATCTTGCAGTCCCCCTCTCATATTTCAGTGTGAGTTGGAGGAGTGCTCTACCTTGGATGGTTTTCCAGCATGACACATTTCATCGCAGAGTGGGTGACATATCATCTTTCCTGACATCACTGATGCATTTTCGACTAGGGGGCAATGAGACTTTCTAGCTTGATCCTGCTAGGATTTTTGTTTCCTTTGGACTTTTAGATCTCTGTATGGCCATGTGCCTTTTTGGTTAGATGTTATACATCTGTCTCTATAATGGGTTCCTCCTTCTTCCCTTCAAAAGGAGTTTCGTTCTCTCTTTCAATAAACGGGGGCCTACCCCATATACCTTTTTTTAAAAAATGCATTGATACAGCCAATGATGAAACCTTACCTAGAATGGGTTGATCCGAATCTTCTACCACCAAACTTTTGGAATCCTATAGCTTCTATCTTCAATAGATCAGGGTACCCATAACATCATTTGACACATTTACTGCCTCACTATGATCCCATGATGGGGACCCTTGAACAATAGGGGGAAGTGAAAATTAGGTGCTTCATGCAATCACTACAGGTCCCATTTATAACCCCATAGGGTGTTGTTAATTTTCCATAGTGCAATGCAAATATAAAATTTATAAAACTGAAACTATGATTCCCGATTAATTGAAACGCAGTATTAGGAAGGTTTGGGTTTGAACCCACAAAGGTGGTGATTTTATTTTTATTATAATTTCAAAAGGATTTCACTTTATTAAATTGATTAAATGGGTGAGAAAACATTTATTTGATTGATTTTTTGAAAACATAAGATGAATGCAAATAATATTGGTTGATTGGGTTGAAAACAATTTTAAGAAGGATTCTAGGGTAATGGAATTTTGGGATTCAAGTGTGATTGGACTTTAGAAAATATTATGCATAATTCATGATTGGTGTTAGAGTCGAGGTGAGGTAGATGCAATGGTCATGGTATCCCTTGATGTGAAAATACTGTATTTGTAACGACCAAAAGTATTTCAATGGAAAATTCCCTTCTTATATTTATGTCATAAAAACACAAAATAATGAACTACTAAGTGATAAGTTACCTTTAAACATAATTTTGTCACCCCTATGTTTGGAATTTTAAAAATCCGACATACACGGTTGTGTTCAAGATATTTTTTGGAGTCTAATGAAACAAAAATAATTTTTGGTGAATAGTAACATACCCTTATGAATAGTAACCTACCCTTATGAATAGTAATATGATCCTTATAGTAAATAAGAGTAACATTACCTATGAATAATAAAATAAAATTTAGCCATCATAGAAAGTGAAAATTTGACCGTAGTAAACGTTTTTGGTATTTTATAATTCATAAATAATTAATTATAATTAATTAATTAATTTAAAAGAATATTTATTTCCCTGAAATGTACTAATAAATTATTTAATCAATGTATAATTGTTTTTAGATAATTTTATAAGACCCTACGTAATTTTTGAAAGAACAATAAAATCAATTTTAATCTTAAAAACTGTTTTTTAAGTAAATTATGATTTTATTTAAATATTAAATTAATAATATTTAGTAAATTATTTTTGAAAAATGGACTTCATTTTTGGATTCTACACCTCGAAAAATGGTTGGGGTGAATTTTTGGGATTTTTCTGAGATACTTGAATTTTTGGTGAATAGTAGAATATATTAATTTACCATATAAATACATTTTAATTAAAACCCACTATTCCTGACATCACAAGTGATGTAAGAACCCAAATCCAGAACTCACATGCCTTATTTACTATTATTGGTAATCCAAGACTCACTATTCCTTGTCATGGGTGAAATTAATTAACTAATCAATTTTATATTAAGGAAACCCCTCTCCCCTCCACTATAAAAGCCACCATTCACTCCCTCTTTTCCTCACACCTCTCAAGCTCCAAGACATCATGAAACTCTTCACAAACAACTTCCCTAGCCTCTCCCCCACGTCCAAGAGCTTCTGGTCTAATCAAAAGTCCAAGATTAGGCCCTTAAAGTGGTTCTCAAGTGAAGGATTCAAGAGGTAATTTCCCTCCCTCTTCTCCTTTAATTTCCTTTCAAGTTCAAGTTCCTTTCTTGATTGCTCCCCACATATCTTCATCCAAATTGTTTTGTAACACCATAATAATACATATACTGTAATATTATGATTCTAATGGTATATTATATCGCCCCACACCCTTTCCCTCTTCCTTTTATTTTATTAAAGAGAACATTATTTATGAGGTGTTAAATTTATCACCTTCAAAAACGACATGTTCTCTTCTTTTATTTCTACCCTCAAATCTGGAAATGAAACCATTTTTATGGTTGAACCAGAATATTTTATATATATTATGTTCTATTTTAAGTTCTGGATATAACCTATGTCCATATTACTAAGTGAAAAGTTAAAATGAGTTTGTTGTGATCCAAAAACCGCTCAAATTAACCCAAATAATCTTCATTTAATTCTTATCTAATGATTCTTACACATGGAACTAATATAACTCATTATAAAATCATTCATGATTCTGTATTATCATTAATAACATGTAATATCATTTCTGGATGTTTACCCATGATCTTCCCAAACATCAATTTAAGAATACAAGTGGACCGCTTAAGAAAACCATGAAAACGAACATCCTCGATCAATGTTTTTAAACTCTATAAGTCATAAAAAAGAACATAATATGAAAAAATGAAACCAGAATGAACCCAATTAATGTATAAAAGGTTCTGTAATTTCTAATTAATTAATATAATGTCATTATACAGAACATTAAAGAGAAGGAGGCATTCGAGTACAAGGTAAGGGGAAATCTCGAATCCAATTTTCTTCCTTCGGGTTCTCCCTCTTTCACTCCATTTTTGATATGGTTACTCCTCAAAGATCATTTGTTCATCATTTAATTTACTGTTCTGGGATATACACGTTTGTCACTGGTTTTTATGTCCATCAAAATGTTTTCGAAAAGAACTCTTCTTTCAAGATCTCACCTTTTACCTATCATTCAAGTCTGAAGGTTCTTGTATCAAGTATGGGGTTCCCTCTTTCTTTTGGGAACCCAAAGCTTATGAATGTGTTATTATGTGATGAAACCCATTCCTTTCCATGGTTTATTTATTTACATGTTTTATATGTGTTCTATGTGGCAAGCATGTTAATGATAATGTTATGGTGTGACGGGTTCACCCGGAATTATATAGCGCAATATGAATGTTTAAATGTGACGGGTGCGCCTGGAATTAAACAGCGCTGCAATGCATTTGGTAAAGTGATGAATCTCATGAGTAAATGTAAAATTATGTGTGAACAAGATTCTAGATTTTTTCACAAGTATGTAGGGTAGTTAACCACTAAGACATGATGTTTTATTTTTATGCATTGCCACATTTATAGTTTATTGTTTATGCTCCTCTCATGTTCATGATCTTTATCCTATGTCATGATTATGCTCACCCCATGATGTATTGTTCATATGTATCCTCTTACTGGGATTCTAGATCACCCCTTTTTATGTATATCCTCAGGTGGATACATGTACTAAGGAGAGGACAAGCGCCACTAAGAATCTTGTGAAGAAGAAATTAAATAAATGATTATGGTTGATGTTGTATTTTTTATGTGTGGTCCTAGTTTTCCCAAGAAACTAATCCTTTGGATCCTCCACATGTAATACTATTATGTTGTTTATCTTTGAAATGATGTAATAGTAATTAATTAAAAGGCTGTGTCGCTTTAGATGGAATCAGAGGAAAGGATTAGTTAATTTGGGAATTATGATTAGTAAACCCTAGAGAAAACCTCTAGCATGAGAATAAGTACAAATATGTACACAGGAATATTTACCTAGGGATCCCATATGTTATGTTTTTGGTATTATTGTTTATATGAATAAGTTATTCATGACTTCTTTACTTATGTTTTGTTCTAACCTTTTCTATTTTATAAAATGGTGGGAACCAGGAGAAATCCGGCCAATAACTCTTGTGAGGGCCAATGCAACGATTGCCCAAATGACATAACCAATGATTTTGGAGGTGGAGTTCAAAAATTCATGGAGATTCTTACCCAATTATCTCAGGTTATGAATAATAATCATAATAATGGGGAACATCCTCCTTCACCAAAGAGGGAGCAACTAGCTATCGAATGTTTTATGCGGTAATGACCACTGACGTTTTGTAGATCTTCCGATCCACTAGTTGCAGAATAGTGGGTCAACTCCATGGAGAAGATCATTTCTGTTCTTCACAGTTCCGAGATGGAGAAGGTGACTCTAGCCGTTTATCGTCCAGATGGAGAAGATGATCAATGGTGGGCTTTGATTAAGAACACCAAACCAAGGGAGGAAATTGAAGAGATGGAATGGGAAGACTTTAAGATAATGTTTCTTAATAAGTACTTCCCACAAACTCTTCACACGAAGATGGAGAGAGAATTCATAGAGATCAAGAAAAATAAAGGATAATCTGTCAAAACCTATGAAAAAAATTTCACAAGGCTTGCAAGGTATTCTTTGGGTTTTGTTATCAAAAATTATAGCAAAATTGATAGATTGTTTAGTGGATTAAAACCACATCTTTTAAATGCTCTTTCAATTCAAGACTTTGGGAGTTATGAAGAAGTTTTTTGGTGTGCTCTCAATGTGGAGATGTAGTTTGGATAATGGTCCCATGGCTACGGTGATAAGAAAAGAAATATGGAGTTTCATGATAGTGGATCTAGTGACAAAGGTGGGAAGAAAAATCAACAACCCACATGCCAAAAATGTGGGAAGTTGCACCATGGGAACTACCTCAAAGGTACGGGGAAATTCTTTATGTGTGGGAAATAAGGGCACCAATCTCAAGAGTGTTGAAAAGACATGAAAAGGAAGGATAATGTAGCTGATGAAAGGAGAGAACCAATCATGGTTCAATGCTACAACTATATGGAGCTGGGGAACTATTCAAACCAGTGTACTAAACCTCGAGCTCTAGAGGGTAATCAGCGCCAACAACCACCAATGCCAAAGGAACAAGGGAAGGATTATGCCATCACTACTATGGAGGTGGAACATGATAATGAAGTCGTACAAGGTACACTTCCTATTCACTCAAGAATGGACAAAGTCTTATTTGATTCTAGTTATACGTATTCCTTTATATCTTGCATGTTTGCTAGAACTGTAGAATAGAAGCCCTGAAACCTTGAAGTAGAGATATCTGTAAAAACACCAAGTGGTGCAATCATTGAAACCCATGTGTTTGACTCTTCTCCTATTGACGTATGTGGGAAGATTCTTCTGGAAAATCTCGTAATAATTCCCTTGGTGGAATTCGACGCTATAATGGTAATAGATTGGCTCTCGTTATATAGAGCACATATCAACTGTCGGGAAAAGAAAATATATTTTTATATTCCTAACCATCCCATGCTCCTCTAAAAATGAAAGGAAGATCATGAATATCCTTTGAAAAAACCTTCAATGGTGTGGGTGTTGATTCCCTATGAAGAAGCATACCTCACCCAAATGATTGAGTTGAAGGAAAGTGCCATCCTTAAGGAAATTCCCATCGTGAGGGAATACAGTGATGTATTTCTCAAAGAGTTACCCAGAATTCCCCCGGATCGTAAGGTAGAGTTCTCAATTGAAGTCGTATATGGAGCTATGCCTATCTCAAAGTGCCCCTATAGGATGGCTCCTATTGAACTGGAGGAGTTAAAGAAGTAACTGAAAGAGAATTTGGAAAAAGGGTTCATACGCCCTAGTTCATCACCTTGGGGTGCACCAGTGCTCTTTGTGAAGAAGAAGGATGGAACCATGCGGCTATGTATCGATTATCGGGAACTCAACAAGATCACCATAAAGAACAAGTATCCTCTACCAAGGATTGATGACTTGTTTGATCAGTTAAGAGGAGCTCAATACTTCTCAAAGGTGGATCTTCGTTCTGGATATCATCAGGTAAAGGTGAAGAAGGAAGATATTCAGAAGAATGCCCTCCATACAAGGTATGGACACTATGTGTTTTTGGTGATGCCATTCAGACTTACTAATGCCCATCCAATCTTCATGGATTTGATGAATAGTGTCTTTAGACATTACCTTGAAAATTTTTTGGTAGTGTTTATCGATGATATTCTTATCTACTCCAAGAGAAAGGAGGAACATGAAGATCATCTAAGACTTGTATTGGAGACATTGAGAATGGAGAAGTTGTACGCCAAGTTTAGCAAGTGTGACTTTTGGATGAATCAAGTCATGTTCTTGGGACATGTTATCACAAGTGAGGGAATTTCTGTGGATCCTTCAAAGACAAAGGCAATTGAGGAATGGACCAAGCCCTCTAGTGTCACAGAAATCCGTAGTTTTCTTGGATTAGCTGGGTACTATTGACATTTTGTGAGAAACTTCTCACGATTGTCAAGCCCTCTAACTAAGTTAAAAAGAAAAAGAGGTAAAGTATGTATAGACGGAAGAATGTGAGGGACGCTTCAAGGAGCTAAAGACAAGGATGATCACTGCACCTGTACTCATACTACCGAAAAGTGGAGAAAGTTTTGTGATATATAGTGATGCATTAAAGAAAGGCTTGGGTTGTGTCCTCATGAAAAATGATAATGTGATAGCCTACGCCTCAAGACAGTTGAAGATCCATGATCATAACTACCTGACGCATGATCTAGAGCTGGCAGCCGTGATTTTTACCTTGAAAATCTGGCGGAACTACCTTTGTGGCAAGAAGTGTGACATATACATCGACCACAAGAGCCTAAAGTATATATTCACACAAAAGGAGCTCAACATGCATCAATGGAGATGGTTAGAGCTAATTGAGGATTACGATTTCTCTATTCACTATAATCCTGGAAAGGCGAACAAGGTAGCTGATGCTCTCTATAGAAAAGAACCTGCTACTCTATCCATGTTGAGGATTGAGAAAGTCCCTATCTTCTTGGATATGAAAAGAATGGATTTGGAAGTCATAAGGGCAGGGGATACATCATACCTTACCCAAATTATTGAGCAACCATCCATCCAAGAGAAGAATAAGGAAGCACAAAGGGATGATGTGGAGATACAAAAGAGGGTGAATGCAGTAAAGGAAGGGAAGCTGCAAGAGTTCCATATCGACGATGATGGTGTGATTTGGTTTAGAATGCAGCTTTGTGTGCCTTCATCACCCGAGATAAAGAAGGAGATATTGGATAATGAACATATCTCAACTTTCTCTATCCATCCTGGAAGTACCAAGATGTATCGTGATCTCCGAGAGAACTTCTGGTGGGATAACATGAAGATGGAGATTGCGGAATATATATCAAGGTGCTTGGTATGTCAGCAAGTTATACCTGAGCGGAAAAAGTCGAAAGGTATGATGCAGCTATTGCCTATACCCACGTGGAAATGGGAAAATGTTACTATGGTCTTTGTCACGGGTCTCCCGAAGACGTCAAGGGGAAATAATGTGATATGGGTTGTGGTTGATTGACTCACCAAGACTGCCCATTTTATCTCTATTCAGGAAGACCTCTCACTTCAACAAATTGCAAGGATATATGTGAAGGAAGTAGTGAGATTGCACGGTGTTCCACTCTCGATTGTCTCTGACCGTGATCCAAGGTTCACATCTAAATTCAGGAGGAACCTTCAACATGCTTTGAGTACTGAATTAAATTTCAGCATGGCCTATCACCCCCAAACTGATGGCCAGACTGAAAGGACTTTTCAGATGCTTGAAGATATGCTAAGAGCCTTCTCTCTTGAATTCAACGGTGGTTGGGATCATTATCTCCCATTGGTTGAGTTCTCATAAAACAATAGCTTCCACTCGAGTATTCAGATGGATCTGTTTGAAGCGCTTTATGGGAAGCGATGTAGAACTCCAACCTATTGGGATGAAGTTGGAGAACGAAAGCTACATGGTCCTGATCTTGTTCAAGAGATGACAGAGAAGGTTCAAGTCATCCAGAAACACATCAAAGCTGCTCAAAGTCAGCAAAAGAGCTATGCTGAAAACCATCGAAGGGACTTGGAGTTCGATGTTGGAGATAAATTCTTCCTTCGAATATCTCCATGGAAGAGAGTCATGAGATTCAGGAAGAAAGGGAAGCTAAGCCCAAGGTACATTGGCCCCTTTGAGATCCTTGACCATATAGGATTGGTGGCCTATCGTCTGGCACTTCCACCGAATATGGCTCAAGTTCATGATGTGTTTCATGTATCACTACTGAGGAAGTACATACCATACCCCTCACATGTACTAAACTCAGAGGTGGTACATCTAGAAGATGATCTCTTCTATGAGGAGCAGCCGGTAAAATTTTTGGACAGAAGTGATAAGGTTATACGCAACAAGACAACCTTCCTTGTTAAAGTGTTGTGGAGGAACCATATGTTTGAGGAAGCAACTTGGGAACTAGAAGAGGCAATGAAGGAGAAGTACCCTCACCTATTTGTGTAAAGTGAAATTTCGGGGGCAAAATTTCTTAAGGGGGGAAGAATGTAATGACATAAAGTATTTCAATGGAAAATTTAATTCTTATATTTATGTCATAAAAACACAAAATAATGAACAACTAAGTGATAAGTGACCTTTAAACATAATTTTTTCACCCCTATGTTTGGAATTTTAAAAATCCGATATACACCGTTGTGTTCAAGATAGTTTTTGGAGACTAATGAAACAAAAATAATTTTTGGTGAATAGTAACCTACCCTTATGAATAGAAACCTGCCCTTATGAATAGTAATATGACCCTTATAGTAAATAAGAGTAACATTACCTACAAATAATAAAATAAAATTTAGACATCATAGAAAGTGATAATTTGACCTTTGTAAACGTTTTTGGTATTTTATAAGTCATAAATAATTAATTATAATTAATTAATTAATTTAAAAGAATATTTATTTCCCTGAAATGTACTCATAAATTATTGAATCAATGTCTAATTGTTTTTAGATAATTTTATAAGACCCTACGTAAATTTTGAAAGAACTATAAAATCATTTTTAATCATAAAAACTGTTTTTTAAGTAAATTATGATTTTATTTAAATATTAAATTAATAATATTTAGAAAATTATTTTTGAAAAATGGAATTTACTTTTGGATTCTACACATCGAAAAATGGTTGGGGTAAATTTTTGGGATTTTTCTGAGATACTTGAATTTTTGGTGAATAGTAGAATACATTAATTTCCCATATAAATACATTTTAATTAAAACCCACTATTCCTGACATCACAAGTGATGTAAGCACCAAAATCTCGAACTCACATGCCTTATTTACTATTTTTGGTCATCCAAGACTCACTATTCCTAGTCTATGGTGAAAATAATAAACTAATCAATTTTATATTAAGGAAACCCATCTCCCCTCCACTATAAAAGCCACCCTTCACTCCCTCTTTTCCTCACACCTATCAAGCTCCAATCCTTATCTAAAATCTTCCAAAAAACCTTCCCTAGCATCTCCCCCATGTCCAAGAGCTTCTGGTGTCATCAAAATACCATGCTTAGGCCCTTAAGGTGGTTCTCAAGTGAAGGATTCAATAGGTAATTTCCCTCCCTCTTCTCCTTTAATTTCCTTTCAAGTTCAAGTTCCTTTCTTGATCTCTGCCCACTTATCATCATTCAAATTGTTTTGTAACTCCAGAATTATACATATACTGTAATATTATGATTCTAATGGTATATTATATCACCCCACACCCTTTACCTCTTCCTTTTATTTTATTAAAGAGAACGTCGTTCATGAGGTGTTAAATTTATCACCTTCAAAAACGACATGTTCCCTTCTTCCATTTCTACCTTCAAATCTGGTCATGAAACCATTTTTATTGTTGAACCATAATATTTTATATATATTATGTTCTATTTTATGTTCTGGAAATAACATATGTCCATATTACTAAGTGAAAAGTTAAAACGAGTTCGTTGTGATCCAAAAACCGCTCAAATTAACCCAAATAATCATCATTTAATTCTTATCTAATGATTCGTCCACATGGATCTAATATAACTCATTATAAAATCATTAAATATTATTTAATATCATTAATAACATGTAATATAATTTCTGTATGTTTACCCAGGGTCGACCCAAACATCAATATAAGAATACAGGTGGACCGCTCAAGAAAACCATGAAAACGAACATCCTCGATCAATGTTATTAAACTCTATAAGTCATACAAAGGAAAATAATATGAAATAATGAAACCAGAAGGAACCCTATTAATGTATAAAAGGTTCTTAAATTTATAATTAATTAATATAATTTCATTATACATTACATTAAAGAGAAGGAGGCATTCGAGTAAAATGTAAGGGGAAATCTCGAACCCAATTTTCTTCCTTCGGGTTCTCCCTCTTTCACTCCATTTTTGATATGGTTACTCCTCAAAGATCATTTTTTTCAACATTTCATTTACTTTTCTGGGATATAAATGTTTGTAACTGGTTTTTATGTCCATCTAAATGTTTTCCAAAAGAACTCTTCTTTCAGGATCTCACCTTTTACCTCTCATTCAAGGTTGATGGTTCTTGTATCAAGTATGATGTTCCCTCTTTCTTTTGGGAACCCAAAGCATATGAATGTGTTATTATGATACGAAAACCATTACATTCCATGGGTTATTTATGTACATGTTTGATATGTGTTCTATGTGGCATGCATGATAATGATAATGTTATGGTGTGACAGGTGCGCCCAGAATTATATAGCGCAATATGAATGTTTAAATGTGACGGGTGCGCCCAGAATTATACAGCACTCCAATGCATTGGGTAAAGTGATTATTCTCATTAGTAAATGTGAAATGATGTGTGAACAAGATTCTAGATTTTTTCAAAAGTATGTGTTGTAGTTAACCACTATGACATGATGTTTCATTTTTATGCATTTCCACATTTCAAGTTTTTTGTTTATGCTCCTCTCATGTTCATGATCTTTTGCCTATGTGATGATTATACTCACCCCATGATGTATTGTTCATATCTATCCTCTTACTGGGCTTCTATCTCACCCCTTTTTATGTATATCCTCAGGTGGCTACATGTACTAAGGAGAGGAAAAGTTCCACTACGAAGCATGTGAAGAAGAAATTAAATAAATGTTTATGGTTGATGTTGTATTTGTTATGTGTGGTCCTAGTTTTCCCAAGACACTAAACCTTTGGATCCTCCATGTGTAATACTATTATTTTATTTATATTTGAAATGATGTAATAGTATTGAATGAAAAGGTCGGGTCGCTATAGTATTTACCGTGGTCTGGTAATTTAGGGTGCTGATGAATTCAATTTTGTCTCGATAACATTTTTATACCTGATTTCCTCTAACGTTAACAAAGGTCATGCCGCATTTAGGGTTATTAGATGCTTAATTTTTTATGTTCCTTTCAGATTCGAATATCGATGGTCATGATAAAGGAAAAACAAAAGGATTGGAAATTGAATATGAAATTATGACAAACCAAAGAGAAGAATAATAAAAAGTCAATCCACTAAAACCTTCCCCCTTCTGTTACATTACCCTAGAACATGGAAGGCTTATCCTCTCATCATAGAGATGAGAGGTTTAGAGGGAACAAGAAAATAAAATAAATGCATAATGAAATGAAATAAAGGACTCGAAAAAGTCACATCAGCTTCACTCCAATCTTGTGACTCCTTCTAAATTCAAACCCCCCAAAGAAACATGTAGTGCCTTTATTTATAGGCTTCAAAGTGGTTCTGTCTGAACTATGTCACGACGTGTACTTGAACTACACATCATTTATGAGTGATCCTCCTTTTCCTCCACCTGTGTGAATCTCGTGGGAATCTCGTACATGGACTTTGGCCATGGACTAATGTCACGATGTGTAATTGTGACTCACGACATGTACTTTCGGGGTCTTTATATCCCATAAATCATAGAAACATATTCACCAAAATCAAATATCAAAAATTTTCACGTCGTGTGATGAAGGTACACAATGTGTAGTATCATTCATATCATGTTTTAATGTCATGAATTATTCTAGTGATGAAATTTCCTTTGATCAAGTCACAACATGTATTAATGTTACACGACACGTAATAGCATTTATTCATTTTTAATCTCCTCTTCATCTTTAAAAATTCATTTTTGAACCGCTTCGCTTCGCTCAAAGCACAAAGTGTCCTTTTTCTCACATTTTCTCATCTTTTTGTTCCTTTTTTAAATATCCATCATTTCTTTCCATAAAATATAAAACAACTGAATTCATTCCAAAATTAGAAACATTATTCATTTAAGTACGCAAATCAACACATTAAAACTCAATGAATTGTATTCATGAAATAGGCATATCACCCATCCTTTTATGGTACACAAGTTTTCCAGCTTGGTCATTTACGAGGTCAGATGTTCCACGTCAGAAGTTTCTCTTCCAATTCAGATCAACATTACAAAATAAAATAGTCATCGAACTCTCAAAAATAAAATGTAGGATAACAAGAGGGTCTTGGATTTCATTTCTTTATGGAATGGTTTGGAATACACCATAAACATATGGTATTCCCAAGAATACTTTATTTCAGATCTGTATAGTGAATCTGCTTGATGAGTTTCACACACAACACATCCCTCTAAAATACATAGGATGGTTTAAGGACATTGACATGATTCGACAATGATTTTAAGATTCTACCACACAAACCAAGGCAATATCCCAAGTAATTCTTCAAGATCAAAGAAATAGAACAAAGAAAGAAGAGTCTCCCACTATTACACTTATGAAAAAACCTATACGTGCTTCTCCACTAAATTTTTCACCATATCATGTGATTATACATCATGAGCATAAAAAAAAATTCCCACATCATTAGGGTGAGTAAAGGGAGTGGAGGGGGAAGTAGTTTGTGGAGATAAAAGACAAGGTTTATTTGTTCCAAAATGACTATGTCCATCGGTACATCATCTTGTAACTGGAAAACCAGATGATGAAGATTCCAAAGCTATAGAATTACATACATGAAGGCTAATGAGGTATCTCAAACTATTTACACTTCAATCAAGGTTTGTGGAATATGGTCCAAGAAATGTTTGTCTTTAATGAAATCCTACAGAAGATGGTGGACTCTGGGAAAGTGAAGCTGGGAAATCTACCCATGCCGTTATCATTTGTTTCTGCCACTGATTTAGAGGAGGTGAATGAATGGAAGGAAGGTAACAGTAGGTGTACACATAATTTTTTTAATTTCATGTCTTGAAAGTTGATCAACCGAACTCATTCTATCCTTTGATCATAGTTGAAACAACTAACTATTACCCCAACTACTTCCACTGGGTCACGATAGTCTTCATCATCTAATCTCTCCAAAAGATATTCTTCCATGATGTAACATTTCCAAAAATACGAAATGAAAACACAAAAATATGATCATGTTCAAATGCTAATGATTTCATTGAATTTATCCAACTTCATGCCTATAGTTTTAAAAGCACAGGTACTACCCTTCCAAATGGTAAAAAAACATTCGACACACCATAAAAAGTCTTCATAATATGAGGGGTTGATATTCTATTCAATCAATTTCATTCACTGAATGGATCGCTTCTCAGATGATGAGAGTGACTATAAACCTTAATTCCATACATCTGATTGGGTATTTAGGGGAGGGGACTTCCAGATCTGAGGGTACAAGTGAATATACAGTCATGCTCAAAGTCAATATTCTGGCCATGTCCCCACTCATACTATCTACAAGACTAAAAATCACATGATATCTCTCCGTTAATCTCAGTAGGAAAAACAATTACCCTCATATATTCTAGTGTATTTCCTATCAAAATCTCCCTAGAGGATTGACCAGAATGTTTTCCATTTTGTAATCAGCCTCAGCATGCATGTATACCCAGTAGACCCAACCCACCATGAGAAGAAGAACCTATAACTCATAAGACAAAGGATGATCCATCCACATCCAATACCACAGTTCTTAGAGAACCTATGAAATTGAATCATCGTGTTCATGGGAAAAAAACCATAGAACAGATAAATAAAATCCTAAAACAATTATCCATGTTATTGGCCAAGTTTTCAATATTAGATTCCTTGAGTCTATCAAAATACAGTTGGGAAGAAATCATAGAGGAATTATCAAGACCTAATTAATTATAAATTGAAGTTACTACTACCAAAGTATATTGTGTAGAGACGGATCCTAAAAAATGACACACAAGTATCTCTTTCATGGAATATGAAAAATATTATATCATACAAGGACACATTAGACCTTTGAATATATCTAGAAAGATAAATTACATTGATATTTGATGATCCTTCATTAACAATAGCTTGGTGGTAAAACTCAAACTTGTTTTAACACTCTATTAGCTAGGTTATAATGAGTCCCACTTTCCCCCCTCTACTATAAAGCTAATGGGTTATGAAAAGGATAGAAAAAAGAATCCTATATAATCAAACTCAGGGCTCAGTTTGGGGACATCATGTATGAGTAAAAATTCAGGATTGTTTGGAAAGACACAACTTTAAAAATTTTAATAGAAGGCCCTTATTACATAAATATGTGGACATTCCCTCATCATACCAACACTACATCAAATATTTCATCAATGGTCAAATTGGGTCATTTCATGATGATAAAGACCCATTTAGATCCTCTCATTCATAGTAAATTATTGAAAGATTATTTTAGAGGGAAGGGAAATAGACCATGATTGGTGATGTTGCTCGAATCAGTGCCCTAAATGGTCTGGAGATGACATCATCTAATCATTTCAAGTGTCTCAATGTAGAGTATGTGCTTATGGTTAATCATATTGATGATGTAGGACCAAATTCAATCATGTAATTTCCCAATAATGATGATAGACTAGATAAAGATTCCCTGATTCCATCTTCAAAGATTCATGAAGGCTTTTCCTCATCAGTTGAGTCAGATGTAGTCTATTTAACTTTTTTATTTCAAAATACTGATTCCTCCCATAACATCGGGAAATTTTCCTTGTCACCCACTTCACTGGAAAAAAATAGAGGAAGTAGTAGAATAAAATGAGCATTAGGAAAATGAGAAATGCATTAGGGATTCTCCTCTAGCATTTGAGGAAGGTGTATCCACTATTGTTGGTGAACTCAGAGAAATAAATCACAATACACAAGAATATCTGTGACCCACTTTGATCACTGTGGCCATGATGTTTGAAGAAAAAGAGGTATACACATATTTTATGAAGTAGTCTCATGTTTTGTTTGACTGGAATTACACAAATGTTCCAGGACATGACCCTGAGGTACAAACTAAACACACATGCTTTCCTAAAACCTTTGAGGATAAAAACAATAATCCAAGAGAACACACTCGAAACATGAATCCAAAATTGATGCTGAAGTAGAAAAGGTTATTGAAGCCGATTCCATCCAGGAAGTTTAGTATATGAGATGGTTGGACAACATCATTGCATTAAAGAAGAAAAATGGGTAAACCATGGTCTTCATCGAATTTATAGATCTCAATCAAAACTATACAAAATATTACTTCATGGTTATAATTACAGATCTACTCATTATTACAACAACTGTTTATCAAGGTCTCTCCTTTATGGATCAATATTCAGGGTACAACCAAATTCAAATGGCCCATGAAGATGAAGACACCACTGACTTCATAGACCCCATGGAGTGTACTACTATCAAGTGATTTCTTTTGTCCTTATTAATTCTAGCAATGTATACCAACATTACATACATCACATCTTGAAGCCCTTTTGGAGAAATTTTTTTGAGTGATACATTGATGATCTAGTGGTTAAGTCTAGAAACCATTCCAAACACATAACTGATCTTGATACAATATTCATTAAACTATGATATCATAACCTAAAGATGAACCCCTTGAAATTTTCTTTTCGGGTAACCTCCAATTTTTTTGACTTTATTGTACATCACAACAATGAATATGAACATGAGAAAAAAGGCTATTCATAGCATGTAACATCCTCAAAACCTTAAAGAGTTGTGAGAAATCTAGGGATGCCTCACCTATATTTAGTGTGTTATAGCCAACCACTCTAGAAAGTGTTTTCCATTCATCAAATTGATGAAAAATGGGGCCATATATTAATAGACAAATGTTTCATGGAAGCATTCGAAAACCTCAAGATATTTCTCTTGAGCCTACCAGTGCTAATGCCACCAAATGGAGGGAAAGACTCTCATTCTATATGTAACATCCCTTGAGTGATCACTAGGTGATTTACTAGTGAAAAATAATGATGATGGGAATGAAAAAAAAATGTTATTATATTAGCCAAACAATGCTTGAGGTTGAGACCCATTATTAAGCTTTTACGAAGATCTTTATGGTATTAATCTATATGGTTTAGAAACTCAATAACTACATATAACACCATGATGCCTATTTTGTCTCTTGAAATAACCCACTCAAATATATACATAACCATCCAATGCTTACAGATTTTTTTCATGGTGTACACTTGTTCTTAAATAGTTAGATATGTAGTTTTTTCCCTATAAAGCAGTGAAAGGACCAGCTTTGGTAGATATTATTGCAGAACACCCATATCCAAAGGAATTTCATTAAATACTGAAATTCAATATGATGAGATATTTTCTATTCAATATAGTCCCAAAACATGGTAAATGTATTTTAATAGTGCATAAAAATGACCAATAGGGACGAAAATGGAAGATACTAAGTTCAATTGTCAGTTTAGGGGTCATAATCATCCCTCTAGCAAAGGTGATTTTTCCATACTCCATCCAATTTTTTTTTTTGAATGTTTCAAGAAGAATAAGGTTGAGTATCAATCCCTTATTGTAGGATAGAAACTAGCACTCCAAATTCCAATGGGCCACCTACAGGTTAATGGTGTTTCAATGTTTGTAATAAAAACATATTATTAGGGATTATTCCTTCAGAAAAGTAGCACTAATCCCCCTTCTGGACCATGTATGAGGGTCGATGATATAATTCCCTAGAAATCCAACTTTTAATGACATCCCATGATCAATGGAATTGAATGAATATGTATTGTAAAATGTGACTATGGATTCGTAAGATCCAAATCATGATGAAACGGTCATCAGTATTTCACATCGTCGAATGGTTTTTCCTTTTTCTTATGTTATCACTTAATAGATCAGGGAAATCTATCCTATACCTGAACTATAAGGTCATACCATTGGATGGATTATATCTATCTTAAACTAAATCTTGAATAGAATAAACCCATCAAATAGATCTAGATATAAGATAATATGATGGTAGGAAACCAACTTCACTATTTATGATGTCTAAAATCCCTAGAAAGACCTATGAAAATGAGTATTTGATGGAATCCTTCTCATATGTGTTGATAGATAGGAGATTATTATTTTAATGAAATAAATAAAAATAGGAGACTATGGTATGCACCAATATGGGTGTCATATTTCATATAAAAGCTATAGATTGGGGCATTACTGGACCATTATGATGCAAAATTTCAATTTTTTTTCCAAAAAGTGTCATTGTTGACACCTGCATGCCATCTTCATCCATTAACTCCCAGAGTTTATAAAAACATAAAAATACTCATGGATATATTACATACGGGGAATGGATATTTTAGGACTATATACTCTTTCCATGACCATTCAGTTCAAGTATATCCTTACTACTGCTGATATATTCTTTAAATGGGCTGAGGCAATATCCATCAAGGAAGTCGAATCCAAAATCAATATTTGCTTCATAAAATCCAACATCATTAACTAATTTTTTGTCCCTCATAAAATATTAATGGATAAAGACACCAATTTATGTTCTAATGAGTTAGAAACGTTTTACCATGAGTATAATATCAAATCCAACCATTCATCCCACTATTGTGCAGTAACAAATAGATAGATAGAAGATTTCAAAAGGACCCTATCAAATATACTGTAAAATATGGTTGATAAAGATAAAAATTCATGGCCTAATAATCTCTTGCATTACTTTAGGTCCTAACATACTATAGCCCATACAAGAAAATGGGAAACTCTGTATTCACTTATATACGGAATGGAAGCCATCCTACCCACTGAGATCCAGTTTACATCACTCTACATTGCCATCATTGATAAGCTATCTAGAGATGAGTAGTATCAAAAATTGATAGATTAATTAGAGTGAATTGATGAGAAAATATTTCATACCTTTCATCTCATAGAGGTACATCAAAATCAGATAACATGATATTTTGACAAGATTCTTCACCTCCACTCATTCCTCCAAGGAGAACTGGTTTTAGTCCTCATAACTACAATGAATCTAGGGATGAAGCCTCCAAATATTGATCCAATGTTTGAGGGACCCTATTATATACATAGGTTCCACTCTAACAGAGCTTATTAATTGATCTTGATGGATGGGGATCTCATTAATTCCACTACCAATGAAAATTTTCTCATGAAATATTACATGTGAAAAAATATTGTGGAACGCCTAAGCTGCATGATGTTAGACTATGTGGTTGGTATTCATCATTCTCCCATAAAAATAATATCATATCATACTTGTCATAAGAAATTAAGCTATATGTCAACGTCCTTGTTGTATTTCTTATAACTATATGTTTCACATCCTCACTACATGATGTAAAACTACATAACATCTTGATTCGTGTTTGAGATGATCATAATCTTCTGTGCAAGTACCCCACCACACCCTTTTTAATAACTACACATGACATAATTCTCATTTCAACGAGATACAAAGTGAATAATATACCATATATATTTTTCCCAACAATCATTTTGAAAAATTAAAACATCCCCATTTTCCCCATCAAAAACAGATATATGTGAGGAAATTATCTCAAGAACTACATGTGGATTGATTACCATTTCAATGAGATAGGCAGTGATGAACAAATTTCTACTCTTGGACCCAGTTGAAATGTTTTACCCTCTTTCATGTCGGGTCATCTGCATCCTCACTACATGAAATTAAACTACATGGGATTCTAGAACTATGTATTTCTTGATTCTAATTCAAAAGAAATACATAGTGATATTTGGATCTTATATCTTGGTCCATACAGGACCACAAAAAACATCTAATATAAATTTCCCCATCCATAGCCTATATCTCTATTATGTGGTGAAAGAAACCTTTTCCACACCTCGTTTCTCAAAAAAAACATAGATCATGTTGGCTTAGGAGTTTTGTAACAATGTTCCTTAAATAAGTATGGAATATCAATTTAGATCGAGGATATCAACATTATAGCTACAAAACTTTAAAAAGAATGCCAGATGTAATTTTTTCACAACTTTAAACTACATGGGTTCATTAAAAACTTTGAATGTCTTGATTATCATCCATATGAGACATGTATTGATGCCCAAATACTAAAAAATGGTATAACCACAATACCAGAAGTTCCCAAACTCTCCTATGTATGAGTCAAATCTACATATGTGGATCTAATATGTGTTCTAACGTCATTGGTGATCCCATATTAAACCCCCAATTTTTTGTCCAAAACTAAATTCAATCACTATGGGGGATCTTTTCAAGAACAACATGTGGATTGATTCTTTCTCTGATAAGATACGTAGTGACACCTGGGTCCTATGCCCCAACATATCCATAATATTACTTTTTCACATCAAGTCACCTTCATCTTTACCACATGACATTGAACTGCATGGATGATGTCCTTACCACATGAATTTATACCGCATGGTTCCCTAAGATCAATGTGTGGATATATTCTAATTATAATGAGATATGTAGTGATGCCTAGGCCTTGTTCCCTAGTTGCATCCATAGGGTAAATAAAAAATCCCCCCTCTCCTGCATACAAATAAAGATATATAAAATAGATCTTAATTTGGGGTTCCCCATTCAAGGGTCCACCAAGTAAACAGAGATGTCCTATTCTAAATATGACTCAGATCTATGAAAGGGGCTCTAAAATTAATGGAAAACGTCTAAAAAATTTCTTATTTTGTGATAAAAAATATACCCCCAACATGTCATACTCCTAATATTGGGAACTTTCTGATCTTTACAATCTTTCATTAGCTACCTATTATAGAATTTATGATAACTAATACTTCCTTTTTTTAACTATGTAGATATATTCCACAGTTGGATTTTCACATGTCTCCCACATAAAGGGACTATCATCCAAAGGATACCAATATTTAACTTTGCAGTCCATTTGGATTTGCATAAAGTCATCCATAAAATAAATTTGTCAAATAGAGGTACATTCATCCTCAATAGAACGCTCTTCTATTTCCGCAAGACTTGAAAACATTATGTTGGAACCCGTCATTTGAATTTGGTCAATGAAAATACCTCACATATTCTTCTCATATCTTTTCTCTCGATTTGAAAAATCTAAAGATCACATTTTACAGTTTCATTCCTCATGTTTGAAGTATATCAGAATAACCTTGGTCTGGTAGGAAACATATTAATTATTGTTTCCATAATACCATGTTCCTTTTTGGATGACCTAAAACTATAGGAACCATATTTTATATGTTTGGCTCAGACCTACTGTTTCGCGTGGAATCCGGGGATGACCTCCTGGACGGGAGATTCAAACGTTCCGATCAGTTTCTAACGGGTTTGTTCGTAGAACCGGAAACATCCAATGATTCCACATCCGTTTGGACCTACTTTCCAAAGGCAGGCGCTCATTAGCTTGTGGGCTAATGAGGCTTAGGAATTTGCATTGGTCGAGAGGATGGGAGGTCGGACTCATCACACCTTTTTGAGGGGAATTATTGTCTACTCCGGGACTCTCTTTATAGATTTAAGTTAAGTTCGTGAATCCTTATTACATTACCAAGTATAAAATGAGCTTTCCTTTAGTTTTAACAATCAATGATTAAATATGAAAGAAATTTATAGAATCTTTTATATGTATTCGAGGTTCTTCATCAATATAGAATCATCTATATTTGTTTAGAGATTCTTGGTCAATGGTATCCTTCAAAACATTTATATAAAAGTCTCTTGGTCATTTTGATTACCAGGCTGGTTTTAAAGCCACTCAGTGGGGCACTTGAAGTTTATTGTCATTCAGAAGGACAGAGATTATTTCAATGTTGGGATCGAACCCATAAATGGGCTACCTACGTATCCTTTGTTTTAAAAAAGGAATCAGAACCCACGTAGTTCGAGTAATGGGATATGATGTTTTATGATTGATGGCTCAAAGATGAATGTCATAATTACTTTTACACTCTAAGCTCACGTGAGTCATGCTTGGTGTGAGAAACAAGAGGTATTGGTAAAATTTAGACAATTGTGCCATAAAAGATGCAATCATAAGAATTTGTTTTGGGGCTTATGTATAGATGACTGCCCAGATAGACGAAAGTTTAGGATTTACTTTTAGGGAGAAAATCCAAGAACAGGGTCCACAAAGTTATATGTGCTTCATGGAGATTTGAATACTCTAATCTTGGGGCTTACTCCTAAGGAGGATGCCCAAGTTAGGAGGGGACTTATGATTGGGTTTTATTCCTGAAAAGGAAACCCAAATCAAAGGTAATTTATGACTGGTTAAGAGAAATTTTAAGAGACTTGGGGCTTACTCCTAAGAAGGATGCCCAAGATTTATGACTAGGACTTATTCCTGAGAAGGAAGCCTAGGTTAGGGGACTTGGGGCTTACTCCTGAAAAGGAAGCCCAAGGTTATGACTGAGTCTTATTCCTGAAAAGGAGACCCAGGTTAGGGATTAAGGTTTGGGGCTTACTCCTGAGGAGGATGCCCAAGATTTAAGGACTTGATTGGGGCTTATTCTTAAGAAAGATGCCCAAATCAAAGGTTTTTATAACTGGGGATTTATTCCTGAAAAGGAGACCCAGGTTAGGATTCTCTCATCTTAAAGGATGAGGTTGAAATGAATGAACTCTCAATCTTTGGTGACATAAAGATGTTTAAATCACTAGGTTTTGAGAGATATTTCACAGAATTCCTTTCAGATAAGGATGTCAAATCAAGAAATCATGCCATAAATGGCTTTGAAGAGTATCTTGAAGACTGAATCTTGAATATGAAGGGTGAAATGGCTTAAGAGGGGTAAAAATGGGCAAGATGGGCACCCAAAAAGCTAGGGGCGCGCAAGTCTTGAAAGGCGCGCAAGTCCTGCGGCGGCGCGCAAGTATTGGTCGCGCAAGTATACTTGCGCGACATGAGGGGTACTTGCGCGACATTCAACCAGTATTGAAATGCTTGAGAGACTCTTTATTAAACCCTTTACCATCCTCTTGAGGTTCTTCCCTAAGAGGGACGCGCAAGTTATATTGCAGGAATTAAGTAGGCGCGCAAGTGTTTGATAAGTTTCAACACTTAGGCCTTCCTTTTTCTCTTTAGATCTTCCGTTCTAGGTAAGAAATTACCTTAGAACTGTTACGGAAGCTTTGAGAAGAGACTTGGGTGTCGGGAGCTTCAATCAGAGTTTCTGGAAAAAGATCCTTTGAATGGGGGGCCCACAGGGTCTATTTATAGGCAAAAGAAGACCCTGGGCGGTTACTGGGCGGTTACCAGGCGGTTACCACATATGTCGCGCAAGTCCCTTGCACGAACATGAGGATTCGCGCAAGTATTGAGGCGGCGCGCAAGTGTACTTGCGCGACCAAGAGGGAACTTGCGCGATCTATGGGCAATGTTCTCCTTTTTTATCCCTTTGTCGATTTTTGATGTTTCTTCAAAGGATTAATCACTTTGAGCTCAGATATTCCCTTTTCCGATCTTTAGATTCTGTGACGAAAGGAGCGTCAACAAAATTCCCCCCTCAGAGTTGGATCCGGAGAGAAAATGAGGATTTGACTCTGAGGAAATTGAATTCCTCAAAAGGAAAAGGGAGGGCGCGCAAGTCTTTCAGCGTCAGTGGGTGGCGCGCAAGTCTGCGTCGCGCAGGCTTTGAGGGCTCTGGGTGCGGCGCGCAGATAGGCCCCCTGGCCTATAAATATACCGCTTCCGGCCGTAGATGGCATCTGAAGTTCCGGGTTTCTCGAGCTCTCGCCGCGCAAGTCTTCCTCGCCGCGCAAGTCTCTTGTTTTCACTGTTTCTTCGCTGCCGCGCTACTCTCAAGGTAATAGGGCTTGCGCGGTAATACTTGCGCGACCAAAACATGCGCGGCACATGTATCACTTGCGCGACATATCCATACTTGCGCGCCTTAATGCCTTAGCCATTTTTTTCAAATTCTTTCACAAATTTTATGAAAAATAAAACCCATTTAAGAGTTTAATTTATTCAACTCCTGTGCAGATTCAATGGCTCTTAGACCTGGATTAGTTGATGAACTGGCTAGCAAGAGGATAGATGATATGATGAATATCATTGGCCCTGATTACTATACTGTCAAAAATAGCACTCTTCCAGATTTGGCTAAGTATCTGAAGAAATATCATCGCGACTTTCCTCACTGCACTTATCTACCTTTGTATGGTCATGGTCATCTGCAAGAAGTCATTATTCCAGAAGTAAAGAATTATCTTCCATTTTCTTGGTTTCAGAATTATACCAATTTTGCTTCAGCGAATATCTCAGGCGGAGGATCATTTCAAACTGCTGGAACAGTGGAGAAGGCTTATGTGATGCATCATAGCCCTTGCACACCAGATCTGAAAAAACATACACCTGAGCTTCAACCACATTGTCATCCTTCAATCTTCTGAAATGCTCAGATGGATCAATCCAAAGGCTCGAAGAAAAGTTGGGATTTCCGTCTTGGGGGAGGTGTGAAGCCAACTTGGATGTGGGTATACTGGGTGCGACAGACTTGCGCAGAGTTTATTGAGGATCTGAAGAGAGCTGCAATATATGAGGCTGTTTGGGTTGGGCAAACATATATTTACAGACATGATATCTTCGTGCCAGAGATACTCAGCCATTGGAGTCCAGCGACTAATTCTTTCCACTTGACTCATGGAGAAGTAGGTATCAGTTTGTGGGATGTCCACAAGATTTCAGGAGCTCCAATCTTGGGCGATATGTATGATGAATTAATTCCTCCCAAGGTGACTTGGAATGATCCAGAGAAGACTCCTGCTTTGGCTCGAGAATTATTCAAAATCTTTCACAAGCTCAAGAGTTCAGAGACCTCATTTACTCATTTCAGAAAAGATATCCATCCGGAAGAATGGATGAATGTGTTTCTTACTGAGAAGAAAGGGATGGAGCCAAAGGAAAAAGGATCCAAGAAAAAGAAATCCAAGGATACCCGGCCCAGACGTCCTACCACTTGTCCAAAACCTGAGAAGAGAGGAGCTCCTGGCACATTCTGGCCAACTCTAGAAGCAGGAGAGTTTGAAAAATGGGGCTATGAAGTGAATCAAAGAATTCCAAAGAAAACTCGTCTGGCGGGTTTCTTGGCAATGTGGCTCAGTATTTATCTCTTGCCGGTCAGGGATTCGAAGGGAGGCGTTAGGCCAGGGACCTTCGTCATTGCGGCCAAGTTGGCTGAGGGAAAAATGGTTGGGTTAGCTACCCCCATTTTAGCAAAGATTCACAGGAGTTTACTTCACGTCTTCCAGGGTAAATCTCCTTTAAGAATAGTGGGACCATTCCAGGTTTTTTGGGGATGGATCGCCACTCACTTTAGGACTTACAATGTACAGAATGGATTACAAATTCCTGGAAGCTCTTTCAGACCGTCAGTGCAAGCATTCTCTGGAATTGCTCCATTAGATGTCAATGGTTATGACATAAAAGTAAGACTAAGCATGTATAAGGAATTCAACTTCTTTCCTTATGGAAGTCCGCCATCTGGGCGGTTTGTTGATGATGGGAAAGCCCCTTTGGATTTGAGGGCATACATGCTAGCTTGCAGGGATGGCGTGTTAGTAGCCAGGATTGATGGAGAAATCATATGCGAGGCCTATGCTCCATATAGATTTGCACGCCAATTCAAATGTTTGCAACAGATTGTTGTATCCCCTCCAGTACATGTCAGGTTAGAGCAACATCCGATGGTTGCTCGACAACTATGGTTGCTGACATCAAGAGAGAAGACTGGGGCAGTATTTGATCTACCAGTTGAAAAAGCGGCACATTATCTGACTACATTGTAGAGACCCGTAGCCTGACTTACATGGACTTTACATTACTTTTGCGGAATACTTAGTACATAACAAAAACACACACACATGGATCGTAATAGTTTAGTGTCTTTGGAAACTCGGAATAAAATCTTCTAATCCTGGTGAAAGATCTTCAAAATCTCCCACAAAGATCTTCCTTTTTTTTACCTAAAACCTTTCTTTATATCCTGGGGAAAAGAAAACATAAAAGGGTGAGCTCAAATGCTCAGTAAGGGTAAACAAAAGAAATATCAATCACATAATTTTCATAAGAACATAACATTTTTGGAAATCTTAACCTGCAAAAGAGAGCATAATTTCATAACATGGGATAAATCATAGTAGTGAAAATGAAACCATAACTTAAAACATTACTCATTGTGGCATACACACATAATCATAGAGAATCATTTCTTGTTAGTCAAGACTCATTGCCAAGACTATCTTAGTGGACAAAGTACCTTTCTGAATCGAGTAATCCTCGTTTCAGTCCTGTTTCACTGAACCGGTATAACCTACCATTCCAGCCATGTCTATCTTATGAGATATGAAATCTTTACCCAATGCATTGGAGGGAGATATAGGTCCCACCCATCTCTTAATGAATCCTTTCTTATGTGTGACACAAAATCATAAATCATACATCATTGCATAACCCATGTAATAAAAATGGGATTCTTAAACAACATGACATCATAAAACCATTCATATAAGATAAAGGAATTCATAAACATAATTTCATCACAACATAGTCAAATCAATGTAAAAATATGGATAGAAACAGAACCCTTTATTATCTTAGATGGAAAATAATTTTGATAAAACACTTGAAATGAATTCTTGAGGAAAATATCCTTTCTTCTTCAAAATCAATTTCTTTTCACAAAACATCATACAATTTTAAAAGAAAGAGATTTTATTAAAAATAGTCATGAAATATTTTGGAGGAAGGTTCATGAAAATAAGGCTTTATAAAACCGTAAAAATCCGTTCGTGCCGTATAAGTTAAAAAAACATTCTTCGTACTTTTGTCGGAAAAGTCAAAAAGTACCTCGTACGGAAAAACGACAAAAGATTCCTTTCATATTCTTTACTAAAAACTCACCTAAGGGATAAATTAGATTTAAACTGTTGTAAGTGGATGGAAACAATATTACATATTGAGGGAACATGGATGTGGATGATAAAATACACCCCAGTAAATACTTACGAATAAACAATCTCGGATAAAAATGAGATTGTGATATTTCCCTTACCTTAGGTCCGATTTGCTTTGTTCGTGTCCGAAGCTCCTCTTCTTTGGAACGCCTTTTTGAATCCTCCACTTAAGGAACTAAGATTGGTCTTTGGAGAAGACCAGGACCTCTAGGATTATTATAGGAAAGTGGAGAAGGGAAAATGTCAGGGGTTGGCCGAGCTTGAGTGCTCAAATTGGTGTGAGGAGGAGGGGGAGGAGGTGTCCTTTTATAGGGGAGGAGAGGGGCACCTTAGGAATATCTCAAAATATTATTTTAAATTAAAGTCAAAATCGGTTTATAATGGTTCCAAAGGGTCTTATTTCGAAGCTAAAGTGGGGATGGGTCGAAATCCTATCACCCAATAGAATTTAGACAAGTTTAGGATATTATTTTAACCTTATCAATTAGATTTAACTCTAAGTTAAATAATTTAACTTTTACCGTGTCTTTTTGTTTTCTTTCACTATATGGTTAATAAACTTACTATAACATGCCAAACGAACCCCAAATTATATATTATTAATACATATATCCTTATCTAAGTCATTTGGCCGAACCTTAGATTTTTAGGAAAAAAACAACAATTAATAATATAATATTTGATTTAAAAACTATTTTGTGTCAATTTTGACACTATTTGATATATGATTTTTGTGAAAGTCATAACAGAATTATATGTTCGAACCAAGTTGATTAAATCAACACTAATATATCATAGTAATCTAGAAAATTAGTGGAATTCATAAAAATTTTCAAATTATATTTATTTTGGTGTTTATAACATCAATTATGTCAATATTTCATTAATAAGATAATTACTGCATCATCGTTGTGTCATAAATAAATTAAATTATTTGATGTCTAAAAATTACAAATAAAATACCATCATGTAGGAAATCTTTTTAGCTTTCTAATGAATATTTACAATCGAATTTATCTTATGTATAACCCCATATTAAAAATTATTTACTTATTAAACTTTGATTTTTTCTATTTTAACCCTTCTTTAAATAAATTAATAATAAATGTCCTAATCTAATCCAAGTGGGCCTAAATGGTCATATTTTATTCCTAAGTTTGTTTTTGGTCGAATTACACTTGTCCAATAGAATTAGGACATGTGTTAGGGTAATATTAATATCATATTTACCCTTAGTTACCCTATTTACTATTAACCGCGGTAAAAAAAGTAAACAGTTACTATTCACCAAAAAAATATTTTCATCTCATTGAACCAAATTTTAGTCCTTGATATTAACCGTGTCTCTCGGATTTTTGAAATTCCATTCACAGAAGCGGTAAAATTATGTTTTATGCAAAATTCAGTTTTTAACCTACCACTTAGTAGTTTCACTATTCATCAAAAATTGATGTTTTTCAGAATAATGCCAAAATTTCATCCCAAGCTATATTTCATATTCCGAATTCAAAAATGAAGTCTATTTTACCAAATTCATAACATAAAAGTTGCATTAATTAATTTTATAATTAAATCCCGCTGTTAAAACAAATAGCGTGTTTTTAAGAAACAATATCTATCAAAAGATTGACACTTGTTTATGTCTGGTTTAAATGTGCAATTACATCCAATGACCAACATTGTATTAAATTGTAAAAATTTAATCTAAATACACTTTAAAACCACTCAAATTAATGATTTATCACTATTAATTATTTCGATTAAAAAAAGTTGTTTTTAATTATAATTTAGTAATTTTCACTATTCATCAGAATATGAAAGTTATCCGAAAAGTACCAAAATTTCACCTTAGGCTAAATTCGATACTCCGAATCCAAAAATGAAGTTCATTTTGAAAAATAAGATTTATAGAATTTTAAAAAGTGGTTATTACTATTCATAATGGCTAGTTTTAATAATATTTTAATAGCATATCGTTGTTTAATGAAACTCAGTATTGCGTATTACACACGCTATCGAGGAAGGTCGCGATTGCGTATAATGCAAGGCAAGTCAAGGATGTGTGTTGTGCAAGCTCCTTTTGGTGTAGCGTACAACACAAGACATTAGTAAAATAAAAAAGAATATTTTTCATAAAATCTCGGGCTGTTACATTCTACCCCCCTTAAAAATGAATTTCGCCCTCGAAATTCGTCGGGGTTATAAATGGTTTACTATTCGAAAGTTTCTTTAATAGAAACCCACATCGTAAAAGGGAATACCAAAACTTGGCTTTAAAAACTAAAGTATGAAATGTAACGATTACCCAAATAAACTAATCACTGGGTTTCCACATAGGTGAAAATATGGATATGGAAGAGAAATCTAACCATCATGTTCTGATGGAGAGTGGTAGAGAACATGGCTATGGAAAAGCCAGTAATCACAAATCCATAGATTTGTGATGATATAAGGTACCATCTGATTCATCGGGTATAAGATCACTAGGACAACATTTTTGGTTTTCAAGATCATTTCCCTAAAGTTGAAAATTTTCTTAGAATAAATACTTACTTTATTTTGATACAATATCACTGTTGTTCGTGCCTTGAACAATTTCCACTTCATCTCTTAAATAAATTAAGTTGAATTTGTTATTCGTGAAGTGTTAGCAGATCATGTGATAGAATGACGGGTCATTCCATCTGTCTCAAACAAAAGGTTAGCAAAAGTTATTAAATATACATAAGTCATTCTATAGTGAGATTAATCATATATGGTTCCTAAAATGGACTTATACTTCATATATCATACTGCTTAATATAATAAAACTAGTTTCTACTAAACAGGGACTTCCTGTAGGCCAGTGGTAGGCGATAAAGGCCAGTCGCACTTTGGTTGTGGGTTCGATTCCTACAGCCTTGTCCGAAGCGATGGGCAGTCGCCCGTCCTGCAGGTTGTCCCTTTTTCTAAAACTACGTTACTATAACATCCCATCAATAATATCGAAAATCTTCTATCCTTAAACAATACTAACTTATGTCCAACATAATCCAGTCTAATCTTTAGGCTTATACATAATACTGCAGTCCACTCTCATAATATAGTGACATCGATTACTAGAGATTTAATACTGTCGTTGATCCCCACATATCATAAGATATGTCTTGTTGGTCACATTCCAAACATTCAAAGTCCTTAATCGTGTATTCTCTTGAATACCTTAGTGAAAACATGAGTGCAGTTAAAAGTTAACACTTTCCACATACCAAAATCCTCAAAATTCTATATACTCAAACCATGATATCACTTAGTCCTTATATCAATCATGAGCTCATGAATACTATTAAACATTTCATTTTCTCGTCTTCATTATGCGCATATCATCTTATTTCCAAAAAAAAACATCTCAATCACTTTGAATACCACATCAATAAATATTGCAATACTCAATGATACAACATTATTTTGGAATCCGATTACATAAACACTTAATCATTCCACCACATCGTTGTCATATTCAACATTGCCAATAGTGATCGCATGTGATTTCCCTTTGTCCTTTGCCTTCAGTGGTTGCTCATGTTGATCATCACTAACCCTTGGATTAGGGCAATTATTAGCATAATGCCCCATTTCCTTGCACTTGAAGCATTGAAGTGTTGGCGGTGCGTTCTCTGCAGTGTTTGCTTTATTCACATCATTAGAAACCCTTTTTCCATTACTTCGACACTCAGCTGCTCGATGACCTTCTTTTCCACACTTAAAACATTTTCTAGTCCCTTTTAGACAATCTCCACCATGCTTCTTTCCACACTTTGTGCATAAGGAAACATTCATCTTCTTTTCACCATTATTCTGAGATTTCTCCTTGAACTCCATCTTTCGTTTCTTGTCAAAACCATGAGATGGATATGTAACACCAACTTCCATTTCTACCTTGATAGCACAACGCACAATTTCTTCATAGCTACTGAAGTCTCTTATAGCTAATGCCCTTCGAAGACTTGGTTTTAAGCCACAGAAAAATCGATCAACTTTACTTTCAGGTTGGATGATAATTCCAGAAGCATACCTTGCAAGTCTTGTAAAATTTGCTTCATAGGTACCAACAGATTCATCGTCCCTTTGCTTCAGTTCAAGAAATTCTTTCTCCATCTTTGTTCGAAGAATACGAGGGAAGTACTTACTGAAAAACAAGTTCTTGAACTCGTCCCATTCCATGGACTCAATTTCATCTCTTGGCCTCGTATTCTTGATAAGATTCCACCATTGATCAGCTTCACCTTCCAAACGATATACTGCTAAGATGACATTATCATGTTCAGAACATTGAAGAACTGAAAATATCTTTTCAGTAGTACTGATCCATTGTTCAGCCACAAGTGGATCAGAAGACCCACTGAAAGAAGGTGGACGTTGCCTCATGAAGGACTCAATAGAATATTGTTCCCTTCTCTGCTCATTTGGAAGTCCAGAATGATTCATTGCTTGTGTAAGTATAGAAATAAGATTTTGCACTCCATCTCCCATAACATTTGTTTGTTCAGGAGGGCAATCATTGCATTGTCCATTGCATTGATCAACACGGTTCCTTCGGGTTCCAGCCATCGTCTAAAACCCAAAAAGAATAGTGTGAGAGGCAAAAATCATGATAGGGAAAACAACATAATAAAGGGGGAGTACCTTCAATATCCAACATCTTAGGTTTAATTCTATGATCGTTAGCGTAATTCTATTACTATAACCTATACGTATACTTATCCCTAGGGACATCCCTAGACATACCTTAGAAATATCTCTAGGGATCTCACTAACGTTTTCGCATCCTAGTTTCCAAAGGTTGACTAAACCTTTCCTCTGATACCAACTGTAGAGACCCGTAGCCTGACTTACGTGGACTTTACATTACTTTTTCGGAATACTTAGTACATAACAAAAACACACACACAAGGATCGTAATAGTTTAGTGTCTTTGGAAACTCGGAATAAAATCTTCTAATCCTGGTGAAAGATCTTCAAAATCTCCCACAAAGATCTTCCTTTTTTTTTTTACCTAAAACCTTTCTTTATATCCTGGGGAAAAGAAAACATAAAAGGGTGAGCTCAAATGCTCAGTAAGGGTAAACAAAAGAAATATCAATCACATAATTTTCATAAGAACATAACATTTTTGGAAATCTTAACCTGCAAAAGAGAGCATAATTTCATAACATGGGATAAATCATAGTAGTGAAAATGAAACCATAACTTAAAACATTACTCATTGTGGCATACACACATAATCATAGAGAATCATTTCTTGTTAGTCAAGACTCATTGCCAAGACTATCTTAGTGGACAAAGTCCCTTTCTGAATCGAGTAATCCTCGTTTCAGTCCTGTTTCACTGAACCGGTATAACCTACCATTCCAGCCATGTCTATCTCATGAGATATGAAATCTTTACCCAATGCATTGGAGGGAGATATAGGTCCCACCCATCTCTTAATGAATCCTTTCTTATGTGTGCCACAAAATCATAAATCATACATCATTGCATAACCCATGTAATAAAAATGGGATTCTTAAACAACCTGACATCATAAAACCATTCATATAAGATAAAGGAATTCATAAACATAATTTCATCACAACATAGTCAAATCAATGTAAAAATATGGATAGAAACAGAACCCTTTATTATCTTAGATGGAAAATAATTTTGATAAAACACTTGAAATGAATTCTTGAGGAAAATATCCTTTCTTCTTCAAAATCAATTTCTTTTCACAAAACATCATACAATTTTAAAAGAAAGAGATTTTATTAAAAATAGTCATGAAATATTTTGGAGGAAGGTTCATGAAAATAAGGCTTTATAAAACCGTAAAAATCCGTTCGTGCCGTATAAGTTAAAAAAAACATTCTTCGTACTTTTGTCGGAAAAGTCAAAAAGTACCTCGTACGGAAAAACGACAAAATATTCCTTTCATATTCTTTACTAAAAACTCACCTAAGGGAAAAATTGGATTTAAACTATTGTAAGTGGATGGAAACAATATTACATATTGAGGGAACATGGATGTGGATGATAAAATACACCCCAGTAAATACTTACGAATAAACAATCTCGGATAAAAATGAGATTGTGATATTTCCCTTACCTTAGGTCCGATTTGCTTTGTTCGTGTCCGAAGCTCCTCTTCTTTGGAACGCCTTTTTGAATCCTCCACTTAAGGAACTAAGATTGGTCTTTGGAGAAGACCAGGACCACTAGGATTATTCTAGGGAAGTGGAGAAGGGAAAATGGCAGGGGTTGGCCGAGCCTCAGTGCTCAAATTGGTGTGAGGAGGAGGGGGAGGAGGTGTCCTTTTATAGGGGAGGAGAGGGGCACCTTAGGAATATCTCAAAATATTATTTTAAATTAAAGTCAAAATCGGTTTATAATGGTTCCAAAGGGTCTTATTTCGAAGCTAAAGTGGGGATGGTTCGAAATCCTATCAACCAATAGAATTTAGACAAGTTTAGGATATTATTTTAACCTTATCAATTAGATTTAACTCTAAGTTAAATAATTTAACTTTTACCGTGTCTTTTTGTTTTCTTTCACTATATGGTTAATAAACTTACTATAACATGCCAAACGAACCCCAAATTTTATATTATTAATACATATATCCTTATCTAAGTCATTTGGCCGAACCTTAGATTTTTAGGAATAAAATAACAATTAATAATATAATATTTGATTTAAAAACTATTTTGTGTCAATTTTGACACTATTTGATATATGATTTTTGTGAAAGTCATAACAGAATTATATGTTCGAACCAAGTTGATTAAATCAACACTAATATATCATAGTAACCTAGAAAATTAGTGGAATTCATAAAAAGTTTCAAATTATATTTATTTTGGTGTTTATAACATCAATTATGTCAATATTTCATTAATAAGATAATTACTGCATCATTGTTGTGTCATAAATAAATTAAATTATTTGATCTCTAAAAATTACAAATAAAATACCATAATGTAGGAAATCTTTTTATCTTTCTAATGAATATTTACAATCGAATTTATCTTATGTATAACCCCATATTAAAAATTATTTACTTATTAAACTTTGATTTTTGCTATTTTAACCCTTCTTTAAATAAATTAATAATAAATGTCCTAATCTAATCCAAGTGGGCCTAAATGGTCATATTTTATTCCTAAGTTTGTTTTTGGTCGAATTACACTTGTCCAATAGAATTAGGACATGTGTTAGGGTAATATTAATATCATATTTACCCTTAGTTACCCTATTTACTATTAACCGCGGTAAAAAAAGTAAAAAGTTACTATTCACCAAAAAAATATTTTCATCTCATTGAACCACATTTTAGTCCTTGATATTAACCGTGTCTCTCGGATTTTTGAAATTCCATTCACAGAAGCGGTAAAATTAAGTTTTATGCAAAATTCAGTTTTTAACCTACCACTTAGTAGTTTCACTATTCATCAAAAATTGATGTTTTTCAGAATAATGCCAAAATTTCATCCCAAGCTATATTTCATATTCCGAATTCAAAAATGAAGTCTATTTTACCAAATTCATAACATAAAAGTTGCATTAATTAATTTTATAATTAAATCCCGCTGTTAAAACAAATAGCGTGTTTTTAAGAAACAATATCTATCAAAAGATTGACACTTGTTTATGTCTGGTTTAAATGTGCAATTACATCCAATGACCAACATTGTATTAAATTGTAAAAATATAATCTAAATACACTTTAAAACCACTCAAATTAATGATTTATCACTATTAATTATTTCGATTAAAAAAAGTTGTTTTTAATTATAATTTAGTAATTTTCACTATTCATCAGAATATGAAAGTTATCCGAAAAGTACCAAAATTTCACCTTAGGCTAAATTCGATACTCCGAATCCAAAAATGAAGTTCATTTTGAAAAATAAGATTTATAGAATTTTAAAAAGTGGTTATTACTATTCATAACGGCTAGTTTTAATAATATTTTAATAGCATATCGTTGTTTAATGAAACTCAGTATTGCGTATTACACACGCTATCGAGGAAGGTCACGATTGCGTGTAATGCAAGGCAAGTCAAGGATGTGTGTTGTGCAAGCTCCTTTTGGTGTAGCGTACAACACAAGACATTAGTAAAATAAAAAAGAATATTTTTCATAAAATCTCGGGCTGTTACATACATTTTATGCCGAACACTGGATAGCATCATACCCTAAAGGGATATTGAATCACCCTGTATATCAAGTGGGAAAGAGGAAGAGGACTATAGAGAAAGAAACTCTTCCTCATGAAGGTGATGCTTCTCCTCCTGAAATAGGTTCAACAGACTCCTCCTCTAGAACTGATTCCTTGGATTATCATGATGGGGATGATGAGGCACAACCGGCAGCAAAACGGTTTCGTGCCCGATATAATCCTCCGGCCAGAGTTAAAATATAGCATCCCACCTTTTCATCACATAATCTTTCATTACATTTTACAAAACCGAGGATCTTTAAGGTTTAGTGTCTTGGAAACCAGGAACATAATAAATGAAAGAAAAAAAACATTCTTCTAAAACACTTGAAAGGCTTCTCCTCAAGTTCATCCTAGGTTCATTACTGCATCTCATAACCTGGGAACACACATCAAAATAAAGGGTGAGCAGAAGGCCCAGTAAGGGAAACAAGAGGAACATTTTACATGTGAGCTTGATATACTTCAATAATGACATGAAAAGAACTTTAAGGCATGAGAAATAAATCATGAGGAATTTCATAATAAAAACAACATTTTTCATAACTTGAATATGTGGCTACATCATTTAACATAGGCAATCATGAACATATCACCAAGGTCCATCCCCAAGGTGTCATTTGAAAATTACCAAGGTTATTCACCAAGTTATCGTGAAAATTGTAATCTCTAGTGGTTACATCATTACCCAATGCATTGGAGCGCTATTAGGGCGCACCCTTAAATTTGCCTTTATTATCATGTGAGCCACATATATCATCATCAAACATTTCATAAATAACCCACATAGCATAAAATAAATGGGTTTCATTTCATAATCACAACGTTTTAAAAACTGCTTTAAATACGTGATCTTTACGTCACTTTAAACCCACGGAAAGGGAAAGAGGGTTTCATGTATGTAAATCCCAGAATTTAAAATAGAACATTTTGATATATATGTGAATACCCCTGTAGAAATAAGAGCTTTTAGTATTCACTTTATAACATAAAATAATTTTTAGAAAAGAGAGAGAGACACTTTGCGACGAAAATTCTGCAACATAACGACTATGTTACAAGGTTTTAGAAAACATTGAGAAGAGAGGGGACATGGGTCAAACATTCATAAATGACCCATAAAACAGTAGAGGGACAAAATATAAGGGATTTAAGAACATGGTACTGAAATTTGAAAATATACCATATGAAATGAAGAACATGAAAGGAAGAAGAAAAAAAAACAAGATTCCTCTTGTGAAAATTCGGCAGCCTAACGGCGTCACTTAAACTTCAACAAAATTGAATTGACAAGGTCAAATAGGGTCTCTCATCATATGAACATAAGAGTCCAGTATGATAGATATAGAGATCATACCCCAACATAATATAAAGGAACTTGAAAGAATTGACATGAAAGTAGAACTTCAAAACGAGAAGGGTGAAGAACCACTTAAAACTTCGGCAGCCTAACGGCGCCACTTAAAACTTCAAAATACTGAATTGAAGAGATCAAATGGGGTCTCTCATCATATGAACATAAGAGTCCAGTATGATATATATAGAGATCATACCCCAACATAATAGAAAGGAACTTGAAAGAATTGACATGAAAGTAGAACTTCAAAACGAGAAGGGTGAAGAACCACTTAAAAATTCGGCAGCCTAACGGCGCCACTTAAAACTTCAAAATACTGAATTGAAGAGATCAAATGGGGTCTCTCATCATATGATCATAAAAGATCAGTATGATAAATATAGAGATCATACCCCAACATAATTAAAATGAACTTGAAAGACTTGACATGGAAGTAGAACTTTGAAAAAGAGAAAGATGAATGAATCCCTTGAAAATTCGGCAGCCTAACGGCACCACTTAAACATTCTTAAAACGAAATGATGAGAGTAAGAGGGGGTCTTTAATCATATGAACATAAAAAGGGCAGTAAGAGGAGTATAAAAGAACATCCTCCAAAATAAGAACATGGATCATAAAAGGAATGACATAAAAGAGATCACTTGAAAAGAAAGAGAGGGGTCGGATCCCTTACCTTAAAATGTAACTCTTAAACCTCAAAGGTTGGGACCTTGAGGGCTTGGGGGCACCTTGGGAGGACTCCTTGGGAGGTAATGAGACCAGAACTTCGTTGGGGAAGAGTTGGGAGTCGAATGGATGAGAGGATGACTTGGTATTTATAGGGAAAGTGAGGGGACAAGGCATTAATGGCAAAGGGACACCTCATTAGTGGTTTTGGAAAAACCATGGGCTTGCCCATGGTATTTGCCCATGGTATTGGCCACTTGGGACACCTCATAACTTATCTCACTATTAATAATTCGATCATATTGATTACAAACTTAATACATCATTTAATGATGTCATTAAACACCCGTAACTTAAAAACTGTATTTTCACTATTCATCAAAAATTCAACTTTCTCAGAATAATCCCAAAATTTCACCTTAACCAAATATCAACGCTCTGATTACAAATATGAACTCCATTTTATAAAAATAATTTTCTAAATATTTTTAATTTAATTTTTAAATAAAAACACTATTCATCGAAAATTCATTTTTTTCAGAAAAAACCCCAAAAATTACCATAACATAATATCGATGCTCTGAGTTCAAAAATAAAGTCATTTTTATAAAAATAATTTTATAATTATTTTTAATTAAATTTTTAATTAAAAAACACTATTCACCCGAAAAAACTAATACTTGAATAATAATTAATGAAACCGTTATTTAACTATTTTATTGAATAACATTATTTAATCAAGGTGCCTAGATTATTTTAAAAATTTCTTTAAGTGAGATTACTAATCCATTTGGTCATATTACTAATCCTAATCATAAAATCACTATTCATAATTTACTATTCATCAAAAATCAAGTTGATCTTATTAGACTCTAAATTTCGTACTGAACATAATTGTAGAAGACCATTTTTCGAAAATCATTACACATTTTTAATTATTTAAGGTTTACACAACCATTTTAAAAATATCATTTTTCTAAAATTCATCAAAAATATGCATACAATATTTATCCGGTCATTTGAAAATTCATAAACATCATCATAAGAAGAAATCCAAATTTTTATTTAAAAAAAAAATTACACAAGGCAATTACGGTCTCGTTACATAACCCCTTATAATACCAGCATAGGACCTAAGAGTAAGGTGTGCTAGGGTGATAGAATTTTGGGGCGGCTCAGTCAACATTGCCCGAGTAGTAATTTCTATCAGTTTGAACTTCTCGCGAAGGCGATTCCGTTCTAGCTTCACGTGATGAAGTTCGGCTTAGATTTGGTCCAGAGCAAAGCCCAATGGTGCTACCTCCTTCCCAATCTCTATTAGATGGGCTTCGATCGGCCCAAGTCTACTAGGTGAGGCCATCAAATCTTCTTTCTATAATAATTAACCAAGATTACTTAAATATAGAGACAATAATCAAAACATTTTGTTCACGGTGGTCATATTGACCGATGGTCATATAACACTCAAAAACCAATCGTCTCATTTTATTTATAATCATGTTTATCAAATAAAACATTTTTTTTGAGTATAAAAAATAACACATGAAATTAGGAAACAAGATTTATTCAAAATTTCGGGTCGTTACAATCTTCCCCCCTTAAGAAATTGCGTCCTCGCAATTTTTTTTAAATTGGGTTTTGAAATATCATTGAAAGTCCCACATCGGAAAAAGAGTTAGTAACACCATTACTTTAAAAGAAAGAAAAGGAAGTACAAAGGCCACCCGAGTCAACCCACACTCGGGTTCCATGTAGGAAAACATGGACATGGAGGAAAAAACAAAGGGTCAGTTCTGAGAGAGAGTGATAGAGAACATGATTAAGAGAAAGTTAACCATGATAAAATCCCAAACTTATGATGTGTGTAAACGGTCTTTGATTACCTAGTAGGAAACGTAAACCAACAACATTTTTGTTTTACATTTCCTTTCATAATTTTGAGGATTTCATTTACTACATAGAACAAAAACATAAGAAAATATACCTACCTTCAAGTAGAGTTTCATCCTTTAACAAGTCCCTACCAACACTAATCTTTTCTCCAAATGATGAGAATTCAAAAACACTTGGTCTCATAAAAGCACAAGAATCATCTTCTATAGAATCACATAATCTACAAAAGATTAACTATCTATTTCTTCTATCTTTAAACATTATCCCAAAAACAGAAAGGTTAAGGTAAAACAACTCTTCAAAAAGAAAGAATCTCATAGGAATAGAACCTACTTTTAAATCTTCAAAGTTCCATGGTACTACCCAACGTTCATCATAGACCACTCCATAAATAACGGTCCTTAAAATTCCTCAAAAAAAACCAAACTAAGATTGAAACCCAAATACAAGAAGGATTTGATAACATAGTCTTCCAAAAAAACTTCACTGTTCATCTCCAGACAACATCAACCACTCCTAACATCTTATAACAAAAGTATCTAAACTAAACATATTTTACCCAAGATAGGTTAATCATTCCCAAAAGTAACCTAAATTACTATAAGTCCACCTTAAATTCATCAATTCTTCAAAATATAAGTCAACCTTACTCCTCAATGAAAATACTATAGTAATCTATTTACCTCGATCATATAGGGTCCCCAAAATAGTGAATGCCTTCCAAAATAATAATCATCTTTTAATCCCCAAATCAACTCTGACATATTAATACGGAAATTGTCGCATTTCCTATCACATTGGTTGTTGGGACACGTTATTCCATTTCCCACCATTAACTAAGAAGATAAAGTATAATTAGAGGCTTAAATACTTAACCAATAATCATGAAAAGGAACTTAAAGCATATAAGGATAACTTGTAGAAGAAAAGTATACCCTAACTTGTGATCCCCTAGGTTCCCATCTAGGTTATCCATGATCATATATTCTTATGTGAATATTTATTTTATTTTATCTTTGTTCCTTTAATAATGGTTCATACTAAGCTTATGAATTTACCAAAGCATATCCCCCGGGAGTGTCGTAACCAAGAGTGCAGCAAGGCCCGTTGTCGTGTACCAGTTCCCGTTCGAGTCTAGCTCAAAGCGGTGTTTTCGGGTTTTACCCCTATGTACATCTGTGCCAGAGCCACCTCTACCTGCTCGTATCCAGACAGGGATGTATTTTCTTGGAAACCCCTTACTCAATACTCACCAAAATACCATGAAGATTTCCTATATTTAAACTCTTCTATAGGGTTCTTCCTAAAGTTTTTATATCCTAATTTCCACAAATAACTAAACCATCCTTTGATACCAACTATAGCATCCCACCTTTTCATCACATAATCTTTCATTACATTTTACAAAACCGAGGATCTTTAAGGTTTAGTGTCTTGGAAACCAGGAACATAATAAATGAAAGAAAAAAAAACATTCTTCTAAAACACTTGAAAGGCTTCTCCTCAAGTTCATCCTAGGTTCATTACTGCATCTCATAACCTGGGAACACACATCAAAATAAAGGGTGAGCAGAAGGCCCAGTAAGGGAAACAAGAGGAACATTTTACATGTGAGCTTGATATACTTCAATAATGACATGAAAAGAACTTTAAGGCATGAGAAAGAAATCATGAAGAATTTCATAATAAAAACAACATTTTTCATAACTTGAATATGTGGCTACATCATTTAACATAGGCAATCATGAAAATATCACCAAGGTCCATCCCCAAGGTGTCATTTGAAAATTACCAAGGTTATTCACCAAGGTATCGTGAAAATTGTAATCTCTAGTGGTTACATCATTACCCAATGCATTGGAGCGCTATCAGGGCGCACCCTTAAATTTGCCTTTATTATCATGTGAGCCACATATATCATCATCAAACATTTCATAAATAACCCACATAGCATAAAATAAATGGGTTTCATTTCATAATCACAACGTTTTAAAAACTGCTTTAAATACGTGATCTTTACGTCACTTTAAACCCACGGAAAGGGAAAGAGGGTTTCATGTATGTAAATCCCAGAATTTAAAATAGAACATTTTGATATATATGTGAATACCCCTGTAGAAATAAGAGCTTTTAGTATTCACTTTATAACATAAAATAATTTTTAGAAAAGAGAGAGAGACACTTTGCGACGAAAATTCTGCAACATAACGACTATGTTACAAGGTTTTAGAAAACATTGAGAAGAGAGGGGACATGGGTCAAACATTCATAAATGACCCATAAAACAGTATAGGGACAAAATATAAGGGATTTAAGAACATGGTACTGAAATTTGAAAATATACCATATGAAATGAAGAACATGAAAGGAAGAAGAAAAAAAAACAAGATTCCTCTTGTGAAAATTCGGCAGCCTAACGGCGTCACTTAAACTTCAACAAAATTGAATTGACAAGGTCAAATAGGGTCTCTCATCATATGAACATAAGAGTCCAGTATGATAGATATAGAGATCATACCCCAACATAATATAAAGGAACTTGAAAGAATTGACATGAAAGTAGAACTTCAAAACGAGAAGGGTGAAGAACCACTTAAAACTTCGGCAGCCTAACGGCGCCACTTAAAATTTCAAAATACTGAATTGAAGAGATCAAATGGGGTCTCTCATCATATGAACATAAGAGTACAGTATGATATATATAGAGATCATACCCCAACATAATAGAAAGGAACTTGAAAGAATTGACATGAAAGTAGAACTTCAAAACGAGAAGGGTGAAGAACCACTTAAAAATTCGGCAGCCTAACGGCGCCACTTAAAAATTCAAAATACTGAATTGAAGAGATCAAATGGGGTCTCTCATCATATGATCATAAAAGATCAGTATGATAAATATAGAGATCATACCCCAACATAATTAAAATGAACATGAAAGACTTGACATGGAAGTAGAACTTTGAAAAAGAGAAAGGTGAATGAATCCCTTGAAAATTCGGCAGCCTAACGGCACCACTTAAACATTCTTAAAACGAAATGATGAGAGTAAGAGGGTGTCTTTAATCATATGAACATAAAAAGGGCAGTAAGAGGAGTATAAAAGAACATCCTCCAAAATAAGAACATGGATCATAAAAGGAATGACATAAAAGAGATCACTTGAAAAGAAAGAGAGGGGTCGGATCCCTTACCTTAAAATGTAACTCTTAAACCTCAAAGGTTGGGACCTTGAGGGCTTGGGTGCACCTTGGGAGGACTCCTTGGGAGGTAATGAGACCAGAACTTCGTTGGGGAAGAGTTGGGAGTCAAATGGATGAGAGGATGACTTGGTATTTATAGGGAAAGTGAGGGGACAAGGCATTAATGGCAAAGGGACACCTCATTAGTGGTTTTGGAAAAACCATGGGCTTGCCCATGGTATTTGCCCATGGTATTGGCCACTTGGGACACCTCATAACTTATCTCACTATTCATAATTCGAACATATTGATTACAAACTTAATACATCATTTAATGATGTCATTAAACACCCGTAACTTAAAAACTGTATTTTCACTATTCATCAAAAATTCAACTTTCTCAGAATAATCCCAAAATTTCACCTTAACCAAATATCAACGCTCTGATTAAAAATATGAACTCCATTTTATAAAAATAATTTTCTAAATATTTTTAATTTAATTTTTAAATAAAAACACTATTCATCGAAAATTCATTTTTTTCAGAAAAAACCCCAAAAATTACCATAACATAATATCGATGCTCTGAGTTCAAAAATAAAGTCATTTTTATAAAAATAATTTTATAATTATTTTTAATTAAATTTTTAATTAAAAAAAACTATTCACCCGAAAAAACTAATACTTGAATAATAATTAATGAAACCGTTATTTAACTATTTTATTGAATAACATTATTTAATCAAGGTGCCTAGATTATTTTAAAACTTTCTTTAAGTGAGATTACTAATCCATTTGGTCATATTACTAATCCTAATCATAAAATCACTATTCATAATTTACTATTCATCAAAAATCAAGTTGATCTTATTAGACTCTAAATTTCGTACTGAACATAATTGTAGAAGACCATTTTTCGAAAATCATTACACATTTTTAATTATTTAAGGTTTACACAACCATTTTAAAAATATCATTTTTCTAAAATTCATCAAAAATATGCATACAATATTTATCCGGTCATTTGAAAATTCATAAACATCATCATAAGAAGAAATCCAAATTTTTATTTAAAAAAAAAATTACACAAGGCAATTACGGTCTCGTTACATAACCCCTTATAATACCAGCATAGGACCTAAGAGTAAGGTGTGCTAGGGTGATAGAATTTTGGGGCGGCTCAGTCAACATTGCCCGAGTAGTAATTTCTATCAGTTTGAACTTCTCGCGAAGGCGATTCCGTTCTAGCTTCACATGATGAAGTTCGGCTTGGATTTGGTCCAGAGCAAAGCCCAATGGTGCTACCTCCTTCCCAATCTCTATTAGATGGGCTTCGATCGGCCCAAGTCTACTAGGTGAGGCCATCAAATCTTCTTTCTATAATAATTAACCAAGATTACTTAAATATAGAGACAATAATCAAAACATTTTGTTCACGGTGGTCATATTGACCGATGGTCATATAACACTCAAAAACCAATCGTCTCATTTTATTTATAATCATGTTTATCAAATAAAACATTTTTTTTAGTATAAAAAATAACACATGAAATTAGGAAACAAGATTTATTCAAAATTTCGGGTCGTTACATAAAAGACCCACTCCATCAGCTCCTGGTGAGTTATTTGATTGTAATAACTTCAATCACTGCTACTTTATAAAGTAATAAGTCTCACTTTCTTATTCTCTATCTGTAGTTGCAGGAGTCGGGAAGAAATTAAAATCAAAAATTGTAGGACCTTCCTCACAGCCTTTATATCTAAGACCAGAGGCTGTTCAGCTATGGCAGAGCTTATACTGTGATACTGAGACCGCCTGGCTGGATTTGTGTGAGGGCCTACAACTTCCTGGGATAGGATATCTTCTAGCTTCTAAAGACCTTCAATATGGAGATAACCCCAATGAAGTGCGAGCTTACATCAGAGAGCTGGAAATGCTCATATATGCCACTGATAATTCGGTTCCTATCACCAGGCGGGTGAAGGAAATGATTGATCGTGGCACCACTGAGGGGGCTGGTGGTTCTGGAGATGTGGAGTGGCAAGAGTACGTGGCTCCTGAAGATATAAGTTTTCTTTCCTTATTTTCTTTGCAACTTGATTTCAGTTGAAGCTTTGTTACTTAAGGAAGTTATTTTCTTCATCTTGCAGCTTGCAAAGAAAGGGACCGGGGTTCCTTCGCCACAATATAGCCCTGGTGGTACCGCTGTTGGGGCTGCTGCTGATTCTCCTCGCGAACCAGGCGAGATATCTCCAGGCCAGCAGGCCATGAATGAGGCACTGGACATAGCCTTTCATTCGCCAATCCAAGTGCCAATAAAGGAGACAACTGAAACTCCAAAAGAACAAAAGAAGACAAGGCAACGAAGGAGGAAATCCTTAGCTAAACGTTTCATTAGCAGTGGTAAGTCTTTCGAACAATCATGAGTTTATACCCATAATCATATGGTTACTCATATTTCTGAGGATTGCAGGGGCTTCTTCAATTTCCCCCTTGAGGGAAGGGACTGATCCTTCTTCAAAGGTTGTGGAGGGTGCTGTAGAACAACCACAGACTCAAGCTAACTTGGTTGCTCCTAGAGAAGAGCTACCATCCATTCCCAGTATCCCTCCCACTACTGAAGAGGTTGTCCAGGGTCAGGGGTTGCAGGACATAAGTCAGCAAGAAGACGTAGCAAATGCTCCCACTGGTGAGACTAACCAAGATTCTGAAGTATCATTAGATGAAATGATGAATCAAGGAATGACTTTTGAAGATTTTTATGATCATGCTAGATTGTCATGTGATTTAGAAGACCTTGGGCGTGAGTGTTACCCTTCGCCCAAATTTTTCTTTTAAAAACAAAACATATTTCTAATCATGATGTAAAATAATATGCAGTTTCTTCCGTAGAAGCTGCTGAACTGCCAATGCCCGAAGAGGGTGTGGACACTGATGTCAACCCTATCATTGCGGAAACATTAGCTCAAGTAGAGCTAAATCCAATAAACTCTCCTGAGACCCATCTTGAAAATCCTGTTGAAACCGGGAGAGATGGGGAGATGTCTTCTCATGTTGCTGAACCACCATTGGGTAAGGGATAACAATATTTGTGATTGTACTTTATTTGCAAGACAATCCATTCTTTTGTTATCCTTTAAGATTCAACTAAAATCTTTCAATTGATCATGTAGGGCCATCAACTGTAATGGCTAGATCCGGAGATGAGGCTTCAGCCTCTGCCCCAACGGTAATTGAAAGTGAAGAAGCCCAAGTCAGAGGGGAAAGAGCAGGACAAGGCACTTCCTTAAGCATGTTAATTCCAGATTACATACCCCCTTCTGACGAAGATGTTGAATCAGATCCAGAGATGCTCAACGCGTTCAGCTTTTCACGACGTAAGGCATGGAACAACATATGGAACATCATATAGGGGGTGCCTTTAGAAGAGCTACCATAAAAAATTTCCCGATTGTCATCCCAATTTGTTATAATGGGACTTGGTGGTTTTGGGTATGAAAAGATCCATGCTGCGGTGAAACAGATTATTTTCAGGAGGGAGCAAATGCAGACAAGTCGCGAAGATTTGACCAGAGTGAAATTGTCAGTCAACATAGGCGAATTTGAGGCTGCGATATCCCAGGCTGAAGCTGATTATGCTGTCAAGATGAAGGATCTGAAGCAAAAAATCAAAGAAAGGGTCGTCCAGCAGGTGCAACTCCAGCAACAGTTAGATGCCGTTACTGGGGAGCTTGATTAGCTTAATAAATCATTGGATGAAACTCATATGAATGGCATGAAAGCCATTGCAGATGCTAAGAAGGCACTTCAGCAAGCTGAAAAGAGTGAAGCTGGTCAAGTGCACGAGCTTCAAGTAACTATTGATAAGGCTCAGGATGCTATACATCAAATGAAGACTTATGTTGACAATCTTCTGTAATTCTTGAAAAAGAGAAGAGATTCCAGTCTGTGGATGTCCTTCTAACTCTTGTGTATCAATGAAAAACACTTTTGTCTTCAATCATTTGTACTTGCATTCTTCCATTACCTGCTTCAAATTTACTTAAGCCAATGGGCTTAGTAAGCATAGTTTGATTTTTACTAGGATTATTACAAATAACCCTACAAACTTTGAACCTTTTAACTGCTCAATATTACCTAAATCATACAAAAAAATGTATATTTAGTGAGCTGGAACTTGACTTTTATTCAGAGTTCCTTTGTCTTTTGTGTGGGCAGTTTAAAGTCATGCACGCCGGACATAAAGGGGCTAATGTTTAAGGTCGAAATAGCTTTGACCAAAAAATGGATTAAAATGGATTCAATTCCTTGACAATTTATCTGAAAACATATTTACCATACTCAAGTATGAGGGAAAAAAAATGTAAACTATGGCTTAAGAATATTTGAATTTGAGGAATGATATGAAAAAGAGCTAAATAGCATTAGAAGAGGTAGTTTCCAAGAATGAAGTTACTATTATTTAACAAAACCCGTTAGGGGGTTCAAATATGCAGGGCCACCTATGGGCATTGGCTGCATAGTCAAATAAAATAGCATCTTTTCGCTGACAAGTCTGTTATGTGGACTGTTTATGCAAGGCCACCTATGGGCACGTGCTGCATAGTCAGGAAAAAGAACTCCCAGAAATTTACTTTCCTAGTGCTAAAAGTCAGTGAAAGTTTATGGAGATTCAAATTTTCTAAAGCATAGAGTTTGTTGTATGGAAAGAGGTACTTGAATATGGAGAAGATATTTCCAAACAAGAATATCAAAGAACTGGATGAATATCACTCCTACGAAGGTCTGACCCAAACGTAGGGAAGAAGAATAAACCATAGACTTGAATACTTTTAGATCATGAAAAAGGATATGGGACAAATACGTTAAGGATGGCTATTTTTGCGGATCCCTACATATTGTCGTTTAAGACAAATAAGGACAAAAAGAGGCATTCTTCCCAAGAATGAAGTTACAATTATTTAACAAACCCGTTAGGGGGTTGAAAACATGCAGGGCCACCTATGGGCATTGGCTGCATGGTCAAATAAATAGCATCTCTTGGCTGACAAGTCTGTTATGTGGACTGTTTATGCAAGGCCACCTATGGGCACGTGCTGCATAGTCAGGCAAAAGAATTCTCAGAAGTTTGACATTTTTGTGACTATAAGTCATGAAAAGGGTTATGAAGATCTGAAAATATTTAAGGTTAGGATTATAATACATAAAGATGGGTATTTTCCAATGTATATAGAGATACATAGGTCAATGAAAACCATAATCATGTTGTGGCTGGGTCCTGAATTGAAACTTGGACTTCACTACGTATCTCATAAGAATGAGAATCAAGCCATACGTAGTTCTTAAAATGCAGTTTAACGTCGTGCAGGACGAAAGTATGAGTGATCTTAGTTTAGGGTCATAGAATTCGGACCATAATAATGAATACACAGTGTGTGTTTTCATGAAGACTTTTCAGCCAAGGGACTGAAAGTGAAATTTGGGGTTAGGCCCAAAAGACTTGGGACTGGATTCGAGGGACACTCGAATGTTCCTACGTATCCCATAAGGATGGGAATCAAGTCCACGTAGTTCTAGATCTACCCTTTGTACAAATTTGGTTCGTACATGTGAAGGGTGAAAAGGGGACTTTAGTGCAATGATGGTTTTAACCTAAGATAAAAAGTTTAGGCATTACCATGTATGTACGTAGTCTTTTGAAAAATGAAAACCATGATTGAAAAAAGAATCAATGTTAATAATGGTTCCTTCTCAAATGAGGAAATCAAAGAATATTGTAGTTTATTGTCGTACCGGACAAAAGTGTTGTATAGTTTAACGTCATATAACAAGGACGAAAGTGAATCAATGTAAAGATATTGATTCCAGGGGTGGTTTCACAAATCATCATCATATGAGATGGTGGTGAACCAATGTGAAGAGATTGTTTTTGGGATTGAACCTTTGGGAGGTTGCCTACATACCCAGCCTGGAGGGCAAGGATCAAAGTCCGTGTAGTTCAATTAAAGAATGAATTAATGATCAAGTTGTTCTTGTGGACAATGATCTAAAAAAAATGTTGTTGGGACTTACACATGGTTAGTGGCCCAAAGGGAGTGTTATGGTTGATGTTCGCTCTAAGCTCACGTGAGTCATACTCGGTGTGAGAAACAAGAGGTAATAACAACCTTAACGATGCACAGTTTAATGTCATGTAGGACATATCAAGGACTTTCTGTACAGTTTAGCGTCATGTAGTTAGGACGATGGGGACAATACAGTTTAACATCATATTGGACGAAAGGGGGATTGTGTAGTTTTAATGTCATGCTGGACTTTTGATGATTATATAGTTTAACGTCTTTCCGGACGTGAGGGACTTTTATACAGTTTAGCGTCATGTAGTTAGGACGTCACAGTTTAACGTCTTGCTGGACATATTTGCAAATAGTTTATGGTCATATACATGGACCAGGGATGATGCAGTTTAAAGTCATACGGGACCATTGCTGTATAGTTTAACGTCATATAGCAAGGACGAACTGGTGTTGTACAGTTTAAAGTCATGTAGCTAGGACTAAGGTGAACCAATATGAGGATATCAGTTCTGGGTATTTTTTACAGTTTAATGTCATGCTGGACGATGAAAGTGCCACACGGTTTAATGTCATGTTGCTAGGACACAATATAGTTTAATGTCATCTCGGACAAAATATAGGAACTTCTATACAGTTTATTGTCATGTAGGACAAAATCAGGGACTATGCAGTTTAAAGTCTTGCAGTTAGGACTATTGGTGCTGCACAGTTTAGTGTCATGTTGCAGGGACATAAGTGCGAATAGTTTAAGGTCATATGCATGGACCGTACAGTTTATCGTCATGCTGGACGTATTATATTTTAATGTCATCTCGGACAGAAGTGTGACACAGTTTAATGTCATGTTGGACGAAGTTGTAGTTTAAGGTCATACTGGACCATTGCTGTATGAAACAAATGTAAGAGTCTTGGTTTTGGGAACAATATTTTGTGTTTATACAAAATACTTCTTCAGAAATATGGCATTAGTTGGAGTCGTGATGTGTTCTCCATCCATTGAGATTAGAGAATACGCTCCATTGGAGTAGACCTTATGTATTGAATAAGGTACTTCCCATTTTGGTTCAAGCTTGGGAGGCTTCTTTCCTGGTATCATTGGTGTTCTGAGAACCAATACCAATTCTCCCTGAATGAATGAACGAAGACGAACTTTTTTGTTAAAAGCTCGTGCTATTCGATTCTGATAGATTTCCAAGTGGTGCAAAGTGCACAATCTTTTCTCATCTAACTGTTCCAATTAATTCAACCGCTTTTGGGATTGCTCATCTGTTGATAACTGATCACAAATGGCTATTCTGAGTGAGGGAAATTGAACTTCAATTGGCAAGACTGCTTCTGTTCCATATACCAATGAATATGGAGTAGACCGCGTTGCATTACGAGTGGTAGTCCGATAAGCCCATAAAGCATGATAGAGTTTATCAGGCCATGACCTCTTATCTTTATCCACCAACTTTTGCAGTATATTTGAAAGAGTCTTGTTGAAGGCCTCTATCTGGCCATTAGCCGCTGCATGATATCGAGATGAATGGTTGGACTTAATGTTATATTCTTGATACAATCTCTTTACCTCAGAAGAACAGAAGTTGGTGCCGTTGTCTGTCAATATGGTATGAGGGACACCAAATCTAGTAATGATGTTAGACTTGATGAAGCTAACAATGCATTTAGAACTGACTTCTTTGAGAGGTACTGCCTCTGCCCATTTGGAAAAGAAATCAGTAGCAGTAAGAATGTACTTAAACTGCTTGGCCGTAGCTGAAGGGTAAGGTCCCACCACATCCATTCCCCATGTGGAAAATGGCCATGAGTATATAGCTGTATGAAGCAACTCTGGAGGTTGATGAATGAAGTTGGAATATACTTGGAATGAATGACACTTCTTTGTGAAATTAACACAATCTTGTATCATTGAAGGCCAGAAGTATCCAAGCCTTCGAATTTGATCAGACAATCTATGTCCAGACTGGTGGGCACCACAGACTCCTGCATGCACTTCTTTTATGACAGCCATTGTCTCTTCACCATCAATACATCTGAAGAGAACTCCATCAAAACCACGTTTGTAGAGAATTTTCTCGAGGTGGTTTGGACCATCATAAAGAGTAAAATTGACCACACGTCGCCGAATTTGTTCTCTCTCGGCTCTATCAGGTGGAAGTGTTCCATTTTGAAGGTATTCCCTGATAGGTGACATCCATCCTGTAGTATGACCATATGGTTCAGGAATGGGACTAATTTCACTAATTTCCTCTGTTCTGACTTGAACATAAGGTAAAATTGCACGACGGTGGGCAATACAGATGGTTGTCTCGTCCCGATTTGGATCTGCTAAAGTTGTGGCTATATTATCCAGTGCGTCAGCTTGAGCATTTTGTGATCTTGGGACATAAGAAAATGTCGGTTCTGTAGGGAATTCTGACATTAACTCTCTGACGTAATCATACAAAGGGATTAATTCTTCTTTTCTGATGGCATAATCCCCATTGACTTGTTTGATTACCAGGTCTGAATCACCTTTCACCTTTAAGTGATTCACTTGTGCTTGAAGTGATAACTCCAAGCCTGTAATGAGAGCTTGGTATTCAGCTTCATTGTTGGTACCACCTTCCCACAACAAAAAGGAATAAGGTAACACTGCCTTATCTGGAGAAATGAGCACAATTCCTAAACCAACTTTGTTGAATTTAGGATTTTCCATTTTCTTCCCTGTTGGACTTCTAGAAGCACCATCAAAATACATTTCCCATGTTTGAGGACTCTCTTGAATAGAAAAAACTTCCTCATCAGGGAGTTCGATATCTGAATACGTGTCTTCCACTGAAGGGTGTTCAGCCAGGAAATCAGCCAGAGCTTGGCCCTTAATTGCCTTTTGAGACACATACTAGATGTCGAACTGCTGTAGAATAACCGCCCACCTTGCCAGACGTCCTGTAAGCATTGGACGACTAAGGATGAATTTGAGTGGATTATTACGAGATACCAATTGGACCTCGTGATGTTGCAGGTAGTGTCTCAGTTTCTGAACTGCAAAGATTAATGCTAGGCATCATTTTTCAATACTCGAATACCGGGTTTCTGCTTCAAGCATAGTTCTACTAAGATAGTAGAGACTATTTTCATTCCCAGCATCATTCTTTTGAGCGAGAAAGGCACCCAATGATCGCTCTAAAGCTGTCACATAGAGGATAAGAGGCCTACCCTCAACAGGTGGCATGAGTACTGGTGGACTTAAGAGGTATTTCTTGAGAACATCAAATGCTTCTTGACATTCTTCAGTCCACTGGTAAGTGACTCCTTTCTTCAATAATTTGGTAAAAGGTAAACTTTTGCCTGCCAAATTGGCGATGAAACGCCGAATATAGGCTATGTGTCCTTGAAGTCCTCTTAATTCTTTCAAATTCTGAGGAGGTGACATACCAAGGATTGATTTGGCCTTCTCAGGATCGACTTCAATACCACGATGGCGTACAACAAAGCCGAGGAATTTTCCTGAGGTTACCCCAAAAGCACATTTTAAGGGGTTCATCTTCAAATTATGTTGTCGAAGCTTGTGGAATATGATTTCCAAATCAGCCAAGTGATCAAAACGTTGTTTGGATTTAACCACCAAATCATCTACATAGCATTCAACAAATTTCCCTAGAAAAGGTTTGAAGATACGATGCGTGGCGCGTTGATATGTTGCACCTGCATTCTTTAAACCAAAGGGCATCACCCGGTAACAAAACACACCTTGAGGGGCTCTGAAGGCTGTATATTCCTCATCTTCTGGGGCCATTCAGATCTGATTATATCCAGAATATCCATCCATGAAAGAAAGTACTTCATAGCCAGCCGTCGCATCAATTAAGAGTTCTGTAATCGGAACTGGAAAATCATCTTTGGGACAATACCGATTAAGATCTCTGAAATCGATGCAAACCCTAATTTGTCCGTTCTTTTTCATTACTGGGACAATATTAGCCAACCATTTGGGATATTGAACTTCTCTGACGAAGTTAGCTTTGATAAGCTTATCCACTTCAGCCTCGATTTTGGAAGCATAGGTTGGGTGTGTTCTTCTCGCGGCTTGCTTGAATCCTCGATGTTCTTTTGGCAAACCCAAATGATGGGTGGCAACATCAGGATCAAGGCCAGGCATCTCTGTATAATTCCAAGCAAAAATATCTTTATTTTGCTTTAGAAAAGAAATATACATCTCTTGTTCTTCAAGGGTCATGGCCGCACTAATTAAAGTGGGGCGTGGATCTTTCTCTGTACCCAGATTTACTTCTCTGAGTTCATCCACAGTGGTAGAGATACCCTCTTCAAATGCTGGAGGAGCATCTCTAAGATCTTCCTCTTCCTCTTCATCATGTGTTATTTCTTCCGTTTCTACTTGCAAAGTAGATGAAAAAACGAAATTCTCATGATCATAAGAGATGTCAAAATTTTCACATTTTGAAGAAGAAGCTTCCATTTCCGACCCTATTGATGAAAAAGGGTATTCTTTGGGAAATAAAGTGGAGATGATGGATTGAGAATCGACATCAACATTCACCTATGGTGTTGCTATAACTTCTTCTGGCCTGATTAGCGATGTATAGACTTGTTGGATTTCAGCAGACGAAATGAAAACGTCACCACTTATGCTTTCATCACTGCTTGGTAAGTTACCAATTTCTCCCATGTTGTCTGGCTCGATTGCCGTAATTGACATTATGGATCTTTCCATAAGAGTATTTTGATTTGGGCCTATTTTGTCAATTTGACTGATAGGTAACACATAATCTGTACTCACATGTGAAAATGGATTTATTGGAATTTTTTACAAACCATATGGAGCATTAACTTTGGTAATTTCCTTCATTGTAGATTTTTCTCTTCCCTTCATGTGATAAAATTCCGCCTCAATGTATTGAGACTCACATGTTTTGAACAGGGCCTTATCACCATACAATGTTCCAACTTGACCATCGAAACAGTATTTGAGACATTGATGGTATGATGACGGAATAGCTGCATGCTGATGTAACCAGGGTCTTCCAAGCAAGATATTGAAAGCTGAGTCTTGATCAACAATCATGAAATCTGAATTGGAAAGAAGATCTCCAAACTGAGTTCTGAGCGTAACTTCTCCCAGTGGTTCTTGTTCATTTTTATCATATCCTTGCAACATCATGGTAGAAGGAGATAAATCAGATTCTGTGAGGCCTAATCGACGAAGTGTGCGAATGGGCATGAGGTTGACTCCTGAACCATTGTCAATAAAAGCTCTTCGAACATCTATACCATTGACTTTGCCAGATAGGTACAAAGGTTTTATGTGCCCATGCACAACATCATCTTCATCTTTATCAGTAAAAGATATCACTGCATGGCATTCTGCAGGATTATTCTCTATGTGATAAATTTCAGCTGCAGCAATTTCAGCTTCAAACTCCTGAGGACTTGACAAAGCTTCGATGAGTGCTTCCCGAAGATCTTTTGATAGATTCAAAGCATCCAAAATTGATAATTTGGCTGGTACTTGGGCCAAGTGTTTCAATATATCATACTTTTGATCTAGAGGCCTGCGTTTCCCAATAGGAATATGTGATTTAGCAGGTACCTTGGAAGCAGATGCTTTGGAAGCTGATGCCTCTTGTATTGAAGTTGGCAACATCTTTGGTTTTGGAAAATTAGACTGATTAGATCCATTTACTTGCTGAGATAAAGAAGATGGAACATTTAATCGGTCTTCCAAAATAACTGTGCCGAAGCTGAGTTGGCCATTGGCAGAAGAACTTGCTTGTTCATTTTGAGCTCGCTGAAGGGCTCTACCACGAGTTTCTGCTGCATATACAGTGCTAGCAGGGGTAGAATTAGAGTAGTGGCTTCGGAAAGATCCACGTCTTCCCCTATATCCTGAACCTCTAGAACTTCCTCGGGTTCCCTTATTTGATACAGGGAATTCAGGCTCATCAAGACTGGAATATGAATCTGTTAATTGAATCATATTAACAAAACCAAAGATTAACTCTTCGTCTGATAAAGACTCTGCCAAGTTAGCCTGTTTAGGCTGTGCCGTTTGGTGGGACGGTGCCCGTTGCTTTGTAGTAGATGGCATGAAATCTGCCAGAGTCAAAGACAATTTAGGCTTTGATACATACTCATCTTCTCCTGATTCCTCTTTCTTCTTTGAATTGTGCTGCCCTTTTGAGGATTTGTCTTTTGATGGAGGCTTTACTGCAGCTTTTGTAGGAGACACAATTGGCTTCTTCAATTGTGTTCGCAAAATGGAATGGGTCCGATTGATTGTCTTTATGACCATCCAATCATCATATTTTTTCGCAGTTTTGCTTTTGACTTCCTGCCACTCGCCTCCTTCTTCTGGATCTGTAGCAGTAATACACGCTACATGAGCTGAAGAACCCTTCAATTTGACTTGTCCCAAGTCGACCATCTTTTGTAGGAGGTCTTTAAAGAAAAAACACTCCTGGATGGGATGTCCCAACAATTGATGAAAGGGACAATAATTGGGACGGTCTTCATCTCCTTCCTTGTTTGGTCTCTTCGGCACTGGTAATTGAACCAAATTATTTTCCAGAGCTGAAATGAAGTAACCAGAAACTTGCTCACTTCGGAAAGAGTATTTTTTACTCTTCATATCCTCAAATTGTTTTCGTCGTTGATCTTTTTGATCATTTGGACGAAACAGCCTTTGTTGTTGGTGTTCAGGAGGTGGAGCCCTTCGAGAAGATGAAGGTTTTGAAGTAGAAATAGGTACAGGTGCCTGTTTAAGCATAACTGTAGCAGTTTCTGCTTTACCCATTCTTCTTCCTGGAGCTGATGGAATTACACGAGATTTAACCTTAGCCTGCATAAGGGAATCTTCAATCTTTTGAGCGATTGAAGTAAGGTCTCGAAACCCTCCTGTGTATTTCACAGGGATCAATGGCATGCATAATTCGTCACGCAAATTTGCCACACAGATTGGCAACAATTCCTCCTGAGGGAGTGATAAACTCAAGGAATACGTTAATCCCTTCCAACGAGCAATGAAATCAGAGACTCTTTCATTCTCCCTTTGCTTGCAGTTTGTAAGATCGAAAACTGTCGTTTTTGGCAAAGTTGAGCTGAACTGAAGAAGGAATTTTTGACGAAGATCCTCCCATCCGATGACTGACCGGGATTTCAAGCTTGTATACCAGACAAAAGCTGGTCCTTGCAAGGTTCGCACGAAGCATCTGAGTTTCACTGCTTCTTGCTGCTCTGGAGTTCCCATCATAGGATCACAACAAGACACGTAATGCGTCAAATGTTGTTCAGGGTCGCCTCATCCATTGAAAGTAGGAAAAATAGGGTTTCCAAAACTGGATGGAGGAGAAATTGAATCTACCCATTCAGGGTGAACTTTCTTTTCAGGTTGAACTTGCGCCCGTTTCCCTTCCATAGTTTCTAACCGAGCTGTTAATGACTCAATAGTAGTTATTAACTTTTGAGAAACGTCAGGTTGAACTTGGTTTTGGGTAGGTGCAATGAATGGAGCTTGGACAGCCGTGGAGTTTGGTGCTGCAACTAATGGTAGTGCTGCCAACCGTTGTTGCGTTTGACCCGTAGGATTAGACCTCTGTGGGTGTACTGATAAAGGAGGATATTCCTGATCCATCTCAGTAGTTACAACAAATTCCTTCGGCTGTCGGACTTCAGCATTCTTAAGAAGAAGACTACTCTGAAGTAGTTCTGCATTCAACCTTCTTAATTCTTTCATTTCTTCCTCCTGTTGTGCAAATCTTTGCTCTAATGAGAGTGATTGACCTCCTTCAGAGGAAGGGTGAGAAGTAACCTGATTCTTTCCTTTCCCCTTATTGGATCCTTTTCGGAGAGGGGGAAGTGGGTTACTTGAAGGAATACCCAGATTTTGGCTAAGCCTTTGATTACGTTTGCGCACACCTTCTTCATTTAGGTCTGTGTGCGCAACTTCTTGAGCAGGAACCTCTTCGTCTGATCCCTCTGATTGAGCCTCATCTGGTGAATCAGCAGCAACGGCATTGATGACATTAATGGATGCATATTGCATGGAATCCTTTCTATCAGCATTTCTGTGATATTGTCTCCTTCTATGTCCATGATAAGACATGGCATTCCGTTGACTTGATCCCTCAGGAATTTCTTGGAGAACCGTCACTTGGAGAGAATCTCCTGACATCTTGGCTCTTCGTTCCTCTTGAGGCTTATTCCCTAATCGAGAGAATACTGACTTTCTCTGAGGGAGGGATTGAAGATTTGAAAAAGTCCCCAGTCCGGTGGACTGGGGGTGTTCCTGTTGCTTCCGCTCAACTCCTCGAATCCCATTCGTTGATTCTGAGGGTTGGGTTAGAGAAGTCCCCAGTCTGGCAAGCTGGGGTGTATGTTGACATGCTATGTCTGAGATCTTTTTAAAATCTCTCTTGATCTTGCGAATCTTAGTTCGGAAATTAGCTGGATGCATTAACCTGTATCCACTTTTATCACCTGGTTCAACAGACCGTTGGATGATTTCCGAAACTTCTGTCATTTGATGACGTGTTTGCTCCAGATGAGAGGCTTGCACAATATTCTCACCTGCTTGATGTAGGAGCAATTCAACAACCTGTTCTCTATATACTTGACTTTGATAGGAACTAGTTGAAGCTTGATCTCGAGCAAGCTTTTGATTATGAACAAAGCCCATTGACTGTGGCCGGCCATGGGCAATAACATTGCATGAGACCATTTTCGGCGGGCTCTGCTGACCGGAAAGCACTGTGAAATGTAGTGCTCCATGAAAACCCCATCCTCTGATATGAACATTAGATGGAGCATTGGAAATTAACTGACGCAATCTTCTTAGTGCGCCAAGGCATGAACGTTGAAGGGTTCTCTGTTGCTTTTCAGCCTTCGGATACCGAGAGACTGATAGAGATGCCAAATCAATCTGGCGTTGTAACCCTTCTATTATCTTAAGATGATTTTCATATTCATCGTAAGATAATACCTTCTTCTTTAATTGACAAAGAGTTTTCCATATGTTGAGACGAATATCATGGATTCCATCATCCGTCAACATCTTTGGAATGTCATACTGTGAATCAGCCAAAGGCCAAAACATGACTGGTACTTCACCTTTTGCCAGTTTTTTCCTCATGTTCAGCATTTCCTCTTTATCATTAAATGAAGATTCTTCTACCTGTTTGGACCAGAGTTGGTGTTTCCTTGTTGCTTCATCGGATTCAACAAGATTGGTAGAGGAATCACTATTCATGATGGAAGATGAATGACCCAGGGAAGGTTCGGAGAATAACCTGAACCCCAAGCTATCTTCTGATGGAGAAAGAGTTTCACCTGCCGATAGTAAAACTTCAGACATGACTGGTTTTACGTTTGCAAGTGCCTCGAGATAGGAGGGCTTTCTCGTCACTACATTGCCTTCTGAAGAATTTTCGAGACAATGTGAATCACTACTGCGGAGAGGACTTTCGCAGCGAAGTTCATCACCATGAGGAGGACCTTCATGATGGGTTATAGCAAAAGATGAAATCTCTTGCTCCTTGGCCTTCTGACCACACAGAGGGTTCCTGTGGTTCTCATCTGAAGAAGAAACTTCAAGATTGACCGAATTTTCATAAAGCAAGTCTTCATGAGGAAGTGTCTGTTGAAGACCTTCGGGATTAATGTTCCTGTTATTGGGAACTGAGGGAGTAGAATCTTGAATTTCGACAGATAAATGTCTGAGGGCTTCAAGAACTCCAGCATCGAGCAAGGCCTTGTTGCAGATTGGCCTTTGATCTCCTGACTGTGCTGGGCGGATCTTTTTCTTAGATGCCTTCTTACTCGCTTTAGAAACCACTTGATGACGAAAGAGATTGCTCTGAGCAGGTGTATGTGCCTGATCATGAAAGATGGTCAGGTTAGGCTGACGATCATCGCTCAAATCAGGTGTATGTGCCTGACTTGGTTGTCCATATGATATGGGGGAGAAGGCCCCACAACCCTCTTGGACTGGAACAGATGTGTGTGTCTGTTCCGGAGTGAATTGTTGATGTGTCACTCCACTGCTAGGGATAGATTTATGTGTCTGTCCCTGAGATGATGCTGAAGCTGTTATGATATCCTGGCAAGCATCCAGAATATGAGCAGGAATTTGCTTCTTCTATTTCACCATTGACAAAATATGTTTGGTGACTTCAGCCGCCGGAACGGGGATATACGTCCATTCCGGGCTTGGAGTAGGTGTATGTGCCTGCTCCTGTCCTCCTTTTCCTGTCAGTGAATCCTGACAGTACTCAAGTGTGGAGGCAGAGAGTTTAGTTTGCCTCCTGTTTGTCGTCGGGGCTTTCCGACTGACTTCTCCGTGCGCTACCAAGCGAGGCTGTTGGTAGGCTTGATTAGTATTAGCAGGTGTATGTGCCTGCTGATTACACTTCCCCAAACGCGGTTGACGAGATCCACCATATGTAGTCAGACGAGCCTGCTGACTAATTGCTGATGTATAAGCAGGTGTATGTTCCTGCCTATGGTACTCCGCCGGAATTGCCTGGCGGGATCGGCTTGATGCTGCCAGACGAGTCTGCTGGACAGCGGGATTAAAACGAACAGGTGTGTATGCCTGCTCGTTATTTGCCACCAAGTTAGGTTGGTGGACTTCTCCGGAGATGGCAGGGATGACAACCTGCCTATTGTTAACCGGATTCCGTCTCTGGCGATTCATCTTGCCTGCTCGGGTTCGAGGAACCTGAGCTGAATGCCTGGAGTCGGTACCCTCATCATGTTGAAGGCGCACTACTGCATGAGTCTGGCGGCGATTGTTGATGGGAGCCTTTGAGAAAGACTCCTGTCTTTTTGAATTAAGGTCCTGCGGGACCTGCTCATTCACTTCCTCGGAGTAAGGGAGTGAATGGAAATTGCGTTCCGGGGATAACGACCTGAAACGGTTGGAGACGGTAGTCAGCACCGTCTGCTTCTTGATTGCTGGTCGCCGTTGTCCGGACGACCAGGTAGAATTGTTAACTTGGAGGGCTTGACGAGCGGCCTCCAGAGTTGGGATAGTACCGTTGCGACGGTACTCCTTAACCAGTGCATTAGAAACACAGCGTTGAAGACGCTGAGTTGGTGATGTCATCCTCAGAGCGGATGACGTTCCAGCAGGAGTAGCAGCATTGGTTTTCACAGCAGCAGACCTCACAGTAGAGGTGTTCCCAGCAGCAGTATTCACAGGGGTGAATTTAAGGAAAGCCATTTTTGTAGAAGATCTTGAAAAAAGAGTGCATGTTCCATGTAACAGACATAATCAAGATGAATCCGGCTACTGCATCTTTTGGATGATCATATGTCAATGATTGCCTTGTTGGCCCAAAGGGCCTAATAGATAAGAAGAACATCACTTTAACTTGGTTAAGGATTCACGTCGGGTTCACCATTTTTGTTTCGCGCGGAATCCGGGGATGACCTCCTGTACGGGAGATTCAAACGTTCCGATCGGTTTCTAACGGGTTTGTTCGTAGAACCGGAAACATCCAATGATTCCACATCCGTTTGGACCTACTTTCCAAAGGCAGGCGCTCATTAGCTTGTGGGCTAATGAGGCTTAAGAATTTGCATTGGTCGAGAGGATGGGAGGTCGGACTCATCACACCTTTTTGAGGGGAATTATTGTATACTCCGGGACTCTCTTTATAGATTTAAGTTAAGTTCGTGAATCCTTATTACATTACCAAGTATAAAATGAGCTTTCCTTTAGTTTTAACAATCAATGATTAAATATGAAAGAAATTTAGAGAATCTTTTATATGTATTCGAGGTTCTTCATCAATATAGAATCATCTATATTTGTTTAGAGATTCTTGGTCAATGGTATCCTTCAAAACATTTATATAAAAGTCTCTTGGTCATTTTGATGACCAGGCTGGTTTTAAAGCCACTCAGTGGGGCACTTGAAGTTTATTGTCATTCAGAAGGACAGAGATTATTTCAATGTTGGGATCGAACCCATAAATGGGCTACCTACGTATCCTTTGTTTTAAAAAAGGAATCAGAACCCACGTAGTTCGAGTAATGGGATATGAAGTTTTATGATTGATGGCTCAAAGATGAATGTCATAATTACTTTTACACTCTAAGATCACGTGAGTCATGCTCGGTGTGAGAAACAAGAGGTATTGGTAAAATTTAGACAATTGTGCCATAAAAGATGCAATCATAAGAATTTGTTTTAGGGCTTATGTATAGATGACTGCCCAGATAGACGAAAGTTTAGGATTTACTTTTAGGGAGAAAATCCAAGAACAGGGTCCACAAAGTTATATGTGCTTCATGGAGATTTGAATACTCTAATCTTGGGGCTTACTCCTAAGGAGGATGCCCAAGTTAGGAGGGGACTTATGATTGGGTTTTATTCCTGAAAAGGAAACCCAAATCAAAGGTAATTTATGACTGGTTAAGAGAAATTTTAAGAGACTTGGGGCTTACTCCTAAGAAGGATGCCCAAGATTTATGACTAGGACTTATTCCTGAGAAGGAAGCCTAGGTTAGGGGACTTGGGGCTTACTCCTGAAAAGGAAGCCCAAGGTTATGACTGATTCTTATTCCTGAAAAGGAGACCCAGGTTAGGGATTAAGGTTTGGGGCTTACTCCTGAGGAGGATGCCCAAGATTTAAGGACTTGATTGGGGCTTATTCTTAAGAAAGATGCCCAGATCAAAGGTTTTTATAACTGGGGATTTATTCCTGAAAAGGAGACCCAGGTTAGGATTCTCTCATCTTAAAGGATGAGGTTGAAATGAATGAACTCTCAATCTTTGGTGACATAAAGATGTTTAAATCACTAGGTTTTGAGAGATATTTCACAGAATTCCTTTCAGATAAGGATGTCAAAGAAAGAAATCATGCCATAAATGGCTTTGAAGAGTATCTTGAAGACTGAATCTTGAATAGGAAGGGTGAAATGGCTTAAGAGGGGTAAAAATGGGCAAGATGGGCACCCAAAAAGCTAGGGGCGCGCAAGTCTTGAAAGGCGTGCAAGTCCTGCGGCGGCGCGCAAGTATTGGTCGCGCAAGTATACTTGCACGACATGAGGGGTACTTGCGCGACATTCAACCAGTATTGAAATTCTTGAGCGACTCTTTATTAAACCCTTTACCATCCTCTTGAGGTTCTTTCCTAAGAGGGACGCGCAAGTTATATTGCAGGAATTAAGTAGGCGCGCAAGTGTTTGATAAGTTTCAACACTTAGGCCTTCTTTTTTCTCTTTAGATCTTCCGTTCTAGGTAAGAAATTACCTTAGAAGTGTTACGGAAGCTTTGAGAAGAGACTTGGGCGTCGGGAGCTTCAATCAGAGTTTCTGGAAAAAGATCCTTTGAATGGGGGTCCCACAGGGTCTATTTATAGGCAAAAGAAGACCTCGGGCGGTTACTGGGCGGTTACCAGGCGGTTACCACATATGTCGTGCAAGTCCCTTGCACGAACACGAGGAGTCGCGCAAGTATTGAGGCGGCGCGCAAGTGTACTTGCGCGACCAAGAGGGAACTTGCGCGATCTATGGGCAATGTTCTCCTTTTTTATCCCTTTGTCGATTTTTGATGTTTCTTCAAAGGATTAATCACTTTGAGCTCAGATATTCCCTTTTCCGATCTTTAGATTCTGTGACGAAAGGAGCGTCAACACCTACATTGGAAACATATTCCCCCATTGTTGGATAATTTCAACTTAAAACGCTCCTCCCAAATTTTGGAACATCCCTTCCACAATCCAAACTCCATGTCCCGAGAAATTCAAATATCCATAAACATCCTTCATCCATTGACAATAGGATGTCAAAATTCTTGATAACTCCTTTTTCTAACCATGCTATTAGACTCCCCAGTTTCTATTTCATAGGTTTCCCACCAATTGGGTAAGTCATCTTGAAGATGCCTCTATTTGACTATGCAAAAATAACCCCTAGTTGGATTTCACAATGTTACCCACAAAATGGGGTTTTCAACCATCAGTAACATTCATCCTAGGGAGAGACCTCATCTCTATCAATAAACCCTTTCCCCATATCACTCTTTTGGATTCATAGGCCCCCAGATTATATCTTACAACCTTTCCCCTTCATAACTAAAACTAATGGCACATTCCCCAGTAGATTACCATAATAGAGGAAAATTATTAACTTTATGGTCAAATCCAAAAGACCATAAAATTATATCACCCTAAGTCATTTCTGTATAATATTAAAATGTACAACTAACATCCTAGTCCCAAGACATTAAACTTCACAAAAACGTCCTCACCATAAGATGTTAAACTATACAGTCCATGTCTGGATCACATTACATTAAATTCCATTATGCTACAACCCATACCAGAAATGGGTCTTCCCCCCCAACATTAGAAACTTAATGGAATATACCCTCCTTCACACAAGAAACTTTTTTGGAGTAGTTTTCCTATTCATGGATAATGCAATACAAATATTCCCTTCATTATCAGACATCTTTCCTTTCCAAAACTACACATAATGGTTTTGAGAAATCTAAATCTCAATAAAATACCTTCATGAATTAGAAATTTAATGATGTAATTCTTTATAACTCCTTTTTATAACTACCCCATAACACACCCTAATTTTATTTTCACAAGATGTCCATATAAAGGTCATGTCATCTAGAGGATTCCACTATTTGACTATGCTGTAACACACACATGTTGGATTTGCATAAATTCACCAAAAAATGGGATTTTAAACTAGTGGTACATTCATTCTCAAGAGATACCTCCTATATTACCATATGACTTGACAATAGTGTGATAGAAATCTCTTTTCACACGTGTTCCACAACTATTCCTCACATGGTTGTATCGTGTCAGGTTTTTTATTCACAAATCAAAATTTCATGACTTTAAATAACCCTTGGGGTATCTATATAATGTCAGAACCTTATTGGTTAACAATATCCATTTTCGTCATCATTCGAAAATTCATGGTCAAGGATGTTTGATCTAAAACACCAATAACATTAGTCTGGATTGCATGAATTCAAAATTCTCACAAAAAGAGTCACAATACTCACCAGATTGAAAATCTGAAAGGGAACTCTAGAAAAAAGTCGAGTCTTGGCTCTCTAGACCTATTATTGGCCTGGTTTAGGCAAGAATCGAGAAATTTAAAAAGGGGAAAAATTGTTAGGCCAAAAAACATGGAATGGGTATCCTAATAAAAATCCAAGTCTCACCCACTAAGTATTTTTCACATTGGACTTATGAAAAATTAGGGAAATAACAGCAGAAGACACAATGTTTATATGTTTCTCTATATAACCCTAGAGAAAGTCAAACTATGATCTCTAGGACCTATAGCTTAGGAAACAAATTAGAGTTTCCCACCATCCCTACTAATGTGGTTACGACTCGTTGACACAAAGATGTTTTATTATCAAAACTGGATTCAATGTTATGTTATAATCATAGAAGTAAAATAGGGATGAAGAAATGGATGATTAGAAACAACATTGTTTTCATTTATGATGGAAATAAGTCAAAGGAACATCCAAAAGTCAGAGTCTCTCCACATCAATTTACAAAATAATTTCAACATAAATCATTATTTTTTTAATGGCCTATCGAGCCCCATTAGTATATTTTCAAACCTCAGACAATTGAGAAACTTCAGTCTCTTCTTCCTAGAAATTTTCCTCTATTGCAGTCATAAAAATAGTCAACCCCTTAATTTGAGATCCTTCGAGAAAATTATGATCATGTAAGAGATCCCCTTGGATGAAATCAATTTATTTTTATAGTTGTGGTATTTTAACTATCTTTCATTGTTCCATTTATTACCTTCCTTCAACTTCTAGGCATGGTTATCCTCTTCCTAGGATAATATAGCTTGATGATCATCAGTTTTAAGGAATACATTTTCTTGATCTGATATTGTTAAGTATCATGTTCTCATACCCTTCAATAAATGATCTCCTTTACTAAAATATGAATAATGGGTTAATCAGATATGTAATATCTCAACATGCCAAAGAGGAATGGAATTCAACGAATTCACAAGGGAATGTTTTCAAGAAGCTTCTCAAGGGTGTCCCATGTTCAAAGAAGATATATAATCAATTAGGATGAAACATTCATCAAAATATGTATTTCTAGGACATCATAGATTTTTACCTCGTTGGCATAAGTACCGATCTTGGATGAAATCATTCAATGGAAGTTTAGAAAAATGTGCAACACCATCTCCACTAACACGTGATTAGCTGTTTGAGAATGTAAAAGATCTGAATACTATTTTTGGTATAACATTTTCAAAAAACCATACGAAAATCGGTTGGAAAAAGAGATTAGTTTTTTTTGAATTACCATACTAGAATTGTTTGTTCATCAGCCATTTTCTTGATATGATGTATGTGGAAAAAAATTGTATGTTACAGTGTTATTAGAACATTTCTAAATTCCCCTGTAAAAACAAAAGATGGAATTAAGGAAACTTTAGACATGGTTGACATGGGAATTCGAGAAGAGTTGGCTCCCGTGAAGGGTGAAAATCGAATGTTTCTTCCTCCAGCTACTTATACTCTTTCTAGGGTGGAGAGATATCAGTTTTTCAACTTCTTCAATGATGTAAAGGTTCCAGAGGGGTACTCATCAAATATCAAGAACATTGTGTCAATTAATGATTTGAAGTTAAAAGGTTTGAAATCACATGATTTCCATGTTTTGATGCAATATCTAATTCCTATATCTTTACGTTTCATTTTTCCCAAGAATGTTCGTCATACGTTAACAAAACATTGTTTCTTTTTCAATGCTATATGTAGCAATGTTTTAGACCCAGGGAAATTTCCAGCTATGGAAAAGGAAATTTTCATCATATTATGTGAATTAGAAATGTTCTTCCCACCAACATTCTTTGATATGATGGTTCATTTGATGATTCACATGGTGAGAGAGATTCAACTTTGTGGTCCTGTGCACTATAGATGGATGTATCCTGTTGAACAATATATGATGATTTTGAAAGGGTATGTCAAAAATCGAAGTCGGCCAGAGGGTTGTATAGTGGAGTGATATATTGTTGAGAAGCCATTGAATTTTGTTCTAAAAACCTATTTGACGTGGACAACATTGGTCTCCTGAAATCTCATCAGACTAGATGTATTGAGGGTGAGGGAATTTCTTGAAGAGAAGTTGTGACAATCAGTATTATAGATCGGGAGCAGGATCATCTTTATGTTTTCCATAATAGTTTGGAGGTTTCTCCATATATTGAAACTCAAACAAAATTCTTAGGAAGTTGAATCCCTCAAGGGATGAAAAATGGTTTTCAGATACACATAATCACCAGTTTATAGGATGGTTTCAGGACCATATTTTTATGCAGTTGGATGAAAATCCAAATTCAATTTCAGAACGACTTCGATGGCTAGCCGCTGGACCAATTGTGTATGTATTGTCTTAAAGTGGTTATATAATTAATGGTTATACATTCTATATAAATGAACATGATGAAGATAGTACCATGAAAAATAGTGGAGTTACACTAGTGGCTGAAGCGATGCATGTTTTTGGTAGTAAGGACAAAAATCCAATTTATGCAAATATGTCATACTTTGGCATTATAAAACTAATATGGGAGTTGGATTATACAACATTCCAATTGCTGATTTTTCAATGCAAATGGATTGATAAAAACATTGGTGTTAAAATATATGAATGGGGATTTCTGAAAGATTATTTTATTAAAGAAGGGTACAAAGAAGAAAAGTTTATAATGGCGTCACAATCGGTTCATGTTTTTTATGTTCCAGATCCTACAAACCGAAAGTGGTAGATTGTTTTGTTTTCAACCAAAACTACTAAAGGTTCGGATGAAAATTCAGTTGAGGACGATCCATTTAGTGGTACGTCGCAATCATTTCAGAGTGGTCCTAATGCATGTGATGTTTTTTATGTTAGAGGAGACCACAATGAAGGGATTTGGATAGTCGATAGAGGTGTAAAATCCCTTCAACCTTTGAAAAAAATAATGAGAGTTCAGCAAAAAGGTTATATTTTTTTGTATCGTAGATCTTGTTATCTCATGTTATTATCTTATCATTATTGAATTTATGTAATCTAAATTAACTGTTCAACCACTTTTGCAGATAATGACTTATTCACATTATTGTGCTCCTAACCTTCAGGATGAAAAAGTCTCTCAAGCTGCTATTGCTGCGGCTACTACTGCTCCTGCTGCTCCTGCAGCTCATGCTGCAGCTGTTGGTTCTCTTATTGTGGCTCCTGTTGCTCCTGCTGCTCCTCCTGCTGCTACGGATCATACTTCTCCTAGTGTTGAGGTCAAGCAACCATCAGCACATGTCGTTGATAACATTCCATATGAATATATAGATGATGTTGATATCGATGAAATGGTCGGGAATGAAGGATTTACGTCGCAAAAAACACAGTTGCATCGTAGTTTGACAGTGTTAGCAAAAATTATTAAGGAAAAAAGAAAAGGAAACAAATTTGAAGTCGGGTAGAATGAATGAGGCCAACATGTGACTCCCAACAAGGCTATGTTTAACAGCTACATTAGAGTTTTCACTCATCAATGCATGTCGATTGGCATAGATTCATGGCACCATGTTGTGTCGATGCTGAATGCTGTGATCTGTGAAGAAATTATGGAAACATTATGAATTTATTTCTTTAATTTACTAGAAAATAAAATAATGAACCAATGTCTTACTCTTCTCAATCTCTTGCAGAGTACATTTAAAGTAGATGATTCACACAAGAATTATGTACTAAGGCCTGCATGAAAGATTTATCGAAGTTTTCGCACTATTTTAACAAGATTCCACTTGAATGATTCTAAAGATTAAATAAACCGGCACCCACCCATTGTCTACGATCACCTGATATCCCAAGAAGCATGGGATGTATTTATTGGCCGTCGTGGGGATGAGAAGTTTCAGGTACATTCTATGTGATAATATGTTGTTTGAGGATACCTATATTCATCACTTTTATTGTCAATATTTCATTTATGAAACAGTAACTCTGTACTAAAAATAAGGAACATGCATCAAAACCAACATACCCCTATCGTAAAGCAATGATGGTGTATACTTCATTAGAAAATAAAATGGTACGTATTTGTAATTTACAACAATATTTTTAGGTGCCAATAAACAACATCATAATTATTTTTATATGTATATTGATGAGTCTAAAACCAATTGCACTTCCATCCCACTTCATTTGATATGGAAGGAGGCACGTGTGAACAAAGAAGGGAAGTTAGTAGATGAGAACACACAAAAAGTGAAGGAAATTTGTGTAAGTATGACATGACGATAAATAGATTTGTTTAAAATTTCGATTACATAATAATTAGTTATTTTCCTATATCTGACACTTATAGGAATCAACTACTCCTATAGCAGATAAAAACCTATTATCGACGGCTTTGAAGCAGCCAGAAAAACACGATCCTGTCAGAGGTGCTGGGTTCGGGGTGACACCCCGAGTATATTTTGAGATGAAGAAAAAAATGGATTATATAGATGAAAAATTGGAATAAATGAGAGAAAAAATAGAAACCCTTGAAGAACGATTGAAATGGAAGGGATAGTTGTTAGAAACTTTTATTGGTGGTAAGAAAAGGGAAGACACAACTCAGGAATAACCAGTGCATGAACATCCCGCCCCACCCCCACCAGCAATGAGGCAAGCCATTCGCCACAAAGAACTGTCTTAGCCGTGGTAATAAATATTCTAATAATTGTTCCAATGAATTGTGAATCAGAAAAACACTGATAATTTTTCTATATTGATCTTCTACAGGGTGATAATGATTTTGATTTATATCTGTCAACACCCACCTATCACCTTATAGCGAGGGCTACAGTGTTCAATATCCCAGATTCCACAATGCATAATACACCACTTCTGAATGATCATCTGAAAGTGACGATTACTGTAGATCATGAGCGAAATGCATAGCTACCTATTCCACTTGATAATGATGATATTCATATGGTCGAAAAGGATATTGGGACATTCATTGCATGGCCGTCACAAATTTTAAGAGTACATGCGGACAAAGAGGTATTTATTTCCTTTTTTTTAATCTAAACCCTTAACAATTAATGAAAAAAGGGTCTCAACCAATTATTGTTGATATAGATGGAGAAAGGGAAGGGGGTGACAAACGTCGACTCAAATCCATCTAAAGGATCGACTAACCAATCCCAAGGAGCTACTGAAAGCAAAATAACACCACCTATTCTGTATCCACATTTACTAGTATTGAAGACTCATGTGGATACGAAGCTAAAAGAAGGTAATAGTCATATAGTGGTTTTCGAAGAGAATATATACAGAGAGGAATGTCAGGATTTTGTTGCTGCTGAAAATGTAAATGAAATCCTTGAAAAAGGTTGGCTAGGCATCACAATTGTAAATGTATATATGAGGTATAATTCCATGAATTGATTTTCTAAAAGCTGATCTAATGTGAAAATTATGACTAAATGTATTTTATTTTATTGACAGACGCATATATGAAAAACAGTTGAAGGAATTTTCACATGAGCCAAAATTTGGACTCGTTAGTCCTCATATCACATCAACACACCTAACAAAAATAGAGCCATCAAAAAGTGATGAAATAGTGAATGACCTGCTGAAAACATTTGAAAGCAAGATTACAGATGATAGAATTTTCCTAATACCAACCATACATGGCTAATACTCTAAGATTAATGAATTTCAATTATATTTTCAGTTATATTATTAATTATTCCTTTTTTGGGTTTTATACAACATTGGTTGCTAATTGCGGTGAACTTGGATACTCCGAAGATTTATTTTCTAGATTCAAAGCAAGGATATCCATCAATTCAACCACACATGATGGAGTTTGTGAATCTGTAAGACACTACATCTTACATTTTAGGTCTAAAAATCATGTAATATAATTTATATTTTATTTTACTGAGGATTTTTTTATGAAAGGGCGGTGTATCATTATTGTCTAAAAAAGGAATGAGGATAGGGGCTAAGCATAGGGAGGTGAGTAAGTACTACATCTGGAAAAATATCAGGGTATATATAATAAAATTTCACTATACACACACATATCAACACAAGTTACTTATTATCCTAATGATCAATTTTTTTGCAGCATTAAAAACAAACAAACGATAATGATTGAGGTTATTATGTTTGTAAATTTATGAAAGAGATCATTTTTCATTAGCAATCTTGCATCCCTAAAGCGGTATTTTCAAAAACAACTACTAGTTCATTTATGTTATTTATTAATTCGTTATATTTATATTTTGCAGTACTACTCTGACTTCCGACAAGACTCATACTCACAAGAATATATAGATGTGTTTAGAAATGAGTGGGATGCATATCTGATGAAAGATTGTACACAAATACAATGAAGATCTGGCTTAGGGACATGTACAATTGGTGGTCATTTTTGAGAGGGTTTATGGGGATCAAAAGATGAAAAATTGTTGTATATAAATGTTCATAGGAAAATTTTAATTGTTATTAAATAAAACATCCTTTTATCCATTGAGTCATTTTCCCATTTTAACTGAAGATATTCACCAGCAACATAAAAGAATGCTAAACCACTCAAACGATCTCTCTATTGTTTAAAATGGACACAATTTTAATTGAAAAGAACAACTGACCTACAGAAATAATCCCAAACTCATTCAAATTGCCTTGATATTTTATTAGAAAGATCCAAGGGTCCTTGGTGACATGTAAGAGTGAACACCGCCACAATCTGAGGCATGGTGTGGCCGGTACCACTCAAAGGGTCTCTATTTTGTTTAAAATGGACACGATTTTAAGTGAAAACAACAACTGACCTACGAAAATCTGACCAGCCGCATTTGGATTGTGTTTATCATTTAGGATAACGATACACGTGTCCTTTGTGACATGTAAGAGTCAACCCCACCTCAATCTAAGGCATGGTGTGATTTCTATCACTCAAAGGGTCTCTCTTGTTTAAAATGGACACAATTTTAATTCAAAACAACAACTGACCTATGAAAATCTGACCAAACGCATTTGGATTTCCTTGATATTTTATAAGAACGATCCAAGGGTCCTTGGTGACGTGTACGACCCATACCCGCCTCAATCCGAGGCACGGTGTGGCCGGTACCACTCAAAGGGTCTCTCTTTTGTTTAAAATGGACACGATTTTAAGTGATAACAATAACTGACCTAAGAAAATATGACCAAATGCATTCAGATTGTGTTGATATTTTTGGAGAAAAATACATAGGTTCTTTGTGACATGTATGAGTCCACCCCACCTCAATCTGAGGCACGATGTGACTGCTATCATTCAAATGGTATCTCTTGTTTAAAATTGACACAATTTTAATTTAGAACAACAAATGACCTACGAAAATCTGACCAAATGCATTTTTATTTCCTTGATCTTTTATAAGAATAATAAAATGGTCCTTGGTGACGTGTATGAGTCAACCCCACCTCAATCTGAGGCACGGTGTGGCCGGTACCACTCAAAGGGTCTCTATTTTGTTTAAAATGGACATGATTTTAAGTGAAATCAACAACTAACCATCTAAAATTCGACCAAACGCATTTGTATTGTGTTGATCCTTTAGGAGAACGATCTAAAACTCCTTTGTGATGTGTATGAGTCAACCCCGCTTTAATCCGAGGGATAGTGTGACCGCTATCACTCATAGGGACTCTCTTGTTTAAAATGGACAGAATTTTAATTGAAACAACAACTGACCGACGAAAATCCAACCAAATGCATTCGGATTTCCTTTATCTTTTATAAAAAAGATCCAAGGGTCCTTGGTTATGTGTATGGGTCATCCCCGCCTCAATCTGAGGCATGGTGTGGCCAGTACCACTAAAAGGGTCTCTCTTTTGTTTAAAATGGACACAATTTTAAGTGAAAACAACAACTCACCCCCGTAAATCCAACCAAAAACATTTGGATTGTGTTATTACTTAATGAGAATGATCCACGAGTCCTTGGTGACGTGTAAGAGCCATCCCTGCCTCAATCTGAGGCACGGTGTGGCCGGTACCACTCAAAGGGTCTCTATTTTGTTTAAAATGGACACGATTTTAAGTGAAAACAACAACTGACCTACGGAAATCTGACCAAACGCATTTGGATTGAGTTGATCCATTAGGGGAATGATCCAAGGGTCTTTTTGGATGCGGATGAGTCAACCCCGACTCAATCTAAGTCACGGTGTGACCACTATCACTCAAAGATTCTCTCTTTTGTATAAAATGGACACGATTTTAATTGAAAACAACAACTGACCTACGAAAATCCAACCAAACGCATTCAGATTGCCTTGATATTTTATAAGAACAATACAAGGGTCCTTAGTGTTTTGTAAGAGTCAACGCCTCCTCAATCTGATGCACGGTGTGGCCGATAACACTCAAAGGGCCTCTATTTTGTTTAAAATGGACACGATTTTATGTGGATACAACAACTGACCAACAGAAATCCAACCAAATGCATTCGGATTGTGTAGATCCTTTAGTAGAATGATCCACGAGTAATTTGTGATGGGTAAGAGTCAACTCCGCCTCAATCTGAGTCATGGTGTGACTGTTATCACTCAAAGGGTCTCCCTTGTTTAAAATGTACACAATTTTAATTAAAAACAACACCTGACCTACGAAAATCTGACCAAACACATTAGGATTGCCTGGAAAATTTATAAAAATGATCCAAGGGTCCTTGATGACATGTATGAGACATCCCCACCTCAATCTAAGGCATGGTGTGTCCGGTACCACTCAAAGGGTCTCTCTTTTGTTTAAAATGGACACGATTTTAAGTGAAAACAACAACTGACCTACCGAAATCTGACCAAACGCATTCAGATTGTGTTGATACATTAGGATAATGATCCATGTTTCCTTTTTGATGTGTAGGAGTAAACTTCGCCTCAATCTGAGGCATGGAGTGATCGCTATCACTCAAAGGGTCTCTTTTGTTTAAAATAGACACAATTTTAATTGAAAACAAAAACTGACCTATGAAAATCCGACCAAACAAATTAAGATTGCCTTGATCTTTTATAAGAACGTTCCAAAGGTCCTTGGTGATGTGTATGAGTCAACCTTGCCTCAATATATGGCACGGTGTGGCCGGTACCACTCATAGGGTCTCTATTTTGTTTAAAATGGACACAATTTTAAGTGAAAACAACAACTAACTTACAGAAATTCGACCAAACACATTCGGATTGTGTTTATCCTTGATGATAACTATCCATGGGTCCTATGTGATTTTATGAGTCAACATTGACTCAATCCGAGGCACAGTGTGACCGCTATCACTTAAAGGGTCTCTCTTGTTTAAAATGGACACAATTTTAATTGAAAACAACAACTAAACTACGAAAATCCTACCCAACGCATTCAGATTGCCTTGATCTTTTATAAGAACGATCCAAGTATCATTGGTGACGTGTAAGAGCCAACCCCGCATCAATATGAGGCACAGTTTGGCTGGTACCACTCAAAGGGTCTCTCTTTCGTTTAAAATGGACACGATTTTAAGTGAAAACAACAACTGACCTACAGAAATCTGACCAAACACATTTGGATTGTGTTGATCCTTTAGGAGAATGATCCACGGGTCCTTGGTGACATGTATGATCCATCCCTGCTTCAATAAGAGGCACGGTGTGGCCAGTACCACTCAAAGGGTCTCTATTTTGTTTAAAATGGACACGATTTTAAGTGAAAACAACAACTGACCTACGGAATTCCAACCAAATGCATCCGTATTTCTTTGATATTTTATAAGAATGATCCAAAGGTCCTTGGTGACGTGAAAGTGTCAACCCTTCCTCAATCTGGGGCACTGTGTGGCTGGTACCATTCAAAGGGTCTCTATTTTGTTTAAAATGGACATGATTTTAAGTGAAAACAACAACTGACCTATGACAATTTAACCAAACACATTTGGATTGTGTTTATTCTTTAGGATAACGATCCAAGTTTCCTTTTTGATGTGTATGAGTAAACCCTGCCTCAATATAAGGCATGGTGTGACCCCTATCACTCAAAGGGTCTCTCTTGTTTAAAATGGACACAATTTTAATTCAAGACAACAACTGGCCTATGAAAAATCTGACCAAACACATTCGGATTGCCTTGATATTTTATAAGAATGATCCAAGGGAACTTGGTGATGTGTACAAGTCATCCTTGCCTCAATAGGAGGCACGGTGTGGCTATTACCACTCAAAGGGTCTCTCATTTGTTTAAAATGGACACGATTTTAAGTGAAAACAACCACTGACATACAGAAATCTAACAAAACACATTTGTATTGTGTTTATCTTTTAAGAGAGAGATTCGAGGGTTCGTTGTGACATGTACGAGTCAACCCCACTTCGATCCGAGGCATGGTGTCACCGCTACCACTCAAAGAGTCTCTCTTTTGTTTAAAATGGACACGATTTTAAGTGAAAACGAAAAATGACCTACGAAAATCCTATAAAACACATTTTGATTGTATTGATCATATTGGAGAATGATCCACGGGTCCTTTGTGATGTGTAAGAGTCAACCCTGCCTCAATCCGAGGCACGATGTGGCCACTATCACTCAAAGGGTCTCTCTTGTTTAAAATGGACACAATTTTAATTGAAAACAACCACTGACCTATGAAAATCATACCAAAACACATTATTCTTGACTTGATCATTTATAAGGATGATAAAAGGGACCATGGTGATATGTACGAGCCATCCCTGCCTCAATCTAAGGTACGGTGTGGCCGGTACCACTCAAAGGGACTATTTTTTTAGAAAAAATGGACATGATTTTAATTGAAAACAACAACTGACCTATGGAAATCCAACCAAACGCATTCAGATTGTGTTTATACTTTAGGAGAATGATCCACATGTCCTTTTTGATGTGTATGAGTCAACCCCGCCTCAATCAGAGGCACAGTGTGACCGCTATCACTCAAAGGGTCTCTCTTGTTTAAAATGGACACAGTTTTAATTAAAAACGACAACTGACCTATGAAAACATGACCAAACATATTCATATTTCCTTGATCTTTTATAAGAACGATCCAAAGGACTTTGGTGATGTGTATGAGTCAAACCGGACTCAATCTAAGGCATGGTGTGGCCGGTACCACTCAAAGGGTCTCTATTTTGTTTAAAATTGACACGATTTTAAGTGAAAACAACAACTGACCTATTGAAATTCGACCAAACACATTCGGATTGTGTTGATACTTTAGGATAATGATCCACATTTCCTTTGTGATGAGTATTAGTCAAACCTGCCTCAATCCGAAGCATGGTGTGACTGCTATCAATCAAAGGGTCTCTCTTGTTTAAAATGGACATGATTTTAATTGAAAACAACAACTGTCCTACGAAAATCCGACCAAACGCATTAGGATTGCATTGATCTTTAATAAGAACGATCCAAGGGTACTTTGTGACGTTTATGAGTCATCCCCGCCTCAATATGAGGCATGTTGTAGCTGATACCACTCAAAGGGTCTCTATTTTGTTTAAAATGGACACGATTTTAAGTGAAAACAACAACTGACCTATGGAAATTCAACCCAATGCATTCGAATTATGTTGATACGTTAGGAGAACGATACACTGGTCCTTTGTGACATGTACATGTCATCCCTGCCTCAATCAGAGGTATGGTGTGGCTGCTAGAACTGAAAAGGTGTCTCTTTTGTTTCAAATGAACACAATTTAAATTGAAAACAACAACTAACCAATGAAAATCTGACCAAACGCATTCGAATTGTCTTGATCCTTTAGGAGAATGATAAACCGGTCCTTTTTGACGTGTACGAGTCAACCCTGCCATAATCTGAGGCACAGTGTGACCGCTAACACTCAAAGGGTTTCATTTTTTTAAATGGGCACAATTTTAATTGAAAACTACAACTGACCAATGAAAATCTGACCAAACGCAGTCGGATTGCCTTGATCATTTACATGAACGATCCAAGGGTCCTTGGTGATGTTTATGAGTAAACCCCACCAAAACCGTGGACTGGACCCACCCCCCTGAACACCAATCCACCCCCCCAGACACCCCCACCCCTCTGGACACCCCCCACCAACTATAATCCCCCCAGCACCTTGGACACTAGCCCACCCCCTGGAAACCCCCCCGGACACCAATCCACTCCCTGGACCACCCCCACCCCTTAGACACCAATCCACCCCCCCCCCACCACTCCTATGGACACCCCCACCCCTATAAAGCCCCCCCTGACACCTTGGACACCAGCCCACCCCCCCTGGAAAGCCCCCCCCCCTCCCGGACACCAATCCACCCCCTGGACTGCCCCCAACCCCCCTGGACAACAATTCACCCCTGGACACCCCCACCCCTCTAGACACCCCCACCCCTGTAATGCCTCCCGACACCTTGGACACCATCGCACCCTCTTGGAAAGCCCCCTTGGACACCAATCCACTCCCTAGACCTCCCCCAGCACCCCTGGACACCCCCACCCCTCTGGACACCCCACCCCTATAAATCCCCCCAGAAACCATGGACACCATCCCACCCCTCTAGAAAGCCCCCTGGACACCCCCTACCCCCCTTGGACAGCCACCCCAAAACCTTGAACAGCCCCCCAACCCCCTGAATTAGGAATTGAGTTCTTTATGTACTTAATTAACTTATGAATTATGTGTTAATGGTGTACGGGTTTACTTTTTGTATGGGTATACTTGGTCTAATTAGCTTATGATTTATGTGTTAATTTTGTATGGGTATACTTGCTTTAATTAGCTTATTGAGATGCTGATTTTTTTTTGCAAGTGTTCGGGTGTGCTGCTGCATATTTTTTCATAGCAGTAGAGAGGGCATTTATCAGCACTATAAAAGCGCTGATAAATCGTGCTTTTATCAGACCTAAAAAAGTTCTGATAAACTACACATTTATCAGCGCTCTTTTAGAACTCATAAAGGGTTGTTTTATCAGCGCTCTTTTAGTGCGGATAAAGTCTACCTTTATCAGTGCGTGTTTAGTACTGTTAACTGTTTCATTTATCAGCGCTTTTTTAGCGCTTATAAAGTACCCCATTATCAGCTCTGAGCTTTACAGCGCTTTTTTAGTGCTGTTAAAGCCAGATTTTGTGCTATTAATACCCGTATTTGTAGTAGTGAACATATCCCAACATAAAAATGGAAATTAAATGTCATGACATAAAATAAGTCTTTGACTAAAAGACTATGATGAAAGTATCCCTTACAAATTTTGTAATATACGAAACATACACCCCATGAAGGAAGGATCATACAATGAAGATGTAAATACCCATAAATTAAAGTACATTACACCAAAAATAAAATCATGTGTAGTATATACACCATCCAAAAGGAAATAGTGGAAAATATAGCACGAATCTCATGGGAATAAAAAGTGAGATGAAAACCCTTACCACGTTGTAATCAATCAAGTCGTAAGACCAAAAGTTAACAACCACAAAAAGAATCATAGAATACCATGAATATAAAGAGAATCATGAAAATATATATCATGTGTCAGTACATAATACACCAAATGCAATAAATTATTAGTGAACAATGGAAATCTCACATAATTAAAAGTGAGATAAGAAACCTCTTACCTCAAGTCCAACTTGTGTTGTATATTCCTTGATATTCCTGAATAATAAACATAAGTTAATTTATAATTTCTTAAGAAAATATTTGAAGTTTTATTATTCCATTTATATCACTTATTATCTATATATATAAATTATTTAATTATTAGAGTTCATATCTGATAATTTTTCGATGTTCAGAACTTGAGTCAAAAATGAACTTGTCATAATTAAAAATAGTCTATGTTGTCAAAATTATATTATCTATAAAATCACATTAATTATTTAAATATCATATATATAATATATATCCAGTATATATATGTATTTATAATAGTACATAACATTGGGAGATAAGAAATTTAATGCAACGTTCATGGAGACTGTAAGCCATACGAAGGAATGAACACTACTTTCATATCTATTTCATATTTTAATGGATTGGAAAAAAATAATTATATATAGGTATATAATAATTACATGATAATATAAAATAAAATTTCATTAAATCCATCCTTTATACGTCCCACGTCTAGCATGAACGAGTCATATCAATTTGATGGGGCGGTAGTCTGCACTTACTCAAATGAAATTATCGCTTTTACCCACTATAGAAACCATAAAGATATGATATAAATGAAAAATACAGAAGTGAAGAGTCAATATAAATATAATATATTTCACATATAAATACAGTTCCATAATAATGGCAACCTTATGTGGTGGTAGAAGAAGATTGAACAATCATCGTTTCGTGAGGCAGCAGTTCGCCGTCCACAGAAACTGTATGTTTTTTACCTATTAGATGGAGGTCTGTATAAGTGTATTTTGAATGGTTATCATAAAAAAACTAGTATATATAGGATAATAGTTTTGTTATAAAATAAAGTAATTAAATTAGTTAAGGGGTTGGAGAAGTAAAATAAAAGAAAAGAACTTAAGAGAAGATGTTACATTTAAATCGGGTAACTCCCATTGGATTGAACCAAAAGGCATTCATGAAGTGTCATCTGCCTAAGTTATGGATTCTAGGCGGAATAGATTGATCATGATAGAATATTTGGTCATAGTTTGTATGATCCAAGAGGCATTAGAGGTGTGAGTAAAGGGTTAGAGTTGAGGAATGTTTATAAGGGAGAGGAGGGGCTCTTTAAGAATGTTTGAAAATATTATTTTATTATATAATGATTTTCAGTTTTTAAGGGTCCAAAACTCATTAAAGACAAAGATAAGATGACTCATGTTAGAAATAAAATAATTCAATAAAAACTGTACATGTTTCAGATATTATTTTAATTTTTATAATCTTATTTATTTAAATCATTCATTAATGAGGTAAACACTCCATCATTATTGTGTGAAAATGATTTTATTTATTTGATGTCTAAAAATTATAAATAAAATACCATTATGTAGGAAATATTTTTATATTTTTAATTAATATTCATAATAAAATATAAAAATTATATAACCTCACATAAATTGTTTTTAGCAATCAATACATGTTTATGATATTTTTATCTTTATTTTAAATAAAAAGTAATTAATGTCATTGTCTTACCCAAATGGATTTCAAAGGCCAAATGTATCATTGAAAGATTTTATTAGTCGTCCATTAGTCATAAAATAAGGTTAATACAAGTTTTAAGGTAATTTTATATTATTATAATATTGTTTTTACCATGAATCACCCTATTTACCTTTAACCGCTGTAAATAAAATTCAAACATTACTATTCACCAAAAATTATTTTCAACTTATTGAACCACATTTTACTTACCAATAGCAACCATTTATGTCGGATTTTTGAAATTCAATTCATAGAATTCATAAAATTTCATTTAAATGAAAAATTCATCTTTTCAACAACTACTCAGTGTTTTCACTATTCAAAAAAAATTGATGTTTTTCAGAAAAAAACAAAAAATTCACCCTAATCTCTATTTGATATTCCAAATTCAAAAAATATGTCTATTTTAAAAAAATTAAAAACATAGAAGTTGCATTAATTAATTTAAAATTAATTTCCACTATCAAAACAAAAAAACGTGTTTTAAAGATATAATAACTATCAAAAGATTGACACTTATTTATGTGCAAATTCAAAGTGAATGTAATTCCAACAACCAAAATTGGATTAAATGGTAAAAATATAATCTAATTACACATTAATTCTTTTTAAATAAATTAATCTAACCATAAAAATAAATTAGATTAAAATGCAGTTTTGAATTAAAATACAATATTTTTGACTATTCATTAGAAAATGAACTTTATCAGAAAAATACCAAAATTTTACCCAAAGTAAATTTTGATGTCCCGAATATAAATAAGAATTTTATTTTGTCAAATAGAGAATATAAATGTAACAAAAACTATATTTAAAAATGGTTCTTCATTAAATGGAAGTAAATCGACCATTTAATGAATATTAGATTATTTATGCTTAAAATTGGATTCAATCACATTTTAAGCCTCTAAAATTTATTGTATAAAAGTAAAAACATTTTTCCAATGTATATAATCATATTTTAGTTAGTTCTATTCATTCCTTCTAATACAAAGGCTAGGAATTAACTACCGTTTAAATAAATAATATTATTATATTATTTTTCAGTATAACTCAACGTTGTGCACAACGTAAGTTTTCAAAAAAACCCATTATTTCATACTAGGTATGCCATCGATCATTGAATCCCCTTTAAAGTAAAATTAATATTTAATTTAAAAATATTAATAAATGTGAAAAATTTCATATTCATTATTTACCTGGGATGTTATATCCTTCCCCTCTTTTGGAAATTGTGTCCTCTCAATTTTAAAATTAGGATTGGAAACTTCATTGAAATTCCCACATCGAGAATAGAGTAAATAAAACTATCACTTTAAAAGAAAGAAAAATATGTACAAAGGTCACTTGAGTTAACCCATTCTAGGATTCCATGAAACCATGGATATGGAGGAGAATCTAAGTGTCAATTTCTGATAGAGAGTGATAAAAAACATGATTAGGAGAAAGTTAACCACCATAAAATCACAAAATTGTGATGGGTTGAATGGTATTTTATTCCCCAGTAGGAAAAGATAATAGACAACATTTTTGTTTCAGGTTATTTCTCATAAATCTAATGAATTTATTTATGATCATAACTAAATATATAAGGAAACATACTTACTTGTCATGCATACATTCATTATTTACAAAATTCATACCACAAACTCATCTATTATCCAAACGTTGATTATTCCATATGACTTGGTCACACCTGAAGTTCTAGAAACAACTTCTACAGTATCACATAATCTACAAAAGATGAACTGTATATTTCCCCTGTATTTATACATCAACCAAAACAAAAATGGTTAGTACCAGATCAGATAATCCCCAAAAATAATAATCATAAAGAAATACTACTGTAAATCTCCAAAATTCAACAAATAGTACCCAAAGTTCAACAAAGACCATTCAATATTCAATTTTCCATAAAGTCCTTCGAATTATTCAAAACTAAGATTGAAACCCAAAATTCTGAAGGATTTAATTACATAGTCTTCCACAATAGTACATAACATTTATCTCCAAATAACATCGACTACTCTTAAAGTCTCATACTGAAGTGTAATTAACATAGTAAAATATTCTCAAAAATAAGTTAATCATTTCCATAAATAACCCAAAATTATTATAAGTCCACAATAAAAACATAGATTATTACAAAATAAAAGTCTAACATTACTACTCAATTGAAATCACAAAGTATTCTATTTTCCATAGTCATATAGTGTTTCCCCAAAATAGAGATCATCTTCCAAAATTACCTTTATCACCTAATCACCAAATCATCTTCCTACATTAAGGATATCCATTTGAAAAAACATAAGTTCCCAAAATCAACTTATTCTTGATCTATTAAATCATTTAACTAAAAAGAATAAGTCATACTGACCATGAACTTCACGTATCCTAGTGGTAGGCGATGCACCCTTGTCACACATTGGTTGTGTGTCCAATTCCTGTGACCTTGCTGGACGCGACGAGTTGTCACCCATCTTACGGGTTGTCCTTTTTATAAAACTCAAAAATAACCCTAACATGTTTTATCCTCAATGGTTTTTTATACCTTTCATTTTCACCCCAATACATTAAGACCTCAACATATTATATTTTTTCCACCTCCATATGATAAAACAAAACTATTCCTAATATAAAGAACATCATACCATGATCATGGTGTCCATATGGTTTCATCATTATCTTATTCATGTAGGTAGAAGGTCCATGCATTGCAACAATTATTTAGAGATCCTTCAAAATAATTTTCTCCCTTCATCCAAATACACCTTGTACAACTTTGGTCATATGGGTGTTCGCAGAAAAATAGTTTCGGAAAATAATCATGTATGACATATAATTTTAAAACATCTGATAAAAAATGATTTTTATAAAATAGTTTGATCGAGTTTGGGGTAAAAATATCAGTCAATGGTCCTTTTAAAATACCATATGTATGTGCCGAGAGACTATATTGTAAAAGAAAATATAAATAGGTTGTGTAAGGGTCTCCTTCTTCAGAAGCTTTTTCAAAATCCTAATATCCTTCAAAATCTTGGGATAAGGTAAAATATATGAAAATTCATTGATAATATTTACCTTTCTCGAAAATATGAGAATATTGAGAAATTAGGATTTGATTATACACAACCCTTTATCCACGATGATATCGAGGTATAGTGGAGGTGTTTGATATCTCAAACAACTCCTTTTAAGTGAGTGGTATGCTAGAAAGAGTTTATCAATCATATAAACATGGATTTGCAATAATTATTGCTAGCATGTCATCAGGAAGAGGTATGAATGTCGTTTGAGATCCTCCTACTTCCATTTGTAACAAACTTTCCTTGATCTAAAAAAGTTATAAAACAAATATTTATCTAAAATAATAGACATAGGGACTAACCATATGTTTAACAAAAACTCATAATCCCTAAATTTGTATAAACCGATCTCTGATACCAACTATAAGGCCCCAGCCTTAAAACATTATATAATATTGAGATAAATCGAGAATTCACATCGAGGATCTTTTTTATGTTTAGAGTTTTATAGAATTAGGACATAACTATTACAAATCAACTTGAATATTTAATGTAGACACTACTACTCAATATCCATTTTTTTAATAAAATACAAAATCATAAAAAGAAACATGTCTAGTTCCATGTTTTAAACAACATGAATTTTCCTTAATCCCATCCTTGACCCCATTACACTTTATGTCTTGTGAAAAACATTTTAAAAACCTGGGATGGAAAAAATACTCATTAAGGGATACACGAAGTAAGGACACTGTTAGTTTTTCAAAACAAAACATTAACCAAGAATACTTTATCATATGTAATACATTTCACCTTTATGAATTAGTAATTACTCTTCATGGAATAAATGATCAATGATTACCCTTTTGCCAAAAAAATATTTCCATAAAACCCATATAAAGAACACATAGCATATAAATATAACTTGGGACATAAATATACTTAAATGTAATAACCATACGATCAACTTCCACATATATCACTAAATTGAATAGCCATACGTCTGACTTCCATACCCAATGCATTGGAGGTTATAAAGTAACCACCCGTCCTGGTTTATCACAACACCACCTGTCATTTGGTTTATCACGTAACCACACATCAAATGTCCAAGTACCATTATAAAATCATAACACATAAAATATTGAAAATATAAACATTTCACTAATAACATTTCATTTGAAATCACAAGAAATCATTTCAATATATTGACAAAATCAATGCTTTATCAAACCATTTCAAAACCATTTAAAACATTTAATAAAGATATTTTTGAATCAAAGTATCCCATAAAACTTTGAATGTTTTAAAGTATTTGACATTTTTGAACATTAATGACCATATAAATAAATCCTTAAAACCTTTTTGAAAACATGGTCATTAATGAGAAATATTTAGAAGAATAAATCTTTGAAACATTTAAAATGATATTTTAGTTAAAGATTTCCTAACCAAATGAGAGACGCTTGATTACAAATAATTGAGGAATAACACCAATCAAAGCTTATAATATCATGATAATACGGATATTAATGATATAATATTTCAGTGGGAAGTATATACACCATATAAAATATAATTGGTGTATAACAAAAAATAAGTCTCAATGGAATTTAATTTGAGAAAAAGTCCTTTAGAAAGATCATATCCTTATATTAAGGATAAATCAATGACATAATTATGTGTGACAAATAATAATACACCAAATATAAGTGGATATTAAGTGTAATAAAATCATAGGTCATTCACACATATTCATAGCATGACATAATCCTGAAGTATAAGTTTAACCCAAATAAATTAAATTGGGTTAAGAAGTTATCTTACAGAAATTCGACAACCTATCATCGTCACTTTAAAATTAAGGCAATTAGTTGATGAGAGAGAAAAGGGTCTCTAATAACATGGACATAAAATTTATAGAAATAAGCATATATAAGAACATATCATAACATAATAAATTGGAAATTAAGATAAATGACATAAAAGAAGTCTTTGACTAAAAGAGTATGGTGAAAGGTTCCCTTACCAATTTGGTAACATAAAAAAAACAACCCATGAAGGAAGAATCATACAATTATTATTTAAATACCCATAAATTTATATATATTACACAATTAATACAATAATGGGAAGTACATACACAACCCAAAAGGTAATAGTGGCAAATATATCATGAATCCCACGAGAATAAAAAGTGAGATGAAAACCCCTTACCACGTTGTAATCAATCGATTCATAAGACCAGAAGTTAATAACAAACTAATAATAATAGAATACCATGAATATAAATATAATATTGATAATATACATCAAATGGAAGTACACAATACACCACATTTAATAAATAATTAGTGAACAATGGAAATCTCACGGAATTAAAAGTGAGAAAAGAAACCCCTTACCTCATGTATGAATTGTCATGTATGTTCCCTGTTATTACTAAATAATAAGCATAAGTTAATTTATACTTGATTAATAAACTTTATCATGTTTTATTATTCCTTTTATATCACATATTATCTTTCTATAGAAATTAGTTAATTATTAGAGTTCATATCGGACATTTTGTCTATGTTCGGAACTTGAGTAAAAAATGAACATGTTATAATTTCAAATTGTACATGTGGCCATACGTACTTTATCTCAAGAATAACATTATTTATTTAAATAAAATATATATCAAATATATCCAGTATATATATGTATTTATAATAGTACATAACATTTTCAGATAAGAAATGAAATGCACTGTTCATGGAGACGGTAAGCCGTACGTACACATGAATGCTACATTCATTTATATTTTGTATTTTAATGGATTGTAAAAAATATTTATACATAGGTATATTATAATTATAGTATAATATAATATATAATTTAATTAAATCCATCCTTTATACATCCCACACTTGGCATGAACGAGTCATATCACTTTGATGGGGCAATAGTCAGCACTTACTCAAATGATATTATCACTTTTAACCATTATGGAAACCATAATGGTATGATATAAATGAAAAATAAATAAGTAAAGAGATAATATAAATATAATATATTTCACATATAAAAATAGTTCCATCATAATGGACACCATAAGAGGCGGTATGAGAAGATCGAACAATCATCATTTCTTGAGGCAGTAGTTCGCGGTCCACAGAAACAATATGTTCTTTATCCATTATATGGAGGTGTGTGTAAGTTTAGTAAGAATAGTACTCATAAAAAAACTAGAATATTTAGGATACTGGTTTTGTTATAAAATAATGGAATAAAAATAGTTAAGGGGGTGGAGAATTAAAATAAATGAAAATAACTTAAGAGAAGATGTTACCTTTAAATCAGGTAACTTCAGTTGGTTTGAACCAAAAGGATTTCTTGAAGTGTCTTTTGTCTAAGGAAATGATTCTAGGTTTAAGATAGGGATTTTGAGAGATTATTTGGTCAGTGTTTTGATGAGACAATGGGCTTTTGAGGTGTTAGTATTGGTTTAGAGGTGAAGCCTTTTTATAAGGGGAGAGGGGCTCTTTAGGAATGTTTGAGAATATTATTTTATTATATAATTATTTTCAGTTTCTAAAGGTCCAAAACCCATTACAGTCGAAGATAAGATGACGCATGTTAGAAATAAAATCATCCAATAAGAATTGGAAAGGTTTTAGATATTGTTTTAATTTTTATAATCTGATTTACTTAAATCAGTCATTAATGAGGTAAATACAGCATCATTATTGTGTCATAAATAATATTATTTATTTGATGTCTAAAAATTATAAATAAAACACCCTGATGTAGGAAATATTTTTAGATTTCTAAATAATATTTAATGCCAGATATATTAATTACATAACCCCATATTAATTTTTTTAGCAAAACAATACATGATTCTGATACTTTTATTTTTACTTTAAAAAAAGTTATTAATGTGATTATCTTACCCAAATGGTTTTCAAATGCCAAAGGTCTCACCCAAGGATTTTCTTGGTTTTCCATTACTCATACAATAAGTTTAGGACAAGTTTTAAAGTAATTTTATATTATTATAATATTGTTTTTACCTTCAATTACTGTATTTACCTTTAACCACAGTAAATAAATGTCAAATGTTACTATTCACCAAAAATTATTTTAATCTTATTGAATCACATTTTACTTACTAAAAAACCATATATGTTTTATTTTTTAAATTCAATTCACAGAATTAGTAAAATTTCATTTAAATAAAAAAGTCAGCTTTTCAACTACTACTAAGTGTTTTCACTATTCATAAACAATTAGTGTTTTTCAAAAAAATACCAAACATTCAACATAATATATATATGATATTCCGAATTAAAAAATTATGTATTATGTATAAAATTAAAATCATAGAAGTTTCATTAATTAATTAAAAATTAATACCCACTATCAAAACAAAAAAGCGTGTTTTTACGAAATAATAACTATCAAAAGATTGACACTTGTTTAGGTCCAAATTCAAGGTAAAAGTACTTCGAATGACTAAAATTGGATTAAATGCTAAAAAAATAATCTAATTACACTTTAAAACCATTTAAAAAATTAATCTAACCTTAAAAATAAATTATACTCAAAGGTAGTTTTGAATTAAAATAATGTATTTTTCACTATTCATTAAAAAATGAACTTTAGCTGAAAAATACAAAAGATTTTCCCAAAGTTAATTTTGATCTATATATTATAAAGAAGATTTGTTTTCATAAATAGAACACATAAAAGTGAAAAAAAACTATATTTAAAATGGTTTTCCATTAAAATCTGGTAAATCGACATTCTAAAGAATATTAGAGTTATTATGCTTAAAATTGGATTCTTTCACTTTTTAAGCCTCTAAAATTTGTTGGATAAAAGTAAAAACATTTAACAAACATATATAATCATATTTTAGTTAGTTCTATTCATTCTCTCTAATACAACGACTAGGCTTTAACTAGCATTTTAATTAATAATTTTATTATATTATTTTTCGGTAGAACTCAACATTGTGTGCAACGTATGTTTTCAAAGAAACCCATTGTTGTGTATCAGGTATGCTGTCGATCAAAGAATCCCCTTTAAAGGAAAATTAATATTTAATTTACAAATAATAATTTTTATGAAAATGTCATATTCTTTATTTACCTGGGATGTAATAGTTGTACTCCCCTTTTTCCAATATGGGACATAATTTATGAGTAGATCCTCAGTTCTCCATTTTGCGACACCCCATATGATTTTTGCAGTTGGAGACATCTCCTTCTAGAACCAAAAAATAATTCATCCATGCTTGAGGACGGATATCCCTTCTATTGTATGGGAATTCATTCTTAATGTCAAAATATATATTTAACAACTAAATATCCAAAACTAGTGTCCTTTCAGTATGATAATACATCGCTCTCATTGGGATAAATTCATCATACATCTCTCCAAGGAACAGATCCCCAAAAATCTTGAAAACATCCCACGGGCTGAAACTGACTTCTCTGTGCATCAGGTGGAAATAGTGAATTTGTGGGTTCCATCAGCTTAATAGTTCGGGATTGAAGTTAGGAATTTTTTTTACATATGTCTGGGCCACCCAAATGGCTTCATAGATTCCCACTTCTTTCATCTTGGTTGCGATGTTGAAAAAGTTTTGGTGCACCCATTATTCTCACATCTAGTCGGGTCTGACACCCCCTCTCAGAAAAATGTCCTAGTATTCCCTACAACCCATAAACTTGTATATCTTTTTATCAAAGAGGATATATGAGGCATATTGTGGATTTAATTCAAGAATGTGTAGCTTCAAATATAGGGAACATTGGCTACAATTCATGGCACTAACCATGGATGATTTTCCGAAATTAATATACATGGTCATGCATGATATCTTGGTAGTATTAAAGTTCATGTACTATTGAATCTAAGAAATAGGGGTATAATTCTTCAGCATGGACATGAATACATCCTTCATATTCCCATGTCCATGGAGTGATAGATAATTTCTCTCATGATACTTACAATGATATTTCTTCCGATACGTTTTCAAGTCTGGAAGAGAAGTATCGAATATATCATAGTATTCTGTCCTAATAGTGTCTATCATCTACTAGATATGGTTTCTATCTTTTTCATCAAAACAATAATAATTTGTATGGACATCAAACCTTTAAGTAATCACAATGATTTTAATTGAAAAAAATAGACATATTTTTTAGAGAATAATTTAGAAACATATAAATTTGGAAAAGGCATGATTTTGTGAAGGGTACTCACAATGTTACCTAGAACAAGTCCCCCACACAAGTTAACACACACTAGTCCCTCTCCTAGACATATGATTTGCATAGGTAGGTGTATACATGGTCTGTGTGAACGGAGAATTAGAAAATTAATCTTAAGCGTGAGTGCTACGTTGAAGTCCAGAACGATGAGAGAAGTAGTATAAATATAAGAATGTCACCCACTAAGACAAGAGACTCCACTTATAGACATGGGATCTCATTTCCACAGCCTTTTTTCCCCCTTAATTACATGACCGATGCATGAGGATGACCTGCATAGATGACCATCATTACACCCGATACCTTTTCATCCATACCTTAGGATTAAACCCTTTTCACTCAATCAAATCGAATCCTAAGGTTTTTTTAAAACACTATTTATTTACATGGATGAAATAGTTTTGAAGGAAAATATCATAAGGAGAATAAAATAAGAGATTAAAATAATTCCAATGGTCACATCCTTCACAAAATCCCCTTCGCACATGCCCCCCCCCAAAGCATCATCAGCAGGCAGGGTACTTGTGTTAGATATACCTGATCTGTCCAATACCTTCACCAATGATCACATATTTTACTATAAATAGGACCATGGGTCTCATAACTCGTACGATTAAAAATCAACGAAGAATCTAGAAGCTCCACTCACTATAGTCTATCGCCTAGGCCCTCAGAAACTTCTTAGGAAGTTATCGAAAACCTAAGAGAAGATGGGGTCAAGGGGGTAGTGGGATTAAAATATTTCTAGGGTATAAAATATGTAACACCTTAATGAGGGACCATTCCCCCTAAATTTTATAATAACTAGTGTGAGGACCCATTTCCAAAACTAAGGCCCACGTGAGATCCTTATGACAAAACCTATGGAGACCCTTGGATCCTAGAGACAAGTTTCACCCAAGTGATTGTTTCATAGGTTTTCCATTTCCAAAAAACATCTAGGCAGAAGATATATATATATATATATTAATCTATTAAAATCCACCAATGTCTACCATATGCATGACCTAAACGGGTTTTCTGGATTGTACCATGTTCAAGAAACCTCCCAAGCGCCCTCTCAAGCCACTAATGGTCAGACCATTCCTCCTCTGGATCTCTCTTATGAGGGGGTGAAATTAAAGCATCCACTGAAGCCTATGTACCTTAAAAACCATGGTAATAGGAACACCAACATGTCTCTCACTTGGATATGTATTCCTTTGTGTAGATTCATCTTACAGCTGTCCTACATGATAGGTAGTGTCCTTGGTGTGCATGTGGATATTCATTCCTTTGGTCATGAGGACCCTGACCCTAGGGGAAGCGTAAGGGATCCATCGGTCTCAAGTACAAGTGTTGAGGTCTATCCTTAACTCAACACCTCTAAGACCTAGGGCCTCTGGTTCTAGGTGGGGTGGGAGAAGTTCAATCTAACATGTCCCCTTTGACATGGAATGAGATGCTCATCTCTTCTCAAGGAACCAATTTTCGGGCCTCCCTCTTAGAGTAAGCCCCTATAGTTTCTTATAGGACCTCTCATACATCATTCATCCCTCCTTCTTCATAACCATAGTCCATATCCAACTAGATCATCAGATATAAATACCTTGTATACAAGAAAAAAGGTGACAGGTACCTCAATGTCCCTTCTCTCTCTTTCTTTGGGCCCAAGTTACACCAAAGATAGGGAATGTCCACTATATCAAACTCTATTTCCCTATCCCTTTGAGTTTTGGTCTCTTCCATTAGTATATAGAGAAGATTGTGTGGTTCCCAGTATCTACGGCTTACTAATGTTTCTAACACCAAGCACGGTTTGCTTTGTCTTAGTGGTTGGAAGTGATCAGGACATCTATATGATCCCCAACCTAAGGGTATCACTCAAAGATTAATACCCAAACAATCATGATCCTCTTCTTCAATATAAGCACCAATATATCACTATACTCAAACCATGAGTTAATATTACTTAGTATTAATCCCCAACCAAACCTCCTCAATAACAAGGTCACCCCCTTTATGACCGATCCCCAACTAAACCTATAAAACAGTATAGTCATTCTGTTTATGAGTAATCCCAGACTCAATCCTCTCAAAGGGTCACATTCTCCTTTGACACAAACCTTATGAAGGGTTCTATAGACATGGTTCCTCACCACGAAACTACATGGGCTATGACTCCAGTCAAAATGGGATATGTAGGAAGCCTCCCTCAGGTGAAAACCTAACACCCCAAACAAATCTTTTTTCTATAGAGAATATTCCTTGTAGAGTATTATCGAACATAGGAGCCTATATTCCTTCCATGTTTTCCTAGGATGAATCAACATAATACCCAGACCATTTTTGTCTAGGCACTGTTTGCATGTATTTCCTTGCCACATGATGTTAAACTGCACAGTTGGGTCTTTATCACATGACCTTAAAAGGTATGAGGTGATCCATTAAGTTAAACCAAAATACATGGGTTCTTGTTCCATGCATGATGTTGAATAAGAATCCTTTTCATGGGACCGATATCAACATCAAAAGAACTCCCATCCCCCTGGATTATGTTACATTTTAGAGTTCCCCACTGCATGGATCAAAACCAACATCGCAATAATAAAAAACTAAATAATATTTAATCAATTCGTAAGAGGGTACCATTAATAGAGAACCTCAGATACATATAAGCTTCTCCATAGATGAATAACCATAAATACTTTCAAATGATTCTAAATTCCATATATGTTAAAAATTTATTGATAACTCATGGGTGACCCACATTGTACTTGTGAATTAATAAATGATTCGTGAACATGTATTAAATCTATAATAGAGTCCCCATGTAGAAAAATCTCCCCCCATAAGGGAATGATGATGCCAAAATCACATCCTCATGACCAATGTCATTTCTTAAGTATCATTTTCAAAGTCTCCCAATGAGTGCCTAACATTGGATAATAGGTCTCTAATTCATCATGGTTATAGAACTTTTGGGAGTTTTTGGATCCACAAACAAAACCCACTAAAATACCTTTGGAGATAGTGAACCTAATAAAAATTATTAAGGAATATTCAAAACCCCTACAATAAACCATGAAGGGTGACTTTACTTTCATCAGAAATAGATAGGTTTCAACATTTAACCATTTTCCATAGTTTTACACAAAGTTAATCTTACAAGATTGTGGGGATCTCATATCATTACCATTTTTTAATCTTGGAAATAAATCTTATTAGAGGGTAAAATATTCTTATATAATATAGTATTTTTACAATATTTATAAAATGAATATAGGGATCTACATCATATGCATGGGTAGTGATAACACTTACACATATAGTAATTTACAATTTTTATATCCAGAATAACTTCCTGAACATTTCCTGGAACATCCAAAGTTGTAATGGAGAATCCCAACAACAATTTTCTTATCAGTTTCATCAGATAAATCCTCAAAGCTAGATGAATTTAGCACTTGATTTTTTTAGGGGATGCTACTTTCAAATATTTAATTATATTTACTTATTTTTATAAGAATTAACTTTTCTTGGATTTATTTCATTATTGTTTATCATGTTCACCCTTCTTGTCTTACCAACACTGTGATGAAGTGTTAAAGGGAAGAATCCTTCTTCTAGGGTACACATATCCTCTAGGATCTTAAAAAAATCACTAATTGAACTGTCTGTTATAGCATAGATGATTTGATAATCATGATATATTCATCATCGATCACAATAAGAAAATCATTTGTCTTGAATGATTCATTCTAATTATCTCAGTCTTGAGAGGGAGGATGATGTTTACTGCACTATGGACTTAAGATAATTCTTAAGAGAATTCTCCTAAATCATGAGAGAATTCTTCTCAACCTTGATAGAATTATATTAGGAGGTAGATTTTTGTAGAAAATAATACTAAACACTTGAAATGATATATGTTTTCTAATATACTAAGGGATAAGAACTAGTAATTGAACAAATAACCTTACCTAATATATTTATTCTATAAACACCACACATCAAGATATAATAATAATTATATTACTATTTCATGACCTGTGAAAAAATCATGGATATTTAAATATCTTTTTCATAAATAAATAATCAATATTTTTTTAAATGATATGAAATAAAATATCTCATTTCTCTCGGAAAATTATCCTGGCTTGTCAATCCACATAAAAATTTATCAAAACATGATTATTAAACATATATACATATATATAATTACATAACTATAATATATTATTTATTCATTAAATAAATAAATATTATATTCAGTAACTCATGAATAAATATTTATTTAATGTTTAACTAACATATATTATTTCAAATAACAATTAATTTAATTGATGTGGTTTACATGACTTTAATAATCATTGTTAGTCATCCTTGAGAATAATATTTATTATAATATTAAATTCAAATTCAATTTAATTGAGTATTTTAATACAAATAGTATTTGAACCCATATGCATATTTTTTAATGAAATTTGACCGTCTTTCAAAATGACTATGAAAAAATTTTAGTAACCCAACCAAGAACCCATAGATTATGACATTAATTTAACAATGAAAGAAAACTTATAAAAATTCTCTCTTTTTTTTATTACCATTATCTTGATATCTCTTCATGAAGGTTTCATACTCCTTTGATCAAGTTATATGATTGATATATTCTTCATTGACATCTTGATATGAAATCACCAATTAACCATCAAGTCCATGAAATTCATTTTATAGTTCCATTTAAATAAAATGTGTCAAGGAATATATTTCCATAATAGGAAGTGAAAAATAATTTCTTTATTTATTCATTAAATTAATAATCTTTTATGACAAACCCGACATATGCTACATCACTGTGAGGATATGTCATCACAGTTATGATAGACACAAAAAATTATGTGATTCATTATATACATAAAAAACAATCTCAAACCTAAGTACCAATAACACAAAAATATTTTGAATTCTTAGTATGGAAGTATATGTCTTTGGAAATTAGATTTATTCACATTTAGGAGTATCCAATAATATATAAATATTTTAAATTCATATTGGTGGGTCAGTTATTATGATATCCTCTTTTGGAAATTATCATGTGTGAAGCTTCATGAGTCGAATCCTCATATAATTATTAGAATAAAACTCCTAATAGTATAAATATGATATTAGTATTATCAAATGATATCATATAGACCATAATACATATGTTTTAGAATATTATTATAGCACTTTGATGTTCTCATTAATGTAGAGAATTGTAAATACCTTATTTTTCAACATATACTATAAAGACACTATCACATTAATGTTATGTAGAAGATCACAAATCACGTGATAAGATATTTATTAATATTCTGGTACTTGAATATAGTAGTATTCAAAATTACAATATAGATATTTCTAGGGAACCAACTCTAACATAATCCCACATTCACTAGATCCAACCACTAATTAATTTCAATCTATTAGATATCGTATGATATTATGCTTCTTTTGATATAAGGTTTTAGTCAATGGATTCACCACATTATACTTCATGGAAACTATTCTTACTATGACCTCACCCCTTTGTAAAAACATCACTCAAGATGTGATTCTTATAATATATTTGCTTCATCTATTGATATGTCCTTAACTCCTTTGAGAGGGCCACTATTGCAATATTATCATAGTAAAATGTGTATCATATTGAATGATAGGCCCCAAAAAAATCTATTAGATGATTTTATTTATGGGAACATATTATTTAAATGCATCAGACTCCATAATATACATAAATTAAATTGTGGAGTCAGATACTACTAGATACATGGATCTCTTTCAGCACACAAATCCTCTTTTAAAGAAAAATAAATATCTAGTTTGTGAGTTCAGATCATTATAATCTTCTTTGAAACTAGATTATGTATATAACTTGATAACTAGTTCCTCAAATGCACTATAAACCTCGAACATATATTTTGTATTCCTTATATACTTAATGATATTCCTCATAGTAGTCCAATTCTAATATATTGAGTCTAGTTTATATTTTCCAACAACACTATAAGAGTAGGATAAATTTTTACTATTACAAAATGTACCATATAGTATAGATATTTTATAGAATCATATGGAATTCCATATACCATGTCTCCCTCCTCTTTTTTTCTGAGGATATATGTTCCTAGAGCGGTATATTTCATGTTACAATATAAATAATCTCCTATTGAATTTTTCCATATTGAATCACTTTAGTAACTTATGAATGTATATACCCTCACTCAATATATAACATATGAAAACCAACACTCTCAGATCTAATACTAAATTCATAAACATTACATTTCAGGATTTTACAAAGAGGAAGGGCACCTAAATTTAATCGTAATAAACTTACAACATCAAAAGTAAATATAGGATACCTAACATACCCATGGGAAATTTAGGTTTAGAGTTCAAGAGAATTAGGACAAACTCTTAACAAATTAGATTCATAAACAACAAGTTTTTAGTGACAAACATCATCTCATGATATAAACATATTTCATTATTTCACATTAGTTCAACAATATTGTCCTTGTGAAAACCTTATTGACACAATCTATTTATCATCATTCTTGATAAATTGGGGGGAAAAGTAAACATGAGAATGGTGAGCTCAAAATCTCAGTAAGGGTAAAAAAAATGATTAACAATTGAATTTCATTTATGAGAATAAGGATAGAATAAGGGTATGATGACATAATCAAATTTCATGTGTATACCATAAGAATATTCATACCCCTCAATACCTTTATTGTCAAACATGTAAACATGGAAGAAATAAAGAGTTATAAGAATAAATAATAATAACCTATGTTATTTCAATCACCCTAAAAGGAAACAATTATAAACCATATTAAGAAAAATAAATATTATAAGTATCTTGGAAAATCATTTCTATATCACTCTTAATTTCACTCTTAAAAATTTAATAACCATACAGTTGGCATCCATTCACAATGCATTGGAGGGTTTTCATGAACCCACCCATCCTTATATTTTCATGGAACATATTTTCATTTGTTTATTATGAAACCAACTATAATCATAATAATTCCTGATAACCATGACCCATGTAAAATCAATGTGTTTCATACCAATATCATTGAAACATGATTAACCCGTTGAAAAGAAATGGGTTCAAAAATAATCTTTTAGAAATATGATTAACCCTTGGAAACAAAATGGGGTTTATAAAAAACTCTTTGGAAGATGTTTAATATGTTGAAATGAAATGGTTTTCATAACAATCTCTTTCAAAAATTATTAATCCTTAGAAAAGAAATGGATTACATAAAAATCTATTGGAAATATGATTAACCCATGGAAAATAAATAGGTTCCATTAAAATCTATTTGAAACATTATTATCCCTGGGAAAATAAACAAGTTCTACAACAATCTCATTGAAATATGATCAAACCATCGAAAATAAACTGGTTCTAAAACAATCTCTTTGAAGCATGATTAACCAATGGAAAAGAAATATGTTCCATAATAATCCCATAATCCACCTAGAGAATGAATAAGGATAGAATCAATACCAAATATCCCAAGAGGAGTGTAAGTAGAAAAAAGGGATCATGGTTTTGATGAATTCAAATTCAATTAAAATATATATTATGGAATTTTGAGAAAAATAACATCTTCACTTTGAGTATCATTCCCATCGAAAATCCCGTGAAGGAAAAACATTGAAAAAAACTTTAAATACCATGAGGATAGAGAAAATCATGATATAACATTTCTATGGGGATGTATACAGACCTCATAAAATAATTTAGGTGAATAAAATCAAAATATGCCTCAATTAATGGATATTGAGTTGATGTCTCTAATGTATTTGGTAATAAATGGATCAAAATCCAATGAATGTGAGATATAAAAAGTGAGATAAAAATTCATTACCACTTTGGTAACAGAATAATCATAAGAGCTATAAAAGTAATAATAATCATATTAATCCTTTTAATAACATGATGTTAAATGAATCACGGATATAATATATCAAAAGGAGTAGTATATGCATCACACAAAATAAATAAGTAGTGAATATGGTATTTATCTCACAGATGTAAAATATGAGAGGAAAATCCCTTACCTCATGCTTACATTCAGTTTAGAACATTTTAACCTAATGTATAGTCATCAAAATAAGTTAATAAATTATACTGGAACCATATTATTATTTATGATATCATATATAACCATCTTATAACATTTTATCACCTGTTTGATAATAATATTTCATTATTTTCATTTTTTTGGGTGTTAATTGCCTTGTTTTCTAATTTGTGTTTTTTCATGAATATTATGGTTCTTGATTAGATACAATCTATAATGGTACTCCATGAAACCTTACAATTTATCTGATCAATATTCATGCAAGATGATCCAGTAAGAAGTCATCTTGAATTATGATAAATTGATCTATATTTGTAAGAAAATCCACAATAAATATATTTCATTGTTTCCTATGGATGTATTTTGAAGTCCATTAACAAAGACCATGGGGATGTTTTCCCATTTCCATATTGGTATGGGTAATGATTGGATAATCTTCTTACATATTTTCCATTCAGCCTCAACTTGCTATCATATTAGGCATGTTTATGCCTATTCAACAATATGATTTTTCATATTGTCCCAACAATAGTTCTTTCAGAGATCCCAATACATCTTTTTGATCCCTATGAGAATATAGATGTTTGAGCTATGTGCGTCACTCAAAAGATCATTCTTTATAATTGGATCATATGGTACACATATTCCCAACCCAAATATTATGACTCCATAATCATAGATCTTAAACATTGAGGATTTCCCATTTCTTATAGCTTCCACTATTTTCTAAATATACACATCATTCCTTTTATCATACGTTATTTTCTCAATAAGGGATGGTTGATAAAGCATTAGTGAAAGGATTAATGATATTACCTCCTTAAAGATTCCCATGTCAATCTTTTTTCGGACTTTAAAGATTAGATCCTTCTCAATTACCATCATTGATAATGATACAAAATCCTTTCTACTTAGGCCATATTACACCTTATTTTCTTTACCAAGATGTTAGTGGATTGACTAGTCGTAATATTTGATGATTTCTAGCCATCTTAACAGAAACATATTAAGATATAGGTGTGAATATATATTTTAGGATATTATGATTAGTATATTTCTCACAGTTCTCCCTATAGAGATAATGCCACTAGATTTTCAATGAAAATATCATAACTTCCAACTCCATATCATATTTAGGATAATTTTTCTAATGTATTTTCAACTTCCACGAGGCATATCCTATCAATTTATCATTTTTCATCAGTAAAAAACCTAATCCATTCTTTAAAGCATCACTATACACCACAAAGTGTTTCCCACTCTTTTTGTAGTGTGAGAACTGGTGAAGTGATAAGGCTATTTGTCAACTCATTGATGTAGTATTCACATTGATTGGTTAAAATAAAGTTTACACCCTTCTGATTGATCTTGGTTTTTGGGTTTTATAATCATAATATGTCCCTCACAAATTTTCAGTAATAATCATCTTGACCAAGGATGCTACGAATATCTATTACAATTGTTGGCATGGGCCACACTTTGATTGAATTTGTCTTGAAAGGGTTTGGATATATATTCCTTTCTAGTTATATTTTTTCCATTAATTATACTTCATCCATCAATAACTCACATTTACTGTACTTTTAAAATAGTTTCTCCCTTTTCAAGGACATTAGTACACTATTCAAATACTCTTCATGCACCTCCTTGATTTTGGAGTATATTAGAATATCATCCAAAAAGACTACCAAATATTTATTTAGGTAATCTCTAAAGAATATATTAATTATGTACATAACATTGTTGGAGAATTAGTGAGCCTTAAGGGATTCACTATGAACTCATAATGTCCATACCCCATTCGAAATAAATTCTTGGAAATATTATTCTTTTTCACCTTTAATTGGTGATATACTGACTAAAGATCAACCTTTGAGAATTACATAACCCCATATAGTTGATAAAAATATTCATCTATATATGTTCATGGATACATATTATTTATCACAATTTTATTGATCTCATGACAATCAATACATAGGTCATTGATCCATCATTCTTCTTGATAAAGTGTATGGGTTCTCCCCACAATGATGTACCCAGGAATATAAAACCATTGTCCAGATTCTCTGGTACCTTATTATCTTATTCTTCCAACTCAATGTGTCCATTCTATAAGGTTTCTTTGATATAGGAAGAGATCCAAAAATATGTTCAACTTAGAACTCAACTTCTTGTCCTCAAGGAAGACCTGACAACTCTGTGGGTAAAACATCAGTGTAGTCCCTAAAAATGGGAATTTTTTTGAGAATGATTCTCTACATTGTCCCAATAATTTGATACAGATATGATTGCTCATAAGGAAATATTATCCATAATTGAGAAAATGGTTTTTAAGAAGATTCATCTTCCTCTTTACACTATTATAGGATTGGAGGATGATTAGAGATGCAAAGAGTGATCAGTCTTTCCCAACACTTGTTGTTTTCTTAGTATAATGATATCCAATCCATTATTAATATTGTATCGTGCTCCACCAGATGTAGTAAGATAATATTTTCTAGGAGGTTCAGTCAAAAATTGTTAACATTTGAGGAGTTATATACTTTGGATTCAATAATTTCCTTATTTTCTTTTCTCACATATATCCCAACCTCTATATTTTATGGTGGTTTTTTGATATTTTTACTAAACTGTCATGATACGAAAGAATGTGTAGAACCAAAATCAAATAATATATTCAACATTGTTTAATAAATAACTAGTGCACTTATCAACACATCATTTTCAGGATCCACATCACCAGTAGAGATAGCATATGCACTTCATTATTTCCTTGGAGGTTATTTTTGTTGATTTCTCCCAAAAAACCTTGACATAGGGTAATTTATTTCATAATTACCATGTTCCTAAAAGTTGACATACTAGAATATAGGTTGATTCTTGATCTGAACCATTCTTTCTTCTTCTACATTAGTGGGATTATGTATATCCCTTAAGTATTTATTATCCATATTCCCCTCTCTTATACATTTGAAGCATCTCTTAGTTCCCTCTAGGTAGTTTCCATGATGCTTATTCTCCAAATTTTGTAATGTGTTATATTGATTTTTCTTTCCATCATTTGATTTATTTATTGATCCTCCCATATTAAACTATATTTTTCACTTTTTATCTCCAGGTCCATAAGATCATTGAGAGTCTCAGATCTCAATTTCAACCTTAAGGGCATAATAAAAAATATCTTCATAGATATCAAATTATTGAATCACCAATGCTTTTCATATACCTGTCCTTAGTTCATTGAAGAAGTCATCCACCTTGCTTTCAGTTTTCAGGACAAAGCAGTAGCCATATTGTGCGAACCATGTTACGTTTTCCTCATACACCCCGATAGAATCGTCTTCCATTTACTTAAATCCAACTAATTACCTTTCCATTATAAGATGGAGGGTTCAAGATAAATATTTTTTGAAAAATATTTTCATGAAATATTATCGTTTAATAGAATAAATCTTATTCTTGTTCTTTGTATTTTTTATCAGTGTCCACCACTAATCAACATCACCATCAAAATAATAGAATTCCAAAACAACATTCTGTTCTTCTATGTGTTATAGAAAATATAATTTATTCTCAATAGAGTTAATCCATTATTCTAAAATGAGGAGATCATATGATCCACTAAACATAGAAGGCCTTTTCTTTATAAAGTATTCGATCACAATACATTCATTATTTGGAGAAGGAGGGTGTTTCATGGGATTCATGTTATTATTCATAACATGATCCAGTTGGGAAAGTATTGTCAAGATTTTTTAAGCTCTTATTCCCATCATATTTTGAATATTAATTAGAGGAATCATCACATTGCCTATCAAATTGACTATTGGAATGGGTTCTTCTATTTCCAACCGTTTACTAATTAAAATATAGTAATATTAGGGGTCTTAAATACATGTATAATAATCATGTAAAAAGAAGCTTTCAATATACAAAGATAAATTTGTAAGGGAAAAATATATCCTAACTTGTGATACCATATGTTTCGATCTAGGTTATCCATGGTGATAGAATTATCCCAAGGGTTATTATTATGGTGCTCTATCCTAATATCCAAAAATAACTTGACTATACTCTGATACTAACTATAGAGACCCTATACATTTACACATATAAATAAAATTTTTAAGAATAATTAAACATCAAATACAACCCAAGGATCATAATTTCTAGTGTATTTTAATGATTAGGTACATAAAATTAAAGACAAGGAAATATAATAAAACGTCTTTATTTTAAACATCTATAAAGAGATACTAACTTCCATTGAGATCCTACATCTATACAGGATAATTTAGTGAATAAATGAAAAAAGGGGTGACCTAAAATTCATAGTAAGGGAATAAACATTGAAATCAATCATAGAACATGAGTTATAAGGCATAACATGATGGAATAAAAAGGAATGAATAAGTATAAAAAATAATAACATATATAATCAAGGAATCATATGAAATTTGTAAAAAACAAACAAAATGATAAAATCATGAGTCGAGGATAATCACTAATACCATTTTATATGATTGGTATGAGTGAAGGCTAACCACCAAGATCATCTCAACTCATTAGCACGATTCAAGGCTAACCACTTAGAAGATTTCACTTGACGTCTCATGAGAATAAACATTACCCAATTAATTGGAGTAACATACGAAAATACCCATCATATCATGTTCATGAAAATGTGTTCCAAATTAAGAATAATACATAAACATATTGGTTACCCATGGAAATAAATGCATATCACAATCATGTCATAGAGCATAAGAAATGTGTGTGTTATAAAAATCTCTACGAAAGAATAGATTTAAAAAATAAATGGACATTAATACGGTATAATATTCATCTATTATTATAAATGATGTCTAGATGAAGTGCAAAAATGTAAATAGAGTGTTTAATAAACCTTAGAAATGAGCCACTATTGTACGGTTTAACATAAAACGTAAAAGAGACCTTAAAGAGGAAAGAGGGATAATTATTTTCATAAACAAAGAAAAGAAAAAATAAGATTTTTCATACTAAAATTAGTGATTTCACATAAAATAATTGTGGCATATAAATATTATGGATATTTATTGAAAATGGGTAGAAAATGTGGATATTCCCTTTAATTAGGCTTTATTTTTGGGATGAATTGAGAAAGGAACATTTTTAAAACATGTATTCCCCAATTAAAGAAGGATGATATGATATTTATAAATTATTTTGGAACATAGAAATAGTATTTATAATATGTTAATAAAAATAATGAAGAATTAATTTGGGGTAAAGGGAGAGATAGAGTAACCTGAAGGAAGAAAAATGGAGGTTTATATAGAATCCCATACTTAATGTTAGAAAGTGTTCTCGAATTGATCATAATGTCCTAGATAATAAAATTAAATACATTAATTAATTAATTCATAACCTTTTATACAAGTAGTTTTTTAAAATAATTTTATTAATTTCATTTATGGCCATTTTTATGAGTTATAAGATTCAATTTTATCATCCGGGAGAGTTCATTTCCTTGTTTTTCATGATTAGTTCACTTTTATACATGTATGTAAATTCATGTAAAATGGGAATGGTTATCAAGAATTGATATTATATGTTATTAATTGAAATAAAGAATATTACATGGTCTTATATATCATTTTTTACATAGAAGTTAGTATGACTCATTATATAAAACATTAGTGATAACCTGTTAGATTAATTTGGCGTTTTTTTATCATCACAAAATAGTTTTGTTATATTATTTAATATTATGTATATATAATAGTAACATTACATTAAATAGTTTTTAATTCATATATTATAATATTTTTTAATAATAAAAATGGTTTTATGACTATTCTTGAATGTGTAATTGAATGACGGAAACATGTTGTCCACAAAGGCGGTAAATTGGCACCCCAAAAACAATGATATCATTTTTAGAATAAAAGGAGATGTGAAGAGAAATGATAATTATTTGTTCCATAAAAAAATAAAATTATAGTATATAAAATATAATTGAGTTATCTTGTGACCAGGATAAGGGGATTTTAGGATAGAATAATAAAATTAATGAAATTGAAAATAAAAATAAGAAAAAGAAAGTGGTTTTTCCCCTTGAATTATTCTCCTTGAGAACCACATTACCTGAAAAAAGATAGTATTTTTATGAGATAAAGGACTCCTAGAATGGGGGAGTGTCTTTGGATGATTATAGGGTAGAAATGAATCAATATTTAATGATTAAGAGGTGTGAGGGGAAGGGGTTGTAAAAGGCGGTATTTGTGGTGGAGGAGAGGGGGGGGGTTCCATTATTTTATCCATTAGTTTATTATTTTGGCTCAATACTAAGAATAGTTTGAGACTTATAAATAAATATGTAAAAATAATTAAGGATAGTTTGATATTATGGGATTATATAATCAATGCATAATTTGTGACTTAATACATCATCTTTGACTCAATAATTCAAGTATTTTCATAATATCATAAATTATCATGTCATTATTCATAAAAAATAAAATCTTTTATAAAAATCCCAAAAAAAAATTATGAACCATTTTTTGATGTGGATAATTTAAAAAATTATCTTCATTTTATGAAAATATTATTATAAATATGATAATTTTAATTTTTAATAAAAATAATCATTTATTAAAAAATATACCATTTTTAAAACTATAACTTATTTTATAACACCTTGAAAAATTAATTAATGACTGATAAAATTATCTTATAATCATAAGATAACAAAATATTAATTTACAAAGTTATTTTATAACACTAAATTTTATTTTAAACCATTATATTAATTATAAAATTCTAAATAAACATTTATGTTTCTCAAAAGTTCCAAAACGTAATTTATCATTTTCAGAAAAAAATTACTTATACTATGATATAATTATATAATATTTTCATTTATAAGATACCTAAATTTCATTTATACTTTCATAGGTGAGGTTACTATTCTTTTAGTCAGATTACTATTCATAATGATCATATTACTTTTTCATTGGTCATGTTACAATTCTATCTGTATAAGTTCCTTAATTTCTATAAATGAATATTATTTAATTAATTTTTCTTTAAGAAAGATTGTATTATGTTTATTATGTGGTTTTATGTGATTTATATTATATTACATACTTATAAGAAGAGAATCTTCTTTGATAGAATTATGGTTTGTTAAATAACTACACTATTAGACTCCACATATTGTTGGAGGATATAAACTTCAAAAGGTGTCACACCTTTGGGTGTACCCATCATATTCAATTTTGACAATTATAGACTATTATCCAGGAAACCATTTGGGGTGATTGGTTCACCATTTAAAACAGGATATTATTATTGAAAAAGGATGAATTATTATAGTGTATAATGACTAGATCTCTATACCTAGATTAATTAAACAGGATTAAAATGAAGAGTGGTATGTCACCCTTAAATGAACCTTATTATTTATTTGTGAAAGGTAATGGATTTAAATAAAATTAATGTGGTAATTTATTAGGGATTAAACCTGAACAATGTTATACTAACAGTTTAAAATGGTACCTTTTATAACAAAATTTTTTGTTGTAAAATGAGTGGTCATTATTTAACTATCAATGGATTCACAAGGGAATTTCCTGTCCCTTAGAGAACTCCACCATAATTCATTGAGCCGATTTCCATGGGAAATACCCACCATGAAATTTTGTCTTTTCCTTAGTGTATGAATTCCCCTGTGATGTAAAAAATATTTACAAACATCATTATAGATATTATAAGTCCTTGGATACATTATTTATATTCAAAATGATGTCCATATGCACGCGATGAATTAGATTCAACCCTTAGTCTCCAATTAATATTAGCACATGATTTACTATGTATGTGATCTATATAATTGATTACATATTGTTTCTAGTTGAATTAAAATGGTATACCATTGGATTACACTTATCCCCCTCAGCTAGGCTACATGTTTTATGTGTTGTGAGTTGGATTGACCTTTTAAGGTCAATGATACCTTATTTCTTCATGGATCCTACCTTGTTATTATTATTATTTGGATGCCTTGGATTCACTTTTGGTCCAATTTCATTTATTGTTTTTAGTTTTATACCACGATTAAATATGGTATTCCTTGACCACTTGAATGCCCCCTATTAAGACACTATCAGCTTATGCGGAAGTTGGTATGATTGATTGACTATCCTATGAGGATCCGAAGATCTACATGGTTATTATATCTGTATTTTACTCCATTAATTATTCTTATACCTACAAACTATTACGTTTATATTAAAAAATTTATTTTTTAGACACCATTGGTAGTGACATATTGATTATATCTTAGGACCTGTTCATGTTGTTTATGGGTACCCAAAACGATATTATGGATGAAAGTATGGACAAGGTAAAGTGGACGATCATGGATGCTTGATTGAATTAATGCATGTGTTCATGGGAGAATTAGAATAAGACTTGCCTCAAAATATTATTAGAGACATAATTTTTCATTCTATTTATTTTTCTATACGTGTATGTCTCCATGATAGCATCCAGGTTTCAGTTTCCTATTCTCTAACTACGTGACATTCATTATTAATATTTATATGACCCTAGATATTGTTTTTAAATTTTTAACTTATCTAGATGTTTATCACTTCCTCTATTAGTTATTATTATGATTAATCCATTTTGATTATTTATTATACTAGTGAATTACTTAGGTCGTGAGAGTGTAAACTACACACAATTTCAATTTAGAACCTCACTACTCGTCGGAATCCTCTGGAATATTGGAATGTTCTCTTAAGGCCATTTGGCCAACCATCTTGGGACACTGATATTGTAGCTTTTGAGTTGGGGCGTGAAAAATTTGTATCAGAGATTTTTTACATTGTCTTACTATTTTAGGTTGGTATACATGATAATATAAATGTTTTATAATTTGTTAATTATCCATTTCCTAGTATTATCTTGTCCACATACAGGTAAGAAGATAAATTTTACAATATATGGTATGATGTTAAGGATATTTCTTATTTAAGTTGTCCTAATTTCACTATTGGGTAACACACTTTATTTATGGTACTTATCGTCAATATCTTATACCTTCAACCCTATCTGGTAATGGAATGGAAAAATTTCTCATATATCATTATTGTTTATTAGAGATTCAAATGTCATGCATTATTGCAAGACATATTTGTTGTAATGTTTGACTGCATGATACATGTTGTATATTCCTTAAAAGATATATAAGTAGTTTTTGTAACATTTATTGTAGGATAAATAAATTTTTATTAATGTTTCTCCATCATCCTAAATAGTTATTTTCCTGTATAGTTTAATGATAAAACCTTAATTAACCAATTATCACATGATTAATAGGTGTAACTAATGTTACATATATTGAAACATTATGTGATTTTTATTTAATGAATTCAAATTATAATAGAAATTGAGTGTGATCCACAATAAATTGGGAATGATGATTCTACTTATATAAACTACTTCACTATGTTATTGGATATGAAGTTCTCTCTACAGTTACATGAAATAAGAATTTTAATTTATGGAGCATCAAATTCTATAAATTTGGAATGGTAGTTCGTTTAACTCTCCTATTGTGTAAATATTAGAAATTTTAAATCTAGTTTATTTTGATTTCAATTAAATAGGGATTATAATTACAAATTAAATGTGTTTTTCCACGATAACTTTTAATTGAAACTCCATATACCCAATACCCAATAATTAAAAACAAGAATCTGACCTATACATTTTCCTTAGTCATTAAGGAGTTGGGTTAGTATTACATAGGTAGTGATACCTTATGTGATCCTTTCATTATATGAAACTCTTTTATCCTTCAATATTATTATGTGGAATTTTCTTTTGAAATGGTAAACATATGACTCCACGAAGGCCTCAGGTCAACTTCCAAGATGGTGGTGATGACCATCATCCTGACGTGATAGGACCTAACGTTGCAGTAGTGCCACATACAAAAACTATAGTAATAATCGACATGGGCATGAATGCACAATTTAAAAAGGATTTTTTGGATTATGGAGGCCATGTAGGGAGCCCCATGACACATACCTACTTTGAAATAACTGATGTGAGAGTTCTAGAAACATCACCCACCTACTTTTTTCATGAATGGTGGCCCCAAGGATGATGAGTCCTAGTTAGAGTAAATGTAATCCATATTTGAGCATTTGGATATACCACCTGATATGAGAGTGAATCTCTCCACATATATGCATCGTGATTATTCCAATAATTTTTGGGAAAATATTGTTCAGAAAGATAACCATCTAGATATGTTCTGGATATATTTTGATACTTCCTTCTATGAATTCTTCTTTTTGGAGATGTAGAGAGTTGATTGAGTTAGAAAATTGTTTTACCTGGAGGAATGGTATCACAGATATATGGATTACTTAGGTCACTTTTCAGAGATATATTGTTTTCACCTACTTTTTATGGTGATGAGATTTCAAGAGTGAGATGCTTTGAGGATGGGATCATGTATGCCATCCATTCTTTAGAAAATTTGTTCCATTTAACTAAAATTTATGGAATCACAAACCAAGATCAATTCACTGAACACAATTTTAGGGAAATTGATAGTACAATGCATGATTGGTTGGTGTAAATATAGGGTAGTAGTTGATCAATTGGTAGGAAACATTGTCTGGAGGGTTCTCGATATATTAGAAGAAGATAAAGTATTTGTACCTTTAATATGCCATCTTTGTGAAAGGAAAGGTAATGTATATCCTAAGTGTGACTAATACCCAGTTGAGTTCTCAAGCTATTGTATATTGGGGGAATATTCTAAACTTTTTATATAAATTTTTATATGTTCCTATAAGAAGAGGATCCACAATAGATTTTCCCTCTACAGTGGGATTAGAAGCTCTGCATTAATATAGAAGGTGGATGACCATTGGATTTACGGGCTGAGGAGGTAGACATGGTCAAGGAGGTCAGACTGAGGAAATGTAGTTCTAGTAGAGTGGACACAGTTAGGGTAGTAAAGTTGTATCTCAAATCACAAGATCATGAACTATTTATGTAGTACATCTTATACCTAAGGAGTGGGGTGTTATACCATCTATAATTCAACATATAATTTTAGTGCCCTATATTTTAGTGAGTTCTGGTTTTAACTTAGGCACATCATATTATTTTATATATAAGTCTATTTTGGAATTACATAGTTTTAAATTTCATTACTAATGTGTAGTGGTGAATCTAAACACTCTATTGGGAGTATGAAAATAAAGTGTCTTCCAATGTAGGGAGTTTCCCCGTGAGGTTGATTATCATCGCTTCATATGGGACCTATTCATCCACAAGATTACAAACATTGATATCACTCACTAGATGGATTTTTTGTTTACCTATAATGACCATTTGACTTTTACTATTATAGGGTGTACTTATCATCACCCAAGGGTAGTATCTATGTGTTTATGGGAATGTGATGTCTAGGAATGTAATGATGGACCTGATCATTGTGGACTGGATTGAGCATCAATATGGATTTCCAGTTTATTTTTATCTAATTTAGGATTAAAATATATATAATTTTCTTATATAGTGATCCATTCCATTCCATTCTATTCGATTTTTTAAGAATTTTGTCAAAGAGGCGAGGACCAAAGCATCCGCACTAAGAGGGAAAAGAGGAAAAAAAAGAAAAGAACCAGACAAGATAAAAGGAAATAGAAAAAGGATAAAAGAAAGAAAACATAGGCTACGGGGGCCTGATGTAATGGAGGCCTAGAGCATCCCCTCTGATGATGTTAATCCCTTTTGCTTTCAGACTGAGAGTGGTATGAAAGAAAATGTCCTCTAGGCCTGGTGAGACTATAGAAGCCAGGTAGTCCGCATCTTTATTACCCTCCTGCCAGGTATGAGAAACTCTAGTGATAGTACCCAAGAGACCCCGACACCTCCGGGTAATGTACTCGATAGACCAAGGAACGCTCTTGATTCCCTGAATGGCATTTGAGAGAATCAGGGAATCCGTTTCCACTTCCATTAGGACCACTCCCCTTTTGATGCATTCCTGGAGGCCAACCATAATACTCTTCGCCTCTGCAAGGAGCGGAGTGCCCGATCCCAACCGAATGGAGAAAGAAAACAGGACTGAACCATTATGACCACGAACGAGTCCCCCTCCTCTGATGTCACCCTCAAGACAGGATCCATCAGTGTTAAGCTTGAAGCCATGATTCGGGGGAAGCCAGTGGACCCAGTGACTAGTACTCGAAGCAGAGGCCGGAGGAGGATGATGAACCGAGGGAAGAAGGCATTGCAGAGTGGGAGCCTCCCTATAGTAACTGAGCACAACAACCATATTCAGAAGCTGGTTCCTGACTCGTAAGATGATGGAGCGAGCTGAGGAGGATACGTCTTCATGCAAAAACGCATTACGAGCATGCCACAATCTCCAACAACCAGAGTTAAACACCAGAGTACGCGCTCTTCTCTCCGGGCCCACATCACCTGAACCATGAAACCAGCGATTAAGGAAGGGTTGATCTGCCATGGCTGGAATATCAAAACCCGTGAAAGCTCCGAAGAAGGACCAAACCTCGCGCACCCAGTCGCTATCAAAAAACAAGTGCTCCGAGGTCTCCTCCTTATGTCGCTTACAACAAACATACTTGGAATCCATACTCACCCCACATATTCTGATATTCTTGTTTGTAGGAAGTCGTCTGTGTCGAATTCTCCAAGAAAGGAAATTAAATTTAGTTGGAATGGCGTTATCCCATAGTGTGTCAGTCCAGGGGACCTCCGTTGTCTGCATGGAAGAAACCCGACGATAATATTTGGAGGTGAAGTTACCAGATGGCGAAGGGGTAAACACACACCGATCTGGGACCGAGGACAGATCAATGAGGTTAAACATCTCCTCCTGGTTCTTGTTAAGGACAACACCAATGAATGGAGGGAAGTTTCTGGCATCCTGGAAGGAAATATTGGTAACAGGGCATCCCGGGAAACCAAGGGACGCCCCACACCAGTTGTCATGCCAAAAGGATATGTCACCATAACCGATAATCTAGCGGGAATGAGGTCTGAGAACGTTCACCAGGGGATGAAGCACACGCCATAAAGGGGATTCCTGCACAGCTCCTCCCTTCCCATTACTGAGATAGCATTCATTCATGTTCGATCCCCATAACGTGCGTTTTTCCAGGACTTCCCATGCCATTTTAGCATGCATGCAAGAGAGGGAATCCCCGACGTTACGGACGCTGATGCCTCCCTCCTTGACCGGCCGCGCCATGCTCCGCCAAGAAACCCAGTGTCGTCGCCCCTCATTCTTAGGATCCCAAATGAATCCAGCAAAGATCCTGTCCATGGAACGAATAACACCCTTGGGAACCTTAATGGCAGAAAGGGCATGAATCGGGGTGGCCGTGAGGACACTGTTAACTAGGGTGATTCTTCCTCCGAAGGACAGGAAACAGTTCTTCCTGTTGAGAACTTTCTCCATGATTTTGCAGATGATGGAATCAAAGTCCCGAATACGCAGTTGCTTAGATGCGATTGCGGCTCCAAGATATAGCAAGGGAAGGTTGCCTTTATGCATGACCAGGATGCTCCCCACCTTGATGATACGCCTTTCGGGACAGGTATGTGAGATATAAAAGCGGATCTTACTTCTGTTAATGATCTGTCCGCTCATACGACAATACTCCTCTAATGCTCTGTTTAGCCCTCGCACTGACCTATTGTCTGCATTGATGAAGAAGATGGAGTCGTCTGCGAACATGATATGGGACACCGGAGGGAAGCGCATCCTTCGTCTAAAGGGCATGATCATATTCCTTTCAAGGTTCCTATGCATGAGGCGGCTGAGTATTTCCTGGGTGATGATGAATAGGCTTGGCGAGATGGGATCACCTTGGCGAAGCCCACAGACCGCCTTAAAAAAACCGAAATTTTTCCCCATGAAGGAAATAGACATCCATGCTGAACTACAGTGGCGAAAGATTAAATCAATATTCCAGTGTGAGAGACCCATACCTTTTAGATCATTGATCAAGAAACTCCACTCCACCCAGTCGTAGGCGTTGCTCATATCCACCTTCACCGCCATATTGGAACCACGTGATTTGACGTTGAGATACCTTATCATTTCCTGTGCCAAGCCGATCGCCCCCTGGATAGATCGTCCATTGATGAAGCCATGTTGTTCCATGGAGATGCACTTGGGAAGGAATATGGACAACCGATTATTGATAATAGCTGCAAGAATTTCGTACGACACATTGCACATGTTGATCGGGCGATACTGCTCCAAGGAGGAGGGAGACTTGGATTTCGGGATGAGGAACACTGTAGTAGCACAGGCCACTCTAGGACGAGGACCGCCCCTGAAGAAATCTTGTATGGCACCAATAACATCTCCTTTCACAATGTCCCACGCTGCTCTATAGAAACCTCCCGGGAAACCATCGGGACTAGCTGCACTATCTGGGTTCAGGGCCATCATGGCATCACGAATTTCCCCCTATTGGGGAATAGCCCTCAGAGACTCATTGTCACCTACCGAGAAGGAAGGGTGTATGTAGTAGAGGAGGCCCAAGTCTCCCCCTGTAAACCCACTTGGCCCTGTATTACTAGTACCGACCAGCATGCTATGAATGTGGGAATATGCCAGAGCCCCAACTGTTTCCGTTTCATCGGAGAAAGATTTATTTCCCAGATCTATGTTCGGTTTAACCCTCCTTGTCCTTTCCATAATACAAGAATGGAAGAAAGCAGTGTTCCTATCCCCCTCTTTGAGCCACTGAATCCGGGCCTCCTCCCTGGCCTCACGTTATTGTCTTAAAAGCAGATCCGCAATAAGCTCCTTCTTGCTGGAAAGCTCCGCAAAAGCATGGTCATTCCATTCCTCCTCAAGGCATCTTTCCAGACGATCCACCTCATTCATATCCTCTTCAAGGGTACTGTCAGACACTATAGAATCCCTAGACCAGGATTGAAGGCTTTGTTTAAGACGTCTCAGTTTTTTGTGAAGCGCAAACCACGTGTGACCCTAGACCGGGAGTGCCCAAGAGTCTCGGACCAAGTCATTGAAGCTTTCGTTATTCTTCCAGTGCTGAAAGAACCTGAAGCTGTTAAGGTGGTCATGTTCGGGCGATAATGAAATGAGGAGTGGGGAGTGATCCGACAGTCCACGTGTCAAGTGCGTAACCCGGGTGTTCGCAAACGCTGAGATAGCAGACAGGTTGGCCAGGCAGCGGTCCAGGCGACTCCAAGATCTCCGGGGACCCCGCTGGTTGTTGCACCATGTGAAGAGATCACCTGAGAAGCCCAGGTCCATGAGCCCCTTTCTCGCCGTGAAATGGGAGAAAGCGAGGCCTGCCTTCCTGTTAAAAGGTCCTCTGCCCCGATGTTCCTCGGGGTCCATGACTACGTTGAAACCCCCCCCCCCACAAACCAAGGGAGGGTACCAGGATCAAAGGAGTTAAGATCACTCCACAAAACCTCCCTAAGATGGGGGTCACAGCTTCTATATATGAAGGAATCAAAGAAGGAGTGGGGTTCGATGGTAACCTTCACTGTGATACACTGGTCCCCAACCTGGGAGAGTGAAACCGAAGCGCCGCGCAGCCAGAGAATCCAAATGTGCTGATTGTGCGGTTCACCGTGCATGTACCCATGCATTTTATGTTTTCTGGAAAACTAGGGTAGTTTATTCGGATGTTGCTTGAGCTCAAGGATTGCCGCAACAGAGACCTTGTGTTTGACACACTCAGAGGACAGGAAGTCTTGTTTAACTCGAGCACCCATACCACGGGCATTCCAGAAGAGAAGACGCGTCATTGAAAACTGATGGCTCTGGGACTGGCCCCAGATTGCATGGCCTGTAGAAAATGAGAATAAGGGCCGCCTGTGAGTTTCCTGAGTTCGGACTGGGTGCGAACTCCGGAACCTGAAGAAGGAGGAGGGAGGATAGAGGGAACACTAGACTGGCTCGGGGCATCTGAAGCACCGACTTTTCCTGAACCGGAGGAACCCCGCACCTAGTCTGCCATCACCCCCCGGGAGGGCCTCTGTTGTAGGAATAGGGGGGGAACTAGGGGAGGGGGGAAGCTCGACGATGCTGAAACCCACAGGAACCACCACACGAGAGCATTGTGCCTTCCAAGATCCATAAGACCCCCGCGCCGACGAAGGCCAAGGAGGTAAACCCAAGGGGAGCTCTATCGAAGAAGGGAGGCTGCTACCAAGGAGACTGCGGACGCCCCTCGGGACGAACGACACCCGAGCTAGCTCCTGCCCTCTACCAGACACCACAAAAGAAGAGGAGCCACCATCCCTGACCTGAGAGGGAGACGTCGCAGGCGACACGAGGGGCGAGGAATCCTCATGCAGCTCATAACGGGTGTCGGGGGAGGGAGCACCACAGGGAGAAGGTCGGTGTTCCCGAGCTTCTGTCCCCATTGTCTCCTATAGGGGCACTCCCTCCAGATGTGCCACCTATACTCACAACATTAATAATTACATGTTTAATCTTTGATAGGGTTGATATGAGGTAGATAATATACCTTGTAGGCATGGTATTTAGGGAAAATGTTTTAGGTGAGGACCCACTTCCATGTTGGATTATTGATGAGGATGATATATTATGAATTCATGGACTCGTCTGGGATCCTGGATACATGTGAGAAAAATATAGGTTGGAATATCATGATTTTATTTTGGTGGTACACCCTAGGCTTACCAAAATTTATTGTGACTTATGCCACCAATACTGGTGATTGGGGATGAAAAAGAAAAAAGTTGTATTGGTTACTCAGTGGTCTACCTATCAGTAGATGAAAGAGAAGTAATAATGGACAATATGAATTTTACTTCCATTACATATTATTGAGAGGATATGGGATGAAATCACTATAGACTATGTGACATGATTTATGTGGTTAACTTGAGGTAGTGAAGTTGTATGGGATATCACTGATAAGTTGATGATGGTCTCCCACTTCTTATTTATTTGAGTGACCTTATCAATGGATGAGCATGGAAATATTTATCTGCAAGAGATCATAAATTTTCACAGGGTTCCCCATACCTTTGTATCTTATAAAGATGTTCTATTAAAATCACATTTATGGTTAGGGATAACGATGTTATTGAATTCACAGGTGCCTCAAAGATATCATAACACCCTTATAATGACATATAGTCTGATCATATAGTACATTCTTTGGGTGACATATTAAGAGTTCTCATAATTTGTTATGGTATATCTTAGGACAAAACCTACCACTCACTAAATTTTCCTATAGAAATACTTTCCACGATAATTTTCAAATAACTCCATATGAGGCCTTATAATGCAGGTAACTCTATTCACCCCTGCACTAGTTATATGCAGTAGAGGTAGCACTATTGAGACTTCATCTCATCGAGGAGACTTTGGATAAAGTACAACTGAATAGAAATTGAATGTCTATAGCTCAGTCTAGGTATAAATCATATGTTAATCTCTAAAAACAAATGGAGATTGATTTCATGGATCAAGTCTTCATTCATATATCAACATAGACTAGGTAATATAAGATTTAGGTAGTAAGGGAAGTTATCACCCCATTTAATTTGAACTTTTGTGGTTTTATAAGGGGTTGAATAAATTATTTATAATGTAACACATCTTTAGATATACTACATTATGCCTAACATATATCTTGTTTCTCAACAATTATGTTACTATTCATACCCATCTCATGTTATTTAGCCAGAAAAAATTTATTTAGAGATAGGTTCTATAAGGCCCCGACCTTAAACCATACTTAATATTGAATTAAATGAATAATTCACATTGAGGATATTTTTAGGTTTAGAGTTTTAGAGAATTAGAACATAACTATTACATCTCAAAAGATTTACAAAGTAGACACTTCTACTAAGTTTCCATAGAATAAAAAAACTCTTAAAAAAACATGTCTAGTTCCATGTTTTATATAGCATGACTTTCCCTTGATCCCATCCTGGACCCTGTTCCACAATAGGTCCTGTGAAAAACATTTCAAAAAACATGTGGTGAGCATAAAAAGCTCAGTAAGGGATAAACAAAGAATGGAAACTGTTAGTTTATCCAAACAAAAATTAAACCATGTATACTTTATCAAAGTAATACCTTCACCTTCATGAATTAGTAAAAACTATTAACTGAATAAAATATCATTACTTACCCTTTTGTAACCAAAGGATTACCATAAAACCCATATAATGAACACATAACATATAAAGGTAATTTGGGACATAAACTTACTTAAATGGAATAACCATATGGTCGACTTCCAAACATACTTAATGGAATAGCCATACGGCCGACTTCCATAACCAATGCATTGGAGGTTATTACGTAACCACCCATATGGGTATTCACGGCACCACCCGTCATATGATTTATCACATAACCACCCATCACATGTCCAAGTACCATTATAAAATCATAAGACATAAAACAAATATAATGGAAAGAAAACATTTCCACACTTTGATCACAATATACCACTTAAATATATTGACATAAAAAATCCATTATAAAACCCCATTTTCAATACCAAAATACATAAAAGAGTATACGGTATTTATTTCATTTGAAAAAAACATTACGGCTTGTTCAGGAAGCTAAATACCAAATAATACTCGCGGCGGCGGAAAAAGTCGTTGTCACCGCGTACGTTAAAAGAAACATTCCTTTTTGTCGTTTAGTAAAACGCTTCGTATAAAAATATTCCTTTTTTATAAAAGTAAAATTAAAAGGGGTTAATACACCATATAAAAGATAGTTGTGTATAAAACAAAATATGCCTCAATGAAAGGAGATTGAGACGAAGTCCCTTACCTCGGGTCCGTCTTGACTAGATCATTATTTAACCTCCTGAATAATAAACTTAAGGTAATTTATACTTTATTAAGAACCTTTTTCAAGTTCATTATTCCTTTTATATCACTTATTACCATGTCATGAACACTATGTAATTATTTAAGTTATTAACGGTCGTTTTAATGATCATTGGTACTTGAGTCAAAAATATGCTCTTTATAATTACAAGTTGTTCATGTGTCCATTATATCCAGAGTTATACTCACGATGTAGATATCATATATATCATATATATCCAGTATATAAATGAATTTATAATATTACATAATTATTTAGAGGTAAGATTTGAAATGCACCATTCATGGAGATGGTAAGCCCTACGTACGCATGAATGCTACTTTCATTTCTATGTCATATTAATGGAATTAAAACTAAATGAGAGGTATGTATATTTTAATTCCAGAATTATATTAATAATTTAGATGTAACATACATCATATATATCCATTATATATATGTACTTATAATAGTACATTACATTTAGGGATAAGAAATGAAATGCACCGTTCATTGAGACGGTAAGCCGTACGTACGCATGAACTCTACTTTCATTTCTATCTCATACTTTAATTGGAAGAAATAATAATGATATAGAGGTATATTATAATTCCAATATAACATAATATATAATAACTTTAAATAAATCCTTTATACATCCCACATATGGCATTTAACGAATCAAATCACTTTGAGGGGGCGGTAGTCCGCACTTCCTAAAATGAAATTATCGTGTTTACCCATAATGGAAGTCATAAAGGTATGCTCCAAATGAATAATACAAAAGCTTAAGGAAAAGATAAACATATTATATATCATATATAAACATATTATATATGAATCACAAGTCACACATAATCTCTTCCCACAATCATTATCAATGATGAATTCAGGAAACTTACCCTTCTGAACCAGCTCTACCTTTTTCTGCAACTCACTGTCTTGCTTCTGTGCTTGCTTGATTCTGTCGGATAGAGAAGATTTCACCCATACCTGAAACAAAACAGAAGAACATCCTGCACCAACAACTTCTATGACAATGTTCATCAAATCCTTAACAAAAGGATCACGTTCCAAACGCAACATTGCTAATGAAGCATTACTTTTTCGACTCAAAGCATCAGCCTCTTTATTTGCTTTTCCCGGATGGTAATGAATTGTACAATCATAATACTTGATTAATTCCAGCCATCTCCTCTGTCTCATGTTCAATTCTTTCTGAGTGAATATATACTTTAAACTTTTGTGATCAGTATATATTTCACACTTTACTCCATACAAAGGATGCCACAAAATTTTTAAAGCAAAAACAATATCAGCTAATTCCAAATCATGTGTAGGGTAATTTACCTCATGAGTTTTCAACTAACATGAAGCATATGCAATTACCTGATCATTCTGCATAAGGACACAACCAAGTCCCTTCAACAAAGCATCACTGTAGATAACAAACTCTCCATTCCTAGAAGGAAGTGCCAAAACTGGAGCATTCACCAATCTTCTTTTCAACTCCTGAAAACAATCATCACATTCTTTTGTCCAGATAAACTTAACACCCTTCCGAGTTAGCTTAGTCATTGGACTAGATAACCATGAAAAAAACCTTCACTAGTAACCTGCCATTCCAAAGAAACTACGGATCTCGGTTACATTTGTGGGTCTTGGCCATTCTTCCACAAATTTTGTTTTAGCAGAATCAACAGTTATGCCATCTTTGGAAACAATGTGACGTAGGAAAGAAATTTGTTGTAACCAAAACACACACTTGATGAATTTTCCATATAGTTTCTTTTCTTTTAAGGTTTGCAAGATAACCCTTAAATGACTTACATTATCCTCTTTACTTTTATAAAACACCCAAATATCATCAATAAAAACAACCAACATTTTTCACCTGAGTCAACTGAGCCATCACTACAACAAACTGTTTAGTTCTGATTCTGACCATCTCAGGTTACTGATTCGAAAGGTCATTCTACTCTATATGCCCTCCTCGAAATGCTGCTCTGTTTTCTCTATGGAAAACCATTATTATCACAGAAATATCTTAGGCGAAGAAACATGGTAATCTTTAAATGCTAGATCATTTCAATCGTACCATAAATTAACTTATAATTTAACAATTTTCTAACTCCTAAAGTTGTCTAAACGGACCTCTGATACCAACTATAAGGCCCCGACCTCAAACCTTACATAATATTGAATTAAATGAATAATTCACATTGAGGATCTTTTCAGGTTTAGAGTTTTAGAGAATTAGAACATAACTATTACAACTCAAAAGATTTACAAAGTAGACACTTCTACTAAGTTTCCATAGAATAAAAAAACTCTTAAAAAGAAACATGTCTAGTTTCATGTTTTATATTTCATGACTTTCCCTTGATCCCATCCTTGACCCAATTCCACAATATGTCATGTGAAAAACATTTCAAAAAACATAGGGTGAGCATAAAAAGCTCAGTAAGGGATACACAATGAATGAAAAGTGTTAGTTTATCAAAACAACAAGTAAACCATGTATACTTTATCAAAGTAATACATTCACCTTTATGAAGTAGTAAAAACTCTTCACTGAATAAAATATCATTACTTACCATTTTGTAACCATAGTATTTCCATAAAACCCATATAAATAACACACAACAAATAAAGGTAACTTGGGACATAAACGTACTTAAATGGAATAACCATACGGTCGACTTCCACACATACTTGATAGAATAGCCATACGGTCGACTTCCATACCCAATGCATTGGAGGGTATAACGTAACCACCCGTCCTGGTATTCACGACACCACCCGTCATATGGTTTATCACGTAACCACCCGTCAAATGTCCATGTACCATTATAAAATCATAAGACATAAAACAAATACAATGGAAAGAAAAGATTTCCACACTTTGATCACAATATACCACTTAAATATATTGACATGAAAAATCCATTATAAAAACCCATTTTAAATTCCAAAATACATAAAAGAGTATATGTTATTTATTTCATTTTAAAAAAAACATTACAGCTTGTTCAAGAAGCCAAAGACCAAGTAATACTCGCGGCGGCGAAAAAGGTCGTTGTCATCGCGTACGTTAAAAGAAACATTCTTTTTTGTCATTAAGTAAAATGCTTCGTAGAAAAAGAATCATTTTGTATAAAAGTAAAATTAAAAGGGGTTTATACACCGTATAAAATATAGTTGTGTATAAAACGAAATATGCCTCAATGAATGGAGATTGAGACCAAGTCCCTTACCTCGGGTCCGTCTTGACTCAATCGTTCTTTAACCTCCTGAATAATAAACATAAGTTAATTTAAATTTGTTTAAGAACCATTCTAAAGTTCATTATTACTTTTATATCACTTATTACCATGTCATGAAAACTATGTAATTATTTATGTTATTAACGGTCGTTTTAACGATCATTGGTACTTGAGTCAAAAATATGCTCTTTATAATTACATGTTGTTCATATATCCATTATATCCAGAGTTATACTCATGATGTAGATATCATATATATCATATATATCCAGTATATAAATGTATTTATAATATTAGATAATCATTTAGATGTAAGAAATGAAATGCACCATTCATGGAGACGGTAAGCCGTACGTACGCATGAACGCTACTTTCATTTCTATGTCATGTTAATGGAATTAAAACTAAATGAGAGGTATGTATATTTTAATTACAGAATTATATTAATAATTTATATGTAACATACATCATATATATCCATTATATATATGTACTTATAATAGTACATTACATTTGGGGATAAGAAATGAAATGCACCGTTCATTGAGACGGTAAGTCGTACATACGCATGAACGCTACTTTCATTTCTATCTCATACTTTATTGGGAAGAAATAATAATTATATAGAGGTATATTATAATTCCAGTATAACATCATATATAATAACATTAAATTGAACCTTTATACATCCCACATATGGCATTTAACGAATCAAATCACTTTGAGGGGGCGGTGGTCCGCACTTCCTAAAATGAAATTATCGTGTTTACCCATAATGGAAGCCATAAATGTATGCTCAAAATGAATAATACAGAAGCTTAAGGAAAACATAAACATATTATATATCATATATAAATATACTGTCATCTTAATGGCCACCTTTGGAGGTGTTCAAATAATGTTGAGCAATCATCATTTCGGGAGGCCGAAATTCACCATCCACGGAAACAATATGTTCTTTAACCATTAATTTTAGGTGTGTGTAAGTGTATCTAGAATACTTATTATAAAAACATCCTAGTATATTGAATATACTGTATTTGTTACAAAATAAATGAATAAAAAGAGTTTAGGGGGTTGGAGAAGCAAAATAAAACAAAAGGACTCAAGTGAAGACGTTACCTTAAAATCGGGTAACTCCCTTTGGTTTGAGCATAAAGGCATCCTTGGAAAGACATCTGCACAAATTTACGCTTCAAGGAGTAATATAGGGATGTGTAGAGACAAAATGGGTAGGGTTTGGCCGAGCCAAAGGCTTTGGAAGTGTGGGTAAAGAGGTAGAGGTGAGGGCCTTTTATAAGAGGAGAGGAGGGGCACTCTTGGAATGTAAAGAAAATCCACTTTATTTTAATATGATATTCGGATTTAAGAGGTACCACATTGATATAATTCTAGGATAAGGTGATAAGGGTTCGAAATATACCCATCCAATAGGTTTTGGACATGTGTAGTTCATAGATATTACATTATCGTTTCATTTTATTTAAATCCATTATTAATGAGGTAATCGCTGCATCATCATGATGTCATAAATAAATTATTATATTTGATGTCTCAAAATTATAAAAAAATATCATGATTTAGGAAATCTTTTTATATTTCTAATTAATTTTTATAGTCAAAAATCTGACTTATATAACCCCATGTAAAATATTGTTTAGTAAAACATCTCATGTTTGTGTCATTTTTACTTTAACATTTAATAAAAAGTTATTTATGTCATTTCCCAAACAAAGTGGCTCCATGGGGTCCCCAAGTTGACCCATGGATTTTCTTGGTCGTCCATGACACATCCAAAGAGGTTAGGACATGTGTCAAGTTCATCTCATTTTATTATAACATTATTTTTACCTTAAACTGCACTAATTACCTCTAATCGCGATTAAAACTTAATAAGTTACTATTCACAGAAAAATTATTTTAATCCCATTGAACCAAATTTTATTTCTTAATGACAACCAATTATGTTGGAGTTTTGAAATTAAAAACACAGAGGTGGTAAAATTTAATTTAAACGAAAAATCAGTTTTTTAAGTACAACTTAGTGGTTTCACTATTCATAAAAAATTGAAGTTTTTCAAAAAAATACCAAAACTTCACCCTAAGCTATATTTGATATTAAGAATTCAAAAATGAAGTCCATTTTACAAAATTCAAAACATATAGGTTGCATTAATTAATTTAATAATTAATTCCCACTGTCAGAGCAAATAGCGTGCTTTTATGAAACAATAAGTATCAAAAGATTGACACTAGTTTAAGTCTGATTTCAAAGTGAAATTAATTCCAACGACCAATATTGGATTTAATGGTAAAAAATATATTCTAATTTCACTTTTAAACCAATTCAAAAGATAATCTAATCATATATATAAATTATATTAAAAAGTGGTTTTGAATTAAAATACAACATTATACATTATTCATTAAAAAATGAACTTTATCAGAAAGATACCAAAAATTTACACAAAGTAAATTTTGATGTCCCGATTCTAAAGAAGAGGTTTATTTGGTCCAATAGAATGTATAAGAGTGAAAAAACATAATTTAATGACGGTTCTCCATCAAAAGGTGATAAGTCAACCTTTAGTGAAAATTATTGAATAATAGCCTAAAATTGAATTCTTTCCATATTTTAAGCCTTTATCTTTTATTAGATAAGAGTAAAAAACATTTAAAAACATATATAATCATATTTTAGTTATTTATATCCTTTCCCACCAATACAACGGCTATGTGTTAACTATCATTTAAAATAATATTATTTTATTACTAGTGTGCAACGTAAGATTTCAATGAAACTCTTTGTTGCGTATCGGGTACGATATCAAACATAGAAACCCCTTTAAAGTAATATTAATATTTAATTAGTAAATATTAATAAATATGAAAATGTTTTATTCATTATTTACCTGGGATGTTACAGGTTCACCCAATGAGGATCATCATATTCATATCATGGACTAGATCATGAAGGATCTCTGAGGTAGTCAATTCCATATGGTATTGGTAATATGTTAGAAAATCCATGTATTTTATGAGAACATGGAGAGATATGTCAACATACATGCTTAATGGATTGAGCTTTTCTCAGATGATGTTTTACCACACTTATAAGATAAACTTAGTGATGAGTTATCTTAAGCAGAGGATGTTTTAAAATCTCAAATTGTCTACATGGTATGAAAACTCTTTGTTTCAATTTAATTATTTTTTTATACTAATTTGTAATAGTAATGGTCCTCGGGATTGTTAATATCCTAGAGTTATAGTTTTTAGAGAAACAGCACGAGTCACATTTTTTGTGGATGTTTAGTTGTAAATGTTCGGCTTAACCATGCCGCCCCAAAGAGGAGGATCATGGTTTGATAAAATATGCATGGTTGGATTCACATTTGTGAAAAAATGTGGAGAAGGTTCAAAAATAAAACACATGAATTTCATACGTTTATCTAACTATGTACATAACTGTGCAAGGGGTACTATCCCTGTAGAGTTGTTGGTATATGGTCAGTGCATGGTTTTTCCAACCCTGTGGTCAAACTGTGAGCCCTATTAATGTTGGGTGAAGAGATTATTTTTACCTCATTTATTTATAAATCACACCATATTTTTCTCTCCTCTCCATGCACATACTATCCTCCTATTAGAAATCCTTATAATCATCAAAACCAGGATTTCAAGTTTCTCCTTTACCCGAACATCGACGAGACCACTGTTGTTCATGTTGGTTGTCGAATGGTATTTTCATGAATCCATAACCTTCCATACTTGATTTATCTCTCCATATTCAGGGTTATATTAGCACAATCTAATATTCCCTATTTTCATGGATTTTTTATACTTCTCCTTGTTCTCCCCATCCAGACCATGTCAAGGGATGATACTAGATGATTATTCCACTACCATCACAAGGTAGGTGGTTTATGAATTTTTCATCAAATTTAAATTATTTATAATAGTACCACTATTATTCATGCTGATATCATCTAGTATTGACCCAAAACATTATCTTATTAAAGATGTTTCCCATTTTGGAACCTAATAAAAATTTATACCCCTAGTATTGTTGGTGTCTATCAACCTAAACATGTGTCACCCATTTGGGTGACACATCATATATGCCTTTTACCGTTATAGACTATTACTGAAAAATCATTTGGTTTGTCTGGACCAACTTCTAAAATGGGATATTATTACTTAAAAATGAAAAATTATTGTAGTTCATCATGACTAGTGTTCTATACATGGATTAATAAAATTGTATTAAAATGGTTAGTGGTATGACACCCCTAAATGAACCTTGTAATTTATGAATGAAAGGAAATGTGTTTATCTAAAATGAAAGTGTGGAATTTTTATTAATTACACTTGGACAATGTTATAATTATTGATATATATGGTACATGTTATCACATACATTTTATATATTAAAGGAGTTGTCATAATTGAGACAACATTGGTTTAATGAGGGAATTCCTTGTACACTCAGAGGATGCCACCCATATTCATTGATTTAGTTTCCAATTGGAGATACCCACCACATAATTAGGGATTTTTCATAGTATGTTAATTCCTTAGTGATGTACTGATGATTCTACCACTTCATTCCAATTATTATAATTTATTGGATACACCCTTTGGATTCCTCTTGTCGTCTACAAACATAGGACACCTTGGATTCTCTCATTAGGCTATAGTCAGGATTATCCCATGATTTAATTTGTATTTGATTCATAGACTCATTAAGATATTGTTCCAAGTGGAATTATGAGAGTATTATCTTAGATTACACATAGTTCCCTTAGCTAAGCTTCATGGTTTATGTGCTATGAGATGTATCAACCTTCTAAGGACAAAGATGCCTTATATATTCATGGATCCTAGATAATTATAATTTTGACTTGGTTGACTTGGTTTCAATTTAGGTCATATTTAATTAATTTATTTTACTTTTATCCCATGATTATACATGTTATAACCAAACCACTTGTAGGTACCCAGTTCAGACACTATTGGCTGAGGCCTATGTAGGTATGGTCGACTGAGTATCCCATAAAGAGCATGAGCTCGACATGGTTATTAATTATGTATTTTACTCCATTTATTATTCTTATTTCAATATATTGATACATTTATATTAATATACTTTGTTTTTATAGACAACATTGGTGGTAGTCAACTAAATATCTCTCACACCCCAATCAGGCTGCCGATTGGTACCCGAGAAAACTTTATGGATGCAGGAAGAGGCAAGGGAAAGGGACCAATAATAGATGTTGGATTTAATTATAGCTTGGGAACTTGAGAGAACAATACATAGCCTTGAATGATGATGGTATTGGATATATTATTTGGTCTTTTTAGTTATTTTTATATGAAATTATGTATGATTTCCTACTTCCATGGTTCCTGTTTCTTTTCATATATCTACATGAAATTCTTCAACATTATGTATATGAACTTGGATATTTTTTCCATTTTAACCTTAACTATATTTTTATCACTTTAGTTTATGGTTAATATAATGCATCCAACCTTTATTTATTTATTATACTATAATGTTACTCTGATCTTGATGGTATATTCTCCCCATTGTACCACCATAGACTCTTGTTTCTAGTCCGAATCAATTGGTGCATGATGATGTAACACCACCAAATGATAAAGGGTTAAATGAATAAATGATATGACTCATTTCAACAAGGTGCACCTTCCTTTTTTGGAGCCTCTCTGATTAGAACTCCATAGTTAAGCGTGCTTGCATTGGAGTAGTGATCAGGATGGGTGACCTGCTGGGATGTTTCTCATGGTGTGTGTGAGTGAGGAAAAAACACACTAGAAAGGACATGTGTTGGACTGTGGGGACAATCATTAGTTCGATGACCCCGTTCGAGCACGTGGGTGGACCCTGGGGTGGGACCCACGTGTCTGTGGGGGCAACTGGTGGTACCAGGGAATCTAGGACCTGACGTCCATGTTATGGAGGGGTGTCTATGCTATTACCAGGATAGAGTTGTCACCAGTGTTATCAGAGGTGGTACCCAGCTTTAAGTGCGGTGCACTACCTTGGTTGAGATGTAGGGCTCACAATGTGGACGTTGTGCTCTAAAGGGGGGGGGGAGGTGATTGTAACACCCACAAATGATAAAGGGTTAAATGTCTAAATGATATGACTAATGTCAACAAGGTGCACATTCCATTTCGGGAGCCTGTCTGATTAGAACTCCATAGTTAAGCGTTCTTGGCCTGGAGTAGTGATCAGGATGTGTGACCTTCTGGGATGTTTCCCATGGTGTGTGTGAGTGAGGACAAAACACACTAGAAAGGACATGTGTTGGACTGTGGGGACAGTCATTAGTTTGATGACCCCGTTCGAGCACGTGGGTGGACCCTGGGGTGGGCCCCATGTGTCTGTGGGGGCAACTAGTGGTACCTGGGAATCTAGGACCTGACGGCCATGTTATGGCGGGGTGTCTATGCTGTCACCAGGAGTAAGTTGTCACAGAGGAGACACGCATAAGGCCATGTGGCCAACTAGACTAGGGAACCAACATAGTATATTCCAATTAAATATATTACTTACAAAAAATAATGAATTGATTCCATAATTATAGAAATTTCATTTTTATTGTATCATTTTTGATAGGTAATAAAGGTGTTTGTGCCTCTAACGTTCTCTACATCTTTCTACTCAATGTTTTTTCATCACGTATCTCCATAATTTAAAATAGATTATTATATTTCGATTTATAGGTCTTATTATTTTTTGAGAATCCTATAAAATATAAATCATCAACATCATCTCCATACATGAATATATTTTCTTATTTGTTTTGGATGTAGAACTTACTTTAAAGGGCATGAAAATGTATCATTGACTGCACTATTCTATATCGAATCTTAAATGGAGTCATTTATTCCAATGATATTAGTGAAATATAATCATGAGTGTACATTGAAATTTAATATCCCTATTTCCAATAACTATAGGAAATTAAAACATTAGTAAGTTATTTTTTTGGATATACTTTTCACTATCCGATTCATTCATTGAACAACTCTATATTGTTGTGGATTTCTCACATAGGAAACTCAATTCTTTATTCCAAATGTTATTATATATTTCTGAAACTCAATGGAGGTATAATGAATTTCATTATCAAAACAAATATTTTCAATGGTCTTCCTTATCTCATTTAGACTATTCCTCAATATCTCTTCATGTATCCCATGAAGTCACTATTTCTCTACGCAAATGTGGAAAATTCAATTTTCCAATAGACATCTATGAATAGATTGAAATATCATTCCCTATATGATCTAAATGTATTTGTTATAAAACATAGGTCAGTGTGAACCAAATCAAGTCGAGTATATGCCTTTTTTCATTAGCTAATATAGATTTCGTACAACTTTTCCTTGTATAAATGCATCACATTTATTTTCATGGTCTCTCATTAAACATGGTATGTCAACTATAGAACTTTCATTGGATATTTTTTACATGGTTAGTTGATTAATATGTCCATACATCTAAGGCTACTTTTCATTCCCTTTTACCAATTTAATGAGTCATGTATTTATTTGATTATCCCCCTTATATACATTAAAATTAGATCTTATTCCATTAATTCGAGGGATCCAATATCTACATTTTTGATCAGGCACCCCTTCAGGTTAAATGTAACTCCAAGAGTCAAGTCACAAAATTCACTCACACATAATATTGGTTTTTTATAATCCATCCACCAGAAGTACTCTTGTTTTCTTCATCTCATCGCATTCCAAACAGGTAATTCCACTACACATGATCTTAAATTGTCCAAAATTCAATAAATTAATGGCTCTATTAACTCTAACTCGCACATTTTTCAATATATTATCATTTCTTATCATACATGATTAACAATATCCATTACGGATCCATGTAATGTTGTTATTTGAGTTGTTTAAAGTTATTTCTTTGACAATGGACTTTTCGCTCCACTTCTTTTCTCTCAATGAGATTATAAGATGAGTTGAGATATAAAATTCTCTATCATCTATCCATTCAACACTAGTGGTGATATAAATATTGTTAAAATTTTCTAATGGTGTGTACGTTTTTTAATTTGATTTTTTAGGTTGTTTTCCATTAATTTAACATTAACTTATATTGAGATAATCCCCTCTCCCTTTTTCCTACACTTATCTTCATAATTTAAAATGTTAAAACAATGAATACAATATCAATAGAAATAATTTCTTCTCTAAAATAGTGTTCATAGTCTCATTCATCACTATCAACGTCCCAGTGATCCTACATTCGGGTAACTTCACGATTCATCACAATTATACATGGTTTGTCCAAGGTATTATAAAAATAAGATTTTATAAGTGGAAAGATCCTCACTCATTAGTTAAACATCATGTCCCCAATCTTATTATGACTCCTAAATTATTTATTGATTATTCATATTGAAAATTGATTCAAAACTGATGATTTATAGTAATTAGAGGTGACTTTGTTTGAGGAGTTTTTATTTCAGTATTGATAGAATAATCACTATCCTTATTCTTTATTTTTTTCTACTCAATCATTTATGTTTCTTTTGAGATTCTGGCATAAAAATGATTCTAAATTTAACAAAACATATTGTTTTTTGTTTCTAAACTTCTTTTGAGCCTTGATTGAACTTTTTTAGAAATTATCCAAATATGTTACTCCAAAAATATAGTTCTTTTGTGTATCACATCATTTAAATTCAAATTAAAGATTTTGAAGTAATGAGAAAACTTATTCTTTATTTTATTCAACCTTTACACATATCCCATTCATTATATAATTGTGATCATCAATATATTTTGAATGGTTTAAATTTAATGCTTGAATTACACAAGTTCTTAGGAATTAGCCTTACTATAAAACTAATTATCTAACTCATGATGAAACATATTAATAATAAATTAATGGAAATAGATATATTCAGATGATACATCAAACAATACACAAATCATGTGATTTCTTTTTCTATTAATTTTACCTCATCAAGATCCCCCTTTTGTTCCATATTTATATCAACAGCTCCTTCAAGTTCTTTATTATCTTTATTTCTAGTCTTATTCTTTTAGATAGTTCCCATCAAGGCATCTTCCACATTTGGATTTTATTATGTTTAATATTTTTATACAAAATAATCTTCATTGTCTTCATTTCTCACACATCATTTTCAATGAATCTTTCCTCCATATAAACCTCCAATTTTCTTGTCTCTTCTAAGAGAGAAACTCCTCTAGTTTTTTGTTATTTCTTATTCACTATCATTATCATCAAATCTTCTTGGGTATCATATAACAATATTTTAAACCAATGAACATTGAAGGAATGCCAAGGGAATCATTCCTTCAATCCACTATTTTACTCTATTGAAAATCCATGTCACAACAGAAAGGAATTCATTATCCACATCTTCAGTTTTATCATTTTCTTTTGAAATTTTATGTTTCTACATATATTTCAATTTCATATCCTTACTTGTTTTCATTGATAATTCATCTAGCATAGCCTAAATTTCCGAATCCACTAAGCCACTCTGAATATCATCTATAGAAATATTTGTTAGATCTCTCTCCTTAAGAGGTAAAAATTAGGGATTACAGAGAGTTGAAAATCATTTTAATATCATATTTGTAAGATCCCTATATATCACTTATGCCCCATTACATTGAAAAAATAAAATAACATTAGTAATTAGATTTTATAAACTATTATAATTTTCATCTAGAATCACATTAATGTAATAAAATCGGTTTTAGATATCTTGTATATTAACCACCTTAATATGTCTAGATATGGTTGGACTTGGTGAATTTTGAGTTTTGGAATAATTATAAATTATTTTAATATTTTATTCAATAATAGACTGTCCTATCACATCATATAACTAAATTAGGTGAATGCTAGAATATAAAATGTAATGTCCCCAACCCCAGTATCCCTGATCAAGTTCCTTACATTATTACATTGGTACTATGAATAAAATTTCACATTCCAAAGGACCGAATAGTTTAGTATATTTGGAAAACTAAATACAATAATAATGATTAAATTACAAAATGAAAGCTAATATAACATAGTAAATTCATTGGAAACACAAATAAAATATTATATTATCGCTACAAGTCATTCATAATAAACATCATTACATCCTGGGAAAAAATAAAACATAAGAAATGGGTGATATCATATGCTTAGTATGTTTAAGAAATATAATTAAAGATAAAATAAATAAACATAAACATTAATCCATTAAAACCAAAACATGAGCATAATATAGTAGGATTAAAAGATGATTAAGTAATTATATAAAAATAATTACATGAGAATGAAAACTAGCCATGAATTTTCTACTAGTTGAATAATTACATGGATAATAAATTACTAACATCATAATGAGGGAATGCATAATTCTAGTCATCATTAAAATATCTTCAAAGATTTTTCCAATACACCATACATAAGTTGGTAAACATTTAATGTAGTTTGTTTCAGGAGACCTGTCGATGGATCAAGGGGCTATAGTGGGCACCACCCATCACCTACTAAGTCCTATGTATTCATCATATGAAATGTGTGAAACATAAAAAAAATATTAATCCATTTTGAAACTATCATATAAAATTTTTATAACTTTCCCCAAATAATAAAAATAATCACTAACCATTCTCAGTAATATGGTGAATGGTATCAAGATAGACATCCGTAGTCAAATTGATCGTAAACTATTTAATAAAATATTTTAGATTATAACATAAATGTTCAATCCCAATTAAGAATATGATTCAATAGTTTTCGTTGAAATAGATGAAAATAAACTTGGAATTATTGAGAGAAAATCCATTTTTTACTTTACCAAGAAGAGTTCTTTTGGAAAAATCATTTGTATTCTGTCACAAAATCAGATTGTAAACATGTATACTTCAAAAAAGAAAAGGGAAGGACAATGAAATTATGTTTGAGGAATTAATGATGTCAAAAGAAAAAGAAAACATGTGAAAATAGATTTTACTAATCATTAGAAGTGGGAAACTTTACTGTGGTTTGAGGGAAAATATAAATGTCTTTAAAGTGGGAAAATTCTTAGCTGTTTACATAAAACCAGAAAAGTGGAAAAAAAAAGTTCATGATAAAAAGTGTGATTTTAGAAAAATATTTTTGTATTAATGAAAATCATGGGGTGTACATAAAAATGGGTATGAAATTGGGAACTATCTTTTAATCGGGCTTGATTATCAGCAGGAATTCAAAAGTAAACATTAAAAAAATGTATTTCTTCATCAAAGTATAATGAATTGATCTAGATACATGTGTTTAGAAAATAAACACAAAATGTGGAATAAGTATATAAAATTAGAGAATGACTACATTTAGGTAAAAAGAGTGAAAGCATAACCAAAATGAAATGGGACGTTTAGGGAGAATTCCTTACCATATGTCAGAAAGTTTTCTACACTTGTACTGAATGTTCTCTTGATTTATTATCCTTGAGAACCTCCTTAAGGAACTTTGTAATGGTCTTTTGGGTGGCTCTAGCAAGACAAGAACACAGGGTAGAGGTTTTGGAGAGGGATTGAGCAGAAATTGGATAAAAATCAAGGCCTAGGAAGTGTGAGGAGAAGAGTTGGTCAGGGGTGGTACTTATAGTGGGGGAGAGGGGTGTTTTTTTATTATTTAATTCCTTTTTATTACTTTGGCTCCAGACTATGAAGAGATTTAGTTATTGTTACTAAATATAGTAACTAGTGAATGATAGTTTAAACCAATGGGTTCTTACCTCATCCATACATCACCCATGACTCAATAATTCATTTATTTTCTTATAATGTTAAAGACCGTAAATTACAATATTTTACTATTCACGAAAAACTCAACTATTTTAGAAAAATCCCAAATATTCAATATAACCTATTTTTTATTTGTATAATTAAAAAAATAAATCCATTTTATGAAAATGATTTTATTAATGTGTGAAAATTTATTTCTAAAAAAATAATCATTTTCCAAAAAAAAATATTGATTTAAATATTATAACTATTTTTATAACAAATTAAAAAATAATTAAGGTCCCATAAAATTATCTTATAATTATAAGAAAACAAAACATTAATTTTGGATATATTTTATTGAAATAAATTTTCTTTTAAACCCTTATATTAATTATATAATTTTAAATAATTTTTTTTTGTTTTGAAAAAATACCAAGACTTAATTAATCATTTTTAAAACATTTATTTACTTATTCCATTATATAAATATACTATATTTAAATTTATAAGATACTGAAATTTTATTTATATGATCAGAAGTGAAGTTACTATTCAAATCTTAAATAGGCTATTAATATAACAAAAAAGATGGTTTTATAAAAATTAAGATTTTTCACTATTCACAAGAAAATAAATATTGTCAAAAAATTACCAAAATTTCACCCTAAAATAATATTGTTATAGTTTACAAAATGAAGTTTATTTTTTTCAATATAATTTATAAAATGCTAAATTTTTTATTTTAAACTGAGCGTGCCATTAAATGGTGATAAAACTCTATATATAAGAAATATAGTCTTTAATGTGTGAAATTTGATTTATTCTTATATTAAGCCTAACAAACTTATAAGTTGAATTTAAAAACATTTCATTTAATTTGTAATATATAAATATCATTAATATATTTCAATAATAGTAATTAATTAAATTTATTAATATAAAATTTCATTATGGTTAAATTTTTTTTAAAAGCATAACATTTATATACAATTGATTTTTATTTTAATTTCTAATTAATTGGAAACTCAAGAATTAATATTATAAACATCTGTAAACTATATTATAATAATTTACATAACCCCTTTCATTCCCTCCATTAAAAATACTAGGTGATAACTGTCACAATAATAAAATTTAATTATTTTTTTAAGCTCGTTTTTATGTGTAATGTGAACTATTGTAGAAGATAATTTTGAAAAGAGCCATGTCTTAATATTTTGGGGTGTAACATAAAACTTCCTGTGAAATATATAAAAGATATAATATCATCCTATTTTATCTAATTTAATATCTTTCCCATTAAAAATAGGAACTCCTTTTACATTAATTACGCTCCTTATACTGATCATCAAATTACAGATAAAAATTTATTAACATAGGATCTAATACCACATGTTATATCCAGGTACACATTGAGAGTGGGTGAAGCAGGGTGTCAAAATATCTTTCATTTTTTAATTTTTATCATCCCCATTTTTGTAGTAACTCATAAAACCCATTTGATTATACTAGATATTGACCAAATATGAAAATATAGAAATAAAAATTAACATATTGATTATTACTTGGTTCACCATTAAGGGATAGTCCAAGTATCATACACCGATAATGTGTTGGTCATATCAAAATCCACTAAGAATCACAATATTAGGGGGATTGAAATTTTTTGTCCGTGTTCACATTTTTCTTATTGCAATTAATTTATGATGAATTTAGAGATTTTTCACTACTTCTGTCAGATCACCTCCAATGACTCTTTATTATACACTACTCTTGATATATACCTCCAAAGTTAAATTATTTTAGGGTCACATTCATATCATCCAAAAATTCGTCATTGATTTTCATCATGATAGAAAATGTATGATGCTCCAATGAGCTCTTCAGTCTCTTGAAATTCATTCTCAGGATATTCAAGTGAAAACAATTTCTGGATTATATTTACATGAATTAACTATATTGAACTCATCCCACCATATACTCACCTTATAGACATCATATTCAACCTTGTAAACCTGTACTCCACTATAAATACATATTACATAGGTTCCTTCCCTCCATCACATACCACATTGCTGACCACATACTCCACCACATATAACACATAATAATGTGTGGTTATAACTTAATAGATGATTATATCCTTAATCAATCTTCTAAATACTCTTTAGATCTATATTATATTATGATCGATACTTAATAAATGGTTAAGATAATTATTTATAGGTGAATTATTTTATGATTCTTTATATGCACAACAATTATTGTTCAATTCTTTCGAAATATCCTCCATACTTCTCATTTATTTTTAAAACCAAACTTTCTGACCACATGGATCATTGAAGGAACACAAATTCGTCTATATTATTTTTGTTCTAGACTAAGGAGAAGACAATAATCACCACTTTGACATCATGAACTCCCATATTGAATTGTGAACTCCCAAATAAAACTATTTTCTAAACTGTGTGATACACAAACATAGATATCCTATATGTTTGATTGAATTCACATAAAAAAATTCATCCACCTTAAATACTTCATGTAATATCCCCAAAACCTCTATTTTTCTATGCTATTTTTTTCAAACAGTAAGAAAAATTTCAATATATAAATGGCTAAAGGTTTTCAATATTATAAAATATATCTCTTATGGTTATACTCATAGATCTACACTAAAAGGATTGAAAATAACCAAAATAGACCATTAATAGCTTCCATGAATCACCTTTGTTCCAACACAAATAGAAGGATTTAGAAAAAAACTTAAAGAAATGAAAAAATAAATATGATTAGAATATTTAAAATAACTCACATTAAAAAGGTAGGAACACCGCTAATAGATTATAATCAAGGTGATATTTTATTTTTTAAATTTATTGATAATGATTCTTTATGAGTATCATATTTAGGATGTAATTTTTAAGGGTATAATGTTTCTACAGAATAAAATAAATAACTACAATCTAATTTTAATGATTACTTAAATATTATTCGGGTACAATATTTAACTAAAATATTTTATTTTATCAAGGGACTATAAGATGAGAAAAAATAGATAGAATTGGAATGTGATGATTTTGAGAAAGTATTACCTATGATGTTATGAAATTGAAAAACTCCCACCCAACTACTTAAACATAAATAACATACAATTTTAAATTCTAAATAAAAGTATTCCCTAGCTAGAGAATAACTATTTAAAGAATATGGTGTAACTTTTGAGATTTCAAAATCATTAAATAATACTTTCATGAATTATATAAATTTATTCATATAAAATATAGACAATTAAATTTCAAAGACAAAATAATTAAAGATCATGAAAATTTATTTCATAAAAGGATTAATTTTCATGAGTATATAACAATGATGATGTAATGTAAATTGAAAGAAGAATTGATATTAGTCTAGGATGATAAGATTACAATAAATGGAAAGTTTTTAAAATTTGAAATTAAATTTAAAAATATTAGATCAAAACTAGATGAATATTCCTAAAAAACTAAAAGAAGATTTATTTTTCTGAACAATTATTATAAGAGTCATGTCAACAAAAAAATTCACAATATTTTTCTGAAGGTATTAAAATAACCACTTAATATACCTACAATAATTACTAAGAAGAAAGTTACCATTATCCTATAAAATATATGATTTCTATTATTATTTCACCAACAAGTATTTCTTAAAAATATAAATCTAGGTAAGTATGGGTGATAAAATAATAAGAAAACCAATATAACATCATTTATAGAAAAGATAAATATCAAGAAAAATTTATCCCCATATAAAACTCAAAATAAGATATGTTTTTTCTAAAAACAATAATTATAAAAATCTAGAAAAAATAGTGCATAATGAAAAATAACTATATTTATTAGTAACTGTTTGTGTTGTGGAAGATCTTTTCATCACACCATTAATGTTAAAATAAATAATCAATCACTATATGTTAAACAATCCCTATTACAAAATGAATTGGACCTGAAATGAAGAGAAAACATACTGATATGAAGCAAATTTCATAAATTTTGCTAAATTTAAAATCAAAAATATTATTTTGAAATTCAGATAATTTCTATTAAATTTTTTACAATTGAGGGTAATGTGATGATGAATTTCGGTTCAAAAAAACCAAGAATTATTCTTAAATTACTAAAAAATAGGGAAACCTAATTTGAGAAACAAATATATAAGAGAAAATTAATCATCATTGGGGAGTATGTAAGAGTAAATAATTATTAAACAAAACATATGGAAGAAGAATGATGAGAAAGTTGTCACACCATGAAAGAGGATATTCTTATACTCTTGAAGAAAGGTCCATCATGGACTATTTTAGTAAATACATGTAGATTAATAAAATATGGATAGATTTAGACAATAAGGAATGAAAAAAATAATATAATAAAACAGGTGGATTTTTTTTTTCTGAAAGACGTCCTGAAAGATGAATCAGAGAAGTTTTTGAAGAAGGGTAAGTAAAATTATTCTCATAGGATTTATAGAATGTGAAAAATACATATAAATTATCTTATTAAATGCATTAAAATTCTAATAAAACACGAGGAAACATTAAGAATGAAATCTAAATTATATTTAATGTGATGTGAAAAAATTGTACGAGTAAAAAGGTATGTATGCACTATACTAGAAAATATGAAAATATAAGTTCATCACAAGGTGAAAGATGGAGGTAATAAGAAAACCATTCTACCCAATAATTCTCAACTCTATAAAATCAATGTATTTATAATAATGGAGTGTTTTCACTATGATATAAATAAGTTAAAAGGTGTTTATGGGATAAGAATAAAGTAAAATGTTTGTTGATCTAATTAATAAGGAATATAGAACCCTCATTATTCCCAAATTTTTGGTGTGTATTCGAATTGGTAAATGAAAGATATATGTGTAGGAATATATCTATAATTTTTTTAATTTATTAATTATAGGATTGGTAGATATCATATAGCTATATGGAGACAAAAATATTATTCCTCCTAAAAACATTTTTAATTGGTTTTAGGAATAATGAATATTAATGTATTATATCCATTTAGGTGGAGTTAACCAGAGTAATAGATTCACAAATATCATTATCTCATGTAAATCTATATCTTAAGTATAAATGTAAAGTTGAGGTCTGATAAAACCACATTCTGATTCTTATAGTGATTGAATCATTTCTAATTTTAAATTGAGAAATTTGTGGAGATTGAAAATTGTTGAAACTTAATTGAACATGAATCATTTTGATGTGTTTGTTAAGTTCTATGAAGATGATAAAATAACTTGTAAATCCTTCTTAAAAAACATCTAGATAGATAAATTTGAGATGTTATCAAATTTTGAATTATTTTATGGAAAAATTTGAGGTCTATGTTAATCACCCTTGTTTTTTAAATTAATTTAACTCATGTTAACATAGATTTGATTACTTTATGACTCATTAATTAAGTGAAAAATTATGGTTCCCTTATCTCTAGTGGATGTAGTTATAAAAATATAGGTAATATAAAATTTAAATTATATACAAATCATGATATTGGTGGGTCATTACCCCTCTCTTACACCTTTACATTTATTACCATTTAGGGGCATAATGATATTGACTTTCAATGTGAAATTGGTAGAATATAAATGCTATTGATAATATACAAAAAGGATGAGATTTAGGTTCCCAATTGGATTATAGTGAAGGGAGATAAAAAAATTTAATTTATTGTGAATAATTATATAATGAGTAAATTTAAAATAAAATAATGTTTGGTGATGGTAAAGAGATTTGTAAATAGATTGGTTGAACTATTGAGATTTATCTTGAGGATAAAATAAAAAAATTATATTATTTATACCATTTTATTATAAAGATATATTCACATGTTGTAAAAATTGATTGTATCAGGTGATTGAGATAATTACCTTTATATTGGGTAAAGGCTACTTCTTCCACATAGATTATTTGGATAAACAAATTCATGGAAATAAGATCATATCATAAGATTGTTTATCTTTAAATTTGTAAGAATCGATGACACGTTCTTATGTTTAATAAAGATAATTTTCTAATATATTTCCTTGTTAGTTTATTTGAGAATCCATCCTAGTCTTCTTAAACTATGAAAACTAATGCTCAAATTTTAAATGTTCTTCGATGATGTTTAATGAATTAATATTGAGGAAAATTGATTCTAAAAAAACTATATAGAAGTTATACGTAATAAAGATACAATTTGAGAAGATAGCATATGCTTCCATATAATAGAATGAAATCAAGATACACTATTTATAGAATATGTATAATTTAAATATATAATATAAGTAATTTTGGAAGTCTCTTGATGAGTTTTAGATGTTAAGATAAAGTTCATATGGGAGATGGCGGTATTTGTGTCATAGAACAAAGAAGTTGAGATGATTTAATGTGTCTATGAATAGTTAATTATGATTAGAATTTAAGATTTTTCTGAAGGTGTATCTAGAATAACTAAACCTGATGACACTGTATTAATCATACAAATCATCAAACATCATGATTGTTTGAGAACAATTATTAACTAATTTATAGTACATAAGTTAAAATAGTTGAATAATCTGAAGTATTTTTAAGTTAAAACATTTGAATAAGTTTTATATCTTTATACATAAAAAATATTAGGAATTATGAAAATTATTTCGTGCATAATGGAACTCTTGATTATTTTTCTCAATAAATGATTTAGTCAAGAGGATATGTAAGATTTGATTGACTGTAATTCCAATAAAATTAAATATCCATGTGTTTCCATAAATAAAAGTAAATACATAAGAATTTACCTATAATAATGGTGATATAATAGTGTTTCTCAAAACATGAAGATATAATATTTGTAAATATACCCATGTTATACTATAATACAAAAAGGTTAATTTATTTATTTTTAATGGTTTTTAAAATATGATATTTTATGTTTCAAAGATGGATAAATATTTTTCAATGTAGAAAAGTTTCTCTATGATGAATAAGTAAGGATGAATCTGATATATAAGGGTTAAAAATATTATATATAAGGGTCATCTAAAGATTCAAATAAATATATAAGGGTCACCTATATATTAAATAGTGGGAAATTGAAAAATTATCGAAGCAACTATGGTACATAAAATATATGTTTTAATATAAAAAGATATTTGAAGGAATGTATAATATATTTTTAAAACATATAAGATTATCCTTAGTATATGAAAGATATTAAATACCATTCCTAACATTCAAGAGATTGTTGAAGTTGAATTTATGTTCTTTCATTACATATGTAAAGTTTCTATGATTGAGAAAATGTTATATTTCGAAATATTTAAAGTTAGACGATGTTGAGCTATACATTATCATCTTAATATCTCAATTGTAGTTATTTATTTATAATTCAAGTTGAATAAAAAGGAGAATTAAATGAGAATTAATAAAGAACATCACTGATAAAAATTTATTTTGTTTTGGATATGCATATTTGAAATCATTTTATGGTTTTCAAAGAAAGATGATTTGAAAAGAATTTTTTTAACTATATAAAATGATAAGATGGTTATTTTTGGAATAATAGTTAATAAATATATAATATTCCAAGATCATTAGAAGGATTCCAAATATATTTAGTTGATAAATTTAAGGATATTATTGATAATATCATGATGTTCATTATTATCGAATTTATATAATAAATATACACAAATAATTATCATGTTATTATCTCTTTTTTATTTACTATATTTCTTGTAGTGTGGTGTGTTATGATATCATATTAGATCACTTCATCTTTACTGATGTATATGTTCAAATGATAATAGGGGAAACTAAAAAAGTTAATAACTCCATAAAATTCAGTCATATTCATTAGCCCCCTCCACTCATAGAGTGACTACATGATCCTATTGTGGAATTTTAATTCAAAAATAGAAGTTCATTTTTTATATTGATGAAAAAATAATTGATAAATATATTTCATATTAGACATATGTTGTATTTATAATAGTATAATTAGTAATTAAGAAAAAATATATATTTTTTATTATTTTAAATTCTAATTTACATTGAAATTGAAAATTATTGTTCTAAAAATGAATAATTAAGCCCACGTGGCATGAATGAAAATCTAATTAACCATGATAAAATGGGGTTACCACATTGTGAAATTATACCATCATTATCAAATCATGGCTCATCATGGTGTGGAAAGTCCCTATCAAATCATAAATCTGGGTTTTCCAATCCATACTATAAATTCTAGACAATACTCAAAATTCTATTTATTTATAACTACTCATCTCATATCCTAGGTGGCTTAAAAGGATTTTTGGATAATTCACAACTTGTTGATTGATCCTTAAGGCCATTTCTTTGTGTGAAAAAAACCTTTGATCGAAGGTATTCTTCTTTTCTTCATTATCCTCATATTTTCCATTCTTTGTTCACTTTGGATAATTATTTCCATGCCACGGTGGTTCCATTTCCCCAATTTATGGTATTTCTTACTTATTATTGATGTATTATTCTTGTTGGGGTAATTTCCTTATGATTCATGTGATTCTCGTGGGATTATACAATGACATCCTTTATCTACCCTTCTATTCTCATCTGGCGAACATTGAAGAATCATATCAATATGGGGGATTTGATGTATAAAAAATTTAATATATGTGTAAATGAGGGATTAAAATTATTTGGTTTCTAATAGAAAAATAGTTAAGAATATCCTAAAAAGTTAATAATATAAAACTAATGATATGAAAGGGTTATTGTAGTTCACATGTGATTATATTATTCTTTGTGATATCTACTCATGGAATTTTCTAAATAGTGTGAAGCATAGTTGAATGAATTCTTAATGCTTCATTTTGTATTCCAAAATTCATGAAATTAATTAAATAAATAAAATATGGAAAGTCAATAAGACATATTAACTAGATATTTACTGAAATTATCAATCTTCTTGTGAAGTTATTGATATGATTAAACACTTATTGGAGCATGATATTTTGAAGACTATTTTTTCTACTAATTTTTGTTATATATTTTTGATGTAATTGAAATATACTCATTAAGAACATATAATTAAATATTGAAAAGTAAAATGATTATTTCATGAATTATTACTTATAATAGAATATAATTTGTTATTATTTTCTATCAGATTACAAGCCCTGATTGATGATGTATTGATTTCTATATGTTGTCTTACATTTCATGAGGCAATGAAATTATCTGTCAAGATCTATATTGATATTTTAATTTCATTTTCTACTATATATATGTTAACATATTAAATCTATTTCGATTACTTAAAAGGATATATGGTATGGTTGATTGTTTTAGAAAGAGTTATGTTGTTTGTTTCTTGGGAAAAAATTTAGAGTGGTTAGTTTTTAGTATAGTATTGGTTGTGTGTAAAGATGATAAAGATTATGAAGTGTTTATTTTCTAGATATATAGGTTTCTTAAGCTGTTGAATGTTTATGCTCAACTATCAATTTCTATATAGTATGAAATTTTGGCCTATTTTTCTTCATGTAGTTTTGTCCTGGATGTAGGAATATTCACGTCTCACTACCTAAAATTAGAAAATGGTTATAAGGGATAAATTAATTAATGGAGTTGTTTCATAATGAATAATTACTATAATCATATATTGAAAAGTATGGTTTGGGTAATGGTTAAAGTGATTGGCTTGAATTTGGAATTTAAACATGGAATGTAAAATCAGTTTAGCATAGATGGGTGATGAATATGATAAAACAAAATTGGTGTTGGCATATTAATAAATGTTTGGAAACTGATTTAAAATAAATAATAAATGATTTTATTCATTCTTAATACATGTATTATTAGAAATGTTTATCTACAATTTTCATATGGATGGAATATGGGTAGCCTTATTGGATACTATTTGCCTATCGAGTTTTTGGAAGGTTATTTTTCCCTATAATGGTTATGTTTAAAATTACTCATTATTTATAGTTATTATTTTTATCCAACACCTAAGTCGATTAGATGGATTTATTCCCATATTACCCATGGGTTCCAAATGATTTTCATTAACTAGTTTATTATAGGTATAAAAAGAATTCTACTCCACCTACCCAGCTCTCTCCCCAATATATAGATTTGGTATGTGAGAATTATCTAGATATATTTTATTATAGTAATAGGATGTGTAACCGTAAGAGTTATAGTGGATCTTAGTTATAATATAAAATTATATATAAATTTTATAATCTTATGATTATAATTTATTCTTATATCCAGGCTATAATGGATTATGTTTATTACATGTTTACTTATTCATGAGGTATAGTGAGTTAGAGTGTAGTGTATAATTACATGAGTCATGAAAGCTCATTTTTTCCTATTTGGACATGGGGATGTGATAGAAATTTGACTATTACTACATGGTTACATTTTTTATGTGTCTATGTAGAGGTAAACTATTATTTATGGAGGGTTTGGATCACTATAATATAAGATGTTGGAGTTTAGGGTTGCTCATTTAGTTGGGAAGTTTAATAGGAGTACCATTCATCTATTTATGATTTTGATATTATGAAAACTTATTCAATTACTTCTATAGTGATTGAGCCTTGGTGAGTATGGAATTACCATTTACCTAATGTTTACAAAAAGTTAAATTAATTTTTTATTCATTCGTGATTTAGTTCACATCATCCACATTTTTACAAGGGGTTTTTGGATGATCCTATTGAGTATATATATATGATAGCCACTATATATATAAATCTATTTTCAGGCCTGTGGGAGGGTTTTTGTTATCAAGATGTCCATGACCAGTTTATAGAGATTGATTATGATTTTATAGTTTTTTGGTGACTTTCACATATATTTTTTTCTACATATTCAACATTAGTAATTAATTATATGATATTAATTTATTGGGATTGGACTATTAATTTTATGGACTTAATTAGAGGCCTCATTTATATTTTCCATCTAATTGTGAGTATAATGCCTCCCATATGATTGTGTTCCAGACTTTTGGTTCTAGTCCCCAACCAATGGCCTATTATATATGGGTTTCAATGGTAACTCCTATCTTCACTTCTGACACAAGAGGGATACCAGGGGTGGGTCATGAAATTACTATTGTTTCATGTATAAAATAATGAAAATTCTTAAATACCTTATATATACATAGAATGGAGAATCATGGATAATATTATTTGTACACCCACAATAGGATTTTTCATGTCGAGACTCCTATTTTTATTTATTAAGAGTTTTTTAGTTTTTATGGGTTTTTATAAAAGAAGGGTGAAATAGAAATGTATCAATACATGTAATAGAATTTGGAATATTCTATTCGATTTTAGACATGCTATTTACCCAAGGGTAGTGATTTGGTAATTTTATGAGGTGATGTGATTTTCTTATGATGTTATAGGTGGTAGTGTAAATTCATTATTATTTATTTCTTTTAATAGTTAATATTTTAATGAATAATTATATATATATAGTATGGAATGGGAAATATTTCATATAGAGCAGTGTCATAGAATTATTAAAATATGTATAGAAACGTATTTATAGTGTTATATGGAAAATTAAAATGATTCAATTGGGGTTTTGATGGATGTAATTGAAAAGGATAATTTAATTTTTAGTTTTTTTAAAGATAAATAGAAGAAATATGAATATTAAATTAATGGAGGGGGTTTAAGGAATTATTCTATCAAAATTTATTTGTCACCATTGTTATTTTGTTTGCAATTATTAATTCAATACATTCTCCAAATATATTGAAAAAACCTATGGTATTGGTGTCATGGTGGATTGTATAAGGGTAAATGATGAATTTGATTGTTTTTGGATGGTTAACAACATTCATTATAGGATTGAAGAATAAAATTCATCATGGAATTGAGGTTGGTGACTCATAATTATCAACTCTTTTATTTTATATGAGGATTTATCATTATCATTTTATTCTCATTGTTTATATTATTCATAATAAATTTAGTTGATAAATTAATTATAAAAAATTATAAATTTGGTTTTTAATCTGAATAAAAAATTGAAGGATTTAATGATAATAATGAAACTTGGTATATATAGGAAGCTGTAATAAACCCTTATATGGTCACCAAATGTAAATAAAAAAGAAAATAATAAAATACCATTTTAAATATGATTGGAATATTTATATTGATCAAGAATTTTTCAATACAACCTGTCATTAGTGTCCCCTAATAACACTAATCACTGAAACATTTTTTGGATCACTTGGATGAGAAAACTGAGGGAACTATGTTGAATGAAGAAATCTTAAAGTCTATAAGAACCACATTATCTTCCACTGTATGGCCCCAGCCTTAAAATATTACATAATCTTGAATTATGCAAATAATTGAATTTGATGATATTTTAGATTTAGAGTTTTAGAGAATCAGGCCATAACTATTACATTATATTTCAAAAATTCCAATGTAGAAACTTCTACTCAGTTTCCGTTTTTTCATAAAATAAAAAAACTCTAGAAAAAAAGGGTCATGTCTATCTCCATGTTTTAGACAGCATGAGTTTTCTATGATCCCATCCTCGACCCTATTCATCATTGATTCCTATAAAAAACATTTCAAAACTTGGGATGAGCATAAAAATATCATAAATGGTTATAAAATAATGAATGAAAACATTAATCCATAAAAACATAATATTTTTAACGTATGACATGAAATCATTGTATTTATTAATAACACATAGTGAAAATAAATATTAATGGTAACTTGTGGAATCAATAACATACTTACATTGTATCTTTCATAACTATGTTGGGAGTTAAATTTGGAATGCCCATCATAGTATATTCCCTAAATCTCTTAGGAGAAACCTTAAAGTTTAACTCCATCACGTTATCCAATGTATTAGAGATCTATCTTGGGCTCACCCACCCTAGGTTTATCATAGAACCACCTTTATTCATAAACAATTCCCAAGAACCATAACATATTCATAACACATAAAACAAACATAAAAGAAGGATAAAATTTCCAAATTTTAATTACAATATATCATTGACATAAAAAATCCATTATCAAAACCATTTTCAATACCAAAATACGTAAAATAGTATAAGGTATTTATTTTCCTTCAAAAAAACACTACGGTTTGTTAAGGAAGCCAAAGATCAAAAAATACTTGCAGCGGAGGAAATGTCATTGTCACCTCATAAGTTAAAAAGGCATTCATTTTTGTTGTTTAAGAAAACTCTTCATTGAAAAATATTCTATTTGAATGAAAGGTCAAATGAGTTTATCCACCATATAAAAGAATGTCGTGTATAAATAAAAATATGCCTCAATGAAAGGTGATTGGGACGAAGTCCCTTACCTCATGTCTTGCTCGACTCGTTCATTCATTAAATCTTATGAATAATAAACAACAGTTAATTTATACTTTTGTAAGAACCTTTTTCATGTTTATTATTCCTTTTACATCGCTTATTACCACATTATAAACATTACATAATCATTTAAGTTAATAATGGTCGTTTTTTCGATATTTGGTACTTATAATTACAAGTTGTCCATGGGGTCAAAATTAAATTAAATATAGAAAAATATTCATGATTTACATATCATATAAATCATATATATCTAGTATATATGAATTTATAATTGTCTATACCATTTGGATATATGAAAATGAAATGCACCATTCATGGAGATGTACGTATGCTTGAACGTAACTTTCATCTCCTTTTTTCATTTTTAAAGGAATGGAAACCAAATGATATATAGTTATATTTTAATTTAAGTATAATATAATATTTTATATTCTTTACATAAGTTCATTAACACCATTCTTTATACATTCTATGTATGATATGAACGATTCATATCACTTTGAGGGGGTGGCAGTCCACACTTCCTCCAATGAAATTTTCGTATATATACAGCATGAAAAGAATAAAGATATTCTATAAAAGATAAATACATAAGCATAGAGAAAAAATTAATATTATAAATATCATATATAATTACAGTTCCATCATAATTGCCACTATGACATGTGGTTGGATATAATTGAACAATCATCGTTTCGTGAGACATTAGTTCACCATCCATAGAAACAGTATGGTCGTATCCATTAGATGGAGGTGTGTGTAAGTGTAGTTAGAATAATTCTCCTAAAAACAACCTAGTATATTTAGGATACTTTTATTGTTAAAAAAAAAGAAATAATAAGATTTTAGGGGGTTGGAGAAGTAAAATAAAAGAAAAGAACTTATGAGAAGATGTTATATTTAAATCAGGTAACTCCCTTTGGTTTGAACCAAAAGGAAATCTTGAAGTGCCTTATGACTAAGTTAAGTCTTATAGGAAGAATAGGGGGATGTTGTGAGCTTATTTTGGAAAAGGTGGGATGATATAATGGGCTTGAGAGGTCTGATTAATGGGTTATAGGTGATGGCTTTTTATAAGTGGGGGAGGGGCTATATAAGAATGTTTTAAAATATTATTTTATTATAAACTAAATTTCGGTTTACAAAGGTCCCAAAATTATTAAACTAGAATTTAAGATGACTATTATTGTAAATCCTCTCAACCAACAGGTTTTATACGAGTTTTGGTTTCAAATTTAACCTTATCAATTAGAATTAACCCTTAGTGAACTAATTTGACTCTTACCATGTCTTCTTGTGTATTCACTCAATAAGGTTAATATAGATTCTATAAAATGAAAATAGAAAAAAAGTGGTCCATTAATGAAATTTTAAACCTTATCATGTCATTTTGATGATTATTATAATTTTAAGATTATTATATCATTTTATAAAATAATATTATTTTTAAAACTTATTTATGTCAATTTAAATACTATTCATATTAAGACTTTTTAAAAATATATAACAAATGTATTATTTCCAAAAAACATCATTAATACAAATATAATAAGACATAATAATCTATAAAATTCGTGTATGACCTAAAAATTTTCAAAATAAATTTATTTTAATATTTATAATCTAATTTAATTAAAACATTCATTAATGAGGTAATCATTACATCATCACTGTGTCATAAATAAATTTATCTATTTGATGTACAAAAATTATAAATAAAATACCATGATGTAAAAATAGTTTAATATTTCTAATGAATTTTTATAGTCAAATATATCAATTATATAACCCCATATTTAAATTGTTTTATCAAAACAATACATGTTTATGATATTTTTATATTTACTTTAAATACAAAGTTATTAATGTTATTATCTTACCTAAATGGAATAAAAATGAAAAAAGTCTAACCCAAGGATTTTATTGGTCGGAAATTACTCATCCAATAAGGTTAGTACACGTTTTTATGTAATTTTTTATTATTATAATATTATTTTTAGCTTGAATGACCCTATTTACCTTTAACTGGGGTAAATAAAAATCAAAAGTTTCTATTCACAAAAAATTATTTTCATCATATTGAACCAAATTTTACTTACTAATGACAACTATGTGTGTCAAATTTTTGAAATTAAATTTAGAGAAGTGGTAAAACTTCATTTAAATGAAAAAGTTGCTTTTTAACTAATATGCATTGGTTTTTCACTATTCATCAAAAATTGAACGTTTTATGAAAAATACCAAATATTCACCCAAATCTATTTTTGATATTCCGAATTCAAAAATGAAGTCTATTTTAAAAAATTAAAAACATATAAGTTTCATTAATTAATTTAAATTTAATTCCAATTTGTCAAAACAAAAAGCGTGTTTAAAAAAATAACTTTCAAAATATTGACATTTTTTAATGTCCAATTTCAACGTGAAATTACTTCCAATGAACAACATTGTATTAAATGATAATAATATTATATAATTACACTTTAAAACCAATTAAGAAGATAATATAACTATATAAATATATTAGATTAAAAGACAATTTTGAATTAAAATATAGTATTTTTTACAATTCATCAAAAAATGAACATTATCAGAAAAATACCAAAATTTCATCCATAGTAAATTTTGATGACCAAATTCTATATAAGAATTTTATTTTGTCTAAAATAACATATTAAAGTGAAAAGACTATATTTAAAAATGGTTTTCTATCAAATGGCAGTAAATTGACATTTTAATGAATATTATAGTATTTATGCATGAAATTGAATTTGTTCAAATTTTATGCCTCTAACATTTATTGGGTAAATGTGAAAACATTTAAGAAACATGTTTAATCATAATATGGTTAGTTCTATTTATTCCCACCAACACAACGACTAGGTTTTAACTACCATTTAAAATAATAATAAAATTATATAATTATTTTCCATATAACTCAACGTTGTGTGCAACATATGTTTTCAAAAAATATCATTGTTGTGTATCAGGTACACTACTGAACATAACATCCCCTTTAAATTAAAATTAATATTTAAATCAAAAATATGAAAATTTTATATTCTTTATTTACATGGGATGTTACATCCTTCACCCCTTTTGGGAATTATACCCCCACAATTTTATTCACTTATCAAATAAGTTTTTGTATTTATCCCTCATAAAATTTTCAGATCACCACATTTCCTCTTCAACTATATGGTTTTTGCACAAAACCATTACCTGATGAATTACCTTATTCTGCAACACTTTCTCACTACGGTCAAGAATCTGGACTGGATATTCGTCATAAGAGAGATTTTATTCTAACAGAACTACCTCTAAACTCAAAACATGATATGGATCTGGCATATAATTTCTCAACATTGAAACATGAAAAAATATTGTGTACCTAGGATATAGTTAGCGGTAAATCCACTATATACGTAACTGATCTAACTTTCTCCATGATTACATAAGGTCCAATGGACCTTAGACTCAACTTTCCCTTCCTACCAAAATGCATCACACTTTTCCATGGAGAAACTTTGAGAAAGACATGGTCACCTACCATGAAAGAAAGATCCTTCCTCCAGTTATCCGAATTACTTTTGTACCTGCTCTGAGGTATTCCCATGTTCTTCTGAATCAATTGAACGTTTTCTCCCATATCTTCTACCAATTCCGGCCCCATCAACTTCCTTTCACCTACTTAATCCCTAAAAGCTAGAGTTCGACACCGCTTTCCATATAATGACTCAAATGGAGCAACCTATATATTGGAATGAAAACTGTTATTATATGGAAATTAAACCAAAGAAAGATATTGGTCCCAAATTCCCGGGTAATCCATTGAGCAAGAACACAGTATATCCTCCAATATCTTAATTGTTCATTCTTACTGCCCATCTGATTGAGGATGAAAAGAGGAACTAAAATCTAATTCAGTACCTAATGACCTCTGAAGGCCTTTCCAAAAATTAGAAGTAATCCTTGGATCATGATTAGATACAATCAAGAGGGTAAGTCCATGAAACCTGACTATCTCTTTAATATACAACCGAGAAAGTTGATTTAAAGACAAAGTATCTCGAATTAAAATAAAATGAGCAGATTTAGTCAATCTTAATCAACAATAACCTAGATTGCATTATTACCTTGAGATGTATTTGTTAATACCACAACAATGTCTACAAATATATTTTTCCATTTCCACTCTGGCACCGGTAAAGTCTGAATCATCACTTTTGGTAATTATCGCTCTGCTTTAAACTACTGAGAAGTCAAACACTTCACTGTAAAATCACCATTATCTCTTTTCATTCCATCCACCTAGTAATACTCTCAAATATCTCTATACATCTTAATAATATGAGGATGAACTGAAAATAGAGAAATATGAGCTTCACATAATATCTTTTTCTTCAACTGTGAATCACAAGGAAAACATAATCTCTTCCCATAACTAAAAACACAATCATTATCAATGTTAAAATCCGGTAAATTACCCTTCTGAACCAACTCTACCTTTTTCTGCAAGTCACTGTCTTCCTTTGGTTCTTACTTAATTCTATCTTATATAGATGAATTCATTGCCACCTGAAACAAATAGAGGAATTTACTACAATAATAACTTCTATGCCAAATTTCATCAAATCGCTAATCAAAGGATCTTGTTCCAATATAACATGGTTAATTTAGAATTACTTTTCCGACTTAATGAATCAGCAACTTGATTTTCTTTTCCTGGATGGTAATGAATCGTGCAATCATAATCCTTGATTAATTCTATCCATCACCTATGTCTCATGTTCAATTCCTTATGAGTGAATGTATACTTCAAACATTTGTGATCAATATATTTCACACATTACTCGATACAAATGATGCCTCCAAATTTTTAAAGCAAAAATAACAATAGCTAATTACAAATCATGTGTAGGGTAATTTAACTCGCGAGGTTTCAACTAATGTGAAACATACGCAATTACATTATCATTATGCATAAGGACACAACCAATTCCTTTCAAAGAAACATCATTGTAGATATAAAACTAACCATTTCTGGAAGGTAGTACCAAAACTGTAGCATTCACCAATTTGCTTTTCAATTCCTGAAGACAATCATCACATTCTATTTTCCAGATGAACATAACACCTTTTAGAGTTAACTTAGTCATTATTCTAGATAACAGTGAAATTTTTTAAAAAAACCTCGAGTAAAAACCTGATAAACAAGAAAAAATATAGATATTATTAATATTTGTAAGTATTCTATATTCTTCAATAACTTTTGTTTTAGCGGGATCAATTGTTATGCCATTTTTGTAAATAATGTTACCAAAGAATGATTTTTTTAACCAAAACTCACACTTTTTAAAATTCCCATACAGTTTCTTTTCTTTTAAGGTTTTTAGGGAACCCATTAAATGACTTTTGTATTCCTCTTTAATTTTATAATAAACCAAAATATCATCAATAAACACAACCAGAATCTTATCTATGAACTCACCTAAAAGTTTATTCATAATATCCATGAATATAGTAGCATCATTGGTTATCCCAATAGGCATAACTAAAAGTTCATAATGGCCATATCTAGTATAAAACGTGGTCTTAGGAATGTATCCTTCCTTTAATTTCAACTTATGGTACCCCAACCTCAAGTCAATCTTCGAAAAATCCTGATCTCTCAAGAGCTAATTAAAAAAATTATCGATATGAGCCAAAGGATACTTGTTCTTAATAGTGATGTTATTCAATGATCTGTAATCAATGAAAAGTCTCATTGAACCATTTTTATTCTTAACAAACAATACAGTAGAACCCCATGGTGATGTGCTAGGTTGAATGAAATATCTATCTAATAACTCCTGCAATTGCATCTGTAACACTAAAAGTTCAATTTGAGCCATTCGATAAGGGGGTTTTGAAAATAGATTTAGAATGAAGAACTAAGTAAATAGTAAATTCAACATCCAGATCTGGTATTATACTAGGAAACTCATCAGAAAAAAAACAAGATACTCATTTACCACTGGAACATCATTAATACAAATTGTTCCTTTGTTTTAAAAAATTATAGAAAGGTAACATTCATTTCCATCTTTTAATAGTTTCTAATCTTCTAGATATTTTATCAAAAGTAAGGCTTCATTCTTGTAAAAAATATATAATTCTTTCTGAAAGGAAACCACTTTAGCTCTACAGTCAATCTTAGCATGATAAATGGAAAGCCAATCCATACCCAAAATAATATCAAACTCTACTAGAGGCCAAAAAAATAATGTTTTCAGGTAGATTCCTTTCACAAACTAGGATAGGAAGGTTCTTAAAATTTATTTTTGTCTCAACATTTACTCCCGATGTTTTTACCAGATGTTCAAGATTCCAATCTTGAGATCTGATTCCCAATTTTCTAGAAAACTTTTCAGAAATGAAAGAATGTGTAGACCCAGAACTAGAAAATAAATTGGAATTATTTGAATAAACAAAAATTGTACATGATACTACTTCATTTGATGGCCTATCATCTGGTGAAGAAGTTGCAAAGGATTTCACCTCACCTTTCTTCTTGTAGTCTGGATACTTTCCCTCAGTTGAGTTATTTATTGGAAACTCATTTGCATAATGACCCTTTTCAGTGAAATTAAAACATTTTATTGATTGTAAATCAGATTTTGTCTTACCATTACACTAATATTTTTTAGCGCAATTACGAGCCTTTTGTCCCATTTTACCATATCGGTAGCACATACTAGACTTCCAGAGACATTCCCCAACGTGATTTTTACCACAATTTTCACAAACTGTAAACTTATGTATCTTACCATCAGACCTTTTTTAAGAGTTATTCCCTTTTTCCTTCCACCATGTCCTCTAATTCGGTTGTTTTTCACAGAACACCTGATCATCGGCAAACTCCATTTCAACCTTCTACGAACATCGAAAAAGTTTTTCATAACTTTTGAACTCACAAGAAGCTAAAGCCCTTCGATAATTTGGCTTTAATTCTGAGTAAAAAATATTGATTTTATTATCAATATCTTGTATGAATTTTGGATCATACCTTGCCCGTCGAGTGAATTTTACATCATAAGAAGCCACTGAGTCATCCTCCTGCCTTAATTAAAAGAATTTGTTTTCCTATTATAAGATGAACAACCTTAGGAAAATATTTCTCAAGAAACATACCTTCTAATTCATCTCAATAAAGATCATCGATCTCTAAACTATCCCTTATATTTTTCACAATTGACCACCATTGATCAGCTTCACCTTCAAAATGGTAAATAATGAGAGTAACATTATGATGTTCTGAACACCCTATGATATAAAAATTTGTATCCAGTGCTTTAATCCACCCTTCGACTAGAACGTGGTCAGATGATCCTCTCAATGATGGGGGATGTTGCCTCATGAAATGCTCCACTACTGAAATGTTCCTTTGTGGTTGATCTAGATAATCCTGTTCATCGATACCAACACCAATTATAGCCTGAGTCAACTATTCCATCACTACAAAAAAACTAGTCATTTACAATTCCATCTATCTTAGGGTGTTAATTCGTAAGGTCATCTTCCTTCTTATGTCATCCCATCATAGCTGCCATGTTTCCTCTGTAGAAAACCATTCTGAACACAGAAATATCTTAGGCAAAGAAACATGGTAATATATAAATTATATATCATTTCAATCATACCATAAATTAATTTATGTACATTAATTTAACATTATTCTAACTCCTAAAGATATCTAAACTAAACTTTGATACCAACTATAAGGCCCCATCCTTAAAACATTACATAATCATGAATTAAATGAATAATTCACATTGGGGATATTTTCTGGTTGAGAGTTTTAGAGAATTAGGATATAACTATAACATTTCATCTCAAAAATTAAATAGTAGACAATTCAACTTAGTTTCCATGTTTATCATAAAATAAAAAAACACTTGAAAAAAATAGTCATGTCTACTTCTATGTTTTAGACAGCAAGACTTTTCCTTGATCCCATCCTTGACCCTATTCATCTTTATGTTATGTGAACTTTTTTTCAAAACCTGGGATGTGCATAAAAAGCTCAGTAAGGGTTATAAAATAATGAAAGAGAACATTAGTCCATCCAAACTTAAGCTTTTTAACATACCTCATTAAATCATAATATTTATGAATAACACATAGAAAACATAAATCTTAATGGTAACTTGTGGAATCCATAACATACTAAAGTTGTAGATTTCATAGCTACATAGGGAGTTACATTTGGTATACCCACAATAGTATATTCCCCAAATATATTAGAAAAAAATATTAACATTTACCTCCATCACATTACCCAATGCATTGGAGAGCTATCTCGGGCTCACCAACCCTAAGTTTATTACAGAACCACCAGTATTTGTAAAAAATGTCCATGAACTATAACATATTCATAACACATAAAACAAACATAAATAATGGATAAAATATCACATATCAATCACAATATATCATTGACATAACAAATTCATTATCAAAAACATTTTCAATACAAAAATATGTGAAATATTATAAGGTATTTATTTTCCTTTAAAAAAACACTACAGCTTGTTAAGGAAGAAAAAGATCAAATAATACTCGCAGTTGGGGAAAGTTAGTTATCACCACATACATTAAAAAACATTTATTTTTTTCATTTAGTAAAATTCTTTGTAGAAAAAGATTCACTTTGAATGAAATGTCAAAGGTGTTTATACACTGTATAAAATAAAGTCGTGTATAAATAAAAATATGCCTCAATGAAAGGCGATTGAGAAGAAATCCCTTACCTCATGTTTGACTTGACTCATTTATTCTTTAAATATTCTGAATAAAATTCTAAAGTTAATTTCTAATTTCATCAGATCCATTTTCAGGTTTATTATTCCTTTTACATCACTTATTAACATGTTATAAACATTACATAATCATTTATGTTGATAATGGTCGTTTTGTCGATATTTGGTACTTATAATTGCAAGTTATCCATGTGGTCAAAATTACATTATATACAGAATAATATTCATGATTTAAATATCATATAAACCATATATATCTAGTATATATGTATTTAAATTAGTCCATATCATTTGGATATATGAAAATGAAATGCACCGTTCATAGAGACGGTAAGCCGTATGTACGCATGAATGCTACTTTCATTTACTTTTTTTCTTGATTAAAGGAATAAAAAATGATACATAATAAATTATAATTCCAGTATAATATCATATTTTATATAATCTATATAATTTCATTTACACCATCCTTTATACGTTCAATGTGTGGTATGAACGAGTCATATTACTTTCAGGGGGTGGTAGTCCGCACTTCCTCAAATGAAATTATCGTATATATACAACATGAAAATCATACATGTATGTTATAAAATATAATTAAAGAAACATATAGAAAAATAAATACGATAAATATTATATATAATTATAGTACAATCATAATGTACACCATGATAGGTGGTAGCAGATAATTAAACAATCATCGTTTCGTGAGGTAGTAGTTCGCCGTCCATAGAAACAGTAAGTTTATATCCATTACATAGAGGTGTGTGTAAGTATAGATTAAATACTTCGCATGAAAACAACCTATTATATTTATGATATTGGTGTTGGTTTAAAATAATGTAATAAAAGGTGTTTAGGGGTTTGGAGAAGTAAAATGAAGGAGAATAACTTCAAAGAATACGTTACCTTTAAATCAGGTAACTCCCTTTGTTTTTAACCAAATGGACTTCTTGAAGTGTATTATTCTTAAGGTAAGTATTCTAGGTGGAAGATAGGGATTTTAGGATCTTATTTGGGCATATTTTGGATTAGACAAGGGGCTTTAGTGCGGTGAGTAATGGGTTATAAGGGATGGATATTTATAAGGGGGGAGGGGATCTTTAGGAAAGCTTGCAAATATTATTTTATTATAGACTAAATTTCGGTTTAAAAAGGTCCCAAATATATTTAATGAGAATATAAGAGGAATAATATTCTAAATAATCTCAAAAAATAGGTTTTAGATAGGTTTTGGATCCAATTTAACCTTATCATTTAGCTTTAACCCTTAGTTAACTAATTGGACTCTTACCATGTCTTCTTGTTTATTCAGTCTATATGGTTAATATAGTTACTATAAAATGCCAATAGAACCACAAGTGGTTAATTAATGACATTTAAAACCTTATATAAGTCATTTGGATGAATCTTCGGTTTCTTAGGATTATTATATCTTTTAATAAAATAATATTTGTTTTAAAAACTCATTTATGTCCATTTAAACACTATTCATATCAAGAGTTTTAAAATTCTATATGAACTTTATTATTTCCAAAAAACATAATTAAATTAAATATAACAAGTCATCCTAATATATAAATTTTTTTAATGTCATAAAACGTTTCGAAATAAATTTATTGTAATATTTATAGTCTCATTTATTTAAAACATTCATTAATGAGGTAATCATTACATCATCATTTTTTCATAAATAAATTTATTTATTTGTTGTCTAAAAATTATAAATAAAATACCATGATGTAGAGAATCTTTTTAGATCTATAATAAAAATTTATAGTTAAATATATCAATTATATAATCCTATATTAAAATTATTTTAGAAAAACAATACATGTTTATGATATATATTTTTATTTTAAATAAACATTTTTTAATGTCATTATCTTACCCTAATGGATTTCAAAGGACAAAGGTATAACCCAAGGATTTTCTTGGATATACATGACTTACCAAATAAGGTTAGAACAAGTTTTTAGTTAGTTTTATATTATTATAATATTATTTTTACCTTGAATTACTCTATTTAGCTTTAACCATGGTAAATAAAAATCGAAAGATATTATTCATAAAAATTAATATCATCTTATTGAACCACATTTTACTTAATTATGAAAAACATGTATGATCGGTTTTTTTAATTTCAATTCACAGAAGTGGTAAAATTTCATTTAAATGAAAGAGTCGATTTTTAACTACTATGTAGTGTTTTTTCAATATTCATATAAAATTGAACGTTTTTGGAAAAATACCAAAAATTCAACCAATGAAAATTTTGATATTCCAAATTCAAAAATTATGTCTATTTTACCAAATTCAAAACATATAAGTCTCATTAATTAATTTAAAATTAATTTCCGTTGTCAAAACAAATAAATGTGTTTTTTAAGAAATAGTAACTATCAAAAGATTGACACTTATTTATGTCCAATTTCAAAGTGAAATTGCTTTCATTGACCAAAATTTGATTTAAAGCAAAATTATAATCTAATTACACTTTAAAATAAATTAATCAGAAAATCTTAACATATAAATATATTATACTAAAATATAGTTTTGTATTAAAATACAGTATTTTTCACTATTCATTAAATAATGAACATTATCAGGAAAATACCAAAATTTCATTCAAAGTAAATTTTTATGTCCCAATTCTAAATAAAAAATTTATTTTGTCAAATATAACAAAAAACCTGTAAAAAATAAATTTAAAACGGGTTCTCTGTTAAATGGCGGTAAATTGACATTTTAAAAAATATTAGAGTATTTATGCTTAAAATTGGATTCATTCAAATTTTAAGACTCTAAAATTTATTGGATAAATGTAAAAACATTTAGAAAACATGTTTAACCATAATATGGTGAGTTCTATTTATTCCCACCAAAACAATGGCTTGGATTTAACTACCATTTAAAATAATAATATTATTATATTATTTTTTCCGTATAACTCAACGTTGTGTGCAATGTATGTATTCAGAGAAACCCATTTTTGTGTATCAGGTACGATATCAAACATGGACTCACCTTTAAATTAAAATTATGATTTAAATAACAAAATTTTAAAATGTCATATTATTTATTTACTTGGGATGTTACATTCACCCATATGGAATGCATCCAAACAATCATCCTCATTTATATTTATATAAATAAAGAAATTAGATAGACACCAAGGAAGTGATATTTATATAATACTAACAGAGGTGAAATTATTTTCCCCCTATGGGTATTTGGAGCACTAAATGGGCTCTGAAAGTTTTTTAACACCAAAACAAACATGGGTAGTTTATCGTACCACGATTCACTGTTTTATTCCACCTTTACACCACAGTTTTAAACTAGTTTTGTAATGAATATTCCAAATATAATAATAAATTGAAATTTTTGTTTGAATAAATCAATTAATTTTAATCAATATTATAATGGGAAATGTTACTAGTTTTTATTGTTTCAATGTAGGTGGAGGTGATTTGGAGGCCCTTGATGAAGGGGAAGAAAAATGGGCCAAAATTGCATGGATCCATGGACATCTGTCCACTGTTTTTCATTGTACACGAAATCCGTGCATCCAAATGGGATGAAATTTTGTGGTCCTGTCCAAAATTTAATAGGATACATTTAATATTAAGGAACCCAATCCTGATTCGGCTTCTATGGGGCCCATTAGAACTGATCTATCCAAGCCACCAAATTTGGACCATGTCAAATGCGGTGTTCTGTATTTTATCAATATCTTCAGCTGTCGTTGTCCAAAATGTGCCATAAATTAGGTGGCGATAGTCCAAAGGCAGGTCTACAACAGTTCTATTTTCTCCAAAGTGTGATAAGACTGTATAAAGGCCGAAATGTGTGTTGCAAGTGGATTGATGAAATCGGTGTACCTAAAACCACCTTCCAATTTTCCTATAAAAGGGCACCAAGGGATCCTCATTTGCAAGTTCGGCCAAGGAGTGAAGTAATACCAATTTGGAGTCCTAGAGGAGTCTCCTAATCACCTTGGAGGTTTTGGAGGCCTTTATCCTCATAGCGTAATCATGGTGAAGAAGGAGTTCCAACCAAGCTTCGTCCTCCTCCCGATGTCGAGCTAAAAGTTGGGTGTTCGTTGTGAGGGAGCTACACACATGTCAAGGGAGTTACGATGCATACACTAGCTATTTTCCTGGATTAATTCGGGTGTTTAAACATTTCATTCAATGTATCTTATTTTATTTCATATTTGAATGCTTTATTTGATGCATGTGAGTGTTATGCTCTTATTTTCTAACTGATCGGTGTGAGGTTTTGAGTGCGTGAATTGTGTTGTTCCGATTGGACATCACAAGAATCCTTTTCATACTCACATTATTGAGATTTCAATCTGATTTGGAAGCTCTTATTCCATGCATAAGTATTGGACCTTGACAATACGATTGTTACGTCAAGGTTTGGTCCTTAAAGCATTGAAATAAAAGCTTAGGAATTAACCAGGATTCCAATTAACTCCAACCAAACAATTACTCTAAACCTAAGATGAATCTCTATGAACAATGAACTAGATATGTGTGTAGTGAAATCACATCGACACTTTTACCTCATATTTTTTAAAATCCACTAGGTCACTCATCTTTTTTGATATTTCAACTAAGTCATTGTTTTAAACTCTTTTCAAAACCACCCCCTCTCTTAGTCATTTGTATTAAAAATACACACTCTAAACCTAAAAATGCTCCTTGAGAGACGATCTAAGGTATACCATAGACTATAAATCAACCTGAAAAAAATAATCAATTTGACATTTCACGACAACGCGGTCAAATTTTGGCTCCGTTGTCGGGGAGCGCTTTGGTTTTTTGTGGGTGTTTTTGATAAATGTTTTGTAATTTTTGTGAATATTTGTTTGTTTTATCTTCTATCATTTCATCTATTTTTGTGTTCTAATTTATTTATTGTGTAGTTTCTGTGTATGACACGTTCTACCCTGGGAGACCTACAAACTTTTGAACCTGAACCGGGGAGGATCCTACATCGACGAAACCGAGACACACAAGGCAACACTTTGACGGAGGAGACATCACATCTTAAAATTCTTCTTGAACCTTCTTCTTCTTCTAAAAACAAAGTTAAAATGGAACATAACTTGTATAAAATTATTGAAAATAATAGAAAAATCAAATAACTAACCTCTCCTGATGTTGATATCCGACCCACTTACATTCAATTACATGGAGAGGTGCCCAAATTTGAACTAAAATCTGGTTTAATTCATTTATTACCAAGATTTAATGGACTGGATGGAGAAGATCCACATAAGCATTTAAAAGAATTTCATACTATGGGTTCAACATTAAAGCTTGCTAATGTGGATGAAGAACCAGTAAAACTTAGGGAATTTCCATTTTCCTTAGAAGACACAGCTAAAGATTGGTTGTATTATGTTAATTCAGCTATTAGAGGTTGGGAGGACATGAAATGACTTTTTCATGAAAAATACTTCCCAGCCTCTCGAACTGAAACAATAAGGAAATAAATATGTGGGATAAGACAATCTCAAAGAAGAAACCCTTCATGAATATTGGGAATGATTTAAAAGATTGTGTTCAATTTGTCAACATCACCAAATGAGTGATCAACTTTTAATTCAGTATTTTTATAAAGGTTTAATCCCTATTGATCGAAACATGATTGATGCTACTATAGATGGTGCACTAGTGGATAAAAACCCAATCGCTGCAATGACTCTAATTGCGACCATGGCACAGAACACTCATCAATTCAGTTCAAGATCTAGTATACACATTCGAGGTGTCCATGAGGTGCAAAGTACTTAATTCGAGAAGATGGTGGATACAATGATTGAAGAGGTATGTACCCTTCTACGAAAACTTGATCTTTCCCAAGGGAAATTCCAATCTCCTTATCCCATACATTGTGGTATTTGCTCTTATGATACACACTATTCTGACCAATGCCACCAATTGAGAGAAACTTCTGAGAGTTGTGAGGCAATATTCCCAGGAGGCCCCTATAACCAACCCATTAGGAATGAACCTTACTATCAATACAACCCTGGGTGGAAAGAAAACCAAGCCTATAGGCAAGGGGGGTATTCTAACCAGCCTCATCAACCATGGAACCAACCATGGAAAAGTAGTCCTCAACCACCACCACCCAGAAATTTTCAACCACCCCAATGGCCTTTCCAACAACCCCCTCCAAAACCTGAGCCTAGCCTAGAATATATGTTGAAAAAAATGGCTGAAAATAATCTCCAGTTCCAAAAAATCACCCAAGCAGCCATTCAAGACCTCAAAACCCAATTAGGCCAACTAGCTAACTCGGTGGGTGAAATCCAAAGCCATGGGTCTGGTAAACTACCATATCAACCACTTGTCAACCCTGGGGATAATGGAAATGTTAGTTCCATCACCCTTAGGAGTGGAAGTCAACTATAAATCCAAATTAACCCTCCATTAGAGTCATCCAATCCTATGGGAACCACCATCCCAACCACTGAAAAAGGTTCAACTGAGATGGAACCTTATCTTGAGAGAAGTCCTACCAAAGGAAAGAGTGTGTCTATTGATGAGTTACCAAGACCAAGCATTCCTCTTACATTTCCCCAAAGAGCCACCCAACCAAGGAATCAAAAGAAAACTGAACATGATAATGAAATCTTGGAGACTTTCAAAAAAGTGCAGGTTAACATTCCATTGATTGATATCGTCATGAAAATTCCGAGATATTCCAAGTTTCTGAAGGATATGTGTACCCACCAAAGGAGACTTATAGGTGATGAGAAGGTGAGCCTGGGGAGGAACATCTCAGAATTGATACAGCCATCACTTCCCACCAAGTGCAACGATCCTGGAACATTCTCGATTCCGTGCACCATAGGGGAGTATTCTTTATCCAATGATATGCTTGATTTGGGTGCCTCTATTAATGTGATGACTCACTCTATTTACTCTTCATTGCAGGTCAGAAAACTAAAGCCCACAGGAATAGTTGTTCAACTAGAAAATTGGAGTACGGAAAACCCTTCTAGTCTGTTAGAGGATGTTCTTGTGAGGGTTCAAAATTTAATATTTCCTGCTAATTTTTATATGCTAAAAATGGAAGATGATAGGATTAATGGACATGCCCCATTATATTGGGGAGACCATTCTTGAAAACCACCAATTCCATAATTAATGTCCATAACGGTACATTATCTATGGAATTTGGTGGTGACATAGTCCATTTCAACACCTTTGATTCCATGAAGCACCGCTCAGAAGAACATTCCTCTCTCTCAGTAAATTCAATTGATATACTCCCTTCCCATAAAATCACTTCATTTGTTTCCCCTGATCCCCTTTCTGAATTTTCCTCTTTCATTGAAATTCTTGGTAATGAGTCATGTGTTGGTTGTTGTAGTGGTCTAGAAAAGTGTCATGCATGTTTATTAATTAATAATTTATTGATCACGGAGGATCACATGACCATCGATGATACTCCTATGCTTATAAAAGCTAATTCCTCATCTGAGGATGATACCATTGAGCAGTTAGATGAGATTAGTGACCTCTCACTTTAACACACACTCCCATCAATCCAAAATCCACCTGAATTGGAACTAGAGAAACTACCTCAAGATTTAAAATATTCATATCTTGGGAATGGAAACAAGTTTCCTGTCATCATTGCTAGTTCACTCCCTCCTGATCATGAATTGCGACTGCATGAACTTTTGAGGGATCATAAACAAGCATTGGGATGGACACTTGCAGACATTCCTGGTATTAGCACATCAATTTGTACACATCATATTTTATTAACTGATGAGGCTAAACCAGTGAGGCAGGCACAACATCGACTGAACCCAAACCTCTTAAAAGTAGTTAAAAAGGAATTAACAAAGTTATTGGCTGCTGGAATCATTTACCCCATCTCTGACAGCCAATGGGTCAGTCCCGTTCAAGTAGTTCCTAAAAAAACTGGCCTAACGGTAATTAAAAATGAAAACAATGAATTGGTTCCAACTCGTGTGCAGAATAGTTGGCGTGTCTGTATAGATTATCGCCGACTAAACCAACACACTACGAAGGACCATTTCCCATTTCCATTCATTGACCAAATGCTAGATAGGCTAAAGGGGAAGTCCCATTACTGTTTTCTTGATGGGTATTCTGGATACTTTCAGATCCATATTTCCCCCAAGGATCCAGAAAAGCCAACCTTCACTTGCCCCTTTGGCACATTTGCCTATAGAAGGATTCCATTTGGCCCGTGCAATGCTCTGAGTACTTTCCAACAATGTATGGTTAGTATTTTTTCGGATTACCTGGAGGAATGCATGGAAGTTTTCATGGATGATTTTTCTGTTTATGGATCCTCTTTTGATGAATGTTTAAGTAGTCTTGGTTCAGTCCTATGTCACTATATTGAAAAGAATATTGTATTAAATTATGATAAATGCCATTTCATGGTGCGACAAGGTATAGTTTTGGGAAATTTCATTTCTGAGGATGGTATCCTAGTAGATAAATCGAAAGTGGATGTCATTTCATCCCTACCATTCCCTAAAAATGTATATGATGTGTGGTATTTCCTAGGTCATGCTGGATTTTATCATCATTTCATTCGTTATTTTAATAAGATTACACTTCCCGTCTCGCACTTACTCCAAATAGAAAAAGATATTGTTTTTGATAAAGAATGTGAAGAAGATTTTAATAAATTAAAATGGAGTCTCACATCACCCCTAGTAATCCAACCACCTAGGTGGGATTTGTCATTTGATCTCATGTGTGAAACCTATAACTATGCAAATGGGGCAGTCTTGTCACAAAGGGTCAATCGATCTCCACATGTCATTGCCTATGCCTCACGTACATTGGACCCTTCCCAAGCAAACTACATCACCACTGAAAAATAATTTCTTTCCATTGTGTTTTCCTTGGATAAATTCTGGTCATTCCTTTTAGGGTCCAAAGTCATTGTGTTCTCAGACCATGGAGCCCTCCGATATCTCCTAAAGAAACCGAAAGCCAAACCACGCCTCCTTCATTGGATGCTCCTCCTTCAGGAATTCAATCTAGAAATTTGAGATAAAAAAGGAGCAGAAAATGTGGTGGTAGACCATATCAGTAGGATCCCCCCATCCTCGGACATTGTCTCATCCCCCTGTATTACCATTAATGACTTGTTTCCTGATGAGCAATTATACAAAGTGCAAGATTTTATTCCATGGTATGCTGAAATTGTAATTTATCTTGTAGCATCATGAATTCCTACTTATTTCAACAAAAACCAAGCCAGTCATCTAAAACATGAGTCTCGTTGGTACATTTGGGATGAACCCTACCTTTGGCACACATGTAGCGATCAGTTCCTTAGGAATTGTGTTCCTAATAGAGAGTTTCAGTATGTCCTTAGATTATACCACACTCATGCTTTTGGGGGCCACTTTGGTCCCCAACAGACTGGTCACAACGTTCCTGATTCTGGTCCCTTTTGGCCAAAAATTTTTCGGGATGCCCATGAATTTTGTAAATCTTGTCCTCGTTGTCAATTAATGGGGAATTTCTCTAAAAGGAATGAAATTCCAAAACAACCCATGATCTTTCATGGAATATTTTATGTTTGGGGAATTGACTTTATGGGGCCATTTCCCAATTAATTTGGCAACTTGAACATTCTTTTGACCATTGATTACGTATCAAAATGGGTAGAGGGACATGCCACAAGGACAGATGATTCCAAAATAGTTGTATGATTTTTGAGAACTCAGACCTTTTGTAGGTTTGTATTACCTAGGTTCATCATCAGTGACCATGGTTCTCATTTCTGCAATCGAACAATGCAATTACTTTTTTGTCGGTATGGGGTTGGTCATCGAGTTTTTACAGCATATCATCCACAGAGCAATGGTCAAGCTGAGGTGTCAAATAGAGAGGTAAAACAAATTCTTGAAAAAATGGTTCAACCCAATAGGAAAGATTAGAGTCTTAGACTTGATGATTCATTATGGGCCTACCGTACTGCTTTCAAAACTCCCATTGGAATTTCACCCTATCGTCTTGTGTTTGGAAAGAGTTTTCACCTCCCTGTTGAGATTGAGCACCGATCCTACTGGGCCATCAAACAGTGAAATTCTAATCATTCTGGTGCAGGTGCTCAAAAGAAGTTGCAGCTTCAAGAGATAGAGGAAATGATAAGAGATTCTTATGAAAACTCCAGGATTTATTAGGAGAGAACCAAGGATGCCCATGATTGTCTTATCCTACATCGTCAGTTCCATATTGGGCAGAAGGTCCTCCTTTATAATGAAAGGCTGAAGTTGCATCCAGGTAAGCTACGTTGCCGATGGATTGGACAATACACTATTACTAACGTCTCTCCATTTGGTGTTTTCCAGGTTCTAAATGATGAAACCAAGCAAACCTTCACTGTTAATGGGCAGCCGCTGAAGCACTTTCATGAACCCGTTCTGGAGTCCCCGATGGAGGAACTCAAAGTTCAAGAAGCAAACTATGAAGGTCATCAACCAGGTTTTATCCTTCCTTCCCACATTCACTTTTACTATAGTGAGGACACTGCATACTCTAGGTGTGGGGGGTAGAAACATTCATGGGTTAGTTAGGAAGTTTCACCTTTTTCTCCTTTTGTTTTTTCTTTTTGGCCTTCTTTATGTTATTTTCATTTTTCCCCATCAACAATTTCAATGTTCGATGATTTGGCGGCCATAAAGTGGGGAAAGTAAAAATACCATAACGAAGGATAAAAAGAATTTGTGTATGAGTTTACCATCAAGGAGTGATTTTTTTAGTGAATTGGTTTTATGTCAATGATATAAATGGTTGTCTCACTGTGAAACATTTGAGATGATTTATTTCCCTTATGTGAGTAGTTTTGGGAAAACTGTGTCACTAATATCTCCATTAATTTTTAAACCAAACCACAAAGTGAGAATATTTCATACTTAATATAAGGTAAATATATGTTAGGTTAATATTTTTTATCTTGAAATGATATTTCTATACGTTCGTTCCTTATCCGATCTGTTTCATTACTGTACCAGATTGACCTATGCGTGTGTACCTAATGTCCTACTGTTGTACGCCCTCAAAAGAAATTTGGTTGTATCTTGGGAAGGTCAAAAACCACTCCTCCTCAACCTTTGATCTTGTTATAACTATTGCAATTAGTGTCGTGAGGAGATCAAACAATGGTTGAGATATGAGTGTGAGATTTGTTCCAAATGCAACTTCAAAAAAATATAATAAATGAGGGGAGTCATGAAATGTGCAACATATGGGGATATCTAGGTCGGGAGCTTATGGTATGACTTCTAGGAATGCTTAAATGAGCTGGTCATGGAATATGATTGCAACAGATGTAGGATAGGTTCGGTGAAAAATCATTTAAATCTGAATAATGTTAAAATAACCTATATTTATTTGATAGAAAGTGGAACGAATTTCATAGAATGGTTTTCACACACACACATGGAGAGTTAGTGTAATGGTTGACCTTTGAATTCCTTGCTCATGTTGGTGTCATAAATCTCTTTGAATTCTATTGTGATATGATTTATGAGACATCTTTTTCCATTTTCACTGGGAAGAACTCATTGGTGTGGTTTGTTCATTGATCACTTTACTTTAAATAAAATTTCCTCAAATGATAAATTTTCAGGATGTTTGAAATATATATATATATATATATATATATGCATCATTGTATTTGGATATGTGACTTTGCCTAGGAGTTCAAATGTTTAGGTGTGTGGGTGTGATTGTACCACGATTCACTGTTTTATTCCACCCTTACAGCACAGTTTTAAACAAGTTTTCTAATGAATATTCCAAATATAATAATAAATTTCACTTTATGTTTGAATCAATAAATTAATGTTAATAAATATTATAATGGGAGATGTTACTTGTTTTTACTGTTTCAATGTAGTTGGAGGTGATTTGGAGGGCCCTTGATGAAGTGGAAGAAAAATTGGCCAAAATTGCATGGATCCATGGACATCTATCCACTGTTTTGCATAGTACACCAAATCCGTGCATCCAAATGGGCTGAAATTTTTCGAACTGTCCAAAAGTTAAAAGGATACATTTTATATTAAGGAACCCAATCCTGATTCGGACTCTATGGGGCCCATTCAAACTAATCTATCCAAGACACCGAATTTGGACCAAGTCAAATGTGGTGTTATGTATTTTATCAATATCATGAGTTGTAGTTGTACAAATGGTGTGAAACATTCGGTGGAGATAGTCCCGAGGTAGGGCTAAAACATTTAGATTTTTTCCAAAGCAAGGTAAGACTGTCTGAAGGCCGAAACGTGTGGTACAGGTGGATTGATGAAATCTGTGTGCCTAAAACCACCTTCCAATTTTCCTATAAAAGGGCACCAAGGGAACCTCATTTGCATGTTCGGACAAGGAGTTAAGTGCTGCCAATTTGGAGTCCTAGATGAGTCTCTTAATCACCTTGGAGGTTCTGGAGGCCCCTATCCTCATAGGGTAATCATGGATGAAGAATGAGTTCCACTTGAGCTTCCTCCTCCTCCCGATGTCGAGCTAAAAGTTGGGTGTTCGTTGTGAGGGAGCTACAGACATGTCAAGGGAGTTTTGATGCATAAACTAGCTGCTGGTTTGAAATAATTTTGGGGTTTAAAAATTTAATTCAATGTATCTTATTTTATTTCAGTTTTTATTTCTTTATTTGATGCATAGGAGTGTTACGCTCTTAATTTCTAACCGATCGGTGTGAGGTTTTGAGTGTGTGAATTGTGTTGTTCCGATTGGACATCACAAGAATCGTTTTCATACCCACATTACTGACATTTCAATATGATTTGGAAGCTCTTATTCCATGCATAAGTACTAAATGTTGACAATACGATTGTTACGTCATGGTTTGGTTCTTAAAGAATTGAAATAAATTCTTAGGAATTAATCGGGATTCCAATTAACTCCAACCAAATAATTACTCTAAACCTAAGATGAATCTCTATGAACAATGAACATGAAATGTGTGTAGTGAAATCACATCGACCCTTTTACCTCATATTTTTCAAATTCCACTTGGTCACTCATCTTTTAAGATATTTTAACTAAGTCATTGTTTTAAATTCTTTTCAAAACCACCCCCTCTATTAGTCATTTTTATTAAAAATACAAACTCTAAACCTAATAACACTCCATGAGAGATGACCAAGGGTCTACCCTAGACTATAAATCAACCTTAAAAACATAATCATTTTTACGTGTCACGAGAACTCGGTCAGTGGTAATTAAGGGGACCATTAATTTGTTAGTTTTTTTAATACAGGATCTTAAATTACCTCCCTTGTGGGGATAATTAATTTTCACTTGGTAATGGTCCTTTCAATCCCATTACATCAATCAGAATATAAAATTTTATTTCAGCAACATAATTTCATCTTGTTTATGTTATAATAATATAAAGATATAATAATTTATGTTATAAAAACATAAAAATTATTTCATTAAATAGTAATTAATTAACTAAATATTTAAAATGCACAAAATAAAATTTATTTTTGTGTTTATAATAAACATTATCATAGTTACACATGAACTAATCACACTTGTTTAAAAATACCAAATATCATTATCACATGTGTGAGCCCCGTGGACCATTTTAAAAATACAAATAATTATAAATCACATTCATATTAAAAAAACATATAGTATTAATTAGAAAAACTTCTTAGCTACAAAAATTTATAATGGGTTTGTTTGGATCTAACCCACCACATGTCCACTAGAATAGTTTTTTTGTCCTCAACATCGAGAATAAGCACAAGACAAGGATAATTCCAATCTCGTAAAGCATATATCTATTTAAAATTTTCTAGGATGACTAAATATTATATAAATACATTGTATGTAATTATATTTTCATGTACCTGAATATATATATTCCAAACTCAATTCAGGACCTTCATTTCAAAACCCATCATATGGGTGAAAATATCCTATATTGGTTAGTAAAATCTCACCCTTTGATTACTATTATACCCAATTATCTAATATTTTGTTAAATTATTAGATGAATTATGAATGGTAACTAAGTATAAAACCTCAAAAGTGGGGAATCTACATGATAAACTCATGTTAATGGAACCAAATCCAATGTTAACTTATATAACACCAATGAAACCAGTATAACAACCCTTTTTCGGTAAATTAAATAGGTAAATATGAATTCAATATCAACAACTTATATGCTTTGAGTGATTTGGTTTTTATCTATACAAGTGATCCTACTCAAACTAATTTTAATATATCATCATAACCCATATAATAATAATATATTAGGGATAAACTAATAATAAATATATTCCAAGAGGGTTTTACTATATCATATCCCATGTTCTATGCACATGAGCCTTAGCGTAGTTGGTAAGGACTCTGTAAGTGCATCCGGGAGACCCGAGATCAAATCTAGGCAGAGACATTATTTCTGGGGGGCACTGTAGCAGTACTGTAGCAGGAACTGTGTAGTACTATGGTAGGTACTGTTGAAGGTACTATTTGGCACTGTAGCAGCCGGGAATATTCCCCTGTTGGGGCCTTCGGGCCACAGATTTGGTCACCGAGTCCTTTAAGGAATTCGGGCCACCCAGGCCTTCTGGTCAGTAAGGCCTTCAGGTCACCTCAAGGAATTCAGGCCACCTTACGTGAATTTGCAAACCAGACGACCAATGAGGAACAAGCTATATAAGGAGGATGAGAAAGGCGCTTTCACCACAACAGAAGATAAATAGATTGCAAGGATGAGAGGGTATGACACCTGCCATTAGGACAATCATATGCATGCATGAGAATACCTAGCCGAATAGCCATGCGAAGGTGGAGAGCTGATTTCACGATGAAGATGCTGGGGAGGAGAAATTCCAAGTTGTTAGTCTGGAATGTGTGTAATGTTTGAAGCCTATGGGCAAATAAATTCCTCTAAGGCCTACAGGGCATGTAATACTTACGCCTATGGGCCTTGTAAGGGTCCAACTCACCCCTTAAAAGGTGGATTGTCAAAATCAATAAAAAATGAAGGCCTTCGGTCCATTGGATGGATATCCCATGTTCTATGAAGGGAATATAAATGAATGATAATGTATTTCCATAAATATAAATTGCATGATACCACATTTCCTTATGTTGAAAACACATGACTGACAATAGGGAACCAATAATAATAATCTCCCACTTTCACTAAATCTAGTCTCCCATGTATCCAATACAATAAGATTTAGTATCTATTTAGTTTTTTCACTACATAATGGTATTTTTTAGGGACTTTGAAAAATATACACTATAGTAACACGATAAATATTAATACACCCTCTTTAAATTCTATCATAAATTTGGTGAAATTGATATAAAATATGATTCGATATTTAGTAATCAATGAGTTCCTTAACTTGTGAATCCACTCTATTATTATCATAGTAGCGTTTAATTGGATAAAGAATTCCTTGGACCACACTTTGTTCAGTAAAAAAATTATTTATCCAAATACATTTTTATCCACATTATATATTTTTATATATTTAGAAACTAGTTTATAATCAATAACAACATGTTTTAAGGAACCTTTCAAACATATATCTCCATCTATCAGAAAAAACACTAATACTATGTAAAATCTACGAAAATTATTTTTAATTTTTAGAAACTACCTTCACCACCAAATAATAAGATTAAAACCTTAGTACCTCTCACATACATAAGAATATCCTTTATATCTACCCAATGAATTTAACTATGATTTTATTTGTATCAACTTTTCATAAATAATGCATAATATATATCAAGATGAGTAAATAACATAGAATATATTATTGATCCAACTAACGAAACTTATTAAATATCACTCATGAATTATTGTTCTTAAATAATGTATGGACTTGATTCTTTCAAATTAGTCAAACCATGTAAAAAAATTTAAGAAACATTTTTAACATTTTCCTTGTAAAATATATTTATCACATTATAATGTTTTTTATTTTACCATGACCAAGTATTCATTTAGAGATATATATATATATACCATTATACATAATATATATGATACTTCACCTAAATATTTTATAGAGAATAAATTTATTAATTATATTATTAATAATTGTGAAATTGGGATATCTTTTGTGATGAAAACCATGTCATCAATATATAATACAAAACAAAATTTCACACTAACCTATTTATTTTAAAAAGGTATATCATAAATTTTGGTAAATTCAAACACTTTTATAGCTTCCTGAAAATAAATATTAAATCACCAAGAAGTTTGTTTCAACCCATAAGTGGACCATCGAAAATTAGAAGTCTTAGAAAAATTTATTGGATCCTATTTTTTTCAGTTATATAATATATACATCATCAATTAAATTCCTAAAATTGAATATAGTTTTTGCACCCATTTAATATATCCCATAACTATAATATACTTTTATAGCTAAAATAATCCTAATATATTTTTTCATATCAATTAGTGAAAAAAAATTTCTATATTCAATATTATAAATTTATTTAAAACCATGAGCTATAATGTGATATTTCTATATTGATACTTACTATCTATGTCATTCCTCTTGTGAAATTCCCACTGGAACCCAATTTGTATAACGAAATTACATGGATCTACTAGGTTTTAAACATGATTAGTATACATGGATTCCTTTACATATTCCATTTATTTTAACTGTTACTTAGAGTTAGAAATTTTGATGGCCTTTGGTAGGATGTTGTATAATCCCTTTTGGAATTTTATGTCACATAGAATAGAAATGTGAAATCCAAATCACTTAAGATCAAGAAAAATCATCTTGAACAATATAGTTCTTAATTATGTTTCCCCATTTCATTTTACATAATCTATTGTGTTTCCAAATCATATATATCACGAATAAGAACATCTTGATGTCCATGAACTTTATATTGTCCAATTTTTATCCTCATAATTCAATTAAAATATATATAATTTCTAGTAAGAAATGTGGTTCAGAGTAAAATCATTGTGATCTCAAAAATCATATAAATAATAAACCTATGCCACTTTGGGGTGACTAATAAATAAACATTTATTTTATTTGGATTCTTATTTTTATTATTTATTGGGTCTCACGTTTTCCTTAAAACTTAAATATTAATAAATAACATGTTAGGACAACTCCAAGACCACATATCAGTTGATTCCTTTTGAACACCATTTCATTGTAAACAATTTAGTATAAATGATGCAGTGCCTAGGGAATATCCCCAAAAAGAAATTGTAATGCTTTTTTGACTCATAATTGACTAAAAACACCTTTGAAATTTAATTTTATCCTTTCACATATAGTATTTAACTGTGTTATAATTGGTGCAGTAATTACTAATACAATAGAACAATCTCTAAGGTATATAAAAAATTAATGACTCAAAAATTCTATAATTCCATCAGATCTAACCATTTTATGACATTTTCACTGTTAAATTTTAATAAATTTTTGAACACATTATGATTTTACAAAGATTAATACTTTTGGATGATAATATGTGTTGGAATTAGTGTCCAATAACCAACGTATATCATACTTTACTTTACTTCAATATTAATAAATATTTTATTTCTTGATGATTATTCTTCTATATAGTTGAAATGTGATAACTTACTAAGAGAATTTACCACATCGAAAGGATATATAAGTTCCTTGATATAACAAGAACACTTAAATGTTTTTTCAATATTCATAAACTTAATATTTATGGTCAATATGAGTCATCAGATAGGACACAAATGTTTTTTAACTATCAGGTGTTTGGTGATCCTAAGACATTGACTCCTTTTCCCATGATGTTTATATATGGTAATATCTAATATGGTAGGTTATGAGGATTGGTCCTCCAATTATAATTTCAAATGTTAGTTGAGTCCTTGGATATGTATCGGTCCTTACACATGAGATTAATATTAATGTATATCATGAATCTTATATTTTGATGTATTGATAAAAAATTTGTGGACATTTGATCAAGGATAGAATATATGCATAGGTGTATCATAAGTTAAATGAACTTTAAAGAATATGGGAATATATATTTTTACCTTTAGAGTTAATAAAAGATGACATATCATGACCATATATTGGAATTGAACTATCTAATTGAATTAAATTAAATGGTATCTTATTTATGAGTTTATTGAAATGTTTTAATGGATGATAAATAATGAAAATAGGTTTATAAAAAATGTATGAAAAATAGTTCATGAGATATCGAAACAATGAAATTATAGGACCTAGTAAAAATTTGTAGGAGTTTTTGTCATTCCAATATTAATTCATTCATTATGCATTCCTCGACATGTTTTAATATGCTATTATAAAGATTTGTGTTTGTTTTCCAAATTCCACTGATGAAGAGGCCTAGTGTGTCCCACACTATGTGTATCCCTGATCTTAATTAAATATTATTTTTTAAATTATATTTAAAATCAATATTATTCAAAGATTGTGGTAAAAAATATTCATGTGTTATTGATGTAATAAATTCAATTACAATTCATTTGAGTATAGAATATATAAGACTTGAAACTGAAATAATTATTTTCCAGGTCCCTGGATACCCTGAGGGGTGGTGGTGGTGAATAAAGGTATATACAGAATTAAACTTTTATTTTTTTCTTCTTATCAACTATTCATGTTCATTTTTCACGATTTGAAGGAACATAATTAAACCTTTAATTTCATTTTCTAATTCAAAAAATCACATAACTTCACAAAGGAAAAGGCACACACTTTTTTCCTTTTTCACCTATAAAAGGATACTCTAATGAGAACACACTAGAAATGTGTTGATGTACTATGATGGTAATATTGACTCACTATTATATTATAAGGTTTAATAAATCCTCACTAACTACTGATATGTTACTATATCTCCTTTATAAACTTTCACACTTCTTTAAGATAATTCAAGTATTGTTTATATAAAATATTAGTCTTTTTCTCTGTATAATTACATGGAGGCCACATAAAGTTCTATACTTGAATTATGTATCATATAATTCTATTAATTATGCTCCAATGAATTACAATCCCTTGTTATGAGAAGAGATAACCCCTTTTTCATTAAATAATATTTACATAGAAGAAATTTTTTTCTCTGGTTAATTAATTCCATCATAGGAATTATCTTCTATGAATTAAATCTTTTATTTCATCAGCAATATATATTTAATTTTGATGATTCAAAAATATAATTTTTCTAGGTATGCAAACATTAAAATTTCTCTATCAACACTATTATTTAGTATAATTACATTTAGAAACACTATATATATTTGAATCAGTTCTTTAATAATTGCTTTATTGTTGCCTTCTTACTTTTGGAATAAAAAGTTCCACTTATTCTATAAGAACACATAGTTTTTATATTCTTGAAATTCATCTATATTATTCTGTTTGATTTTATATTATATTTTATAACTCATAAGATAACATAATTTATTCTATGATTTTATTTTCAAATTTGAAACTCAGGTATACATAAATTATAAAATCTAAAAATAAACTAATCCTTTAGATATACCTTAAATAATAATACACCATAGGATTAAAATGAGGAAATTAATTATCCTCATGATAAATTTTAATCCATTCTAATAAGGCCGACTATCACTTCCATGGACTATACCTTAATGAATCAATATAATTTCATTCGATTCAATTAGATATTTTCTATGTATCTATATGTTGGCTATGACCCAACATATACTACATAGTGAAGTGAGCTCCCTTCCTCACAAAGCGCAATATATTGTCTGATATATTAAAATATAGATAATTTCATATGGCTCATGAATCGCTACAATTCCAATGAAATCAAAACCCATTAAACAACATTTATGATGTAACATGAATCTTATATGGAACAACTTTCATAACATCATGAAATCATGTGGTGTAGATTATTTCTACTATTTTTTTTTCTTGAAATGATTTGATATATGTTTTCTCAACTCATACATATGATATGTGATACTCCCTTTAACATAGAAAGTAAATGTATGAAGAAAACATTAAAATAAACATTAGATTTATGAACCCTATATCACATTTACATGTAGATTTAGTGATAATTACATAGATTTAATATTTTAAATTTACTTTTATGTATCTTATAAATTTAACCATTGATCCATACATATTTTAGATGAGATAATACTACGGCACAAACATTTCCCTTATATCATAAACACAAATGAATTTTCAGTTCCACTATAAACAATGAAAATTCTATTTGTGAGGTTGTATAATTATTTTTGATCTGTATTGATCCTCTTTAAGATATTCTTAAGCAATAGTTTCATCTATAGTGTGGTGAGAATATTTTAATCATACCAACAATATGTTATGGCATATAGAATCTTGTTGTATTGTATGTTTCTATCATGCATGTAGAACGCTCATAAAGGATGTTGAAAATAGAAGAAAATGATGAATATTTGTTATATTTGAACATACATTAATAAGTACACAATACCAATAAATTTTCCTCATTCCACTTTATAATGTTTCGCATACTCCCACATAATTTATTATCCAAGATTTTATATGACTTCAACAATAATTCCCTTAGAAACCAACCCATGGAGGAGGGTTACATAAGATGGATCGGTTGAGTGATTTTATCTACTTTAAACATATCAATGACACCCATGCCTTTAAATAGACCTTTTCCAACCCACACATGTTCTCACATGAAATATATCTCCCACTCATCTTGGTACCTTTGAAATCAACCTCCAAATTGAATGGTTATGCTGCAAGGGGGATTCCTCAAAAGGGTTATGCTAATTTATCAATATAAAATCACTTCTAAAACACATAACCATATTGCATCAAACTCCTTATGTATATTTTTCCATTTTATATATAGAAGAAACAATATCTATGCTTCATAGACATCATGTTATCAAATCTTGAATGGAAAAAACCAAACCTACTTTAGTGAAAACATATGTATATTTATTCAATAAAACAACTTATGGATATAATGAATCCAAGAAATTCATCAAATTCTAATATCCAAATCATACACACTATATATCCCATTAATAATACAATACATCAAGATACTTATTTACTTCAATGTACCATAATACATCAACATATTCTAAATTCATGTGGTCAATAGATCCAACACACCCTTATGGTTGCAACAATATTTTCCTTAGGATTTTGGTTGAAAATATTAAATACCATACAAATAATTATCATAAATTGTTAATAAAATACAATTGGTCCTTTATAATAATCATGGGGATATCAAAACCTCATTTGAACACCTCGTTTCCAATATACCTCTTGTGCCAAATTTAAAAAAACTCATAACTATATCTCACATTGAAACATCCAAATTTGAGACAAACATACTCCCACAATTCTTATTACATCCCAGAAAGATGTATTTTATCAACACAATAATTCCATTCTCAACCAAATGAATTAATTCAAAATCCAATAAGGGAAATCACCAATTGGAAAAAATGTGTAAATAAATAATCAAAGCCTTTTGAGACCAAGCCTGATGTAGGAAACAATAGTTTATCAATCTTATCAACACTATCCATTATCACTCAAAGTTTGGAATTAAATGATACCACTATGTAAAACAAAACAAGTTATACTCCATGAATTTTATATCTCACATTTCTCTCCATAGAATATTCCCTTCCTTTTAAATATATCATAGAAATTTTTATGTGCATATATTCAGATTCCTCAGAGATTCTTCACCTCTATACACCACTTTTGGGAAATAGTATACTCAGATGATATAACATTTTTATGATTATTTTAAATATTAGTCAATCTTTTAAGTATCCTAAAAAATATTCAGCTGAGATCATCATGATTGTGCATAAAAAATACAGGTGAATTATGAAATATTAATGTATGATTATCAATATATCAAAAAATTCTTCATGGATTTATTCTATTTATCACAGGCCTAATATCCAATTCTGTGATATGAAAAAAATTAATTGTAATCTTGTAGAAACTTACATATGAATTTTACACTAGTTCCATCATATATTGAGAAAGATACCCACTATTAATCAATGATTTTAACATTCTTACATAGATTCTAGAATTAATAAATAGATTTAACATTCAATTCATTAAGGTGATAGATTAATATAATTTTCAAGACATATTTTCCATGAAACCACATACATCATCTCCTCTCAGTAAGAAATTATAGATTAATGAAATTTTCATTTCAATGTATACATAGTGCATATTATTCTTTAATAAAAACACATATAGATTCTTACAATTCATCAATGATAAAAAAATGTAAAAATGCATTAGATCAAATTCCTCCATTGATCCAACATGACTTGATTACTCATATATATAAATAATGTTATAGGGAAGATGTGTACCTCTATTACATATCAAGATGAGAGGAGTGGATGTTCATTGAAACATAAACATTTCATCTTGTGTTTTTACTAATTATTTTTAATGTTTTTATCCATGTATTGTTCTTAACTCAATGTAAAATTATTTACTTATATTAAAAATAGTAAATTAGTGAATAATTGTGGATCATCTGTTAAAGACTTCAAATATGTGTGTGTGACAAGGTATACTACTTAAAACACCTATAAAAAGAAAAAAATAAACTGAAAGAGGGAATGCATTTGATGATTAAGGTGGGTGATAACAACTATTAATGACTCAAGAATAAGAAAAAAATAAGGGATAACACAAATCATAAGACAAACAAGGTACAATAAAAATGTGAGGTAAGGGAATTATATTGTCTTGTTATTATTTTATTTTTTAGATATGTGTTTTATTTCTTTATCCATGCCCAAATATTATGGGATCTGGTGGTAACAAACTGACCAATTCTCTCAAATGACCAACTTATTGATGAATGCAACCTACTGTTCCTCAACTATAGAGTCGAAAATACACACAATGATGATACTAGTTTAACAATAAGATCTCTTCATCTATTAATCCTAAATTTATACTCTTAATTACCTAACCACTTCTCAAATGGAATCTCAAATGATGAAGTTGTTAAAAAAATAAGTGTAACTATGAATTATTCCCATTGGATTACAATGATTTAAAAATATTTATTACATGAATATTGAATTAGAGAGTATTTTATAGATACATGTTTCCTATGAATAATGTTATATTACAATCCCTCAAAATCTAATTTACCTAATAAATTTATCCATAGATCATATTCATCGAAGAAACCAAGAATTAATGACTCTTTTCTGCACAAAACAATATGGTGAAATGAATAATGGGAAAGATAGTGATTTAGATCATTTATTTATGAACTAAAAATATTCACTTCATGTGCCTTATTTACCTCTACTTTTAATCTTGAGATTATTTATTTCCAATGTTCTCTTCCTTCTTATTTTATTCATATCTCTATATTATTAGCTCACAAACAGAACTCTAAATTATTCTATCTTTCCTCCCAGTTTCATTTCATAGTATATATTTTTCCTCTTTAGTGACACCATTTTTTCACCTATAAATGGATACATTTCCACTAAAAATCCTTTTCTTACAATAAATACTTATAATAGCTATGGATGGTAGCCATATAGATAAGAATAATTAAGGATATTCTTCTTCCCTAATTTATCCAAAACAAAAGGAATGAGAGGAAATATAACTTTGAAATGGGTATCCCATATTTTGAAATATATCTCTAATTTTTCTTCTAAATTTATAGGGACCCACGAGCTTTTACAACATCCTTATAATGTGGGAAATTGGTTATATTGAGCATTTGTCTATGCTAAAAATTCAGTTTTAAAGATAAGTTGACTAATTAACCATTATTCACATTCATATACATCACGCATCGATATATAGATATTGGATTTGTGAATGTTTATGTTTGAGAAAAATCAACCACATGAAAGTCAATCCTTATAGAAAATCGGCTATGTGATCAAACTTAGTGATAATTTAGTCACATGAATAATCGGTTACATGGATTTTTCCTACTTTTATGTTTAGATACATTTATTTGGTCATGTATAAACTTTGGTTCCATGAATATTTAATACTAGGTAATTCATATACATAGAAATTTAACTATGTCATGCTCAAGTCGGCTATATAGCTTTCCAGAATGGAAATTTGTTTACGTGAATAACCCATTTATAGAAATACATCTATGCTGAAAACATAAATATGTAATTAAAACATGTATTAAATCAACATTAGAAAATAATAAGAGAATGTTTTCTTTAAAATATATAGAAAATGACAACATAAATAATTGAGAAAATAATACACTATAAAAAATTTAATTTCTTCATAGAATTCTGAGACTTATAGAACTTTTACACAATTGAAAATATTTAGTAATTTAATAATTAAATCACATTTCATTATTCAAGTCCTATTTAATGAATCAAATAATGTGTGAAAACATGTAATAAAATGAGGATACATCAAAATCTTTCGCACTTAAGATATTTCACTTCATGAAAAAACAAATAATATTATATATTTGCCAATAATCCTATGATCAAATTAATATATTGTCCATGTTCTAATTCAAACAAAAAATAGAATAAAATAAAAAATACCACTTTTTTATCAAATAATAATTTCTATGTGATTAAACATCACTAACCCTACCATAATTTAAATTCAAGTTATAGTTCTTAGATTGTGAGAAGTTGTATTAATATGGAATTAATACCATAAAAAGAGGCACCTTGAATTATCACTCTCCTGTAGGTTTTAAAAATCAATGATCCCAAGGTCACATTATTGATTCAACTCAAATTATTATATTATAATTCAATTTCCACCATCTTTATTTGGATTTAATATCCCTCCACTAAAATGGATTCATTTTTTCTAATTTAGAACATTATTTTAATGGTTCACATCCATGAAGGTGAAAACAACTATTCAAAACACATATTGAATTTAAAACTAGATTTATTTTATTACACATAGGCTTAGTGAATAATGTATTATAGATTCAAAATCGGATCCTAATCACCCATTTTACCCAAGTTTAAAAGGAATTAATATCATACCAATTTTAGTTGGATCCTTGTGGTGTTATGATTCAAAAAGGAATATTTCCTTAACTTTAAGATGAAACTTTCAATTTCATAACATTAAAATTCCAATATGATAAATATATATTCAACCATACTTTTTTTCTATTTCATAAATTTTTTTAAAATAATTCAATAAATAAAAAATCAATCATGTAGTTCTATTAATTTTCGAACCATTAAAATCGTTTAAAACTAGCATGATATTCTTTCTTTCGACATAACACAATAATTCCCTATTTTTCCTACACTAATAACACAAAAAAATTGATTCTATTTAAAAATAAATTGACCATCTAAATACTAAATTGGAGACACTTTTGAATGATATTTGGGGGTTATTTATGTGTATAACATTGATTTATAATTAAATTATTGTTTGAAACCACTATCCCCAACACTTAAGATGCAAAATTGTCCTTATTGATGGATATCCTCATGGGAGAACAAATGTGTTCAAAATAGATTTTTAAATTCAGTAGTGGCTGGTTTATATTTAATAGGTGTTTAGTGGTGTTTAAATATCATTCTTAACCATATTTAAAACAATCATAATGTTTTAGAATAAGAAAAAAAATTGATTGTCCCCAACTGAGAATATTTATAATTGTAACATCCAATGTAAAAAAGGTACATCTATTTTAATATTACGAGCTTAATTCGTGGGTTCATAGGTATTTGGGGGTAGTACTAGGAGTTTTTATAGAACTATACCCGTGTACCACATTCAATAGTATCTTATGACATAATATAAATTTGTGGAATAATTTTGGCACCGGGCACAAGCCATGTAAATAGTTTTTGGAATTACAATCTTGCAATACATGAAACCATTGTTTAAACAATGAATTCCTTTAACTCTATAAGACATTTTTTACACCATAAAATCATTTATCATGATAAATTTACCTTGATTTAAAGTATTTTTCAGTGTATATGAGTTATGGGATATTTACACAGTAAACCAACTATTTAGCCTCTAAATCCTTTGGCCTAGTAGGCTTTATTTATGTTGAATGTTTGATATTTATCATCTAAATAACCTTGGACCCCCCCCCCTCAAAAACTATGTTTCCTTTATGTTAATTGGGGTTGATTTTCCCTTTTACAGATCATTCATTCATTAATTGATATCTTGGATGGATGTTTTGTATCTCTTGGGTAAGAGTACATTCTACTTTTTCATTTCCATAGGTCGTGGCAGCATCATTATCTATGTTTGTGGGTACATTTTTGGTCATATTGTATTTCCTATTTATCCTTTGTAGTATTAACTAATTCTTAATATTTTGGATGCCAATTTTCTTGTTTATAATAATCATTTTATAAGTTGATTAGGTTTTCTCTGTTTCTGAGGTAGGTGTATTTATTGAAGTTGTCTTAAATTGTGAATTTCCTTGGGTTCATTTTTTTATATTAATTTGTTTTAAAAAGATTAAATATTGATATCTATATGGATTTGTTTTGGAAAATTTTCACATTTTATAATATGGTGTTGTCGTTAAAAATATATCTATCCATACTATGTTTTATATGGAATTGTTAAATAGTGGTTTTGATTTTTAATGGATTTTATGGACTAGTAACGGAAATTCATTGATGTAAATTTTTTTATTAATTGTGTGCATAGTATTAAATGTATTTTTACATTATTAACACATTGAGTAACATTGGGTTCTTTAGGAATATAATTATCATTATGTGTTTGTGTGATGGTGCCTGAGGTTTATTGTCACTTTATTGTATGTTATTCCACTCATGGTTATATTATTTGGATCCACCTTAAGAATATATTGGGTCTTTTATTTCATGTCTAGAATGAATTCCAATATGTTAAATCCAAAAAGTTTTCTTTTCATTGGTTTAACCCTATTAGGATTTTTTCTCACACATTAATATTTCCTTTGGGAGGTTGTAAATGCTGTTTTTTAGGGATTAGGTAAATAGATGGTCATCATGTATCATGTCAGGTTCTGTTATTATTGGTCACCTTAGCAGTAGAATAGTTTTGTGGTGACTAATTTTAACACAAATACTTAATTAGTTTGGTTTATTTTATCTTTTTGGTTTTTCTTATTAGTCTTATCATTATATATATATATATCATGGATTTGTACACTTTCATCTACTTATTTTTGATTTTACATTAGTTATACATGATACTAGTCCAACATTGTTTCTTATCAATATGTGGTAGTCCATTTATAGTGACTTGGCTACTTAACTCAGGTATGTTCATTACTAATTAGTATCAAAGGGAATACCCAGCCTGAACTATTGTGAAATTGTATTGGTTTGGTTCAGTGTATTTGGTAGACCTAAATCAAGACCATCATAATTCATAGAGTAAGTGTGGGAGGGTACCTATCCCTCTCACATTAATAATACAACCTGAGTTACCATGAGCGTCCATGGATTGTTTCCCATATTGAGACATGGCGGGTGAGGTTATTTGATAGAACTACATATGGGGATTATTTAAATGGACATGTTCCTTTCATTTTTCTCTCTCTTTTGTGTGTAAAATAATTAAATTCATTAAATTATTGTCATTTAAATGCATTGATATGTATACATAAAGTGTAAAATTCGATTTTCAAGGAAACCCATGAATGATAGGATCATTAGGTTGTGATTAAAAAAATGGCCCCTAAAAGAGCACTTCGAAATCTGATTGAGGAAGCAGCGAGTAATGTTCTATAAGAAAAAACACTAGTGGAGCCATATTTGGTAGAAGTAGATATTTCATCGATTCATTGTCTATTTTATTTCATAATTGTGGATGATATTTTACTATACTCCATGTTAGAGGAGCATCACGCGTGAAATTTGGATATCATCCTTAGAACTTTTAGGGAACATCATTTTTATTGGAATCATTCTAAATCTGAGTTTTGGATCTAGGTAGTGACGTTTAGAAGGATTATTATATCTGATAGGGATGTATTAGTGGATTATAAAATTTTACATGCTATGATGTCCTAAGAGGAGATGATAATTGTTTTCGAAATATGAAGATTCAAGGGGATGTCTCGTTATTATAGACAGTTTGTTTAGGATTTCTACAATATTAAATCTCAGATGACAACTTTTACCCGTAATGGTCTAAAGTTTGTGGGGAAAGAAAAATATATGTGCTCATTTGAGGAATTGAAGTTGTTGTTCAATTTAGATACAATTCTGATTCTTCTAGAACCTAGTTTTGTTTATGATGTTTTATGTGGAACTTCTTGTATGGGCTTGGGGTGTATCATGATGTAATACAAACATAGGGAGACTAAAACTATCAAACATATCACCCAAAAGAGAATAAATTCCCAAAAATGAACTTGAGTTCTAAATATTTATTTATTCTCTCCAAACATGGAATCACCATCTTCATGGAGAGTGGTTTACTATATTTTCTGGTAATAAAATCCTAAAGTATATTTTCACTTAAATGGATATGAACTTATGGAATAGACATATAGTTGAGTATCTTTAGACTTTAGGATTTGATATTTCATATAAACCTCGAAAATGGAAGGTAATTTCTTTTTCATTAAATAATAATCTATTGACTCAAACTGTAACGGATTCAATGGATGAGGGGTCTTTGATCGTACCATGATTCACTGTGTCATTTTCACCCTTACACCATGGTATGAAACTGAATTTGTATTGTAAATTCCAAATATAATAACCAAGTTCACTTCATGTTTGATTCAATTATTTTGTGTTTATCCCTACTAAAAAGGAAAATATTACTTGTCTTGAAAATTTCATTGAAGGTGAAGGTGATTTGGAGGGCCCATGTTGATGTCCAAGAGAAATGGGCCAAACTGCACAGGATCCAGGCACACCAGTTGAATAATCAAGACACTACTACTCGATCGTTCATTCTAATGGAATGAATGTCTGTGGATTGGTACAAATTTCATTGGTATACATTTCATATGAAAAAACCCAAGAATCATTCATCCATCTAGAGGCCCAACCTACCTGATCTGTCCAGAACACCGAATCTGCACGAAGTCAAAAGTGGTGTGTTGTGATCAGTCAATATCTCATTCTATACGTGTCCAAATTATCCCAAAATTTCAGTAGAGATATACAAGTGGTGGGGATACAACTTTATTACTTTACCCAAATCTAGATAAGGCTATATGTAGGTTGACATTCAGGTGACAAGTGGTTTTAATAATTCTTTGTGCTCAAAACCACCTTCCCATTTTCCTATAAAATGGAACCTTCTGCTCCCCATTGGAAAGTTCATCCAGGATGAATAGATCTGATATTTTGGAGACCCAAAGGAGTCCTCTAATCATCCCAGGAGTTATATAGGCCCTTATCCTCATAGAGAGATCATGGATGAAGTCGAAGTTCCACCCAAGCTTCCTCCTCCTCCTAGTGGTGAGCTAAACGATGGATGATCATTTAGAGGGAGCTACACACACATTGTAGGGAGTTCCAACACATGTTCCTATAATGGTGTTGTATAATTCGTTTTCTGAATATTTCACTTATTTTTTATCTTTTAATTCTTCTCCACTGATTACATTTCATATGATATAATTTAGTGGAACACTTTTTATTTCAACACTGATTGGGTTATGATTTCAAGTGGGAATCCTGGGTTGTTCTGATTGGACGACACAATAATCCTATTTATGTCACACATACAGAATATTTAAGTATGATTTAGTAGACCTTTTATTATATGTTTGATAACAAAATCTTGTCAACATGATTGTTGTGTCACGGGGTGGATCTTTAAGCAACATTTGAAGAGCCAAAAGCGGAGTCATGATCTTGACAACCTTCAACCAAAGAATTAAAAAAACCATGTAAAAGTTTCAGAACAATGAACTATACAAGACGTGTATTGATCATGAAATGATATTATTCTCTCATAATTATTAATACACCACCTTTATTTATCAACTATTAAACTCTTTAATTAAGTAATTTTCTTAAATCTATTTTCAAAACCACCCCCTCTTTTAGTAATTCTTATTAAAAATACATTCTCAAAACCTATTAATGATCCTTGAGAGATGACCTAGGGTCTACCCAAGACTATAAATCAACCTTAAAAACATAATAAACTTGATTTTTCATGATAGCGTGGTCAAATATTTTCGTCATTGTTGGCGAGAGCTTTGGTTTTAGTGATTTTTTTGATGATTTTCTTCGTAAATTTTGTGAATGATTGTTTGTTTTATCTTATACATTTATATTTATTTTTGTGTTCTAATTTATTTATTTTGTAGGTTTTGTGTATGAATTGTTCTACTTCGGGAGACTTACAACCTTTAGAACTTGAACCAGAGAGGATCCTACGTCAACAACATCGAGATACACAAGAGGAACCTTTAAAGGAGGACACACAAAACACTGACACTCATCTTGATCATTCTTCTCCTTCTTCTTCTTTGGAAACCCACATTAAAACTAAAATTAACGTGAAAAAAATGGATGAAAATAATCAAACATTTAAAGAATTAACTTCTCTGGATGTTGATATCCAACCCACCTATATTCAATTACAAGGTGAGACACCCAATTTTGAACTAAAATCTTGTTTAATTCATCTATTACCAAGATTCCATGGACTTCTTGGTGAGGATCCACACATGAATTTAAAAGAATTTCACAATGTGTGGTCTATATTAAAACCTAAAAATGTGGATGAAGAACAATTATAGTTAAGGGAATTATCTTTTACATTATAGGACACAACAAAAGATTGGTTATATTATGTTAATTCCCCACTAAGAGGCTTGGCGGACATGAAACACCTTTTTCTTAAAAATTTTCTTGTAGGTTAGGGAATTACATCCAGGGAATCTTCAACTGTGGCCTTAGTTCTTTCTCGGTTGGGAAGATGTTACAATCCATATGCCAGACCAAATGCAGCGAGCAGGTTCAAGGATTATTATTGGCAGCCTCAGCATGCTTGATTTCTTTTTTATGGAAGTCAAGAAATTCGTTGATGTTCAACAATATCATGCCATCGTTTTATGATGGTGTAATGTCCATTCATTGTGCAGTTCACACTGCTTCTAGGATTCACACTGGAACTATGAATAATGATGTTGCTGATCTTATACTGTTGAGATCTCTTGGTGTTATTGGCAGGGCAAAGAAGCCATTGATGATGAAATATATTAGATGTATTCCGCCCATCTCTCGCCGGATGAAGGTTAATGTTTATGGGGTGGCCGCTGGGGCGCCTGGTCCCTCTGGATGTGGTAGAGTCTTTCATAACCACATGGGTTTTGTCAAAGGATCCTTTTTTCACTTCATTGGTAATGGATTTTCAATTGAGGCGGAGCTCTGGGCTATGAAAAAGGCTGTTAGATATGATGTCCAATTTGGATGGCATGACTTATGGCTTGAGTCAGATTCGTCTATTGCAGTTCAGATCCTTGGAGAACGATCAAGGAACGTGCCCTGGAAGATGTTACCTGCTTGGGTTGATTGTCTACGACTTGTGGAGATGATTTCCATTGAAGTTATTCATGTCTACCGTGAGGCTAATCAAGTTGCGGATTCTCTCTCTAAAAGAGAAATTCAAGAGGTGACTTTGTGTTGGTCTTTCAGATCACCTACGTTTTGTAATAGCCTTGTTCAGGCTGATTATTGTGGTGAGTGCTACACTCGCCTCTGTAGATCTTCTTCATGAACGCTTATTGTACTATTTACTTTTTAATTGATTTTAATGGGAGCAGGCCAGCCTATCTCCTGATCTTCATGGGTTTAATCCCTATTGATCGAAATATAATCAATGCTACTGCAGGTGGTGTGCTAGTTGATAAGACCCCAATTGCTATAAGAACCCTAATTGAGAACATGGTGCAAAACACACAAAAATTTGGTTCATGGTCTAATGTACCGATTCAAAGTGTCAATGTGGTGAAAATTACTGAATTCGAGAAGATGGTGGACAAAAAGTTCGAATAGGTAAGTACCCTTCTTCGACAACTTGCTCTTTTCCAAGGGAAATCCCAATATCCTCCTCCTATCCACTGTGGTATATGTTATTATAACACGCATTACTCTGACCAATGTCCTCAATTGAGGGAAACATCTGAGTCCTATGAGGCAATATTTCCAGGCCTCCCCTATAACCAACCATTTAGGAAAGAACCTTACTATCCATCCCACCCTAGGTGGAAGGAGATCCAAGCCTATAGGCAGGAGGGTAATTCAAACCAACCTCAATAACAGTGGCACCAACTGGGGAATAGTATTCATCCACCACCACCACCAAGAAATCCTCAACCACCCCAAAGAACGTTCCAAAAAACCTCTCCAAAACTCGAGCCAAGCCTAGAAGATATGATGAAACAATTGGCTGCCAATAACATCAAATTTCAACAGACCACTCAGGCATCCATACAAGACCTCAAAACCCAATTAAGCCAACTAGCTAAATCAGTGGGTGAAATTCAGAGTCATGAGGTTGGTAAACTTCCCTCTAAACCAGTAGTTAACCCTAAGGATAAGAGAAATGATAGTGCCATAACACTTCGGAGTGGAAAAAAACAAAAAATCAAAATGACCCCTATATTAGAGTCATCTCCTCCTAAGGAAACCTCTATCCCAAACATTGTAAATTTTCCAATTGTTAAAAACCCATGTCTTGAGAGAATCCCTTCCAATGGAACAAGTGTGTATGTTGATGAGGCTTCTAGCGAAACCATTCCTCTTCCATTTCCACAAAGGGGCACCCCAACCTAGAAAGCCAAAGGAAATTGAACTCGATAAGGAAATTTTGGAGACTTTTAAAAAAATGCAGGTAAACATTCCCTTGATTGACGTTGTGGAACAAATACCAAGATATGAAAAGTTTCTAAATGAAATGTGTACACACTGATGGAGACTTTGAGGTGATGAGAAGGCGATATTGGGGAGGAATGTTTCACCATTGACAGAGCCATCACATCTCACCAAGTGCAATGATCCAAGAACATTCTCAATTATGTGCACCATAAGGGAGTATTCTTTTTCTAATTCCATGCTTGATTTAAGTGATTCTATAAATGTGATGCCTCACTCTATTTACTCTACATTGTAGGTTAGGGAAATAAAGCCCACATGAATTATTTTTCAATTGGCTAACCAGAGTACCGAACACCCCTCTGGTTTTTAAGAGGATGTTCTTTTGAGGGTTCAAAATTTAATTTTTCCAGCTGGCTTTTATGTGCTTAAAATGGATAATGAAAGGATGAATGGACAGGCCCCAATTATATTAGGGAGACCATTCTGGAAAACTGCCAAAACCATAATTAATGTCCAAAATGGTTCATTATCTATGGAATTTGGTGGTGACATTGCCCATTTCAACATCATTGATGCCATGAAGCACCCCTCAAAAGAACATTCCTCTCTCTCTGTTAATTCAATTGATGTAATCCCTGCCCCTGAAAAAACAACTTTTCATTCCCCTGATCCCCTTTATGAGTGTTCTTCATTTAGCTAAATTCTATGTAATGATTCTTGCATTGATTGTTGTAGTGGTCTACAAATGTTTCATGCATATATATTGATTGAAGATTTCATAAAAACAAAGGATCAAATGACCATCGATGATACTGGTAAGATTGTAAAAGATCATTACTCATCTGAGGATGATACCATTAAGAAGTAAGATGAGATCAGTGACCTCTCACTTTCACACACACTCCCATTAATCCAAAATCCACCTGAATTGTAACTGAAACAATTACCTCAATATTTAAAATATTCATATCTTGAGAATGGAAACATGTTTCCCATCATCATTGCTAGTTCACTCCCTCATAAGCATTAATTGTGACTGCTTTAACTTTTTAGGGAGTATAAACATGCTTTGGGATGGACACTTGCTGAAATTCCAAGTAGTATCCCATCAATTTGTGCAAATAATATTTTGGTAAATGATGAGGCTAAACCATTGAGGTAGCCACAACATAGACATAACTCAAACCTCCTAAAAGTTATTAAAAATGAGAGAAAAAAATTATTGGCTACTGGAATAATTTACCCCATATTTGATAGCCAATGGGTCAGCCCCATTCAAGTAGTTCCTAAAAATATTGGATTTATAGTAATCCAAAATAAAATCAAAGAATTGGTTCCAACTCGTGTGCAGAATAGTTGGCATGTCTGTATAGACTATCGCTGACTAAATCAACACACTAGAAAGGACCATTTCCCTTTTCCATTCATTGACCAAATGCTAGAGAGTCTAGTAGGTAAGTACCACTATTTGTTCCTTTATGGGTATTCTGGATAACTTCAGATCCATATTTCTCTCGAGGATCAGGAAAAGAAAACCTTCACTTGCCGCTTAGGCACATTTGCCTATAGAAGGTTTTCATTTGGTCTATGCAATGCTCCGAGTACTTTCCAACATTGAATGGTTAGTAATTTTTTGGATTACCTAGAGAATTGCATGGAAGTATTCATTAATGATTTCATTGATTACCACTATTCTTTTGATGAATGCTTGAGTAGTCTTGTTTTAGTCCTACATCGCTGTATTGAAAAGAATCTTGTATTAAATTATAATAAATGGAATTTCATGGTGCAACAAGGTATAGTTTTGGGACATGTCATTTCTAGAGATGGTATATGAGTAGATAAATCAAAAGTGGATGTCATTTCTTCATTACCATTCCCCAAAAATTTACGGGATGTGCGGTCTTTCCTAGGTCATGATAGATTTTACCATCGTTTCATTCATGACATTAGTAATATTACACTCCCGATCTCCTGCTTACTCCAAAAAGAAATGGAATTTGTTTTTGATAATGAATGTGATGAAGCTTTTAATATGTTAAAATGGAAACTCACCTCACCCCCGTTAATCCAACCACCTCGGTGGGATTTACCATTTGAGATCATGTGTGATTCTTCTAACTATGCAGTTGGAGATGTTTTTTCACAAAGGGTTGATCGAGATCCATATGTCATTGGTTATGCCTCACGTATTTTGGACCCTATCCAATAAAACTACACCACTATAGAAAAATAATTCCTTGCTATTGTGTTTGCCTTGGAAAAATTCAGTTCATACCTTTTATGGTCCAATGTCATTGTGTTCTCAGACCATGCCGCCCTCTGGTATCTAATTAAGAAACCAGAAGCCAAAACACATATCATTTGTTGGATACTCCTCCTTCAAGAATTAAATTTAGAAATTAGAGATAAAAAAATAGTAGAGAATGGGGTGGATGACAATATTAGTATGATTCAACCATCCTTGGACATTGACTCACCCCCCTGTATTCCCATAAATGAAATGTTTCCTGATGAGAAACTATACCAAGTGCAAGATGTTATTCCTTGGTATGCCAAAATTGAAACTTATTTGGTAACATCTTTCATTCCTACTGATTTAAATAAAATCAAGACAATCGTTTAAAACATGAGTGTCATTTGGTACATTTGAGATGACCCCTACCTATGGTTCACATTCATTGATCAAGTCCTTAGGTGTTGTGTCCCCAATAGCAAGTTTTAGTCCATCCTTAGATTCTTCCACACACTTGATTGTGGGGGCCACATTGGTCTCCAAAGGATTGCTCATAAAATCCTTGACGCTAGTCTCTTTTGGCCAACACATTTTTGGGATGCCCATGATTTTTGGAAATCATGTCCTCATTGTCAAATAATGGGTAATGTATCTTAAATAAATGAAATTTTACAACAACCGTTTCTCTTTTATGACATTTTTGATGTTTGGGGCATTCACATTATGGGTCCATTTCCAAATTCCTTGGGAAACTTGTACATTCTTCTGGTGGTCAATTATGCATCAAAATGGGTAGAGGGTTGAGCCACAAGGATAGATGATTCCAAAACAGTTGTGGAATTTATGAGAACTCAGAGCTTTTGTAGGTTTGGATTACCTAGGGTCATCATTAGTGACCAGGGATCTTATTTCTGCAACCAAACAATGCAACCACTTTTTTGTTGGTATATGGTTGGTCATCCAGTGTCTACTGCTTATCACCCACAGACCAATGGTCATGTAGGGGTGTCAAATAGAGAGGTAAACTAAATTTTTGAAAAAACGGTTCAACCCAATAGAAAAGATTGGAGTCTTCGACATGATGATTCATTATGGTCCTACCATACTTCTTTAAAAACTCCCATTGGATTGTCACCCTATCTGCTGGTGTTTTGAAAGAGTTTTCACCTCCCTATTGAGATTGAGAACAAGGCCTACTGGGCCATCAAATAATGCAATTTTAATATTTATAGATCTGGTTCTCAAAGGGAGTTTCAGATTCAGGAGCTAGAGGAAATGGGTACAGATGCATTTGAGAACTCCATGCTTTATAAGGAGAGAACCAAGGATTCCAATGACCATCTCATCCTTCATCGCCAGTTCCACATTGGGCAGAAGTTCCTCCTTTATAATGCAAGGCTGAAGTTGCATCCAGGTAAGCTTTGTTCCCACTAGTTTATCCCATACACTATTATTAATGTATCTCCATCTGGTGTTGTTCAGTTTCAAAATGAAGAAAGCTAGCAAACCACCACTATAAATGGGAAGCGGCTGAAGCACTTCCACGAAGCCCTTCAGGAGTTCCCGATGGAGGAACTCTAGGTTCATGAAGCAACATACCAGTGAAACACACCTAGTTTTATCCTTCCTTCTCACATTCTAAAATATTACAATGAGGACACTGTACATTCTAGGTGTGGGGGGATGGGTACATTCCTAGGATAGTTAGGAATTTTCATTGTTTTATTATCATTCTTATTTTTTGTTAACTTATATATGGTATTTTCATTTTTCCCCATATTTTTGGTTCATTTGGATTTCCATTTTCTTTCTCCAATCTCCTCTTTTTTGCCTTCTTTATGGTATTTTTATTTTCCCCAAAAAAATGAAAACTTCCATGATGTGGTGACCATAAAGGGGGAAAATTAAAAACACCATAATGAAGGAAAAAAAGGAAAGTTTGTATGAATTTAACATCAGGGAGTGATTTTTAGTGAATTGGTTTTCTTTCAATGATATAAATCGTTGTATCACTGTGAAACATTTGAGATTATTGATGCCCCTTGTGTGAGTAGTTTTTGGGGAACTCATGTTTGAGATGTCGTACTAGATTCAAGAGCAGCAGGCCACCAGGTCCGAGGATTAGGAGAGAGAAAAGGAGGCCTGATGTGGTTCATAATGGCATGACAAGAAATTTGGGACCCCAGGATACAATGGCTATTGATAAATCCACAGGAGTTCCTCCAAATACATTGGTTTCTATTGTGTTCAATCATATTAGGTAGTATATGAATAAGGGGAATGATCTGATCAAAATTAATCCCAAGGGTGGTGGTGGTGGTGTGGAAATTCCTTTAGATGAACTTATGATTGTAGAACTTCAGCAGGAGCCAGAGGCATCTGCCCTGCAGGAGCATGATGTTCTCACTTAGGTTGGCATCAGCTGGACTGATCCTGGTGTAGTTAATCAGAGTAGGGGGAGCAGTAGTGGTGTTGTGAGTAAGTTAAGGTAGGGGTTGGATAGGCGGTCTCCTGCAGTGGAGGTGCTGGTTTCTACTATATGTAATGATAATAGAATTGTGGGATTTCCAGAGGCTTTTGCTTACAGGTGCAGTGGTCAGGGCAATGCTGATAGCGGTGTGATGATTACAATACCCATGGGGAATCGATTTATAGGGTTAGGAAATGCGACTGTGGATGAGACAACTCTATTACATGTTAGTGAAAACATACATAATGTGTCAAAGGAGGGTGATGCAGTGCGTAATGACGGGATAAATGCTGATTAGGAAGTGGTAGAGCACCCCCACTGTTTGGCTATGATTGATACGAATAGTCAGTTTCAGCGAGACCGGTTAGTGAAGTATCAAGAGATGTTGATCTATGGAAAATGGGGGGGGGGTCTTACTGACAGTGATAAAGAGAACGATGGTGACACGATTAGCCCATTATAAAATGATATTGTCCAAGGGGGGAACAAGATGCGGTCGGTGGCCCAGGAAAATATGATTGCTTCTCCGAGAGGAACGATTAGGAAGGAATATTCCCATTTTCCAAAGACAATGTCTACCAGATATATTGTCAGGAATATGCAATCTTCTACTAAGTTTCTATCATTAGAGCGGTTGAATATGAGAAGGAAGTCTGGTAAAGTTATGAAGCATTATGAAATTACGGAGTGAGAATCAATGACTGCGGAAGAGTCCTTATATCATGGAGGTGGGGATGGTTGTGACATTGAGGATATTTAATGGTTGTGTTGGGTCTGTGATGCTTATTTCTAGATCTTTTCTTTTATTCTAATAAATGGTAAGTGGTTCTACGTCTGGCTATGCTTTTCTGGTATAAGGTAAATATATTTTAGTTTAATATTTTCCAGCTTTAAATGATATTTCTATATGTTCGTTCCTTATCTGATCTGTTTCATTACTGTACCAGATTCACTTATGCATGTGTACCTAGTGTTTTACTGTTGTACGCCCTTAAAAAATGGTTTTTTTCTTGGGCAGGTCGAAAACCACTCCTCCTCAACCTTTGATATTGTTATAACTATTTCAATTAGTGTCGTGAGGATATAAAACAAGGGTTGAGAGATATGTGTGATATTTTTTCCAAATGCAACTTCTAAAAAATGAAAAAATAATAATAAATGAGGGGAGTGATGAAATTTTCAACATATGGGGGTATCTAGGTTGGGAAATTATGGTTTGACTTCTCGGAATGCTTAAGTGAGTGGGTCTTGAAATATGATTACAAAGGCTGTAGGGCATGTTTAGTGAAAAAAAATCATTTAATGTTGAATATTATAAAAATAATCTATATTTACTTGATAAAAGTGGAAATAATATCATGGAATGGTTTTCCCACACACACATGGATAGTTATTGGAATAGTTTGATTTTTAATTCTTTTCTCATGTTGGTGTCATGAATCTATTTTAATTTCATTATGATATGATTTATAAGAAATCTTTTTCCATTTTCACTAGGAATAACTCTTTGGTGTGGTTCGTGCATTGATCACATTACTTTAATGAATTAAAATTTCCTCAAATTTTAAATATTCATGATGTTGGGAATATATATATGCATAATTTTATTTATGTGACTTTTCCTAGGAGTGTAAATGATTAGGCGTGGGGGTGTGATCGTACCATGATTCACTATGTCATTTTCACCCTTCCACCATTGTACTAAACTGAATATGTATTATAAATTCCAAATATAATAACAAAATTCACTTCATTTTTTATTCAATTATTTAGTTTTTATCACTATTAAAAAGGCCAATATTAATTTTCATGACAATTTCATTGAATGTGAAGGTGATTTGGAGGGTCCATCTGAATGTCCAAGAAAAATGGGCCAAACTGCGCAGGATCCAAGCACACCAGTGGATTAATCAGCACACTTCTACTCGACCGTGCATCCAATTGGACTAATATTGTGTGGGCTGATCCAATATTCATTGGTTTAAATTTCATTATAATAATACCAGGACTTATTAGGCCATCTAGGGGCCCAACCTACCTAATATTTCTAGCACACCGATTCCACACGAAGTCAAATGTGGTGTGTTGTGATCTGTCCATATCTCGTGTTATACATGTCCAAATTATGAAAAACATTAGTGGAGATAGAAAATATTTTTCGCTGCAACTTTTTTATTTTTTCTATATCGAGATAAATTTATTTGGAGGTTACGACACATGTGAAGAGTGGTTTTAAGAATTATGTGTGCTCAAAACCACTTTTCCATTTTCCTATAAAATGGCACCATGGGCTCCCCATTTGTAAGATTAACAAGGAGGAAAATATCTAGTATTTTGGAGACCCAAAGTATTCAACTCATGATCCAATTAGATCTGGAAGCCCCTATCCCCATAGGGGGATTACGAGTGAATGCGAAGTTCCACCCAAGCTTCCTCCTCCTCCCGATAGTGAGCTAAACAGTGGACGGTCATTTGAAGTGAGCTACACAAACATGGGAGGGAGTTCCAACACATGTTATTCTACTGGTTTTGTATAATTTGTGTTCATAATATTTAATTTATTTTGTATCTTTACATGCTTCTCCCCTGATTACATTATATTTGATATAATTTGGTGAAACACATTATATTTCAACACCTATTGGGATGAGATTTCAGGTGGGAATCTTGGGTTATTCTGATTGGACAACATAATAATCCTATTAATCTCACATATACATAAGATTTATGTATGATTTGGTAGAAATTTTGTTCTATTTTTGATAACCAAATCTTGGAAACATGATTGATGTTTCAAGGGGGGAACTTTAATCATCATTTAAAGAGGCCAGAGGGGAGTCAAGATCTTGACAACCATGTACCAAAGAATTAAAAAAACCATGTTAAATTTTCAGAAAAATGAAATATCCAAGATTTGTAGTGAAATTGAAATGATCTTATTCTCTCATAATTATTAATACACCACCTATTTTTATCAACTATTAAACTCTTTAATTAAGTAATTTACTTAAATCTATTTTCAAAACCACCCCTATTTTAGTAATTATTATTAAAAATACATACACAAAACCTATTAACACTCCTAGAGAGATGACCTAGGGTCTTCCCTAGACTATAAATCAGCCTTAAAGACATAATCAATTTGACGTGTCATGACAGCACGGTCAGTTTCAGATGATTTTTTTCCAAGATGATTTTGTATGTAAAAAAAGTATAAGGGAAGGTGTATATGGACATGAAAAATGGTGAAATCTTTTTGATGAGAGGGTTTGGATTGATAAAATACATAACACTGAGTACTATTTCAGTATTAAATATGAAAATGTTGAGGACACCCCATGTGAGTGTTCTCAGTCTCCAATTGGATCATTGTGTTCCTAAGGTAGAATGGTTATTCTAATTTCTATGAGACAAGATTTTATAGATCGGTGGAACCAGTTTTGTTGGAGTATACACCATTAGACTATAAAGATGTATCATGATTTGATACATAGGTATTGTATAATTGGTATGATATAGTCGATTGTGGATGTGTATTAAAGTTTCCTACTTTTAATAGAATTAGTGTAGATCCCAAATGACCTACATGTTTTTTTGAAACCCTTACCCATTATAATATGGAAATTTGATGATATTTCAATGAAATTCATCACTGGTTTATGACATACTCCAAGTGGGAAGGGTATGATTTATTTGATCATAGATAGACTCATGACATATGCACATTTTCTTCCTATGAATGAGAGAAAAAAACCTAGAACAAATCAGAGACTTTGTTGTCTGAGAGGTTCGGAATCATCATGGGGATCACTCAGTTATTATTTCTAATAGGGACCAGAGGTTGAAACATAGGTTTAGGATAGGATTTTAAGGGTATATGGTTTCCTAATTGATATTCAGCATGGAATATCATCCGTAGAATGATGGATAGATAGAGAAATCTATTCAACTTCTTATGGATAGGTTATGGGAATGTGTTATTGATTTTGGTGGTAATTTGGAAAAGCATCTTCATCTAGTAAAGTTTTCCAATAATAATAGTTATTAGGATTATATTAAGATGGAATCCTTTATATCATTTTATGGTTAGCCTTATAGATCTCCCTTATGGTAGAAAAAATTTGAGAGATCGTTCATTTGATGGGATGAGCATTGTTCTAGATATGACATAAGGATACAGTTGATCGTAATGAGATTGAACACAACATATATTCATGAGAAATAAAATGAATATTTTTATTGATGAACACATGAGTTTGATAAAGTGAATCCAAGTTTCATGTGATAAAATCCTCTTAGATGCATATTTTTGGGTTACTATAGCTGAACTATAACAGGTAGAATTGTTGGAACTATTGCATGTATAGTTCGGTTGTATAACATCTTGAACTATTCATCCAATTTGGCATTTTGTCTACCAATTTGGTCCTTGATTCCTTTATGAATTTCAGGCTACCCATGTCCTCTGTTATAGTTAGGATTTCGGGTCACCTGAAGACCCTCAAACCCCTCAAGGCCTCCAGGACACCTTATGGACTTTAGGCTACCTCAAGGCCTTTAGGTGACATGATGTGAAGAAGAAACCAAACAGAATAAAAGGAACATTCTCTAGATAAGGATCATAAGTATACACTTTCACCATAGCAGAATATACAGATTGAAAAAAAATTGGATATGAAAATTACCATCAGTACTAGGCCTATGAATCTCTACACATGACAACTAACAAAACAACCATGAAAAGTTGGAGAGCTGACATCATGATGTAGACGCTGAGGAGGGGAAGTTCCAAATTTTCAAAGTTTTCAATGAATTCCTATAAGATATTTGGATCATGTAATGTCACAAAATCCTTTGATTCCTGTAAGGTTTGTCCCATAACCATTAAAAGGGTATTATAAAAACTGAATAAAAAATATAATGTGTTTGGGCCATTTAGACATGTCATATGAGTTTGAGGTTGGTGGTCAAGATTTTCATCGTTTTTCACCTCTCTTGGGAAAATATCAGTTGGGTATGCCTGATACGTTTTCACTAAGGTATTTTATACACCTGATATAGTTAGAAGACTTAAAATGGTGGAATATCTTTTAGAATTACACTCTCATTTGAATTTAATTCAGGATATGTTTCATGTTTCCTAGTTGAGGACTTTTCAACTGAATCATTCCCATATGACTAAATAAGAGGATGTTGAACATTTTCTAATCAAAAATTTGTTCGAGAAATTAGTTTAGATTAAAATTTTTCAAGAGAAGCTACTACATGGTAAAACAATTACCTTATTTCAGATACTGTGGTAGTGCAGATTAGATAACCACTTGGGATGGGAGAGGAATTTATTGATGAAGCAGCTGCTGACTTATCTTTTTGAGAGTCAACGATATTGAAGACATTATATGGAAAAAAATATTTTTTTTGGTGAGGATAATTAAAACATCTTAGGTAAAAAGTAATGTCTCTTTTTTATGTTAAGATCTGGATTCTTAGATTCAAAGGGATTCAATGTTGTTTTGGAATTTTCCATACAAAATGGATCTTGCATTATCTATAGGACCGTCTTATTTTGTAAGATATAATTATGGTGTAAATGTGGTTCTAGGAAGAAGCCATGGAAATAGTTTATGACACAATATTTCAAGCCTTGAAACCTTTTTTAGACTATATATTCCTTTAAACACTTGAACGCATTTTTACATCACAAAATCATCATTTGCAATAAATTTAACTCTAAGAAATGTGTTTTTCATAATATATGAGTAAATGGATATTTACACTATAAAAATGATATTTATATCACAAAAGATTTAGTAGGAAGTATTTTGTAGTGTTTCACATTTTATGTTTCTCATTCTACTCATGTATTTTTCTCCCTCAAACCCTATGACTCATTTAGGTGTATTAGTGGTGATTTTCCATCTTCTGAATAATTTCATTTCATAATTGATAATTTATGGTGGATGCACCACATATCTTGGGTAAGCAATTTTTTAGCTTCTTAACTTTCATCAGTTACAGGAGTGGCATCAGCTACATTAGTGGTTCAGTTTGTGATCAATTTTACTTCCTATAATTAGTTTTTAGTTTTACCTCATGATCCATCTTTTGATTGTTGATATAATAATTTCCAAAATCTATTGTCGAAAGAGACTAGGTTTTGTGGTTATTAATGTAGATATAAATGTACAATTGTTTATAATTACTGAATTGATTTGGGTTCTTATTAGTTTATTTGGCTTGTTTAAGAAAAATGAATTATTGGATATCAAAATGGAATTTTTAGAAAAGATATTGTTTTTTAATGGGGGTTTAACATTAAAAATTTATTTGTCCATGCCATGTTTTTTATGAAATTTTCAAATGGTGGTTTTGATTTCGAAATGTGTTTTAAGGACCATAAGTGAAAGGGATTTGATGTGAAAATGTTTTACTAAATCTAATAATGGTTTTTAAATGGATTTGAAAAAATATATCACATTAGTCAACCTTAGGTGTATTAGTAATAAACTGGTCACAATTTGTGTGTGTGATGACATGATAGGTTTTATGTCACCTTAGTGTGTGTTATTCAACTGGAGGTCATGTTGGTTGGATCCACCATAGGCTTAGACTGGGGATCTTCTTTAATGTCTGTCATGTATTTCCATAGGTTAGAGCCCAAATGTTGTTTTTTTTAATTTATGATCATACTATCATATGGTGGTTCTTTCATGGTTATTTTCTCACATGCTTATCTTATAGTGTATCCATTTTTTATTTTTAACTTGTGATTACCGGATTTTTACTATACTTGACAGATTATTGGATTTGGGGAATATGGTATAATTTTATGAAAACCAAATTACGTTTTACGGAATGATTTACTTTAAAAATTTCTCTGTAAACTGGATTTTCATTAAATCTAGAGCTAATGAATTCTTGGTATTATAACCTGTATAGACTCATTGGTTGAATCCTAATGGTATTTTTACTCACATAGTACTTTTTCCATTTGGCGATTTCATACCATCTTTTATATAACCTAGTTAAAGGGGAGGTAATCATGTATCGTGTTTGGTTCTACAATTGTTTTTTGTTTTCATAATAGGATTTATTTTTGGGGATATATGGTTATAAGGATACTTTTTTAGTCTTGTCTATTTTATCTTTCTATTTCATCATGTTTGGAATATCCTTGTATGTCACATGGTTTTTTATTCTTTATTCATCTTGAACTTTGATTTTATTTTGGTTATACATGAGACTTGTCTTTCTTTGTTTCTTGTAAGGATGTGGTGGGCCATCTCAGGTGGCTTGTCTAATTGACTCAGGTTGGTTCATGATTAGAATAGAAACAAAATATTTGATAGTTTCATTCTTCAAAAATCTATTTAAAAAATATTTTCAAAAGATTATGGAATGAGAGAGGAAAAAAGATGAGTTAAATAATAAAATAGAACAATATATGTATCCACATGAAGTAGACTTAAGAACAAGATTTCATCATGTTGGACAATGCCTTCAGACAATTATTTGACACTACCACTAGAATAAATATTTTTTTAAAGAAAGCATGAAAATGAATAAATTAAAACAGTAATCCCTCATACATTAATGATTTATTAATATCATGTTAGTAAATAGAATAAGTTATTAAATTTCTGAAAAATATTGGGATTCTCTAATTGAGTTCCTACCAAATCAAAATAGTTCAACAATATTATACAAGAGACTATAAATTAATGTGATAGAGATTAGAGGCTGGTTTTAGGGGAATTTATAAATAAATTTATTGTATGCAACTTATATTAAATTAAAAAACATGGAAAATATGAAGCAGAAGTGTTTTTCAATAGTTTTATTGGATTTGAAATCATTTGTTAGTGAAAGATAAGGAAAAAAGGAATTATTTGAGCTAAAAAATAAATGAAATGAAAGTAAATGATAAGATAAGTATGGGGTTATTCCCATGAAACACTAAATTTATATTATTTAGTTAGACTAAATGAAATCTCATATCTGGTTAAAATATGTGGAAGAACATTGGTTACAACTAAAAGTATTGTTTACTTCGCTGAATGCTGACCAATAATGAGATATTTTCCTCTACAACCAACTCTTTGGATACACTAACCGAAACTCTTATAGGGGTGAGGATTGCATCCCACATGGTTTGAAATTTCCCTAAATAAATCCTAATCATTGAAATAAATTGAAATAATCTATGACCAAACTTGATGTATATATTCTAAATGATTGATTCACTAAAATATTTTGTTCCCTCATTATAAAATTTTCATTCACATAAGATTATTCTTCTACTTCCCTTAATCCCAAAGACCTTCTCTCCCCAAAATATTTGGAATCAATGTTCAAGGATATTATTTCCTAATAAGACTTATGTTTCATATCTACAAGAAAATAAAAAGTAATTCTACAGTGAAACCTATATGTTCACATTACCATATATGTTCTATAAGCATACATTTAATCCCACAATGCTTCATCTAATTTAACAAACCAATTCTTTAAATAACTAGGAACTATCTTATCTATGATTTGATTAATTTATCTATTATAAATTTCAGCTAGTCCATTTTTCCTTGGATTATAGGTGGTTCTAGTTCTATGAGTACACCCACACCTTTTTAGTAAGTATTTAAATATGTAATTATTAAAATACGTTCTATTTCCAGTAATGAATACTATGGATACTCCAAACCATTAAAAGATATTTGTTTTAATGAACACGAAAACACTTGATGGAAGGTTGTTTGTGAGGTCCAATAACTCAAACCACTTGGATATATATTCTATAACCACAAGGATGTATTAATTCTCAATATAAGATAAAAATTACCCCATAAATACAATCCCAAAAAATAATAAAATCATACCTCTAAAATCCTTTTTTTGTGGTAACTCTTGTTTCATAACTAAATTTCATATCTTATAACAGTTGTCACTACTAGAAATAATACTCCAAGGAACATTAAAAAATGTGGTCCACTGTAAACCATATTTTAGGACCTTCTAGGTATTTCTATTACCCCCATAATGCCCACCCCATGTTGAAGAATTAAATATATCAATAATAGGGTGCATATCCTCTTTAACCACAAATTACCTTATAATTCCATCAACACATATATTAAAAAAATATGATCATCCTAACAATATCACATAAAATTATATATTAATTTCATTAATTGATTCCATCAAATGTATTTAATTATGAATACCACATCCTAATCGTTTGAAATATCTATAAACTAGATAGATTTCCAAATTGAGGTAGGAAATAATTGTTAATCAAAAAATGATGTGTTTACCACTTTGATTTCTTCATATCAGGTGTTGTGTATCATGATGAAGTGGTCAACAACCACATTTCCAGTTCTTTTCTTATCATTTATTTTCATATCAAACTCAAGAAACTAAATATCTCGTCTCATAGGAATGGGGTTGAAAAATTTATTAGCTAACATATACATGAGGGTTTAATGAATAGTAAGAATTATAACCTTTGACATAATCTAGTATTTCATAACTATTTTCAGGTTAAAAAGAATGAAAATAATTCCTTTTTAATGTTAGAGTTATTTTTTTATGGATCATAAAATAATATTCTTTTATAGTAAATAACTTGATGATTTTTTACTTCCTCTATCATAAAACAATGCATATTACCACATAACTGGAATAACACATTACCTCAATTGGTAGCATCATGTATGGAGGAATGATAATGGGAGAGGATGTTAGTTTTTTTAGAAGATTAAACGATTACATGAATTTTTCATCAAACTTAAATACTGAATCCCTGACTAAAAAAGAGAAACTGGGCCCTCTAATTTTTGAAAAGAATTCGATGAATATTAAATAAAAACCCTCATGGATAATGAAATACTAATTATATTGACATTTCTAAATTACTTAAATCTTATCATAATTAACCGTAACATATTATTTAGAAACATTATGTACCAAAATTATTCACTTAATGACCATAAATTTTAACTTTTATTATTTTAAAATATTATTTATTTCCCAAGATTTCCCAAATATAGATTTTTTATTCTTCATGAATCCTTGAAACAATATCCATAAACACTTCAATAAACTTCTCAATAACATCATAGAAAATGGAAATCATGTATCACTAAGAAGTGGTTATGAAACCATAGAATCCAAAGGGAATTTTCTTATAAGAGAATTTTCAAAAAGTAAATGTGAATGTTATTTTATCTAGATCTCCAAGGACCATTTCAATCACGTTATTATCAGCGTAACCATAAATGATGTGGAAGAATTTATTTCCAACAAACATCTCTGACATATCATCTAGAAACAAAAATGGAGAATTTTCTTTCCTTAAAGTAGCCTTTATTTTTCTTTAATCTATTTAGACTCTCCATTTGATTATTTTTATGATTTGGATTTTATCATTGTTTATACTTTTTTATAATGGTTAATCCAATCATCTTTGTAACTACATTAATAAGAATCACTAATGGGATATTTGATATTGGATAGATAATCGCATTATCAAATAATCTTATGAATTCATCCTTAATCAATTATTTCATGTTCTAAGTCAATATTATTTGTGCTTCAATTATTAGTTTTTTATGTTCCCAAGGTATTGTTTTTCCTATATTAAGAAGGTAAAATTGCCTTGATTATTGGAATGGACAAACCAATAATGGTTTTGTTTCAGTGTGGAAGAGGAGACTGTTATGCATGTTTGGTTTGGCCTGATTGTTTTTTGTGAGGGGTTCATTTCTTACACAATCATTAACATCAGTTTAACATTATCATTCTTAATGGAAACTCCCAATGGTTACCTTATCCTTAATTTGGTTCAGACCTAATTTCCATTGGAAAGTGGCCAATTTTGGTTTCATACCCAACAATGCTTAAGGAATCACATTGGTCAATAGGATTGGAGGTTGAGCTCATCACACCCTTTTGAGATGAATTTTTTCATACTATAGGACTCTCTTATTGATTTATGATATATTCATGAACCTCTTATTAATCCCAATATGGGATTTGTTACCATAACAAAATGACTATAGTTTAAGCCTTCGTTATACAAAATAAAGGGGGATATAATTATTGAATCCATTTTTATGTATCATGGTTTCTCCATCCATTTACCAGTAATTAATACATGATTTATATACTAATGTCAAATTACAAAACACCTTGAAACTCACTTCCATGTAGGGAGGAAATTAATATTTTTTGGACGGGTTGATCTATTATGAGGCATCCTATGTATCATAGTTATTGTAGGAATAAAAGCTCACATAGTTTGGTGAACATTTGCATTGTATCATCGTGAATAAATGACTTATGTGAGGGAACTTATGCACTAGATATTTGAGCTCTAGTATTGAGGAGATGTAGTATATATCTTGGTTATAGAAAGAATTGGAGTTATTATAGCTTGATCACACCCTTGGGATTTTATTCCATAGTAGATATCCTCGTATAGGGTAGGTTTATATCATGCCACTCATTGGGGCTTATATTCTGACATTTCCCTAGATGGTGAAGCCCCATGATGCCAATGAAATGTCTATCGTGACTCCCTAAGAAAACATGAGCTATGATCGGTGTGAGAAACTAGTGATAGAATGTGTTTAGCCTTATTTCATATAGATGTGGTGTATATGAACTGGGACAGACCATGGTATTGTTAATATGTTCCTAAGAACATAAGAAAGGTGTCCTACAAATCCTGGTTATAGCAAAAATCAGAGTCACCATAGTTCAGTTATTTCTTAGTCTATTGGGGGATGAGGTATCGATCAACCCATGGGAATGATTGCTTCCGAATGGTTGAAAAATTTTATACATTATGGGGAATTAAATTATGTTGGTGACCATTTGAATTTGGAATCGGGCATTAAGAAGGCATCATACATGTCCTAGTTATGGAAGGAATTAGAGCGATCATTATTTGATAAACCCATGCAGTTTAACATCATGTGGATTGGAAATATGTTTGGGAACATAGGTTCCAGATATTTGAGCTCAATATCCTAGGAGACATCATAAGTATACTATTTATAATATGCATCAAAGTTATCATAGTTTTATGTAGTTAAGGTTTACACCCTAATATTTATAATCGATGCATGACATACCATATTATGCCACTAGTCAGGGATTACACTCTACGGTTAACCTTGTCTTTATAGAGGCTTATGGAAAATATTATATTATCGTTTCAAATCCCTATGATTTAATGTTATATGATCGATGTGATAAACAAAGGATGGAGAATAATCAGTCTGATTGCTTATAGATGTAGGAATTATGCACTGGGAAAACCATTTGGAGGTTCGGTATCAACCTCAAGCCTCTGGAAGGTATTTCACGTATCCAAGTTATGGAAGGAATTAGAGTTCTCTTAGTTCACCAGTTTGGGGGTTACACACTAACACTGCACATATAATTGGGGATTACAAATAAAGGATTTATAAAGTCATAAGATTCCCTTATGATCTAGCCTACATTCCTGCCTGACATACATTGATTTATTTCTAGATATTCCATGATTTAATTCATGACATGTTGGAGGATATCTTCCTAACATTTAATAAAGATGATTATAAGATATTGTTTAATTTTATAGAGTAATTTAAATAACTTGGATAACAAGTATGAGAGTTTTTTATTTACCATGGAAATCTTGTTCGAAGGACATCAAAAATCATTACTAGTTGATCATGGAAGCCATCAAATGACCTAGATGACTTGTCTAGAGGGTGTCGCATGATTCAAATGACTTGACCAAGTGTCATCACAAGATTTGGACTACACACATGGTGGGCGTCATGAGTGAAAATGTGAAATGTTTGAAATTGTGTCTCATGTCTTGGAGAACATGTATGTTGGTCATTGCGATATCTGGCTAGAGTTCCTAAAGGGAATCACAAGAGCCAGTTTACATACCTATGTTACACCATGAGACTCTGATAAAAATTGAAAGTTCCATTATATGAGTTAGTAAACAAGCCTAAAGGAAATATTGAGGCTTCTATAGTGAGCCCGAAGGGCTTTGCGAGACATGGGTGGTGTGCCAGAGGGTTCCATGTGACTTTTTGAGTCATTTCAAGAAGACTTAACATGACCCAAATAGTATGTTAAAGGGACTTCAAAAGATTTGGGTGACATGCCCTAGTGTTTTCGTGTATCTTGGATGGTTCATGTGATGTTCATAAGGACAAGAACCCTTGTTTTTCACATAATTATCCCCTTAATTTGTTGTTTTTATATTCTTCATATTGTTAATTACTTTTATTTGTTCAATTTTATCTTTTTTTCAGTCCCACAATAGGTATAGGATGTGAAAGATGTCCTTTTCATGTCTTTTCATAAGTCCTTTCATGATCTATGGGTAATCACAATAAGTTCCTAATCATGTTGCATGATAGCTCTAGCTGTTCTCCGATATCTTACTCAATAGATGACTTATTGATTACGATATACACCCCTCTGTTAAATACAATATGGTTCTTGTATGAAAAACAGATAAATTTTTATCTGAAGAGTAGTGGTCATCCAGTCCTATTGAGGTTGTGGTTCATTTTTCATGCTAGGGTGGGGGACTTATAGGCCTATTATCCCTATTGTTTTTCCACTATGTGCGGAAAATATCATGTGAATCCTAGTTGAAAATTTCAAAGGGATTCAACATCATTCATCATCATGAGTCTCTACCATGGATCACTCTGAGGGCGTCACCCAATTCTCAGAGATCATTAGTCACTCCCATCAACACCCCCTTTATATGATTATTTCCTATTAATAGGTACTTATTAAATCCTGTAGGAATGCCTAAGGACATCAAAATTTCCATATTGACATGTCCAAAGTCCATTTTGAGATTTGAGATCCTATCAAAAGGCCTTTTTAAGAACTTTGGTGAGTTGTTTGGGACTTTTCACAAGACAAGGATGGATTGTATATGGGCCTTTGTGAGATCATGCTAACTTGATGTGGGGTCTTTAGAGACCATTATGTAGACATCCTTATAGGATTGTGATATTTTTATAAATATGGGAGGCTTTATCCTTCTATCTTTCTTATTTCAATTTTTTTAATTTACAAATGGAGAGTCATGTGAGATTTCATGAGTAATGTTAATGACAAATTCTCTATCTTTTAGTGATGATTTGCATCACCAATAATGTTTCCATGGAAATGCATGAATATTTTATGGAAAATTCCATCCATTTTTCATTAGGGAGCCAAAGGGGGAGTGCCTGGTTTTCTAAATATACCATAGGTTCTTCCCATGATGGTGATGACAAGCCAAAGGGCTTTCACGAGGTGAGGCAGACGTGTCTCCAGAGTCTTGAGGAAACATGTATATTATCAAGGGCGCATAGTGTGTCTTTTATGAACACAAGAGGATCTCACCTCCATATTTTCTATTTCATTTTTCTCCTTCAAATGGTAGAGGATATTGAGAGTTTTCATGGATGTTTTAGTGTAAAATCAGCCTCCCAATTAGGGATTCATCGATGATATTTATGACCGAAAGAAGATCCCACATTTTGGATATTTTTCTCTTATTTTCAAAGGAATTTTGGATGGTTTCTCTGGAATCCAGAAGTAGAAAATATGCATGACCTGTGGTAGATTATCTATCCATCACCATGTGACCATCAATAATCGAGTGAACCTTCACAAAAGGAAAAATACATATTGAAGGGACTACTCAGGGCCTTCCGCAGGATATGCGCTACTCATGGATCATTCTCGTGACCTTATGTTCGTAATCCAATCATGCGTCTCCTGGAGGCTCATGCAGTTCATGAGTCATTGTAAATGGTCTTCATCCTTTTATTTGCAGAAAATATAATACCTATATCTATGTATTTATTGCATTTTTAATTTTTAGATTCTCATTTGGAGTTCATCAACAAATACCCCCATTTGGAAGGACCTCCATAGGGATAAGGGCTTGGTTATGTGGAATGTAAATGCCTGCTAGAGTCATAGGCGCTGTAGAAAACCAGTGTCTTGGGAGATGTTTGGTCTACTAGGAGACCTTGGATATTCATATAATTCTATATATATAAGAGATTATAGAAAGGTTCATTCACTAGCCACATGATCTTCAGATATCTCTCACCCTCATTTCGTCACATGGCCCTGTTTCAAGACCGCACCACAATACCAAATCTTTTGACCCTACCATAAAACCATTTTTCAAGAACTATTATGTGAGACTAGTTTTTTTTCCTAGTGCCTATTTGAACAACCTATGAACCATACATTGATAATTTCTTGATCATTTTCCATAAGGATGCATGATTGTTTTTGAGAATTTTTAGGATCTGTAGGCTTGATCACCCGATCTACTTGACGACCTTGCAGCTCACATGACTGTGTCATCGTCTCATGATCATGAGTCTTTGAGGGGTCAAGCAGTTTCCTAATTCCCTATGGGTTTATGTGACCCAAAATACATCTGGTGGTTAGGGGATTCATGATCCCTTCAGGTGATTCATGAATGCCTTTGTAGATTCATGCGAATGCATGATGTTACTAGATTTTTTATATTTTTATTTTGAAAAGATTTTATTTCATAAATATATCATATACAACTTAAAGTGGTTTATATGGATTCTAGTTCCCTTCAGTCATCCTCTTCATCCATTCAAATTGTAATGATTGCTTGAAACCACAATTTTAACCACTGATATTTAGTGGATTCCAATAGAATGTTTTTGAAGCTGTTTCGCTCGTTCAAGAATTAGGATTATCCTTTATCACACTAACTTCTTCTATATGGGTTTGGATTGCTGGATTTTGTTACCATTCATCCTTAAGACTTCATACTATCATCTCGGTGGGTTTTTTCATCTCTTGGCTATGTTCATATGAAAATTGTTGATGATGGAAGACTGATTTTAGCTTGATCCTAGGGCTTGTCTTATATGTTTCAAAATTATTTCATGGATTTAGATGGAACTTATTTTTATCATTATAATATTGGTCAGAGATACTTTTGTATAATCAACTTATCTTGAAACAACCCATGCGGAATATGGGTCTTGAAATAAAATCTCCATCCAAGGGGTAATTTTTTTGAAGAATGGGCCTGGCCATTCTAGGTCAGGAAATGATATTCAGAGTTTTTTGATGATTTATATAGGGTCCATCTCTATGAGGTAGTACAGATCTCCCAATTCATTATCTTCAACCAACATAATATTCATCGATAGCTAATTATCCATTGGTTCCATGGAATCAACATATCCCAATTGTCCAATGGTGAAGTTAGTATTAGCCTATGGGACATCGATCAACTTGGCGGGACCCCCCCCCCCATTAGAGAAATGTAAGATGAGTTACTCTTAGAAACAAATGTCTAGGATTATACCATGAAGACTCTAGTATCTGAATGGGATATTCTCGTCATTGTAAAGGATAAGATGAGAAAAGAGAGTAATATACACTCACATATCCATTTCAAGGAATGGATTGATATTTTACTCTTTCACTTTAGGGTTAATCCAAATACCATACATTCCCATCAATTCCCTTCCAAGAAAGTTCATGATAGTGCCAACTCATATTGGGAAATTGTGGAAGGTGTGGATCATACCATGTGGGGATATTGAGTAAACATAGAGATCTCTTCCAATATTATATTGGATTCCTTTATTAGCATTTTTGTGAATGGACGGATAATCCCAACCGAGTATGTGTATATGTGAATCCGATTTAGTATGCCAGTTATGGAAGCACGACTCGAAGAGGGGCATAGTATCAAATTTGTGGGGACGAACATTGAATTATATTGTCAAATATTTTCACCATATATAGAAAATAAGTGTCCCCAATAGGATCAATGGCCCTTTCCATTTTATATTTGTCTTGATAGAAGGAAATTTCCATTGTTATGAATATTATAAAGCGACTAGGATCCCTAACACCTTATGACTTCTTAGATTGCTAAATATACCTAGGGCTGGATCCATGTCCCTAAGATACAATGAGTTTATAAATTTTTTATTCCAATCTGATAGAGTATATTTCACTCTTTATCATGCACCATATTGGATGATTATCATAATGGAAGTTACCCCATCGATGAAAGGTCTTATATGATCTCTCTTTGAGATTGGGTTCCTGTAGCCAGGATGGAAGAGCTGACTATCAATGATCTATACATGACATATCATTTCTCTCATTTGTTTGTCTATATTCAAAGGGTCTCCTCCATTACTTTGGCTGGTGTGCAGGGAGATTGACACCCTGGGGTCATCCACCCATTTTGTATGATGTTGGTGCATGAAGATACTGATAATAAAATCATTTTTACTCCTATAATTGCTTCCGACTTTCTTACTTGGGATTATGCCCAGGCCTACGAAAAAATATATCTAGGTGGAATTATAAGTCGACTGCCTATCATTCCATATATCAATTCGCTCCACCAACCCCTTTTTCTGTGGCTATAATAGAGATTAATGAATATTTGGGGGGGGGGACTTTGGGGAAGAAGCCTTATCTTGGCCACAACTATTATGATAAATGGAGTAATTCTATGGAAGAAATTAGTCCTCCGATACAAGAAATAGGTAATTCTCCCACCCATATAATGATATATGGGGCCTCTTCTCTAATTCCCTTTCCAGATCATTCAGATATTCCTCCTCTTGGAGTACCTGTCCTGCTAGTCATATAAACTCAGAGAAAACATTGGATGTTCTAGCATTATATTCATTCCATTATCACTGATACTCCTTTATAATCATTTCATGACCAAGGGGAATTCCTTAATAAGTTGTTTCATGACACAGGGATGGATGGTTTTTTTCACAAGTCATTATATGTAATCAAGAAGTAAATTCTACTGACCCGGTGGGATTTGGCCTCCAATGAGATGGATATGCATTATTTTTTAGATGAGGCACCGCTTTTTGAGTAGATAAAGGAGGAATCAGAGGCATTGGATAAAGGTGGCACATTAATATGTAAATTTTAGTCCCAAATGGATGCCTAGACTATGAAAATATGGAGATGAAAGGATATCATAGATCTCTTGAATTCTGACCTTTCAACATCATCATTCTCATAGGAAACTTAGCAAAAAAAATTAGAAGATGACTAGATTAGTAATGACTCTCCACCATAGGGTAGAAATAGATGATTCTGAATAAATGACACATCATGTTTTAATGGATGCTTCTCAGAAGGCTCTTGCTGACATGACCAACTTATTAGATCAAATCATATTATAATTAAATGTACTCTATTTTTGTTAATATCTTATGAGAGACTCTGAAATGTAGATATTCCTTCAATTTCATGCTTTATTAATAAAGATATTTTTAGAACTTCATAAGCCTTATCCAATTTTTTTATTCATGATGTGTATATTGATCTGATATTATGTGAATCACCAACAACACCCATCCTTTTTTTAGTATCATGTAATCTTGAATGCTTTGATAGATCAGTTAAATCATAATAGATTCCATTCAAGATTTAGTCATGAATTCCCATCAACATGATGTTCCTTACTAATAAATCCATCCCAACTATCTTGAGATCATCTATTTTGAATAAGGGTTACTTGGGTAGGGTATATATCATATGGGGAGATCACAATTTTTTTCTGTAGCAGATAATCTTGGTGATCATGCACTGATTTTTACCAAGTCTGTATGATGGGCCTTGAAAACTATTCCATTCTTGAAGGTCAGATCATTCTTGGAAAATAGTTTTGGGTATTTTATCTTAGACCTTCTATTTCTATAGTTTAGGATCTTTTAGCTTGAATCTAATATTTTTTTAGTTTAAGGCCTTTTAGATCAGACCTGATATAACTGTAGATTAATGTCTTCAAGATCGGATCAACTATCACTGTAGTTTAGTGAATTTTATCTCAGAGCTAATATCACAAATGTTTAGGGTCTTTTAGCTCATACCTGATATCTATGTATTTTGGGGTGTTTTATCGTGGAAAAAAAATCTATGAAGTTTAGGGTCTTTATGCTCAGACCTGATATCATTGAAGTTTAGGATCTTTTAGGTCAGATATGATATCATTTTATCGTAGGGTCTTTTAGCTCAAACCTAATCGATGATCATGGAGTATGGTGTAGACATACTAGGAATGACCCAAAAAATACTGGGATATTGGATTCTATTATGGCATTGTGAGGGATCACAAGGATTATAGAGACCTTTTTTGCAAATTCCTTAATTTGTTTAAAGACCATAGGTACATATGCTAAAGACATATGTATACATGTATAGTCAAGAAAAGTGTCTCTTGAAGTACAGAATCTTTCACAAGGGATATAGAGGATTTATTGATGTAATATTAGTTGAGTGTTAAATACTTGGGATGATAGGTCTTCCTTTATAGTTGGAATATGGGTGATGTCACTCATAACCCAAAAGTTTGAGTCCATTAATATGATATGGGGCAAACATACCAGGTATGTCCTGTGACATTCTGAGATGACGGGTTCTACTGTGGTGTTGCCTAGGCTTACAATGATTGAAGTTACTTTTTGGAAAGGAGTATATTTCTTTATATGGTGGGTGAAGGCACATAAATATTAGTATCATGATCAAGAAAAATATGGTCTCCACTCCTTTCTGAGGGCCATGAATGATTTTTGAAGACTCAAACGTTATGATGGTGAGGTTGGGTATGGGAGGAAAGCTATTCTGGAAGGGTGAAAACCCCCTGGGGTATTTTTTCTCTTGATCATGAAGGTTGAGTCCTATACCATGTGGTCTCGAATCCCGATGTGTGGTCCATCAAAGGTTCCAGAATAGTGTGTCACATTTCGACCTTGAGAAGGGGTACAAAATAGGGTGATGTGATATTGAGGATGTCCACCACTCACAAATAGTTTAATAGGGAGACTGTAAGTCAGGGGACAAAGTGCTTGAATCCAAAAGATGATATAGGATAGTCATACCAAGAGTAGTGCAGACACACTGTGTTTTTGAGTTCTTCCACAGTGATTTCAGGGCTAACAAGGGCCAGAAAGCCCTTTTTTCAGAGTGATGCATTTCGTTGAGGACCATAGGCACATATGCAGGAGCCATATGCATACATGCATAGTCAAGAAAAGGGTCCTTTGAATTCAAGAATCCTTAAAAAGGTCCATGGAAGGTATATAATGATCTGAGGTACCCAAATCATGAAGTGCGATTTTATGAATGTGTAATATCCTAGAAGGGTTCAAACAACATAAAAGTTGTGTCACCACCTGGAGAATATATTATCAGGGTAATTAGATGTGAAAAATCCTTACTCTTACTTTTTCCTAATCTAAGGGTCCTAAAATCATCGTTTGTCTTTTTCAAGGGATAAAGAGTAGGCCCTACAAGATATAAGACTCATTTAGTCGCACCGTAATTTCTGCCTCAACTCATGAGATGAAGAGTTTAACGAGTGAAAAAATTTCATTTTCTCAGTTCACCCTTTATGATTTTGCAACCTGAAAGGTTTGGTGTCTCTTTCTCTATAAGTTTAAGGTGTTTTTATTTTTACCATTATAGTCTAGATTTCAAATTCATGGAGCTTTTATTAAAGTGTAGGAAGTTTAATGCCTTGACGTACATGGAACTATTTTGAGGAATGATACACAAGAGACTAATTAGGATACCCATGGTCAAGTGTACATACTGATCCTTTCAAGAAGTGAATGAAATTATTGTAAATAATGGATCATAATTCTCTGGTGATGAGTAATGATATTGGACGTTCATACCAAGAATAGTTTAGATCACAATTAGGTGTTGACTCATGCCATAATGATTTTAAGGGTCACAAGGAACATAATGTGCTTTTTATAGATTGACACATTTGATTGGTGACCATAATCACATATGCAGGAGCCATAGGCATGAATGCATAGACAAAAAAAGGTCCCTTTTATATGGTTATAATTTTCAAGGGACATGGAAGGTCTGTTTTAACCAAGGTACTTGAGACATGAGGTGTGACTTATGGATTTAGGGACATAAATTATTGTGGAAGAACCATGTACACTGGATGATCGGGGTAAAGATCTTGGGGTCCTTTGATAAAGGATGAAACATGGGTGATGGACTTCATAGTTTATTGTCTTGTAGTGGGGATATATTTTGTGCAGTTTATTATCATGTGGTAAAGATGTTTTACATGTGTTTTTATCATAATTTGGTAAGGATGTGTTCCATGAATATTATTTTTTTGTGGTGGGGGTGCTTGCTATGTCGTTTAATGTAATGCGGTAAGGATGCACTTCTGTGAAGTTTAACAGCATGTGGTAATGATGTGGGAACCGACATGAAAAATTGTGTGAGTAATATTATATGAAAAAGTGGTCCATGTGTAAATATGACCCGTACATATGGAAAGTGAGATTTCATGGACCGGTTCCCTATGTAGTTTGGCATTCATTTCTTATCAACAATTGCAGCTGGCCCAGGATTGAAGATCATAGAGTCACTGCGTATCATTTGATATTAGGAGTCAATCCACATGTAGTTCTTGAAAGGGAAACCTTATATGTAGGTATGACCCTTACATAGAGGTGGGAATTGTTTCCATTTATTTTTTTAGCCGGTCTAGGATATAAAACTATATGTTATAACATATCTTCTGATGAAATTAATCAAGTTACATGTTGTTCAAGAGGAACTGTGCAGTTTTATGTTATGAGACAAGGGCCTTTGCATCTTGATGTGAAAAGGGGCATCGTGGAAGGAACCAATGAATGAAATATGGGTGTCACTGCATATCCCAAGATTAGAGGAATAAATCCATACATAGTTCTTGAATATTGGTGTGTTAGGAGACCAAAAACTACAATAGTGGTCCCCTTGGGTGAGGTCCATGAGAATAAGAAGTTTTATGTCTTTCAACGGGACACCAACTGTGCAGTTTAATGTCATGTGGTGAGGACACATGGTTTTCCTTTAAAGGTCCTACATCTAGGACCATGATGAATCTATTGTGATCTTTTATACCTTGTTTGTGTGGGAAAACCCTTACTAAAATTAATATGTTCATGTGAGTTATACTAGGTGTGAGAAAGATGGAATGGAGAGGGTCCCTCCCACCATGCCTAGGAAATTAAGGGTATGTAACAAGAATTTTGAATTGTGGGGTAGATAGACCAAGATATAAGATCATGTCATCACTATGTATCTCATTGAAAATGAGAATCAATTCATATGTAGTTCCTGAAAATTCAGTTACGGTTATTTCATGAAGAAAGGAAATGGATTCCCTAATGTGAATAAAGGAAGTCCATTAGAAGTTTTATATAGTTTAACGTCGTGTGGTAAGGACGAAGATCACTTGTTTTGGAAGAAAAGGAACAATATAAAAGTGTGAAGTGTCTAGACCAAGATATTGAATAGGGTCATCCCTACATATCTCTTTGGAAATGAGAATCAATTTAATCATAGTTCATGAATACCCATATAATTTAATGTCATATATAAAGGATATCAACAATGTAGTTTGAAGTCTTGTAGTGTGGAAATTTGGTACCATTTAGTTTAACGTATTGCTATCAAGATGAATCCATACAATTTAATATCATGTGGCCAGGACGTGAGACACCATGAAATTTAATATCTGGCTACTAGGACTTCAGTTGTTGTCCAGATTATCATCTTCCTCTCAATATGATATTGGGCATTTTAACATCATGCCACTTGGAAAATTGATTTTCTTAATGGATGATATGAAAAGAATTACTTAAGAAATATCACATTGGTGGGGGGTGACATGTTCTTTAACTGTGGTGGCCAATGAGTAACCACCATTATGGTAGACCTTACACATGATATAAGGACCTTCCCATTTTGGTTATAGCATTGGAGGATTCTTTCATGGTATCATTGGGGTCCTGAGATCCAAACCCATCTCCCATCGGAGAAATGGAATGAGGTGGATATTTTTATTGAAGGCCTATGTGATCCGATTTTGGTGAACATCAATGTTGTTCATTGTGGGTAACATATTTCCATCAGGCTTCTCTAATTCATCTAGCCACTTTTGTGATTTCTCATCATCTGAGAGATTTCTGCAAATGGATATTCAGAGTGAAGGTAGCTAGACTTATATTTTTGACAATTCCATGATATCATACCCCAATAAGTATGGTGTTCATTGTGATGATGTATGTGTGGTGGTACAGTAGGCTCATAAATCAAGAAGCACCTTATCTGGCTAGGAATTTTAAACCTTATTCGACATCTTATAGAGTTTGTCCTATAGAATCTTATTGATGGCCTAAAAACATTCCATTTTACACTATATGATAGTGAGAAGAGTGATTATACTTGATATTGTACTCTTAATAGAGTTTCTGTAACTCTATAGAATAGAAGCTGGTGTCGTTGTACATCAACATTGTGTGGGGGACCCTGAATCCAGGGATGATATAAGAAATTATGAAGTTGATGATGTCATTCATCCTAGATTCTTTGATGAGTATTGAATCATCCCCTTTGGAAAAGAAGATAGTATCAATAAGGATGTTCTTTAAATGAATAGATATGGCTAGGCAATATGGCCCCACAACTTTCATTCCCAAATGGAAAATGGACAAGATTATTTAGCTATATGTAGAAATTTTAGGGGTTGGTGGATGAAGTTTGCATGGATTTATCATGCATGAGATTTCATGGTGAAATACACAAAGTTCAATATCATGGTATACACAAAATATATCAATCTACAGATTTGATGGGAGAGCCTGGTCCTAGATGGATGGGCACCGTAAGAGACTGTATGGCCTTCTTCTATGATAGAAAGAATCTCTCCTTCTACTATGAATCTGTCAAGTATTTCATCGAATCCAGGATTTTAGAGGGACTTGTGATCATTTGGACCACTTCGTATGTTAAATATCACTAAACAGAGCCAAACATATTCCCTTTCGGCTCTATATATTAGGATAATCCCATTATGAAGATAACAGATTATGGACTCCACCCATCTAGGGGCGGATGCTGGTTTATCATGCTCTATGGAAGTGATGAAATGATCGATATCATGCATATTATATATTAATTTTGACATGAACATTCTTCAATTTGTGATACAAAAGAATGTTTTCTCCAGATCAGGGTCATCCATGATTGTGGATGTATTAGCCAATGCATCAACATGAGCATTCTATGATTAGGGATCATGATGCAATGTGGGATCAAAATGGAAATCGACCATCAATCTCCTAATGTATCCATTGTGAGAGGATAGTTCTTAACTTTTAGTGGAATATTTACAATAGATCTTATTTATAACTAGTTCTGAATCTTCTATGATATTTGGGTAGGCTATCTGTAGTTGTAGGGCCAGTTCCAACCCAATAATGAACGATTGATATTAAGAATTTTTATTTATTCCACCTTTAAATATTGAGAAAGAGTAAGGAAAAACTGGATTATCTAGAGAGACAAGTATAATCCCTAAGATAACTTGGTATATGTTTTGTTTTTCCACTGTATTTCTAACAAGACTATGTGAGGCACCATAAAAATATATCTCTCATGTTCAGGAAGTGTATTCGGCATTAAATACCTCATAATCTGGAAGCTTAGTGTCTACCGATGTCTTCTCAAGGATAATATGTGTTGTGAGGAAATCATCAAGGGCCTTCCCTTCCACCAAGTTTTGTGATTCAAACTGAATGTTGTATTACTACAGAATGACCACCCATTGGGCCAAGTGACTAGTTAACATTGTGTAGATATAGTTGTACTTGATAGGATCAATACACCATACCATTTAGGCTTCATGTGGTACAAGTAATGCCTCAAATATTTCACTCCGAAGAGGAGGGAATAAATTTCTTCTGAACATTAGAGTATCAGGTATCAAAATGTAGCATTTTTTATCTATAGAAATACTGATTGTTCTAGATATTCATATTATTTTTTTGTGCAATGATAGAACCCAATGATAATTTCATGGAGGACATATATAAGATGAGTGTACCCCCTTACACTTGAGGCATCAGAACTAGTGGGTGTAGATTAAAATTATTAAGACTTTCAAAGGTTCCATGGTAGTCATCGTCCAATTGAATTGTAGTTCCCTTCATCAGTATCCTGGTGATGGGAATATCTTTTCTAGCCATGTTGGCTATAAAACATAGAATGTAGGAAATGTTTCCTTGGATCCCCCTTAGTTATGTGAGATTTATGGGGGGGGGATTTCTAGAATAACACTAGTCTTCTCTAGTCTGACCATGATGCCAGGATGAAGTTCCAAAAAGTCAAGGAACATCCCTGATGTTACCCTAAAGGTCCATTTTAGCAAATTTATCTTTATAGTGTGTTTAAGTAGCTTGTCGAAGATTATTTGGAGATCCATGAAGTGATCACTTAGCTATTGTGATTTGAGCAAGGGGTCATCAACATAACATTCAAATATTCTTCCTAAGAATGGACCAAAGATATAATCCTGGGCACATTGATATGTGGTGCCAATGTTCTATAATCCAGAAGACATGTCTTGATAGAAAAAGATCCAGTAAGGTTCTCTGAAGGTAGTAGATTCTTTGTCTTTAGGGTCCATCATTATCTGATTGTATTCTGAATACCAATCTATGAAGGAATGGGATTGGAATCCAACAATTTCATCAATCAAGAGTTCATTTATCGACAATGAGAAATTTTCCTTTGTGATATTTCTATTGAGGTCTCTAAAATCAATGTAGACCCTAATGCACCCATTATATTTAATGAGATGGATGATATTGGAAATCCATATTGGGTAATGTACTTATTAGTAAAAGTTCTATTTGATCAACTTATCAAATTACACCTCTATTTTGGTGGCATGAGAGGGTTTTATCCTACTGAATTCGTTCTTAAAGCCTCAATGTTCATCGAGTAAACTGAGATGGTGTGTAGCCACACACACACACACACATATATATTTTCAATCTTGGCATTTTCTTATAGTTCCAAGAAAACACATATTAGTTCTTCTTTAGAAATACAATGTACATATCTTTCTTTTAAATGGGTATGGATACACGAATCATTGTGAGATTCGAGTATTCTTATATTATGAGATTTACTTGCTGGAGCTTGTTAATGGTGGTGGAGACACCTTCCTCAAATGAGGGAGGGTCATTCCTATGGTCATCCTCATTTTATACCACTTCTGAGTCTATGGAGACATTATGTAACACCCCAATCTTCCACGGTACGTTTCCCTTTTAATAATACAATGACAGGCGTTGTACGCAACTTCGAGATTCTAACACACCACAACCAATCAAAAAAGCCATTATGAATAGTAATACCTACATTTTGAAATTTTATAAATTTTATCTTTCGAAATGGACTTCAGTTTTGGATTCTTAATATCGAATTTAGCTTAGGGTGAAATTTTGGTACTTTTCGGATAACTTTAATATTTTGATGAATAGTGAAAATTACTAAATTTTAATTAAAAACAACTTTTTTAATCAAAATAATTAATAGTGATAAATTATGAATTTGAGTGGTTTTAAAGCATAATTAGAATATATTTTTACCTTTTTATCCAATGATGTTCATTAGAATTAATTTCACTTTGAAATTGGATATAAACAATTATCAATCTTTTGATATATATTGTTTCTTAAAAACACGCTATTTGTTGTGATAGTGGAAATTAATTATAAAATTAATCAATTCAACTTATATGTTTCAAATTTTGTAAAATAGACATCATTTTTTAATTCGGAATATCAATTATAGCTTAGGGTGAAATTTTGGCATTGTTCTGAAAAACTTCAATTTTTGATGAATAGTGTAACCACTAAGTGGTAGTTAAAAAACTAATTTTTTCATAAAACATAATTTTACCACTTCTGTGAGTGGAATTTAGAAAATCTGAGTCACACATTTAATATCAAGGAGTAAAATGTGGTTCAATGAGATTAAAATAATTTTTGGTGAATAGTAACTTTTTACTTTTATTTACCACAGTTAAAAGTAAATATGGTAATTATGGGTAAAAATGATATTAAAATTACCCAAACACATGTTATAATTCTATGTTATAAGTGTATCTCTACCATAAACAACCTTAGGAATAAAATATTATCATTTAGGTCCACTTGGATTAGATTTGGACATTTATTATTATTTAATTTAAAGAAGAGTTAAAAGAGTTAAAATCAATGTTTATTTACTAAAACATTTTTAATATATGGGTGATACATAAGATAAATTAGATTGTAAATATTAATTAGAAATATAAACTGATTTCCTACATAATGATATTTTATTTATAATTTTTAGACATTAAATTATTTAATTCATTTATGACACAATGGTGATGCAGTAATTACCATTATAGTAAACAATTAAAATGATTGATATTGTAGATACCCAATTAAATATAATTTGAGACCTTTTATGAATTAAACTAATTATATAGGATAATATTACATGTTAGGAATGATTTAATTAACTTTTTTCGAAGTAATCATTCTGTTATTATTTTTACAAAAATCAATTATTGAATAGTGTCAAAGTTGTCATAAAAGAGTTTTTAAAACCAATATTATATTATTAATTGATATTAAATTCCTAAAACTCTGAGGTTCGGCCAAAATCCTTATATCATGATAGGCGTATCATTAATGGACCACATGGGGGGCGATTGGATGTATATAGTAAGTTTATTAACCATATAATATAAAAATACAAAGAGAAATTGTAAAAGTGAAACTAATTAACTAAGAGTTAATACTTAATGATAAGGTTAGTATAGTAACCCAAACCTGTCTATATTCTATTGGTTGAGTGGTTTTAGACCCATCCCCACATTAAACTTTAAATAATCCACTTTGGAGCCATTAGAAACCGAATATGAATTTATTATAAAATAATATTTCTAGCTTTTCCAAAGGTGCCCCTCACCCCTCTTATAATAGGGGACTCCCCCTTATCATTACTTCACACCATAAAAGCCTTTTGGTTCAGAAAAACCCTACCAAAATACTCTCTCAACTTCTCTCAATACAACCTAGAGGCCTTAGTTTGATCAGAAATCCCACCTAAGGACCCCTTTTGATCAAATCAAAAGGAAGAACTTGAAGAAGAGGTAATGTTTTTACCACACTTTTTCAAATTCTTCTCTTCTTAAACTTCTTCATTCTTTGTTATTCCCATTATACAATAATGAATCTAGTATCTCCTATATACTATAATATTATTATAAATATGGTACAACCATATTCTGTATTCTATCCATCCTTTGAATGACATGTCACCATACGTGCGTACGTACGGCTAACTGTCTCCACGTCATGGTGTAATTGCCATTCAATAAATTATTATTTGTATGGGTATAATAATGATGTTTAATTCATGTAAATAATAAATATAACATGATAATTATTCTGTATATATGATATACCATCCAATTATATATTATTTTAAAATCAAAAGAATGATATTGTCGCTCGTGCGTACGTACGGACTACCGTCTCCACGAAATGGATGAGATTCATTCTCAATCGTATCCATTCAAGTATAATTATCATTTGATGATTTAAAAATAATGTTTAAGGACATGATATAATTCTAGATATAAATAAGATATAACCTATCCATAACAAACATGGTGTACGTAACAAAGAATATAAAGGAAAACGAGTAAGTTAACACCCGAAATGATGATAATACTAAGATATTATTAACAAACCAATGTTAAAAGATCATATATGATATCATATTAATGTAAATGATTCTTGTATAAATTAATAAAAATTATTTCACCATTATAAATGAGGATAACCTACCATCGACCAAGGAAAAATTACAATGTAAGGGGTTTCTTATCTCACTTTTAATTCCGTGAGAATTCCATTGTTCACCTCTTATTTATTACATGTGGTGTGTGTACTGCCCATGTTTGTATTCATTGTGTAATATACATCAATTCATTTATATTAACATCATCATTGTATGATCCTTCTTTCATGGCTGTATGTTTTGTATGTTACCATATCAATAAGGGAATTTGAAATTTCAATTTCCACTGACTCGGCTTTATGCATACTTCATTGATTATGTTACTCCAAGATTATGTGTCGAATCACTATTCATTTGATTATGTCATAATTTCCACTCCTATTTCTGTGGATATACTTTTTATACACATAATCAACCCATTGATAAATTCTAAAGTCATCGGAATGAACTTGATAAGAGTAATTTTTACTCAATCTCGATTTGTTGAGATGAACATCCAATTCATTGGTGTTGTTTTTACTAGAATATGTGTGACTGTCCTTTGATTGTTTTACATTGAATATCAAGTCAAATTAAGTGTATTTATATTTTTCACTCATAATTATGTCGTTTATTTATCCTTAAACTAAGGATACAACTTTTATGAGATATTTCATCTCAATTTACATTCCATTGAGACTTCCTTGTTGTTATACACCAAATCACTTTTATGTGGAGTATATAATGTACATTGACATAGTATATCATGAATCCCTTTATTCTCATGATATTACAAAGTTTTTATTACCTCAATTATTTTTATTAATGTGTCTCTCTTTTGGTTAGAAACTCTAACTAAAATACCATTTTTAAATGTTTTAAAGACTTATTCTTCTAAATCTTGCTCATTAATGTCCATGTTTTAAAAAATGGTTTTAAGGATTTATTTATATGGACATTAAAGTTTTAAAATTAAAAATCCTTTTAAAAGTTTCAAAGTGGTATGGGACACATTGATTAAAAAATCTATTTTTAAATGGATTCTTGACAAATAGTGTGACTTTTAAATTATTTCAAGAAAAAGGGGGATATTTCTCTCAAATAGTTTTGATGATTATTTTCATCTATGTCAATATCCTTCATTATTCTAGATTGAGGTTAATATGATACAATAAATTCTTCCATATTGTATCGAATGATTTATGTTTGACTGTGGATGTGCTATTTTTATACCATTCATGGTTTGTGGATAAAGTATTGACATTTTGTATGCTATTTTTAATACGAATGTTTATGTTATGTTTAAAACTTTTCATATGAGGAATGAATTGGACTTAGTAAGTGACGGGTGGAGCCCGATATAGCTCCTCGATGCATCGGTAGGTCTCATGAGACAAACTAGTGTCTTGACACAAGGCCTTGGCAAAATCTTATTTGTAGTTTTGGAACGAGGCATTCGCTATGTGGTTATGATAGTTTGTCATTATGCATTACATCATTATGAAAGTGGTTATTGATATTACATGTGATATTTCGACTAGTATAATATCCATGTGAATAAGTAAATGGAATTATTTCATTTTATCTTTTCCATATTATGCTGAATTTCAATTTTAAAAGGATTTTGTTTAGTTACAAATTTCTTTAAGTGTTTATGCTTATCTATGAAAGCTTCTGCTATATTGTTATCCTTACTGAGCATCTGAGCTCACACCTTTCAATGTTTTATTTTTCCCAGGATGTGAAGAAGTAATTTATGAATGACCTGTAGGGATTGTATGAGGGGATTTGAAGACAAGATGTTTTTGTAGTTTTTTTACCTTATGATGTAATGTAATACTTATGAATATATCTAGTGTTTCCAAGACATCTAAACTAATCGGTCTTTCGAGACTTGATCCTTTGTGATCATGCCAATTTTATTTAATAAAGCACCGACTCTGGGTATCTAGGGTCGGGGCATTACAGTTGGTATCAGAGGAAGTTTAGTACAAACCTTGGAAACTTCATTTATATAAACTATGATTAGAGCACGTAGACCTAATATAGACTTTGAGGATTAGTATAGAAGAACTTCCTAGAATTTTGGTATTGTAGAGATTTTTTGAGTTTTCTGAGCAATACATCCCTGTCTAGATACGAGCTGGTAGAGGCGGCTCTGGCACATATGTACCTAGGGGTAAAACCCGAAAATACCGCTTTGAGCTAGACTCAAATGGTAACTGGTGCACGACAATGGGCCTTGCTGCACTCTTGGTTACGACACTCCTAGGGGATATTCATAGGATAATTTACATTTTCTTTACAATCCATTTTGAGGTATTATATATATAATATGGGATTAAATGACCTCAGTTAATCCTAATGTGTTTAAAATTGAGAGTATGGTGACATGTTAATCTCTAAATGATTTTATGACTACTATTACTCACACATTGCTTTCTAGTTTTAGTCAATGGCTGGATTCCAAGGAAGTCATAGTGACTTTGAGAATGATGTACAAGGTGGGAACGATAGTGGAAATGAGTAACAAAATGGAATGTTGATAGGTGTAAAAGATATCGTCATTATGCCAAATCAATTTTCTAAAAATATGATCAACAATATATATATTAACCAATTACCGGACTCAACAAATAAAATAAAGGTGATGAATGATAAGAGCTCCAGCAGTGGAGACTATGGAGAAAGGAATCCTCAATTTTCATCATGCAGGAAATGTGGAAGGAGACACCCAAGAAAGTGTCTCAATGGGACAAGGAAATGTTTATGTGCGGGAAGGAAGGACATAAAGTGAAGAATTGCCGAAGAAAAATGAAGAGTATTATGGAAGAAGATAAAAATGGTCCCAAGAATCCATTTACAGTCATTTGCTGTAAATGTAGGGGACCTGACCATTACCCAAGTGAATGCCCTATTTTATAGGATATTTTCGTGGCCAAAGAAGAAGCTATGTGGAAATAAATGTTTGGAGAAATGTTTAAAAAGTGTTAGTGCTCCTTGTTTATGGGTGTACTTTGGAATAATTTTCACTTGTATTTGTTACCCTGCAGCTTTCCATGTGAGAATGATATTTGGGGAATAATTATCTTTTCTCTTGTGGATATAGTTATGAATAACCATTTGGTTTTATATGATCGTTGGGTTTGAGGAAATTATAAGTTATTATAATTTGGGATGAAAATGCAAGGTATGACATAACATTTGGGGTCAAATTTTGTTATGGTTATTTTGAGGAATTTATCTCATTTTGATAATGTTATAAAATATATTGTTTGAAAAGGGACAACACGCAGACCGTGTGACAACCCGTCACGTCGGACAAAGCTGTGGGATTCGAACCCACAACCAAAGTGCGATTGGGATTTATCGCCTACCACTGGACTACGTGAAGTCCCTTGTTAGTGTGACTATTATTTTTAGTTAATTGATTTTATTGATAAATAATAATTTTATTTGGGATCTTATGTCTTATCATATGAATACCCTTAGTATAGGAAAATGATTTGGTAATTAAGTGATAAAAGTTATTTTGGAAGTTGTTCGCTTTGTTGTGAACACTATATGCCCAAGGAAAATAGAATAGTATGGGATTTAATTTGAGGAGTAATGGTGGATTTTTATCTATGTTTTTATTGTGGATTTACAGTGATTCGGGTTATTTATGGAAATGATTAGGTTAATTACTTTTAAGTATGTGACTTTAATAGTAATTAATGTCATTTTTAGATACAATTTAATGTCAAAGACTACATTCTTATAAGTTTTTTTTTCAATATTAGTTTGGAATATATTGAAGGATTTTAAGTACAATTGATTATTGAATTATATTTATTTAACTTTGGGGTATTGATCCTTTAATTTTAGAATTAAAGATTATTGTTTTTTTTCTCTAATGGAATATCCATTAGGGGGTCATCAGATATTATACTAACCATTTTGGTTTTGATTAATCTCTAAAGATAAAGTAAATATATAGTTTATCATATGTGGATCATGTATTTCTATAGAAGTTAATTCTAGCTCGTCCATTGTGACCAAGTCTTCTTGAATACTCATTGTTCAAAAAAATGAGTTAGTAGAAAAAACTTATTAAAGAATGAAACTCTACTTAAAAAGTATGTATATCTCTTTATGTTCTTAGTCAATATCATAAATGAATTCCTCGTCCTTTTGTAATGTAACTTAAAACAAAACAATGTTGTCCGTTTACTTTTCCTACTGGGAGACTAAGGATCGTTTGTACCAACACAAGTTTGTGATTTTATTATTGTTAAAGTTCTCCTAATCATGTTTTCTACCCCTCTCCATCAGAACTAAACACTTATTTTATTGTCCATATCCATGTTTTCCAACATCTAATCCTAGTATGGGTTATCTTGGGTGACCTTTATACCTCTCTTCCATTCTTTTAAAGTGATAGTTTTATTGACTCTTTTTCCGATATGGGACATTCCATTTTATTCTCAAGCCCAATTTTAAAAAAATTGAATGGACACAATTTATTGAAAGAGGGGAGAATGTAACACCCCAAGCTTCCATGGTATGTTTCCCTTTGAATAATACAATGATGTGCGTTGTATGCAACTTCGAGATTCTAACACATCACAACCAATAAAACTAGCCGTTATGAATAGTAATACCTACTTTTTGAAATTTTAGAATTTTATCTTTCGAAATGGACTTCATTTTTGGATTCGTATCATCGAAATTAGCTTAGGGTGAAATTTTTGTACTTTTCGGATAACTTTAGTATTTTGATGAATAGTGAAAATTACTAAATTTTAATTAAAACAACTTTTTTAATCAAAATAATAAATAGTGATAAATTATGAATTTGAGTGGTTTTAAAATATAATTAGAAGATATTTTTACCTTTTTATCCAATGGTGGTCATTAGAATTAATTTCACTTTGAAATTGGACATAAACAATTGCCAATCTTTTGATATATATTGTTTCTTAAAAACATGCTATTTGTTGAGACATCAGAAATTAATTAATGAAACTTATATGTTTGGAATTTTGTAAAATAGACATCATTTTTTAATTTAGAATATTAATTATAGCTTAGGGTGAAATTTTGGCATTGTTCGGAAAAACATCATTTTTTGATGAATTGTGATACCACTAAGTGGTAGTTAAAAAACTAAATTTTTCATAAAACATAATTTTACTACTTCTGTGAGTGGAATTTCGAAAATCCGAGTGACACAGTTAATATCAAGTTGTAAAATGTGGTTCAATGAGACGAAAATAATTTTTGGTGAATAGTAACTTTTTACTTTTATTTAACACGGTTAAAAGTTAATAGGGTAATTAAGGGTAAAAATGATATTAATATTACCCTAACACATGTCGTAATTCTATTGGACAATATTATCTCGACCAAAAACAACCTTAGGAATAAAATATTATCATTTAGGTCCACATGGATTAGATTAGGACATTTATTATTATTTAATTCAAAGAAGAGTTAAAAGAGTTAAAATCAATGTTTATTTACTAAAACATATTTAATATAGGGTTATACATAATATAAAATCGATTTTAAATATTCATTAGAAATATAATATTATTTCCTACATAATTATATTTTATTTGTAATTTTTAGACATTATATAATGTATCATATTTATGACACAATGGTGATGCAGTAATTACCATTATAGTAAAACATTAAAATGATTGATATTGTAGAAACCCAAAAAAATATAATTTGAGACTTTTTATGAATTTCAATAATTTTATAGGTAAATATGACATGTTAGGAATGATTTAATTAACTTTTTTAGAAGTAATCATTCTGTTATGATTTTTACAAAAATCAATTATTGAATAGTATCAAAATTGACATAAAAGCGTTTTTAAAACAAATATTATATTATTAATTGATATTAAATTCCTAAAAATCTAAGGATCGGACAAGAGACTTATATCATGATATGTGTATCCTTAATGGACCACATGGGGGTCGCTTGGATGTATATAGTATGTATATTAACCATATAATATAAAACTACAAAGAGACATTGTAAAAGTGAAACTAATTAACTAAGAGTTAATACTTAATGATAAAGCTAATATAGTAAACCAAACCTGTCTAAATTCTATTGGTTGAGTGGGTTTCGACACATACCGACATTAACCTTTAAATAATCTACTTGGGAGCCATTAGAAACCGAATATGAATTTATTGTACAATAATATTTCTAGCATTTCCAAAGGTGCCCCCACCCCTCTTATAAAAGGGCACTCCCCCTTATCATTACTTTACACCTTAAAAGCCTTTTGGTTCGGCAAACCCCTGAAAACATACTCTCTCAACTTCCCTCACTACAACCTATATGCCTTATTTTGATCAGAAAGCCAACCTAAGGATCCCTTTTGATCAAATAAAAAGGAAGAACCCGAAGAAGAGGTAATGTTTTTACCACCCTTTTCAAATTCTTTTCTTCATCAACTTATTCTTTCTTTGTTATTCCCATTATAAAATAATGAATCCAGTATCTCCTATATACTATAATATTATTATAAATATGGTACAACCATATTCAGTATTCTATCCATCCTTTGAATGACATGTCACCATACGTGCGTACGTACGGCTTACCGTCTCCACGTCGTTGTGTAATTGTCATTCAATAAATTATTATTTGGATGGGTATAATAATTATGTGTAATTCATGTAAATAATAAATATAACATGATAATTATTCTTTCTATATGATATATCATCCAATTATATATTATTTTAACATCAAAAGAATGATATTCTCGCTCGTGCGTACGTACGTACTACCGTCTCCCCGAAAGCGATGAGATTAATTCTCCATCGTATCCATTCAAGTATAATTATCATTTGATGATTTAAAAATAATGTTTAAGTACATGATATAATTCTGGATATAAATAAGATACAACCTATCCATAACAAACACGGAATACGTAACAAAGAATATAATGGAAAATGAGTAAGTTAACACCCGAAATGACGATAATACTAAGATATTATTAACAAATCAATGTTAAAAGATCATATAAAATATCATATTAATGTAAATGATTTTTGTATAATTTAATAACATTTATTTCACCGTTATACAGGAGGTTAACCTACCGTCGACCAAGGAAAAATTACAATGTAAGGGGTTTCTTATCTCACTTTTAATTCCGTGAGAATTCCATTGTTCACCACTTATTTATTACATGTGGTGTGTGTATTGCCCATTTTTGTATTCATTATGTAATATAAATTAATTAATCTATATTTAAGTCATCATTGTATGATCCTTCTTTCATGGGTGTATGTTTTTTATGTTACCAAATCAATAAGGGAATTTGAAATTTCAATTTCCACTCACTCAGCTTTACGCATACTTCATTAATTATTTTACTCCAAGATTATGTGTGGAATCACTATTCATTTGATTATGTCATAATTTCCACTCCTCTTTCTATGGATATACTTTTTATACACATAATCACTCCATTGATAAATTCCCAAGTCATCGGTATGAAATTGATAAGAGTAATTTTCACTCTATCTCGATTTGTTGAGATAAACATCCAATTCATTTGTGTTGTTTTTACTAGAATATGTGTGAATGTCATTTGATTGTTTTACACTGAATATCAAGTCATATTTAGTGTATTTATATTTGTCACTCATGATTTTTTCGTTGATTTGTCCTTAAACTAAGGATACATCTTTTATGAGAGATTTCATCGCAATTTACATTCCATTGAGAATTCCTTGTTGTTATACACCAAATCACTTTTATGTGGTGTATATAATGTACTTTGACATAGTATATCATGAATCCCTTTATTCTCATGATATTAAAAAATTTTGACTACCTCAATTATTTATATTAAAATGTCTCTCTTTTGGTTAGAAACTCTAACTAAAATACCATTTTTAAATGTTTTAAAGACTTATTCTTCTAAATCTTGCTCATTAATGTCCATGTTTTAAAAAATGGTTTTAAGGATTTATTTATATGGACATTAATGTTTTAAAATTAAAATTACTTTTAAAAGTTTCAAAGTGGTATGGGAAACTTTGATTCAAAAATCTATTTTTAAATGGCTTCTTGACAAATAGTGTGACTTTTAAATGAGTTCAAGGAAAAGGGGGAAATTTCTCTCAAATAGTTTTGATGATTATTTTTATCTACGTCAATATCCCTCATTATTCTCGATTAAGGTTAATATGATACAATAAAATCTTCCATATTGTATCGAATGAGTTATGTTTGACTGTGGATGTGATATTTTTATACCATTCATGTTTTGTGGATAACGTATTGACATTTCGTATGCTAGTTTTAATAAGAATGTTTATGTTATGTTTAAAACATTTCATATGAGGAATGTATTGGACTTAGTAAGTGGCGGGTGGAGCCCGCTATAGCTCCTCGATGCATCGGTAGGTCACATGATACAAACTAGAGTCTTGTCACAAGGCCTTGGCCAAATCTTATTTGTAGTATTGGCACGAGGCCTTTGCTATGTGGTTATGATAGTCTGGCATTATGCATTCCATCATTATGAAAGTGGTTATTGATATTTCATGTGAATTTTCGACTAGTATAATATCCATGTGAATAAGTAAATGGAATTATTTCATTTTAACTTTTCCATATTATGATGGAGTTCAAGTTTAAAAGGCTTTTGTTTAGTTATAAATTGATTTAAGTGTTTATGATTATCTATGAGAGCATCTGCTATACTGTTATCCTTATTGAGCATCTGAGCTCACCCCTTTCAATATTTTATTTTTCTCAGGATGTGAAGAAGTAATTTATGAATGACATGTAGGGATATTATGAGGGGATTTGAAGACAATATGTTTTTGTAGTTTTTTTACCTTATTATGTAATGTAAGACTTATGAATATATCTAGTGTTTCCAAGACTACTAAACAAATCGGCCTTTCGAGACTTGATCCTTTGTGTTCATGCCAATGTTATGTAATAATGCACGGACTCTGGGTATTTAGGGTCGAGGCGTTACACATTATCAAATGGAGAAGGTAATATGGGGGAATCTATTTCACTATTGGGGTGAGATTGGATAGGAGAAGATAAATTATCATCCCTAGCTACTCGAGATGTGGCAGATAGATTTCAAAGATGATTATCTTTTAGATTTTCACTAGGGATAGAAGTGGATCTGACCTCTTGGGTCATTTTTATCACCTAAATTATATTTATGTGGAGCACATAGTTTATTTTAAGCATACTTTGATGAGTTAAAATTGTAATACTCAAACCTTTTGGGGGATGAAACTTGTATATTGTAATCTTTCATTGGAAATTTCCCTCCATTTTTTGTAATATGCTTCAGCATATGTGTCTCTAGAAGCCTCGATGGGGGAATTATAACCATATAGTACACTGAAATTTCCATTGATGGGGTACTTAAGACATTGATGGAATATTGAAGGTACCTCCATGTTCTTGGGGAGCTAGGGCCTTCCAAGAAGGACATTATATGTGGTGTCTCTATGTATAAACATAATCTCAGTATCAAATGAGAGGTCCCCAAACTATGCTTCAAGTTTGATCTTCCCAATAGGTCTTTTATCATCCTTATTATACCATTTAATGGTTATTATTATGGGATACAATTCCCCTTCTACATATTAGAAATTCCATATCATTCAAACTATTATTTGTTTGATCTTGGAACCTTTATCAATTAGATCTATTTAAACATAAAGACTATTGAGTCTGTCCAAATCATATTGTGGCCTAATATTCCTTTGGATGACCTCTTCCAAATCATGGCTAGTGAATGAGATAGAGACATATAATTATATAAAAATGGTCTCCACTCGATAAACATTGACTGCATCAACTTTTATCTCAAATTCCAATGGTATCCAAAGGTATTCAACAATTTCCTACCAAAGTGATTTTGAAATAGTGATCACATCAAGGATTAAGAGTTTGGTGAGGAATATTAGTAGATATTTCAAAAATTATTACTTTTTTGGAGGTAAGAACATCACGATGTGGTTTTCTCTTGGACAAGTGGCTCAGGAGCCAAGGTATTTATGGTGGAAGGGCTTGATTATTGTGCATAAGTCAATGGAGTATCTAATGATAGTGGAGTAGGTTGCACTAGACTTCTATTATTCCTAGGTTAATCATATAATGGAACCCCTAATAGGATATCATGCACGAAAACTAGGTGAAAACAAATCCAGAAGGTTTCTAAAACACCTCCCTGCCTCTTTTGAGCCTACTATATCACTTTACCACGAGTCTATACTGCATATAAGTTCTCCATTGGGACATGAATGGACAACTGGGTTTGACCATGTCAGTGATGTACTGTGTATCCTTGGTTCATATAAATGTGGTATCATGTTCCCCAATTTTGAGCAGGAAACACATATTATGAGACATATTCATCTTCAAAGAAACTGTTATCCAACTGTATCATGTGGATAGAACCAAATATTATCTCTTTAGTGAAGTTGAAATCTATTTATTGTGGAGATTACCACGATGTGGATGTTGTAGGGAAGAAATCTTCAAGAGTAAGAGATTTAATTGGAGTTTAATATGACTCATACCCTTCTATTTATTCATTTTTTTCATGGTCACACACAACTTTGAGAGGTATATTTGATGTCTCTTTCTTAGGTGGTGAAGATATTTTAGGTCTGTGAATATATGAATTCAGGGTAGAATGATCTTGGGAACCTAATTTTTGATTCATCTAGATATTGACCTTCCACTCATCACCTAATGGAGCCTCCTTCCAAAATCCTTCTTATTCTTAATAGGAAATAGTTATGTAGGCCACCTTATTTAATGAGTTATCTAACACAACCTATCCATAATTAACCATTCCTTAAGGTATGTCTCTAAAGATGAAGCAGAGCTAGATATCATGACCCAACATTATGTGTGAAGGGTAGAATTTAGGATGGTCGGTGAGGTTGAGATCATGGGGATTCATGGGATGCAGTACAATGTTCATCTTATTACTCATTGGTGATAAGAAATAGTTGGGGAATGTTTCATTTTAGAAGGAGTATTCATAATTTATTAGTTCATAAAATCATAGGCAACCCTAATTTCTCTTTGTTCTAGCCGAGGGAGATTCTATGGTTGGCACTACACGATAGGAGTTTCTGGCTGGTTAGATAATTTCCTAGGTTCATCTATGGGAACTAATACTAGCTTGAGAGTTAAATCTTTTATTTTTTACTTTTCCAGTCATTTTCCCATATGTTGTGGAAATGAGTCGAGTTTTGGATCTAGTTTTCTGAATGGATTCATCAAGATGTTGTGCCATTTCTGTGAACTCACAGAACCCACCTGGATCCTTCATTGGGATCAGGGGTGTTTGAAACTCATCTTGATGATTTTTAGCAAAAATTTACAGTAGTTGTTCCTTCAATAGAGGGGTTCTGAGTGAGTAGGTTAAACTGTTACACATGGTTATAATGTTAGAAAACCTATCATTCTCAAGTTATTTTTATTTTATCAAGTCAATGATTGATTTTTCCCTCAACATGAAGATGAATTGATAAAAAAATTGGAAATCAAGGTCTTCCCATCATGTAATGGATCCAGACAGTAGGATATTGTACTATAAAAATGTTGTCCCTATCAGAGTCTGTACAAAAAACCTCATCGTTTTTTCTCCTATTTATCTTAAGGGACCACCATAAACCTACATAATTATAAAAAGTGTGTGAGTTGCTATTCAGGATCACCTGAACCATTAATATTAAAGAAGCTAGTATTTCTTAAATTGGGTTGAGTTAAAGTTTCATCCTCCCATTTAGGATATGGCTTCCTCTCAGCCTGTACTGGTAAACATTGACCTTTCATGGACTCCATTCATGTATGCAGGGACTTGATGATTTTAAAAAGCTGATGGGGAACTACTATTTGAACAATCTCCCTTATACAGTGAGTGGGTGAGTTCCAATGAGGTGGAACCACTTTAGTATCCCATTTATTCTTGATTCTTACTAAGACTAAATGATTTCCATGGCTAGGGAGAGGTTTTTTGTTAAATAGAAGGATGTCGCAATCATTTTGGACTTCCTCATTTATGTATACTGGATACCTAGATCTGGAGCCAATCTAGTGCTCAGATACCTCTCTCCCTAGAATATTAGCTATGAGAAGGAGAATATTCACCTCTTCCTAAAGACAATACCCAGTGATAATATTTCCCTAGAGTTTCTATTCATTGATTCATCTGAGAGTTTTTCTCTCACTCTCATATTGTGATAATTGTTCCTATGTGGAAGGAAATTCAACTCTTCTAGGTGTTTTTTCGGAGGAATTCATACCTTTCCCTTTTTCTATAGTGGTATTCAGCTAAAGAGCGGGAAATTATTATTTAGATGTTCCATATTTTGGAGCCTTATCTCGTTCTAGGTGCATGTTGCCTCAGTTGGTGCATCCAAATCACCCTCCTCAAATGGTACATTTTCCATGTTCTAGCCCCCTACATTTTTATCGTGATTAATTTCCATCATGTTCAAAGTGAATAGATTAAAATAGACATATAAATTAATGGTTTTTGTGCCATTAATTTCAGTGCAACTAAATGATTTTTTACTACTTTCATATAGGTCATTATTCAAGCACTTTTCTATATTGGACCATTTTTTTCTTATGACCATAGCATGGTCTAATTTTATTTGTTGTACGCTCCTCCCATCTTGTTCATTGACTAGTGACCTTGAGGGAGTTTCTAGTCATGGTTACTGAGTGGGCCCTGACCATTAGAGGTTTTTCATGCATTAGGAGGGAAAGGTGTGATGTTGACAATTGAGTTTTCCATCCCAACCTACAGAAGAATTATTATCTCTTTATGATGATGATTGTGAAAATGTACCCTTCCCTATGGGATGGAGGTTATTCAGGAATACAATTAGAATTGATTGTTTCTATTGTCCGTGTAAAAATGATTCTAGTATGGGATTTGATTATTCCTAGGATAAGAATGAATATATAAATTACCCTAACCTATCATGGTGGGGTTGACCTAGAATAACCATTTATTTCCTAAGGACCCCCTTAGGGGATGGTGATCATGGTGATGGTGATTCAGATATAAATCCGTCCAGCTCACTAGGCTCGGGTTTATTTGCAGTTATTGTTGATGTGACCAAATATCTCTCAAGAATTGAAAAAATAAGAGGTAGAGGTGGTGGAAGATATTCCCCCAGTCCAGTGATCTAGGTCCACTTCTAGATGAATGATATGGTAGCTGATATTGCAGCACCTTTTGTGTGGAATAGCAATACTCATGTGGGAGCAGGGTGAGATAGAAGCCCATGATGTGAATCATTCATCACAGGAATTTTTCCTCTTGATCGCAAATTCATATTCCATGTCTAAAATAAATTCTTATTTCAATTAGGCCGTGGCTGATGTCATGTAGGCTATCATCTCCCTACATTCATGAATTCTGGGAACCATTTAATTGGGGGAATTCTATTGTAGTGATTAACTGGCCCAAGAATTAACTGATCCCATGATTTCTCTAGAGGCTATGACATTACAAGATTCTATATCTGATGGGTTCTATTATTTCATGTGTGTAAAAAATATAACTCTTCATTATCTCCCCTACTCAAATATATATTCATTGCGTTGCTTTGAAGATCATTTACTGAAGGGTTGTGATGTGATGGTGGAAATCGTGATTCTTTTAGGTGTTGTTCTTTTTTGGTTTTTGGATTCCGGGTCGTGGAGACAGTAGACAAATCTAGCTGAAAATAGAGTATCTTGATGGTTTGAAGGTGAATCTCATATCCTAGATAATGGAGGATTCTATCCCTTAATAAATAATGAGTGATTCATGAATTTTTGAATAGATAAATCTTGGAATCCTTTTGTAGCTCATTAGGGATCTCATAGTCAGAAGTATAGAGGGGCCAGAACATGATTGGGAGGTTCTTTTCCTCTAACTCTCTCTATATGTCAATGTTGACCTCTTCTTCATCAGACTGACACACCACTATTTGGTGAAACCATAGAATATTATTATGAGGGTATCATACTGAATGGAGTGGATTACTACTTGATGTTTTTGGGGAACTATATGTGGTTGACCTCGTGGTTTTGAGAACCTTTTTTCCGATGCATTCATCTGGGCATGTGCGCATCTGTCTGATTCAAGGATGACAGCGCTGTTTGGCACCCCGCATTCCCACTTTACAAAGGTGGGCGACATCCTTCACTTATTCAGGGACGTCTTCTCCTTGATCGAAATGGGATAATGGGATGTCGGTTCTTTATTTCATGGATTCCTCCTCTAAACTCGTCACCTAGTCGAGGTCTCCCTTATAAAATTAATACGTTGTTTGTGAAACTCTTCCCAGTGCCATATCTTCATGGACATTGGATAATTATGCTAATTAGGTTAAGAAATTCCAAAGGGCCCAGTCAGGGCAAGAACCTTCAGTCAGGGGAGTAGTCACATAGGGCATCAGTGGCGTGTCTGGACACTGGAGCACTAGCGCGTCTGGGTTTCTTCCCTATATAATAGGGCTTCTTTATGGCGTGAAATTCTGAGGTATCCCACATCGAATTAATGTAATCGTATGCCCTATGCATGTCTATGAGGTTTTCCTCAGCTTACCATATTTAACATAGGGTATCCCATGAGTTTAATGCCTAATAGAGACAGATCAGACTGATCATAGAACTGACTAGAGGGGATCAGATGAGTGTGACCCTTAGAGGGTATAGTGGTGTAGGGGGGTGATTTGACATGACCTTAATGGGATGTGGCATCCCAGGTAATAATCAAGATGGATGCTGCAGGTTTAAGTGAAGTGGGTGGTGAATGAGATGGAACCGACATGAGGATGAAAATTGATGTTGGACTTGAGCCTCAAAGAGACTTCCTATGTATCCCCATTGCAGGGAGTCAAAGTCCACATAGATAAGAGTTGGGAACCAACATGAAGATGGTCGGAACCAATGGTATAATGGGCTTGAAACTCATGGAGGCTTCTTATGTACCATTCCTTGGAAAGGATCAATGTTCACATAGATTAGGATGGGTTTATGAGAACTGATATGAAGGTGGTTGGAACCAAATGTGTGATGGGACTGAACCTCAGGGAGGCTTCCTACGTACCTTAACATAGCAAGGATCAATGTCCACATAGTTAGGGAGAAAAAAAAGGTGAATGGGATTGAACCTCATGGAGGCTTCCTACGTACTTTACCTTATCAAGGATGAAATTCCACATAGTTCAAGATGGTGTAGGAACTTTCTGAACCGATGTGAAGTGGTTGGGACCAAGGGTTGTTGGGCTTGAACCTCGGGTAGACTTCCTACGTACCTTTCCTTAATAAGGATCAATGTCAACATAGTTCGTACTGTGGACTTGTGGATTATGATTTGAGGCATCCCGAAGAAGAGATGAGTTGGTCTGATGCCACTAGGATGGACCAAATATGTGGTTCCCAAAAAAGGTGATTACAACGGCTTACCGCTAATTGTGGAACACAACGACTTACTTCTTCCTATGGCACAATTAATTTCCACTGATTGGGGTAACAATGGCTTACCGCTGGATGGGAAACAATGGATTACCGCTAATTAGGGGTGAATTTAGCTTAACGTCATGTGGGACGAGGGTGGACAGACGTGATGTGACCGAGACTGATGGTTGTTGGGATTGAACCTCGTGGAGGCTTCCTATGTACCTTACCTTGGCATGGATCAATGTCCATTTACTTCAGGATGGGGGTTGGTGAACCGACGTGAATAAGGACCTGGGGTTTAGGTGGATGGTGGGCTTTAACCTCATGGAGGCTTCCGACATACCTTATCTTAGCAAGGATCAATGTCCATGTCGTTCAAGAGGGCATATTGGTGCACCGACATGAAGATGGTCAGGACCAATGGTTGGTGGGATTGAACATCAGGGAGGCTTCCTACAAACCTTTCCTTCGCAGAGATCAAAGTCCATGTAGATTAGGAGGGAATATTGGTTCACTAAATTGATGATGGTCGGGACCAATGGATGGTGGGCTTGATCCTCAGGGAGGCATCCTACATACCTTGCCTTGGCAAAGATAAAAGTCCACATAGTGTAGCAGGTAATATTGCTGCATCGACTTAATGATGGTCAGGACCAATGGATGGTGGGATTGAACCTTAGGAAAGCTTTCTACATACCTTACCCTTGAAAAGATCTAAGTCCATGTAGTTCCGAATGGGGGCATTGGTGCACCGAATTGAATATGGTTGGTACCAATGGTTGGTGAGCATGAACTTCGGTGAGGTATCCAATGTACCTTACCATGGCAAGGATCAATGTCCCCATAGTTCGAGAGGCGACATGGGGTTTACATTATAGAATTTAGAAAGTGAATTCCATGGTCGGTGCTTACTATAAGCCCACATGAGTCATGATCAGTTCGAGAAACAAGAGGCACTAGAGACCTAATGATCACATCGTTAAAGGTACATCTGTGGGATGTTGAATGGGTTTTATGCGCTGTATGTGAACCAAAGAAGAAACAGGGTCTTACTTGTGGTTAGCAGCCCAGGGAGATGAAGATTGCGACTTAATCCAGGATGGAATCCCAATAGAGACAAAGCTGGTCTCGCTTGTCGTTGATTGAAGTTATATGCATCCCAAATTAATTAACTGTTCTTAGAACTTTAGTATATCATAATTTCGGTGTCGATCCATAGGGAACTGTGGCTTGCATGAATTCAATTGATTTAATACTTAAATAGGTGAAGTAAGAAAAATTTAGAAACGATTGGGTTGATTTTGGGTTTTGATTGAAACTAAAATTGATTTACTTTGAAGAATGGATACAGATTGAAAGAAAACAACGGGTAGATTTAAAGAGTTCTTATAAATGGAAATAAAAGAAGTGTTATGGCTGTGGTGAATAATGAGTTCTTATGTAGATTGTTTAAATGGTTGTGTTGTTCATAATAATTCAATCATTCAGGATTTCATTTTGTTACAAGATTTCCTTGGTCTAGTTCCTCTTGTTTGGAATTAGAGCAGCCGACTCCTTCGTCTAGGTGTCAATGTCCTTAATTATTTATTACGTCCAGTCCATTATTTGAATCAGTGAAAACCTTCTAATGGTCATGGATGTTTTCACCATTACTTTTCTTTTGTATCACTGAGAATCCTTCCCTTGGTCCGGCTAAGAATTATCAATTATATTAGATAGTGGTTTAAGAAGAGTAAGATGAATTATAACGATTCCAACACAACTATATAAAAGCACATACAAATTATGACCCCATAATCCATATCCCCAACACGAGGGGTTTAGTTACACATAGAATTTAGGAGAGAAATGACACACGTGACACCTGACGGATTCATCGTGTAGGCTTTGAGGTAGAGTATCGGAAAGTGGAATGGCAGAGTGACGATAGTAGCTTCAGGAATGGTGATAGTAGAGCTTCTCTTTCCTCTAAATGGTTCTGAACTCCCAAATCCATAGGCCAAGGCCTCATTTTATAGAAAAAAAAGTACACAACGTGTATAGAAAGTACATACCGTGTACTTTTCTTCAACGCATTTTGGTGCCAGTTTCTCCACTAGCAGGTGGCCGAGAACGCCATTTTTGACTTTTGAACACGGTGCCGCCTGCAAGTTGAGTGTACACGACATGTAGAGCTGCCATACACAGCGTGTAGTATCAATATTTTGGCCGCCATCCCCTTCTAGAATAGCAGGCACGGTGTGTAAAAGTTCAAACACGTCGTGTCTTCATCAACGGCCACATGGGCGTGTGGACTTGTCTTTGGCAACCACCGCTTCTAGGAAGTAGTACACAACGTGTAGTGCCGCCACACATGGCGTGTATCTTCTACCTGGTGACATGGGCGTGTACTCCCTCCTTCGGTCCGTGTCCCTGCCTGGATGTACACGGCGTGTATAAAAGTACACGCCGTGTAGTTTCAAAATTTCACATGCATCCCTTGATTCCTGTATTTAGCCAGAAAGCTCTTGAAAGTAAACAAAATCACCAAAATCAAATAATATGTTCATAAAACAACATATATTTGATGAAAACTTGTTTTTATCTTCAATTATGTATATGGAAATGTACACACAAATTGGTTGCATCAAATTACCCCATACTTAGTATTTTTCTTGCCCTCAAGAAAAATCTCAACATCTAATTAAGAGAGCCTATACATTAAAAGCAAGTCATTTAATTAATCAAACGTATAACTGATAAAGTTACTAAGGAAAAATTATGAAAGGAACAAACAAATTCAATTCATAAGATATTAAAATCATGACTCATATATAATGTAATTAACTACTCTCATCCTCTTTCAACACATTTTTCAACCTTTCAAAAATAAGCATTCCACTTGATAATTTAACTTACCAGTTAAAATTACACTCCACACTCAAGATGTTTTTAATCAAAGTTATTCTCAATCCAAGGTATATACACTCTATCCATATTTTTGCAAGATATCTTTTTCTCTACTTCAGAAAAATTTAATTACAGAAATAATGAGGGCTTTATCAATAAGGTTCAGATGTTTCTGTGGCTAAGGGTTGGTAGGTTCAGATGTGAAAATAAATTCTGAGGCTTGAAAAAAAGAATTTCTAATTCCTTTAAACAACATCGCATGATATTAAAAGTAAAGATCATTGAAAATACATCCTTCAAAAGCTCAGTCAAATGCTGTTGTAATCGTCACCATCTTCCTTAGGCAAGTAGGGTTCATGGGTAAATAAGCATAAGGTCCCCTTGTTGTTTGTTTTTTTTAACAACAAAACACAAGGGCATCCCTTATGAATACAATGAGTAGATGTTTGGAACCCATTCTGCCCCAAATAATCAAGAGGCACTCCCCAACACTTTATTTCAGGGCTGTACATAAAAATATGACATGTATTGCCAACTCCCTCTTTAAAGCTTAAATTAATAATCATTCAATGTTTAAAAAGAAATAGGGTAGGAAGGGAAATAGTCTTGAAATGTGTCTTCCTATAAAAGATTTTCATGGCTTTTATGGGCTTAACAAAGATTAAATGTAGGGTAGGTCTCATGATAAAGGGGTTGAAACAATCTAATCCCTCAATCATGTTAATGTAATTCAACAATTTCTTCATGTTTCGAAGAGAAAAATTTGCAAATTCTGGTAGTGATGCATATCCAAATAATCTCTCAAGAAAGAGGGTATTAGAAAAGAAATACGAAAAATGGTTTAGAATATCTCTCAGTAGTGGAAAAATAATAAAGGGACAATCAGGTCATGACATGCATATAAATGGTTATCCGAATTAACGTAATTTAATCAAGGATGAAAGGTTACAATTGAAACTATATCAGCAATAATTTTAAAATACATAAAAACTAAAAAGCATGTAACCTTTTCAAAAGTTACTACTGATAACTCTAGCATTTATTATATTGATTAACCAAAATTGCGTTACATTTTCAAATATAGAGTTTAATAATGGTGTCTCCTAGATTAGTTTAAGGAAAAAGACTAAGGTGAAAGATATAGATGCTGCCCAACACTTAATACTGGACATGGTCCACAAAGAGCAACAGAAAGGTAAAGGGTGGGCAACGGGGTGAAATGGGGGACAAAATGAGGGAAAGCAGTGGAAGAAGTAAATCCAAAAAAATAGAATGAAAATAGAAATGAAAAAATACTCCCCTCATGAAAAGTGATGCCCAAGGCGCTCCATGTCCGTACCTTTGACTGTCGATAAAAAAGAGAACTAAAACATGCATAACATCACAGCACAGAAAATGAAAGAAGAGATATATAAGATAAAGGAAAATGTCACTATCATGGGGCCACCTCAGGGGTGGAATCATCTTATACATAATCGGCCGGTAGAGATGGTGCAGGAGGCATGGAAGGGTGAGGCTCTGACTCGGTATCGGGAGGGTTAGCTGAAGAAGTAGTAGCTGCATGTGCTAGACTCGGTATCAGAAACACAGTAGTAGGCCCTGGCCCGACATAAGTGGCAGCAGCAGAGCTCACCGTAGTCATCAGAATGGAATTGGTGGCCGGCGTAGGAGACAGCGGTGGAGCAGCATCAGAAGGGCCAGGAACGGAGGCAGAGGCTGGTGGCAGAGGCAGTGGAACACCAAGATGCTGCGAAATATTCACCAACAGATGCTCCATCCGGTCCTCACGGCCGTCCAGACGAATCAAATTTCATGCAATGGTGTCCTGGCGGCTGATGATACGGGCTAACTTCTGCTCCATCGTGGCTAGGCGGAGGGAAAGGGTCGGATCGACCGAGGGTGAGGGGGTAGGTGGGATGGGGGATGGGATAGAAGAAGTAAGTTCAGATGAAGTGGGGTCAGTAGGAGGTGGGTGAGGTGGAGAAGTAGGAGGGGGTGGGGAAGGAGGAGCGGGGTCAGCAGCTGGGGCAGGGTCAGCAGGTGGCGGGGCTCGAGCCTGAGCAAGGATGTAGGCACCCCCATGATTCTAGACTAATCCCATGCGAATGAGCATGAGGAAGTCCATCCTCTGGGGTGAACCTATCAAGTCATGAGGTAATGAGGGTTCTAATACCCCCAAGTGGTGGTCAAGACAGGTGGTGTAAAACCTGCCGTTCAGGTTGCCCTGACGGCCGGTAAACATGGAGTGGAAATAGGAGGCGGCAAGATAGGGGAGGTCCGGGTAGGAATTTCGGATGACACAGGTAAGAAGCTCCATGTCACGGTCGGTCACGACCCCCATATCCTCATGGTGGTGAAAAAGGATGGCGCTGAAGCACAAGTGGGTGAAGCGAAGGAAAGGGTTGGCTATAAGAGTGCTCTTCTGGGAAGTGGTGGAGTACCGGTGGTCAGGCCCAGTGATCTCCCGCCACATGGAAATAAGGTCAGAGTGCTCAAGCCGGGTCAAGTCAGAAACGAGGGATGGTGTGATAGGATGGGGGTAGAAGCCACACCCTCGGCCAAACTCTGTCATCGTCAGAGAAAAATGTCGGCCGCCTAGCCAGAATCTAACTACTAGCACCGCATCGCCAGGTGTCTCTCGATACTCCGCTCCATCAAACTAAATGGAGGCCGCAAACTCCAAAAATAAATCTCGAAACACTGGAGTACTGACCTGGAAAATCTTGAGGAGTGCGGTGTGCCCGAGAAGTACCTCCAACTCCTCCCAAATACCGAACCGCTGCGGAATGCTGCTGTCAAGTTACCAACCGCTCAATGGTATCGGCCGACGAGAGAAGTGTCTGATCCTATCGTTTGCGAGGTCAGTGACCGGGAATAACTTGCAGGGATAGGGAGCACCTACAGGTCCCGGCCCAGGTGCTAGTGCAGCTGCAACATCTACCTCTGGAGGTGGATCCACCGAAGAAGAAGTTTGCTCGGTGGAAGGTGTGTTCGAAGAGGGACCAACTGTAGAGGATGATGGTACAATGAAAGTTGCAGCTGGTGCAGAAAAAGTAGGCCCCACCTCATCTGAGGGAGTGAGTGGCGGCAGAATGGCCAACGGAGGGGGCTCAAAGACCGGAGCGTCGGTGTCCGACTGCGTAGGTGGTTGGAGTCAGATCCGACGATAGCTGGACCTCTCACCCTCGGTGGCGGAGGCTGGCCACTTCCCGCGGGAAGGATCATGATCTTCCATATCCTGAAATATAAAGAAAAAGAAAAAGAAACAAAAGAAAAAGAAAAAGGATGAAAATAAAACAAAGAAAATGTAAGAAAACTGAAAAAATAAATGTACACAGCGTGTACTCCAGAGTACACGGCGTGTAGTCGGAAATGGAGAGTATCCTGTGTTCTCTGGAGAGACATGTCGAGGGTGGAAAGAGACCATGTAATAGGACACGGCGTGTACCAAATATACACGTCGTGTTCACATCAAAGTGCAGGTGGTCATGTAATAAAAAGGACACAACCATGTTTCTATCAGTTCTAAGAAAACAATACACGTTTTGTAAGTACAAGCCCTGGCGTGTATTTCACATGAAGAACATGGCCGTGTAGAGGGGGAGACACGGGCCGGCTACAGATATAAACGACACAGCGTGTACCGAACATACATGCCATGTTCTGGAACATGGGGTGACAGACCGTGTTATGTGCCACACACGAAGGGGCCAAAGGAAATGGTCAACACGGTGTGTACCGAACATACACACTGTGTACATTCAAATTTCAAAATATATTGTGTGTGGCCATGTACATATGTACACGGAGTGTGTTCATCATATCATGGCCGTGTACAGTCGGAATATGAATGGTTGGCCGATCTGATTAACACCCTAATCAATTCTAAAAACATGAAATAGAGGGTGCAGAACGGCTTACCTGGACTGAGGATCACAATGTGAGAAGAATCAGAACGCGAAACGCCCCAAATCGACGGATCTGGAAAAGGGGGTTCAGATGGTGTTCGGGAGAAGAAACAGGAAGAATGGGAACAATTGGGAGGTCGTGCGACACGGCCTCAAGCCGGGTGGCCCGTGGCTTATATAGCCGTGGTACACGGCGTGTATATTTGGTACACGCTGTGTATCCCGATTTTTTTTGAATTAGTACATATAATTATTATAGTTAAATATATAATACTTATTATTAATATTTAAAAAAAAGATATATTGACATATTCTATTATACATAAATCTACACATGACGTATATCGGGAAATAAACGCTGTGTATTTTAAAATAAGAAAAAGAGTAGTACAACCTTTGGTCTGGTGCTTGGGGTGGGATTTGAACCGGCGATCGGCCGATTTGAACGGATGCCCTCACCCACTGGAGCAATGGTTGTTCTGCTGTTCATATTTATTTTATACATATATTTATTCTATACATCCTATACACATAGAATGAAATAAAAGCACGGCATGTGGTTTTTAATTTAGGAAAGGAAGGGGTGAAGCGGAGAGATTAGCGCGATTCGAAACTGGGTCTTGTGAAACTTGTGTTGAGACTTTCCCAATCCGCCAACTTCACCCGCATGTAATTTCTTAACATTAAAATGGTTTTCATTTATATTTGAAAAATCATGGCGCACACGGAGTATATTGGAGTACATGTCTTGTGGTTTTATTAAAAGAACAAATGGTGGAAATGGGATGGTTGTCTGGATTCGAACCCAGGTCTTTTGAAACCGGATTACGATTCTAGCCAACCGGCCCATACCCACCATGGGTTTTATTAAACACATTTATATATATAGATTAAAAATACCACACACGTCGTGTAATTAAAAGGAGGAACCCCGTGCCGAAGGTAGGTCAGGAGGATTCGAACCGAGGATGGCATGAATAAACTCCAGTGACATTTCCATCGGCACCGGCATCATCCTTGGTTATTTATTTGTTATTGTATAGATTTATACTATTATGTTCATAAATTATAAAGGTTTAGTACATGTCGTGTATATAAGTGGGACACGGCGTGTATCCTCTAGGTTGCCTCCCAGGAAGCGCCTTTGTTTTAGGTCGTTGGCTCAACCTACTTACCTTGCTTACTTGAGGAGTATGGTGGACACCGTTCCCACCGTGTTATCTGTAGGATGGTAAGCTTTCAAGCGCTGCCCGTTTTCCTTGAATGGTTGACCATCTTCTCCAGAAATTTCTACCGCTCCGTGATGGAATACGCGGATAACGTGGAATGGTCCAGACCAGCGTGACTTTAACATCCCTGGAAATAAGCGAAGACGAGAATTAAAGAGAAGTACCTGATCACCGGGTTGGAACGATTTTCGTGATATCATCCGGTCATGAATGACTCTTGTATTATCCTTGTAAAAATTGGAATTCTCATATGCCTCTAATAGGATCTCATTTAGTTCCGACATTTGGAACTTCCGTTTCTCGTCAGTTGCCTTTAGATCAAAATTTAGGGCTTTGATAGCCCAGTAGGCTATGTGTTCCAATTCTACTGGAAAATGGAAGGGATTGACATAGACGACGCGGAACAGGGAAATTACTAGTGGTATTTTGAAAGCAGTATGATATGCCCAAAAGGAATCATCTAACTTCTTGGAATATTCTTTTAGTGAACTGTTCACTGTTTTTTCCAGGATCTGCTTGAGCTCACGATTGGAGAGCTCTACCTGTCCACTAGACTGGGGATGATATGGTGTCCCCATTTGATAATTTACTCCATACTTCAACAGTATTCCTCTCATAAGTGTGTTGTCGAAGTGGGACCCTCTATCCCTGATCAGTACTCGTGGAACTCCAAAACTGCTAAAAATATTTTTCTTCAAGAAATTTATGACTACCTTGGCTGTGTCTTGAGATGTAGCAATAGCTTCCACCCATTTGGAGACGTAGTCGACGCAGACCAGGATGTAAGTGTTCCCAAAAGATGAGGGAAAAGGACCCATGAAATCTATGCCCCATACGTCAAAAATCTCGAACTCTAGGATGGGGTGCGGAGGCATCTCGGCTCTACTTCCCACATTACCCATCCTCTGGCAACGATCACAACAGGAAACAAAGTCCCGGGCATCTCTATGCATGGTGGGCTAGAAAAAGCCAGACTACATGATCTTAGCTTTGGTATGGTCTGGCCCATTATGTAGTAATACTGGTGAGGCGTGACAGAACTCTAGGACATCGTGAACTTCATTCTCTGGGATGCAATGGTGGATCACTCCATCTGCACAGGATCAGAATAGCATAGGATCCTCCCAGAAGTACCTTTTCACATTAGATAAAAATCTTTTCCTTTGCTGGAATGAGAGGTCGGGGTGAACAACAACTCTAACCAGAAATTTAGCGATATTAGCATACCATGGTCGAGGTGTTTCATTGATCAAAAAGAGGTGCTCATCAAGAAAATCCTCACTGATCTCCTGATCTTCTTCCTTCTCCAAGTAAGGCAGCTCGAGGCGGGAGAGATGGTCAGCAATGAAGTTCTCACTCCGTTTCTTACCCTGGATCTCAAGATCAAATTCTTGTTGGAGGAGTACCCAGCGGATCAATTGGGGCTTCGCGTCTTTCTTGTTGAGTAGGTACTTTAGTGCTGCATGGTCAGTATAAACAATAACATTAGACAACACTAAGTAAGAACAAAACCTGTCAAATGAAAAAAACACTGCGAGCATCTCCTTTTCTGTGGTGGTGTAGTTAATTTGTGCCTCGTTGATCGTCCTGCTGGAATAATAGATAGGTTGGAAAATCCGGTCAAGTCATTGTCCCAAGACAGCTCCCACTGCGTAGTCGCTCGCATCGCACATCACCTCAAATTGTTCCTCCCAGTTGGGAGAAATCATAACTGGAGCTTCCACAAGACACTACATTAGATGCTCAAAACATCTGACACAATGGTCATCAAACTCAATTATGGCATCCTTGGTTAGAAGATTGGTGAGGGGTTGGGCTATTTTGGAAATGTCGCAGACAAAACACCTGTAAAATCCCGCATGCCCCATGAAGTTGCGGATGGCGTGGACAGAAGTCGGTATTGGTAGTCGTGAAATGACTTCAATCATCACCAGGTCCAACTCTATCCCCTTCACTGAAATTCTGTGGCCAAGCACTATGCCACTTTGCACCATGAAATTACACTTTTCCCAGTTCAAGACTAGGTTAGTGTGCTCACATCATTCCAAAACAAGCTCTAGGTGTCGTAAAAAAATGGTAAATGATTTTCCATAAATGGAAAAATCATTCATGAATACCTCCAGGATTCATTCCGCCATGTCATGGAAGATGGCCAGCATACACTGCTAGAAGGTGGCGGGGGCATTACACATGCCTAAAGACTTTCTTCGATAAGAAAATGTACCGTAGGGGCAAGTGAATGTGCTCTTTTCCGGATCCTCTGGAGCAATGGAGATTTGGTTGTAACCGGAAAAACCGTCGAGGAAGCAATAGAAGTTGTGCCCTGCTAGCCTCTCTAGAATTTGATCCATGAATGGCAAGGGGATGTGATCCTTTCTTGTTTCATCGTTTAACTTCCGATAATCCACACAGAATCGCCAGCCTGTGATAGTGCGTGTAGGGATGATATCGTTCTTTTCATTTGAAATCACAGTGATACCCCCCTTTTTGGGTACCACATGTAGAGGACTCACCCACGGACTATCCGAGATGGGATAGATGATGCCTACATCTAATAATTTTATCACCTAATTCTTTACAACTTACTTCATGGGAGGATTCAAGCACTGATGTGGTTGCCGAGATTGCTTGGAACGCTCTTCAAGTAACACCTTGTGAGTGAAAATGGTAGGGATAATGCCCTTCAGATTAGCGACTGCCCACCAAATAGCATGCTTCCTCTGTTTGATAACCTTCAGAAGTGCATCTTCCTGCTCCTGTGGTAATTCTGCATTAATTATAACAAGCAATGATTGATTGGGTCCTAAATACCCATACTTGAGAGATGATGGAAGAGGCTTCAGTTCGAGTTCAGGTGCCTTTAAAATCAAAGGCACAAGTGGCTACACCTTGTTCCATTCCAAACTATCAAGAACAACTGCATGCTTCCAATAGTGGCCGCCCTGGCCTTCTATGAATTGTATGTCTTCTGGTGCTTCTTCTAATAGAATATCTGGATCAATTAAATTATTCAAAATAAAAGAACATACCAGTTTATCCCCATTGTCTCTAAAATGATTAAACATCGTGGACACTGCATAACAGTCCTCATGCTCTGACAAGGATGCATGTTTGACAGCTTTGAGGACATTATAGGAAACTCTTTCATCACCTACCTGAAAAATAAGCTCCCCTTGGTGCACATCAATCAGTACCTTCCCAGTTGCCACGAAAGGTCTTCCAAGTATAATAAGTGCTTTATTTTAATCCCCCTTGTCGAGGATGATGAAATCAATAGGGATAATCAGCCTACCCACCTTAACCAGTATGTCCTCTAGTATTCCCTTTAGGTGCTTGATGGATCGATCAGCAATTTGAAGGGAGACGCGGGTAGGCTTGAGCTCGTGGATTCCCAACTTCTTGAAAACTCTGAGGGGCATGAGGTTCACCCTGGCCCCTAAGTTGTAGATGGCCTTCCCAAACTCGCAGGATCCAATAGTACAAGGAATGGTGAAACTACCTGGATCTTGGAGTTTGGGAGGAATGGAATGTTGAACCACCGCGGAGCACTCCTTCGTTAGTGCAATAACGCCCAAATCCTCCATCTTCCTCTTATTCAAGAGGATTTCATTCACGAATTTGGTGTATGTTGGCATTTTTTTCAGGGCCTCCGCAAATGGTATGTTGATATGTAACTTCTTGAAAACATCCATGAATTTTCTGAATTGGTGGTCCAGCTTCCTCTGCTTCAATCTTTCCAGAAAGGGTAAGGTAGGCTTGAATGGTTGGATTACTTCCTTTTCTTTATTTTGTAAAGCCTCCTTCTGTAGTCTTTTGGATGAGGAGGGGTCGGTATAGGTACCTTTTTTATCAACAGTGGGTGTGGATGCACCTTGCTGTACTGATTGGTTCTAGTGGAGCTCTTTTCCACTCCGGAGCATGATATCATTGGCCTCCTCCCTTGGGTTCTTTTCAGTGTTCCCCGGTAGTGTACCTGGATGCCTCCCTGAGAGTTGATTTGCCAGCTGGACAATCCGATTCTCCAAGCCTCGAATCGAAGCTTTCGGATTCTTGAACCAAGTCTCAGCAGTAGATATGAATTTAGTCATCAGATCCTCTAACCTTCAGGTGTTCTCTAGCTGAGGTGGTTGTTGAGCCAGTAGAGAAGGTGGCTATTGTGGCTACTGTGGACGAGGGTTTTGATACCCTTGTTGCTGATAAGGACCCTTTTGGGGTTGTTGTGGCCTTTGAATTGGTTCTGATATATAGGCTGGTTGTAGTTGAGTGGTCGCTAGGGCGGAGGATTCTGCTATTGTTGGCCCCAACCTGTGTTCTGTAGATCTCACCATGTCGGGTTCTGGTACTCCTGGTACTATTTGGGCCCTCGATTTTGGGAAACATAACTCACCTCTCTTGTCGAGGGGCCTCCTGGGCATTCTCCCATGATGTGGTTATCACCACAGTCGCCACATGCTGGATGGTTCGCCACATGAACTTGAGATGATCCTTTGAGGTTCAATGCATCGATTTTCTTGGACGCAGCATCCAACTGAGCAGCTAACATAGTGGTAGCATCAATGTTGTGCATACCTCACTTTTGAGTCCCCCGCTTGGAGTTCCACTGGAAGCTATTGGCTGACATGTCTTCCAGTAGTTTGAATACTTCTTCGGGGGACTTCCGCATCACCGTACCTCGAGTAGCAGCATCCACCATAGACTTGGTATTTGTAGTAAGTCCTCCATAGAAGGTCTGGACTTGCATCCCGAGGGGGATTCCGTGGTGGGGGCATTTTCTTAACATCTCCTTGAAGTGTTCCCAGGACTCGTACAATGACTCGGAGTCGTGCTGCTGGAAGTTATGAATCTCATTCCGGAATGTCACCGTCTTGGATGGTGGGAAGTACTTGGACAGGAACACCTGGGCTAGCTCCTCCCAGGTGAGGATAGATTGTTGTGGCAACCCCTTGATCCAGTCATTCGCCTTATCCCGTAGGGAAAAGGGGAATATGCGAGAATAGATGGCGTCCTCGGACACTCCATGGTACAGAAAGGTGTCGCAGATCTCAAGAATGTTGGAGTGATGGGCGTTCCGGTCCTCACTGGCCAGGCCTCCAAATTGGATTGTGTTCTGAATCAGCTGCATGATAGCAGGCTTGATCTCAATGTGCTAGGCCTGGACTGGAGGACGATCAATGCCTGTATCAGCTCTGTGAATTGATGGAAGTCCGTACTCCATAAGGGTACGTCTTGGAGTTTGTTGTTGATGGGGTGGAGCTTGCATAAACTGCTCCTGAGGGGAAAAGTATGGCCGTGGGAAGAGTTGTTATGGAGTCCGTTGGTAATCCCTTTTGAGGAATTCCATGAAGGCTCTAGGAGGTTGCTCCGGTAGACCAGCAGCGGGAGGCTGCTGATCCTGGTATTGATGCCCAGTCGCAGTATCTACGTCTGGTGCTCCCTCTTCCTTATTCTCCATGGGTTGTGGTTGATGGTTGTGAGTTTCTGTATGTCGACGATGAAGCAAGGTCCGTTCGATTTCCAGGTCAAGAGGAACTAATTCTGAAGAATCAACACTTCCGGATCGTGTAAAACGTCTAAACATACACTTTAAGCTCCGTACAACACAAAAATGAAAACCAGGCGTAAAAGGGAAAAATAAAAAAAAAAATTAAATGGGATTTGAAGAGAGTTTTTTGATAATTATTTATTTTTTTTCACTTAAATCAATTATTAACAAAATTTAAATCTTAGCACTAAAACCAAATGGGGTCTTCGTCAACGGTGCCAAAATTTGGTCTATCATGTCGTTGATTGAAGTTATATGCGTCCCAAATTAATTACCTGTTTTTAGAACTTTAGTATAGCATATGTTCGGGGTCGATCCACAGGTAACCGTGGCGTGCATGAATTCAATTGAGTTAATACTTAATTAGGTGATGTATGAAAATTTTAGAAATGATTGGGTTGATTCTGGGTTTTGATTGAAACTAAATTGATTTGCTGTAAAGAGTGGATACAGTTTGAAAGAAAACAACGGGTAAATTTAAAGAGTTCATAGAAATGGAAAGAAACAATGTGTCGGGGTTGTGGTGAAGAAGTAGTTCTTATGAGGATTGCTTAAATGGTTTTGTTGTTCATAATAATTCAATCATTCAGGATTTAATTTTGTTTCAAGATTTCCATGGTCCGGTTCCTCTTGTTTAGAATTAGAGCAGCTGACTCCTTGGTCTGGTAGTCAATGTACTTAATTCATTATTACGTCCAGTCCATTATTTGAATCGGTGAAAACATTCCAATGGTCATGGATGTTTTCATCGTTACTTTTCTATTGTATTGCTGAGAATCCTTCCCTTGGTCCGGATAAGAATTCTCAGTTATATTAGATAGTGGTTTAAGAAGCGTAAGATGAATTACAATGATTCCAACACAACTATATAAAACACCATACAAATTATGATCCCATCATCTATAGCCCCAACACGAGGGGTTTAGTTACACATAGAATTTAGGAGAGAAACGACACCCGTGATACTTGAAGGATTCATCGTGTAGGCGTTGAGGTAGAGTATAGGAAGGTGGAATGGCAGAGTGACGATAGTAGCTTTAGGAATGGTGATATCAGAGCTTATCATTCCTCTCAATGGTTATGAACTCCCAAATTCGTAGGCCAAGGCCTCATTTTATAGAAAAATAAAGTACACGATGTGTATAGAAATTACATGTCGTGTACTTTTCGTCAACGCGTTTTGGCACCAGTTTCTCCACTGGCAGGTGGCCGAGAACGCCGTTTTTGACTTTTGAACATGGCGCCACCTGCAAATTGAGTGTACACGGCATGTTGCACCATCATACACGACTGGTAGTATCAAAAGTTTGGTCGTCATCCCCTTCTAGAATAGCATTCACGACGTGTAAATGTTCAAACACGCCGTGTCTTCATCAACAGTCACATGGGCATGTGGACTTTTCTTTGGCAACCACCACTTCTAGAAATTAGTACACGGCGTGTAGCACCGCCACACATGGCATGTATCTTTTGCCTGGCGACATGGGAGTGTACTCCCTCCTTCGGTCTGTGTCCCTTCCTGGATGTACACGGCCTGTATAAAAGTACACGCCGTGTAGTTTCAAAATTTTCACATGCATCCCTTGATTCGTGTATTTAGCCAGAAATCTCCTGAAAGTAAACAGAATCACCAAAATCAAAGAATATGTTCATAAAACAACAGATATTTGATGAAAACATGTTTTTATCTTCAATTATGTATATGGAAATGTATACAAAAATTGGGTGCATCAAAAGCCCAATGGGAGAGGGATTTGGTATGGAAGACGAGTGGAGCAGGGATGATACCTCCTGCAAGAAGGGCTAGGGGATTACACAAAGGTGGTTACCCTTTCCCCACGGACAAGAGCAGCCTCATCAAAGAGTATATTATTTCATTTGAGGAATATTTCACTCCTATGGAGACAAGTGGGTGAAAATAATGTCCGGGAAGGGGCACCCCATGTATAATACACGGGGTGAGGTCATAGTTTAACATCATATTCTGAGGACGATGGTGGTTGGTAGTTTAACATCATGCAGATCAAATGAGGTGGGTTCACTCCACACCCCTTTGACATACATAACTGACACCCTCTACATCTTGGGGAAGGGAAGGGATAGGCAATGCCATGACTTGGGGGTGTTGTGAGGTGATCTCATTGGGGGTCCATGTTAGCGTGGCTATGCGAAGAAGAAATAGCCATTAGCGTGCCTATGTGAAGAAGCATTAGGAGAAGAAACACAACATGAATTACCACCCAAGGTACTTTTATGTTACTTCATGCAAACTTATAGGGTCGCACGGGAAAAGGAGTTGTGGTGAAAAGGGGGCTATAGGTGGAAGCCTTGTGAAGCTATGATGACCCATGTAGTCGAGGGGCTTCACGAAGGGGTATGCCTTGCGAAGTGAAGTAGCCAAGCCTAGACGTAGGGAATAGGTGCATATGGGGTTGCTTCATGAACCAGAAAGGAATTCGTGGAGCAATTCCTCACGATGTGAGGGTGCCTCGTGAAGCGTATTGTTTTGGAGCATTATACCTCACGAAGCATAGTGACCATGCCTTAGCATGCGGGTCACATGTGTGTGGATGATGCTTCACGAATCATAAGTTCCCTGCGATGACCCGGGACCCCTTGGGGTTATCATTCCTTTTAGGAGGACCATGGACTCCACAAAATGAATCCCTCTTGAATCAGGGGTTGAATTGAAGCATAAGAGGAGGCCCTTCACAATGCAAATGTACCTTGAGAAGCTCATTGTTTACAAAGAAACAAGTGCTTCGTGATTTGAGAGCTATGAAGGAGAAAGGTCAGATGATCTATCCTTTTGGATCGACGGGAGCCTGGTATTTATAGGCAAGAGGCTCCGTAAAGTAGAGCATGATCAGCATGAAAATAGAGTTTTCTCCACGGTAGGTCATGAACGTCAAAGGGGTTCGCAGAGTGTCATGCCTCCTTACTCTGTGGCGAGCTCACGAACATCAAATCGGCTCATGGAACGTCTCTCCTTCTAGCTCTGCGGTGGGATCCTTAATTTTAAATAGGCTTGCAGAGCGTATCACCTTCTAACTACGTGGCGGCCACGCGGCCATGGGGGCTCCATGAATGGTTTCGCGAGCCTGCACCTACTGCTTTCAGTTTCTTCTTCTTCTTCCCAAAATTTGGCACCAAAAAATACCACCAATCTGAATTGGATCTGAGGAGAAAACGATGGTCAATGTCATATGTAAATCTCCAAAATCCTTCTTTTATTCGCGAAGCTGGATCACAAAGGAGCCTCGCGAAGCGGAGGGGCGTCAGACAGGCTACGTGCGCCGTGAAGCCCACTGCGGTTTGGACATGTCGTGAAGCTCCAGGGGTCCTTTCATATATATAGGAGAGATAACCTCTATTTTATCCTTTATCTCCTCTGTGATTTTGGATTTTAGAACTCTCGATTCATGAAGCTCCATGTACTCCACGATTTATCTCCGCGAGTCGGGCCTTCTTCATCGTGGCGTACGACGAGTATTTGACTTCGCATCGGGGAACCATGCGACTTTACGCTTCAGGTCCGGGGTTGTGCTCTGTGAGCACACTTTGAAAAGGTGCTCCGAGAATGGGATTCATGAACTATGACCAAAGATTACCCAAACACAAAAACTGAATGGCTCGCTTGGAGGCTGTCAGGGGGGTCCTTTCAGATGCTGCCCAAAGAGAGGAGATGGAAAATAGCTTGGGCCTAGGGGAGTTAATACATAGCCATTATGACCATGGTTCATTGGTGGAGCTTATATCAGAGAGACATAGGAACTATCCATTGTGTAAGAGGATGCCTCTATATGGATTTGGGTTGAGGTATGATGGTCTGATCCCGGAAGGAAGTCGGGACGAGCGAACTTACTGTTTCAGGAGCACGCCGTACCAGCACTAGTGATTCAGGGCAGCTAACAGCCATGCCTAAGAGGAAATCACGCCCGTCGATGATGACTACCTATATAACCACTCATACAATATGTATGGGAAGGAATTGCGGCTGAAGACATCCCCCCTCTATACCAGACAATCTTGAAGGCGGATCGGAGGAATCCGGGGAAGGGTTGGTCTGATGAGTGGGATTTACGCCCGGGTGGAAACATCACAGATGTCTGGGCCTGGGCCTTCTAGGTAGGTGCCTCATGTGAAGATTTTTGGGAACAACTAGGGATAGTGGGCCTATATGAGGTGGATTGGGCCTCTTAATTCCACATCAAACAACCAAAGCAGCTGATGCTGGAATTGTTGACCAGGTGGACATCGATGACCAATACATTCCACCTACCCCATCGTGAGGTTGGTATCAGCTTCTGGGATGTGTATCAGATCTTAGGGGTCCTGACACTGGGGGTCATGTACAATTAATTCCTCCCCATTAAGGGTGCGTCAGAGGATCCAATGCAGATGCCACCACTGGTGATGTCGTTGATGGAGCTGGTGTCGGGAGAGGACAAGGAGGCGGTGAGGGACATCCAATTCAGACGGTGGTTCAAACGGTTCCTGAACTTCCAAATAGACAGACAATTTCTGGTGAGGCCTTGGGCTTTCCCGAAGGGGGATAAACGGGGTAGGGAGAACTTGTACTAGCGACTCTTGGAGGATGGCCAGTGGAAGATGTAGGGATTTAGTGTCAACACTAAGCAGCAACAAGTAGTCAGGCATGCAACATTCATTGTGGCTCTCACCTGCAGTTGGGTCCTACCAGTGAGGGATACCAACATGGGCATGTGACCAAGAACATTCATCATGTCATCAATGTTGGAAATAGGAGGGAAATTCAACCACGGGATCCTAATTCTTGCCAAATTGTACAAAATGTTGTGGCACATCAGCGAGGGGAAGAGGACATAGAGGATATGCAGGCCATTCCACTTCCAGTATGGATGGGTAGTGGTGCATGTCAGGGGAGTCTATGAATACCCAATCCCCAAATCCTCTCCAGGATCAAACTTCCACCCATCTATCCTGAACGCCGTGGGGAGATTTCTGGCCAAGATAGCAATGATATTGGTACTAAACCGGGTGTGGAAGGTGGAGGAACACATGTTTCACCCGTTTCCATTTCCCAAGGGTGATTTCACCAAAGATGGTCAAGGAATGGAAGAGCTCCAAGCTTATTTCCTAGCAGTTCAAGGTGGAGTCCTGGTGGCAAGAGTGGATCATGAGCCTCTCCATGAGCCGTACACCCTGAACCGATTTTCCAGGAAATTTTGGTGTATGCAGTGACTGACCCCGCAAGTCTATCTAGGGATTCTCTATGAGGAACACCCATGTGTGATGAGTCAGATGTGGCTCATGTTAACATGGGAATATGAGAAGATGCAGAATGAGCTTCATCCACCAACCATTATCTTCTGGATGGTAAAAGAGTATGCTCAATGCTGGGAGGTGGCCCACCCAGGTAAGATGCTGAAGCAACCAACTATTTGGATTGGTGATAATGTGACTCCCCAACCTTGAGTCCAAGTAAAAAAGCATCAAGGACATCTCGTGGTGGCAGGGCCGCTGTGGTGGCGAGGCCCTCACCGATTGAGGGGGGGTGTAGTGGCGGAGGATCCAGCAGTGGTAGCGGACCGGGTGGTCCCAGAAGAAGAGTTTTATCTAGAGGGGAGGAAACCAAGAGGATTCCATAGGATATAGGCTTAGGATCCATGGAAATGATTGTGTCACATAGATATGGCATAGAATGCGGTCTTCCTGGAGGCCTGGGACATTTGGGAAGTCAACAGGTAATTCCTCAGCGCGTCCGATCTATGGAAACACCTGAACCTCCTCAGGATGGACTTACGGAGGATATGCCCTATCAGGGATGACATTTTGGTACCCTAGGTCGAGGCGGAGAAATACCTGGCATGGATGGCGGACTTTGTGCACTCCCGGGGTTCCCCACATCCAATTACAGATCGAGTCAAGGTGTTTCTAGATTATACGGTCCCTCCATAGTTGTCAGTTGCTGATTTGAGGGAACATTTCCCTCTGCCGAAGGAATCAGATGATTCCTCCTGGGGGGACGAGGCCGGTAGAGGGAGCCCATTGGAAAGGGTGAAGCTGGGGATCAAGACTCGGATATTGATGATTTTTTAGAGGCCCTTGAGGTGAAAGTACCAAACCCCCTCTTTAGGTCCTGCTTCTAGTTCATTCTAGACCCCTTACTAATACTTGAACTATGTAGTAGGGTCTTGTGCAGAAAACCCGTTCTCATCCATTAGTGGATGTAGATGTGGGGCCTTCAAGATCCACACTCACCACTACGAAGATCAGTGCGTCTTGCAGGTCCAGGGACACTCGAGGTGGCCCCAGAGTTTTTAGACTGGCCGTCAATATATGGAGGAACACACCTTGGGTTCCTGGTGGTAATAACCCAAGAACGAGACTAGGAATTCGATCTCTGTAATTCCCCTCTATCATCTTCAAGACCATCATCCCTTGACCATGTTAATTTACGTTCATTCCCCCCATTTTTTTTGGTATTCACAGTTCTTCAAATGGCATGGGTTTCCTTGGTGACATTTTATTGGTACTCTTGGCAGTGCCATTCCCAGGGGAAAACTAGTGGTCATGGAGGAAAATGTCCAGGCCGACCAAACATCGACACTCCCGATCACCAGTGGGATCTTCAGAGGGGCTGAGCCTATGATCATTGATGTGGGGTCCGATAATGAGGATCGAATGGAAAACCCAAGTCCCACTATGCCCGATCAAACACTAGATGCGGACCCTTCTGGTGAGTTCCTAGTGGCGTTCCCCGCAAATGAGCCTCCCAATCTCCCCAATTGGGATGACACAACCTCTGACGAAGAGGATATCAAAATATTCTGTCACCGGTCATGGAACATGATCATGCACTTCCTCGATAACACCCCCAAGCACAATGGCTAGATGAGATGGATATACATCGCTCGCGAATTCATGAACTGTGTGCTGGGGGAGTGGATGTCCAGTGTCCCCACATGCTCGCCCGAGATCTTATGGTGTAGAAGATTAAGGAGTATGATCATGGCCTCAGTGTGGGCTAGTAGTGGAGAAAAGTAGTGAACATCAAGACACACTTGGAGGCTGAAAATGAGGTTCAACGGATGGAGGTCTGGGTGGATGAGCACTCAAACTCCATCAACACACAATATGATCTAATATTGTGATTGATGACCAAGATGGCAGAGGCCAAAGAGAGCAGGAAGTGGGGCTTTGATGAAATGATTGTCATCTGGACTGGCATGGAGCAGGCCCGGGTTGTGGCTGACGAGCTGTGCCCCATCACTACCGAGGAGGAGCGGGAGCTGACCAGGCGGCATAAAATACATGACACCACATGACAGAGGGTGTCAGAGCTACAAAACTTTTTTACGGGGTGAACCTATCCATGGGAGGAGTCAATTATTGGGTGTTATAATGCATGTAACCTTTGAATGAACATTCATTATTTAATTATTTTATGCCAACTTCATTCATGAGTTCCTTTATTTCTGTTGGTGTATTGCATTCCTGCGGCATTTGTGGATCGTCCAGTAATTAATCCTTAATCTCATGTGGGTCAGGCCTGGTGTGAGAAACAAGGGACGACCACCGTATTATACCATTCAAAAGTGGGAGTGAAAACCAAGATATGGGCACTCGGGCGATTGGATAGACAATCCGTATTTTAAAAAATAAAAGGAAGAGGCTTTAGTAGAGGAGGAATCCCTTAGAACAAATGAATTTCTATTTTCCCAATGTGCTCTAGCGCACGAACATGGTAACGCCAGGGGAGTTAGAAATCAATCCGAACATAAGGGAGTGGAAAGTGTGAATTATGATACCCTAGATTCAGAACACTGTAGGGATGAAATAACAATTAAGGATAACAGTTGACCATGTTCGAAACATAGTATCCTTATTGTGTTAGCTTGAAATGGGGATAACAAATGAGGGTCCACCACTGACCATCCTCGAAACACCTGGCTTGACCCAAAATTTCATCCCATAGTCCTTCGGAATGATATACGAGGACAGTAGGCGATCCATAGGCCGAGCACCCATACTGTTAGGGGGATCCTTTAGACACACAAGATTATGATAGTCCTAAAAAAGGGCATGAAAAGATTTAGGTGGAGTGATGGGTTGTTCAAATGGAGTTCAACACTCTTGAAATTACACCACTATGATGGAAACACATTAGGTGGGCATTTCATTATGATCATGGATGTTTCCTTCTTTTAAACAGGAACTCTCTGGAAAGGAAGCTGTCGGCTCCCAAAATTATCATGGGGAATCCCGAACTTGTTCAGGGAAAAGTTGCAGTTTCAGGGTTCACCAAAAGGGCCCGGACCAAGGGGCCGAAAAAAGAGGGGGAATAGGACGTACGATTCCTAGGGATGGACCCGATGTGAAATTCATGGGTGTCTTTGCATATCCCATAAGGATGAGAATCAATTCGAACATAGTTCTTGAGAACATCATGGTCAGGGACCAATACTGGTTAAGGGAATCCTCCCTAGTGAGGAAGATGAAGCATCCCATTATTATCATGGGGCATCCTGAACATATTCAAGGCAAAACTGCAGTTTAAAGTCATGCGTTGAGGACATATGGACTCATGTAGTTTAACTTCATATGGTAGGTTGGGGAGTGAAAGGGGAGATACCTAAAGGGGAGTATGTGATGCGATATATATAAACCCGATTTGAATGGGGGCATAAAGAGTCTGTAACACACCACGTATCCTTATAGGATGTGATTTTAGGTCATAGGACCAAAGGTGAGAATTGGGATGGCTCCAAGATGGACCATGGATTGATAAGGAATGTAGGAGACACATGGTGAGGTAAGTATAGAATACTCTAGGAATGAGGACCTGGGGTCTAGTTTACCATGTGTTCTGTGGGGAGGTATTCAGGTCGAGGGATGGAAAACTAAAGTTAGGATGAGCTTGAGGCGCAATTCCCCTGCATTCCTACATATCGTGCAAGAGTTATAATCAATTCATTCATAGTTATAGGGGGTGGCACAGTAAGTTTCTTGTGCTAGAGATAAAAGAGTCATGCGAGTCTGGCCCTTGCACCAAAAGAAGCGGTATTCGATAGATCTTGTTTTTCCATTAGGGTGAATGGATATGTTGTTGTTTTTTTAAAAGTAAAGGACCAAGAATATAAAATCCAAGCATCGTAACAAGAATCAAGCCAAATGAAGGAATTAAAAAATGGTATGGTGTTTGACCGAAACCAAACATTACATACCTTGCGAGATGACCCAACAATGCAATGCCATTTTCTCATTGTGCAGCTAGGAAGATACTGTCATAGTTTAGGGTCATGTGGTGGGACCAACCATGCATTTTAAAATCGTTCAGTATAGACATGGGAGAGATGAGGCTAAATGGGGAATGTTCACGGTGTGATAAATCACACCTGACGTGGATGAGGATGAGGTCCACATCATACCGCACACGATTCCCTGGAAGAAATCGTGGGCCGAGGGGCTAGAAAAGGTTTAGAGGGTAGAAAGTATGAGAGACTCACTCTTAGTTGAGCTTGACTAAAAAACGAGATATCGGGGTGTTCCTACATATCCCATGAGGATGGGAATCAAGCTTCACGTATTTCTGAAATAGATCATAGTTTAAGATCTTAGAGCTCGAACCATCTAGAAGAACGAGTATTCCAAGTAACTGCAGACCTTGATCAGATCCCTAATCCTACATGAGTCGAACTCGGTGTAGGAAACAAGGGGGATAAGGTATTTTCAAAATGTGGACTACATGTGAATGAAAAATTGGCATGGAGCCCTGAGTAGTTCCACACCGCGGCTTTCTCCTCCTAACGTGCAACTGTGCACTGAGGGGTAGTACCAGAGTTTCGAAACACCACTTTAGACATGATAGGGGGAAATGATGTGAATCTTGCAACTGAAATTTTGGGATTAATGGGGTTCGTGTGATGATGGAGGATAATTGTTGACCGTGTTAGAAACATAGTATCCAAATCGTGTGACCTAGAATGGGAACAACAAATGAGCATCAGCTTCTTATCATATTCACAACATGTGACTTGTATCAATTCATTGTTTGAAACCCTCAAGGACATTGGCCCATAATGGTAGGAGGTCCCTTAGGCTGAGCATCAAAGCCATTCGGGGGTCCTTTTTGATGTGGAATCTGATGAAATCCGTAATGAAGTGGAATACAAAGCCTGAAAAATAGGTGAAAGCATGTCTGGGTAGATTCCGACACCCTAGGTACGGAACCAGAGTACTTTTGGGCGCATTGGAGAGTCCCTGAAAAGGATCAAGGTGCTCATCTGGAGATCGGCTGATTTGAAAGGTAGATTATAGGACAAGGGGATGGAGAACTCTCATGAGAAAGAGGTATATGGCATGGTTGTTACAAATCCGATGTGGATAAGGGTGTAAGACCATAGCACACTATATACCCCTCTCCTTTGGGGAATACATTACAAGGGGCCAAGATGATAGGGATATTTCTAAGAGATGAGGTGGGACCCTAAGAATAGATGTTCAAGAAGTTTTATGTCTCCCGTGAGGATGGGAATCAAGCCACATATAGTTCAAGAGAAGTGTAATGTGCAGTTTATCATCATGCAGCAAGGAAACAAATGGGTAAGATACCCCAAACACTGACCATGTATGGCACGATAAGTAACTCGACGTGAATGATGACATAATCCTATAACACACCGTACAATCCTAAGTGAGTACTTGGGCCATGGTCCCGAGATTGGGCCACAGATAGAATGTCGTAGCCAGAATGCAGTTTAATGTCTTGCAGTGAGGATGATAGTGATCATAGTTTGAGGTCATAGATCTCGGACTGAAAATGCCTAGTTTAATGTCATATGCATGGGACAGGTGAATGAAAAGGTCAAACCATCATGCCTATGGAAGACCATAGGGAGGAAACGATGATATAGGACATCTATTTGGAAAGTTCACAACATAGCACTCCCCCCTTATTGTCTGAGGAAAACAATTGGGTGTCGACCATTGAACATATTTGCCACACGAGACTTGTAAAAAAATTTCTCTCAAACTCCTTGGCGACATTGGCCTGAAATGGTAGGATAACCCATAGGCTAAGTATCCATGCCATTCAAGGGTCCTTTTGGATATGGAAGATAACGGAAACCCATATGATGGGGCTCACAAAACATGGAGGAGCATATGTTCGTGGAAGGAATGATAAATGGAGGAAGGAATGCTTTATGGGGATGTGTGGGGAATGGAAAAATAGCCCGACGGAAATAAGGATTCCATTCCATACCACACCGCACAATCCCAAACAAGAACATAATAAAAGGGGTTGAAAGGGTCAGGGGACCTGAGATTGGGTGTCCCAGTCAGTCGTAGCCACATAACCTCTTATTTGGGTGATTCCTCATCAAAGCTTCTAATCCCATGTGAGCAATGCTCTGTGTTGGAAAAAAGTACTAAGATTTGGCTCTCCCCACCATGTAAGGGTCATATAGACGGACGTACCTAAGGTAGATTTCTGGTTGGGGATATATCGGGGAAGAACGAACCACCACACTCAAAGTTTGAGATGTACTTGTGGTGGGGATAACAATATAGGATAGCTTTTTCCATGTTCGAAACACCACATTCATATTGTGTGACCTGGAATGGAAACAAAAATGAGAATTGATCGCTGACCACATTTGCAATGCGGGACTTGTATCAATTCGTTGTTCGAAATCCTTGAGGACGTTAGCCTGAAATGGTAGGAGGGCCCTTGGGCTGAGCATCCATGGCATTTTGGGGGTCCTTTTGGATATGAAAGATAATGTAATACGAAGTAAAGAGCGTGAGTGAGGTATAAGTGTGCATGTGCATCTCAATCGTCAAGTAGGATGGAAAAATTGGCTGAAGTCTCTAGGGAGTGGGACATATGATGGGATTGAGATGGACTTGACATGAATTAGGGTCAAGTCCTGCATCATGCCATGTGTCCTGACCTATAAGTAGATTCTAGAGTCTGGGGATGGGCCTAAAAACTAAATGTTCAGGCGTTCCTACGTATCCCATGAAGATGGGAATCAAGTAATACGTAGTTCTTGATGACCATGCAGTTTAAAGCCGTGCGGGGAGGATGTGAGAGAGTAGAAGAACAAGGAGGGAGCACATGGTGTGACCGTAACACCCCTGACATGAGTGGAGCTAAAGAATCCTGCACTACACCAAGTATGGTCTTCCAAAAGAATTATACCTAGGAGATAGTCAAAAGGAAGAGATTGGGGGGGACTCAAGGACAACCCTATGAGAATTCCTACATATCCAATGTGGATTGTAATCAATCCACACATAGTTCTAAGGGTATAGTTTAATGTAATGCAGGATGACATACAATTTAACGTCATGCAGGATGTTTTACAGTTTAAGGTCATGTAGGACTGGGCAGTTTAGGGTCATGCAGGACCAACTACCTCAAGAAAAGTTTTTCTTGAGGAACATGGCATTAGTGGGAGGAGTTATACACCCACCATTCATAGTTACGATGGAGTATGCACCAATGAGGTAAACCATGTGAATTATGTAATGTCTTTCCCATTTGGGCTCCAATTCTGGTGGCTTCTGTCCAAGAATCATTGGCATCCTCAAGGCCAAGAGAAAATCACATTGCAGGAAAGAACGAAGGAGAACCTCCTTGTTGAAGGCTCTAGCTATCAAATTTTGACGCCTCTCTAGATCCTGAATGGCCGAAAGCCTATTCTTGTTAAGTGCTTCCATTCGACCATGTGAATTTCATCTATTTTATCTGGCGCTTGCTAATCAAAAACCGCCATGGGTACAGATGATAACATAATATGGATGGGCAGGATGACCCATGTTTCATACACCAGGGAATATTGGGTCACCCATGTGGAATTGTGAGTCGTCATCTGATAATCCTAGAGGGCATTGGGGAGCATGTTCGGCCAACTCTTCTTGTTATGACCAACCATTTTATGCAAAATGGTAGAGAGTTTCTTAGTGATTTACTCAATCTATACATTTTATTGAGCATGATAGCAGGTGGTGTGGTCAGAACGGATGTTGTACTTAGTGTACATTTTCTTTAGCTCATCTTCCCATAAGTTTGTACCATTATCGGTGAGGATAGTATGAGGGACTCAAAATCTGTAGATGATGTTGGATCTCACAATGTCAACGATAGAACGGTCCTTGACCTCCATGAGTGGGATTTCCTCTGCCCACTTGGTGATGAAATCTATAGCAGTCAGGATCAACCTGCACTTACGAGTTGTCGCGGGTGGGTAAGGTCCCATGAAATAGAGTCCCCATACCACAATGGCCAAGAGTATTTGGTATTGTGGAGAGGCTCTGGTGGTCGATGAATGATGTTGGATTGAACTTGACATGCATGAAACCTTTTGGCAAACTCGATGTAGTCATGGATCATCAAGGGCCAAAAATACCCCAGTCTCTAGATTTGGGGAGATTGTTTCAGCCATGTCTGATGGGCACTGCAAGAACCGACATGAACCACTTGCATGACCTGAGAAATCTCAACTCCCTAAATGAAATGAAGGATAAACCCATCAAACCCGTGCTTGTACAGGATCTGCTAATGACCAGGGCCATTCTGGAGGGTTGACTACAACCCGTGGCGTCAGATTCACTCTCTCTCGGCCCAATCTGTGGGGAGATTACCATTTTTGAGGTACTCGGTAAAGGAGGCCACCCAATCAGGAGTCACTTCAATCTCTACATCATGGGGACCTAGGGGTGCTGACGTGGAGGTGTCAGCATTAAGGTGGCTTACTTGCGGGTTGTCATCGTCATCTGGGGTGACTGGAGAAATGACTCTTCGATGCGCCACAAGGATAATTAGATCATCCCATTCGATCTCTGAAAGTGATGTATCTAGGATAGCTAGGGTGTCAGACTAACCGTTCTGAGATCAGGGGACATGAGTAACATCTGACAGAGATGGGAACTGGTTCATTACCTGGAGAGTGCGCTCCAATCATGGTAGGATCTATGGATTTCTGGAGACATAATCACCGATAATTTCTTTGATGTCTAGTTCGGAATATCCTTTCACATTTAAATGGGGTGCATCAATCTCGAGGTCTAGCTCGAGGAGAATCATGAAAGCCTGATACTCCACCTCATTGGTGGTGCATCCTTCTAACAATAGGAATGAGTATGGAAGAATGGCTTGTGCTGGGGTAATAAAGATGATACCCATGCCTACTCTGTTATGTCTGGGATCATTGATCCTTCTGCTGGTGGGACTTCGGGAAGCATCATAGAATTTCATCTACCAACACGATATGGCTTGGTCTACCAGGAGGATCACCTCATCAAGGAAATCAAAGACCAGTGACTGGTCACTACAAGACGGATGGGCATCAATGAAGTTTTCCAATGCTTGTCCCTTTATAGAATTCTGAGGCAAGAACCTGATGTCGAACTGCTGAAGAATCACTGCCCACTGAGCTAGACGGCCTGTCAGTGTGGGGTGGCTTAGGATGTACTTTAGTGGATCTACTCGCGGCACCAACTGTACCTCATGGTGCTGCAGGTAATGTCAAAACTTTTTTACTGCAAATACGAGTTCAAGGAAGCTTTTCTCGATGGGGGACTATCTAGTCTCAGTATCTAGGAGCAGGCAGCTGAGGTAGTAGAGACTATTTTCAGTTACCTCATTGTTCTTTTAGGTGAGATGGGCACCGATGGATCATTATAGGGTGGTCACATAATGGATGGATGGTTTCCCAGAAATGGGTGGCATCAAGACCGAAGGCTTGAGTAGATACTGTTTTATTTCTTCTAACACAGTCTGACATTCATCATCCCCCTGATAAACAGTTCCATTCATCATGATCGGAGAAAGGGGCTTACACTTGCAAACCAAATTTGCAATGAATCGGCATATATAGGCCAAGTGAACTTGGATGCCCCGATGTCCCTGAATGTTTCTCAGGGGAGACATCCAGCTGATTTCCTTGATCTTCTCCAAGTCGATCTCGATGCCCCGGTATCTGACAACGAAGCCAAGGAACTTCCCGGAGGTGACCCCGAAGGCACACTTCAACAGGTTCATCTTTTGGTTGCGTGAATGGAGGTAGCCAAAAAATTTCATAAGATCCTTGAGATGGTCTTGGAACTGAAAATATTTAACCACCAAATCGTCCATGTAACATTCCACCAGTGTTCTAAGGATCGTATTAAATATGCATTGCATAGCCCGCGGGTAGGTGGCACCTGTATTATTTCAACCGAAGGGCATGATATGGTAATAGAAAGTACCTTGTTGTGCCCTCAAGGCAATAGATTCCTCATCCTCAGGGGCTATGTGAATCTGGTTATACCCAGAGTACCCATCCATGAAGGAGAGGTCTTGGAAACTGGTTGTAGCATCGATCAACAATTTCATCGTAGGGAGGGGAAAATCATCATTAGAAAAGTGATGGTTGAGATCCCAGAAGTCGATGCAGACTCTGATCTACCCATTCTTCTTCCTAACCAAAATGATGTTGGCTAACCATTTGGGGTACTAGACCTCCTTAACTAAATTGGATATGATGATCTTATCAACTTCATCCTCGACCAAGGCACCGTGAGAAGGGTGCATCTTTCTAAGAGGTTTCTTGAACCTAGAGTGATTTGTTGGATGTCCGCGGTGGTGGACAGCTACCCGATGATCTAGTCCTGGTATCTCATCATAAATCCATTAAAACACATCATGGTGCTTCTTAATGAAGTCTACGTACTTATTTTTCTCCATGGGGGGCATGGCAGCAATGATTAACGTGGGTCTCGAGTCCGCCACACTACCGAGGTCCACCTGTATAAATTCATCAATCATGGTGGTGACACCCTCATAAAACATGGGCGGACCATCCTCTAAATCCTCTTCTTCACTCGTGGAGGGATCCTGAGTAGGAGGAGCTTCCTCCGAGTCGATAGTCCCTGATGAGATGCTGGTATCATCCTGAGCAACAGTGGTCACTGCATTGGGAGATTCTTGTGCTACCGAAACCATAGCAATGAATGCTATCGACCTGATCCCAGTCGTTCATTAGACCAAGGGGCCAATCTTGATAATAACAAATCAATAGTGGTGCATCTTCTTCAGCTGGTTAATTCAATCTCGGTGAAACAAGAAAGTATGACGTATTTTCGTTTCCACGGAGCGGACGTCCCGATACCTTATGGGAGTAGGGGCTCAGGGATCACTGAGGCATGATTCGTATAAGAACATGTGGTGATCTTATGACATCACTTGGACTTGGGAATGTGGATCTTAATTTTCCTAGAGACAAAAAACATTTCCCCATCTTAGGGGTCGTGTCATCCAATTGATGTATTGGGAATACGTAGGCGTCATTCATGCCTACTCAAGGGTCGGTTGAATCCAAAATGGGCTCAACCTCACTGGCCTGAATACGGTTTTCATTTCTCTTATAATAGTTGGCATATAGATAGTGGGATTCACAAGAGGCAAAAGGAGACATATCACCTTGGAGTACGGCCACTCGACCATTAAGGGAGTACTTGAGGCACTGGTGATATTACGAAGGGACCACCGCGTGTAGGAGGATCCATGGCCTACCCATCAATGCATTGTACACAGTGTCATGGGAGACAACCATAAATTCGGTGCTGGAAATTAGACCACCAAAATAGGTCTTAAAATGGATTTTACCGACTGGGGTATGTTCCGTCCTATCGTAACCTTGGATTTTTAGGTCAGAGGTAGTCAGATCATCCTCATATAGTCCCATCCTACAAAGCGTCCGTGTTGGGATAAGGTTAATACACAAGCCTATGTCGATGATGTATCGGTAGATCTCCATGACATTAAAATGGCCAGTGATGTAAAGTGGAGGAATGTGCCCCTGTAAGGGAGAACCCTCATCTTCTCTGGAGAAGGAGATGATGGACTATCATTCAACACTTTCGAATGCCTCAGTGTGAAAGGCCTATGCGACGGCTACCTCTGTCTCAAACTAGAGGGGGCTTCGTGAAGCCTCAGAAAGGGATTCATGCATATGTGGTGATAGGTGAAGGGACTCTAGGATAGAGAGCCTTAACGGAATGTTGTCAAGATGCTTGAGGATGTCGTACTTCCACGCCAGGCATGAGCTTCTTCTTATAGGAGCTCTCACTATGACATGAGGTATAGTGGGTCATGCCGGCTGGACTAGCGGATAACTGGTGTTAGGACTATCCCACTTCTCACTATTTAAAGCATGTGTAGTGACTACCGTACTGGGTTATGCAGACTGGGACCAGTCCGTAGTGGAGCGTGGCTGATCACGATAAGGATTGGGTGGATCTTCCTGATCCAGTAGCACAAACGACAGTCCAGGCCGGCCAGATGACATCAGATGAGAAGGCTGCGCATGTTGAGTTATACGCTGGGCCTGGTGTTTGATTTCAATGGCATTCATGGCCTGGATAGATGTTCCAACTGATGTTCCTTGATGGCCCATAGTGTTGCGGCTTCCCCAACACTGGTGTCCGTTGGGGACGTTAGGGAGACCTGCATGGTGCTCCCCATCGTCGGGAGTCATGTATGGGTTTACCGACTGCACGGTGTTAACCGAAGAGTACCCTCGACTATCACTAAACGATTCATCTACTCATGGTATGATTCTGGGAGGTATCACAACCTATCGTGGCATGAAGTCGCCGAGAGTATGAGATGATGATGGCATCGGCAGGGGACTTTGTTTTCCCTTACACTATCAATGTTTTCTCTTATGGGAAGAGGATGGCTGAGACAACGATGGAGAGGAAGTAGCTACGGCCTCTAAAGGCTCCGACTGATTCAGGCACACCTGGATGACACCATGGGAACAAGTGAACATTTTACGAGCGACCCAATCAGCATACTTCTGGGATACATGGTTATAAACATGATTCCATTCAGACTCAATGACATTTCTGCAGTCCGATGTCACGAAGATGCATTCCACCTATGCTGGGGCTGGGCCTAAACGGACTATGTTGTTATCTACCTAGTCTTGAAGATAGTATTTGAACACATAGAGCTGTTTGAGGGTGTTCGCCATGATCTGGTGATAAGGGAAATACTTGGGGCAATCAGTGAGGTTCGCCCCTTCTAGATTTCGGCACATAGGAAGACGCACAATCCCCTGTTCCAAGGCACATCAGAGCTAAACGGGGATCTGAGCCTCATTGAATGAGTAGGTCAGTTTCTCCTATCTGTGAAGGGTGATCTAGGATACTGATTCTGAGGAGGGGGTGGAGGAGCCCGTTGAGGAGGTGAAGCCTAATTATCCAACCTGTGTGGTGGCGGCGCATTGCATGGGGGAACCTGCTGATTTTGAGGCGGACACTGCTGGGCTAGTGGCTACGCTTGTGGGGGAGGCCTTCTTCAAGTCTATAGAGGCGGCTCCTCTAGAAATAAGTCTAGTTGTCTGGGGGCCTCTTTTTGGCCCACTACAGTGGGCTCGGCTCTAACGTCCCTCCTCGCAGGAATTTCAGGTGGCAACAGACGTGCCTGATAGACCTGTTGCGGGGCTTCTTTGAGGTACTGGGCCTTATTTGAGAAGTCTTGGAATTCTCCAGGGTAATTCTGGGTGATCATAGAGGGAACCAGTTTCGTATTAACATTTCCCACACACATCGTCAGCAATTTCTCCTGAGTCAGTGGCATGTCAAGGGAGTATGTGAGCCCTTTACACCGAGTGATAAAGTCCATGACATGCTCATCTGACCTCAATTTTCACTTGATGAATTTTGAGATACTTGTTTCATGAGTGGTGGAACTGAACTAGTAGAGTAATTACCTATGGGGGTCTTCCCAGCCAGCTACTGATCCGATGGGGAGCTGGCGATACCAGACGAATGCTGGCCCCTCCAATGTCTGCACAAAACACTGGAGTTTGGCAGCTTCCTGTTATACTGGGATCCCCAACATGGGCCCACAGCTTGAAATAAAGTGGGCTGGATGATGTGGGGGTCACTTGTCCCATTTAAAGGGGATATGTTGGGATTTCTAAAACTCGGGGGTTCTTTATTATCATCCAACCACATCGGATATGGCTTTCCATTAGGTGGGAGTGCCACCTATCATGACTCCAATGCCTTGAGGTGGGAGATGAGTGTTGTCATCAGATCATCTTGGAAAGGATCCCTGTCTTGACATGGGTCCCTAACAACCAGTGCATTAGAAGGTTCTTCAATGTGATAATCAGGCCTAGTGTCTCTTGGAGCTGTTAGTGGGGTAGCCTGTGGAGCAGTTGGGGAAACATGAGCTGGGTCTCAAGGATGATTGCATCGTTCAAGTGGATTTAGCGATACATATTGAGCCCTCCTTTTGTAAGATCCAGTCTCTACCCTCTCTGCGTGGGAATGATGTTCAGGGTAAACAGAGGCAACTCAATGGGGGGGGGGAGTTGTGTTTACCCCTACTACATTGGTCCTGTATCGCCATAATCTGGATGTCGCACTACAGTGCATTCAGCGGGGAGGTCATTAACAAACTCCATTATCTCTGCGAGCTGTTGATGCCACATAGCCTTCTCAAGGACTTCTTCCTTCTTCTGTATTGAGCTAGATGGGTCGAAGTGATTAGTGGATCTGAGATTCTCCTTAACCTTATCGAGATTTTGGCTCAGAACTAATGACTCGGTGGGTGTAGGGATATCCAGTAGGTTCCTCTGCTGGTGCGTAACTCATCCCATTGGGTCCAATAGTGAGGTAATTCCCTCGGGGGGTAGGTCTCAGTCAAGGAGCTCCATATTGTTCTCCCCTTCCGACAGGTCGGTCATGTTGACCATGACTCTTCCTGGGGGTATGTTCTCAATATCTCCTAATGAATCGGGTTTCCATAGGATAGGGTTGAAGAGGAGGGAAAAATACTACCCACAGCCACGAATCTTCACATGGGGGAAAGCCTCCTTGATGATCTTGAAGAGTGACTTGAAACACTGAATTGATTGTTGTTGGATGGCCCTATATCGGCCTGGTGACTCAGGGCGCTAGGCCTCAGGGAGTGCTTCCAGATCAACCAAGATGCATTTCTCGTCGATGTCCTCGAAATGCACTTGGATCTTGGGGTAAGCCACTAGCTTGTGATTAAGGAGATAGTGTTTCTCCCAGAGGTCTTGGTGAAAACATTGAAACTCCTCTTGGGTAAAATATTCCGATGAAGTGATACTCTATGTAGGAATGATCCAGAACATATCGGGGAAGTGGTCTTCTGCGAGGATATCCCATAAGCTCATGGGCTTGGATTCAGGGTCTGGCCCTTGATTTCCCCATTCATCAACTGGAGGTGGTTAACCGGTAGCAGTACTAAGGCATACTGCTGGAATGGTGGGATAGCTGGTGGAGAATATAGAGAGTGAGCTGACAAACCACCACATCTCGGGCTATCCTCTGAAGAGTGTAGCGACTTAACCACAAAATCGTGGTATGATGGGATTACGACCACAGTTCCTGGTGTAGGGACTAGGACTACGGGTGATAGACCCTGCTACTGCTCATTCACCATTACTCCCCAGAATATCTCTTTGTGATCTCTAGTCAAGGTAGAGAGTGATTCTAGTGACGATGGCGGTGATTTCACAACCGTAACTAGTGGGGTTTCCAAATTTTCATTCTCTTGGATATACCTATGGGGGGAGGAAGAAATCCAATTGACCTCGTATTCTGGGAGTACATGGCTGATGTGCCTTGTTCCTACCATGACCCTCGACATAGAGGACTGAGGGGAGCATTTCATCGCTGATTCGTACTCTTCTTCAGAATCTGAGAAACAAACTGGTTTAACCTCAGTCTGAATCTTCTCAGCGTTCTTTTTAAGGAGGCGACGACCCTCCCTCCTGCCTCAGAATTGTTCTTCAGGATAGTGCAGATTCTGGGCATGAGGACCTTCGGTCGTGCTGGTGCGGGGGCGGAGAGGATTTCCGCCTGAGCAAGCTGGGGTGCGAGGAGCTCCGGGGAAGATATTAAATGGGACACAAGGAGGACCTCAATGGGACGTGCTGGAGCAGGTAGGACCTCCGATGGAGACAATAGGAGCATGGACAGAACCTCCATAATTGTTTCCCCTAGTGAAATTAGTGTGAGGAAGATCCTTATGCTGGCTGAGCCAAACGTGAGGGGGACCTCCATGCTAGGTGCTCGTATAGTGAAGATGACCTCCACCTCCCTGATTTTCTGGTTGAGGAGGACTTTCACCAGGTGCTACGAGAACATGAGGAGGGAACCCACGTTGGAGAGTGACCGAATGTGCAACATACCCACCTCGGCTATTTGTTGTAGGAGGAATTATTCCATACCCAGTGTAATGAGAATGGGAGAGCCTCTCGTACTGAGTGTCACCGTTGTGGGGAAGACCCTCGTTTTAGTTGAAAGTGGCATGGGATGAACCTCCATGTCGAGCTTGGGAGTGGAGAGGACCCATGCTCTCCATGGTGGTAGTACGAGGAGGATTTTCATATTGGGTGGCGTCACTGCGGGTTGGCCCACGAAAGCCACTACCTGTGCCAGGGATCAAGAGAGTCGACCCAACCTACCTATTGGGCGATTGGGGCCACGATTCAGGTCTAGCGTATGAATGCCCCTTCTCAATATATGAGGGGGTCTGGTGATATATGTTAGCAGTGGATCAGGCCATGTCAGTTGTTGAAGTCAACCCCCCTTGATGGGAGTCCTCTCAGCATGCGCTCGATGTTGGCGTCGGGTCAGCTGGATCAGGGCTGGTGGTGCAGGTGCATAGCTTACCAGCTTTTTGTAACACCCCGAGATTTTATGAAAAATATTCTATTTAATTTCATTAATGCCTTGTGTTGTACGCTACACCAAAAGGATATTTCACAACATGCATCCCTGACTTGGCTTGCATTACATGCAATCACGACATTCCATGATAGCGTGTGTTGTACGCAATACCGAGTTTCGCTAAACAAAGATACGTTATATAAACTAGCCGTTATGAATAGTAATACCCACTTTTTGAAATTTTATAAATTTTATCATTCAAAATGGACTTTATTTTTGGATTCATAATATCGAAATTAGCCTAGGGTGAATTTTTGGTATTTTTCTGAAAACATTCAATTTTTTATGAATAGTGAAAACACTGGGTTACTATTCAAAACCCGACTTTTTATTTAAATAATTATTTATTTTATTTAAATTTATCTTAGGTCATAATTGATACATAATACCTATATAAGTTCAATTTAAGTCCTTGGAGTCATTTTATAATAATTTTAGATATATAAAAAGTTTATTGAACTTTTCACAGTCTTTTACCCACCTCCTAGGAGAATTTGCAAATTTACATAAAACATAATTTTACGACATTTGTGAATGAAATTTAAAAAATCCAATACACACAATTTATTTTAGTATGTAAAATGTGGTTTAATGAGATGAAAATACTTTTTGGTGAATAGTAACTTTTTACTTTTTTACCACGGTTAAAAGTAAATAGGGTAATTAAGGGTAAAAATGATATTATTATTACCCTAACACATGTCCTAATTCTATTGGATAAGTGTAATTCGACCAAAAACAACCTTAGGAATAAAATATGACCATTTATTCCCACTTGGATTAGATTAGGACATTAATTATTAATTTATTTAAAGAAGGTTGAAAATAGTTATAATCAAAGTTTAATAATTAAATCATTTTTAATATAGAGTTATACATAAGATAAATTCGTCTATAAATATTAATTAGAAAGAAAAAAATATTTCCTACATAATGGTATTTTTTTGTAATTTTTAGAATTTAAAGAATGTAATTTATTTATGACACAATAATAATGTAGTAATTATATTATTAATGAAATATTGACATAATTGATGTTATAAATACCCAAATAAATGTAATTTGAGGATTTTTGTGAATTAAAATATTTTTATATGTTAATAGGACATGGTAGTATTGATTTAATTAACATTATTCGAACTAATCTTTCTGTTTTTATTTTCACAAAAATCAATTACCAAATAGTGTCAAAATTGACATAAAATATGTTTTAAAAAAATATTATATTAATAATTGTTATTTTATTCCTAAAAATCTATGGTTCAGCCAAATGACATAGATAAGGTTATATATATTAATAATAAACAACTTGGGGTTCGTTTGGCTTGTTATAGTAAGTTTATTAACCATATAGTGTAAGAAAACAAGAAGGCACAGTAAAAGTTAAATCTAAATGATAAGTTACAATAGATACCTAAACTTGTATAAATTCTATTGGATGAGAGGATTTAGACCCATCCCAACCTTAGATTCAAAATAAATCAATTTTCAGCTATTAAAAACAGAATATGACTATATAATAAAATAATATTTTTAGTTTTTCCAAAGGTGCCCCTCTCCTCCCTAGTAAAAGGGAACCTCCTCCCTCTCTTACTCACACCACCTGGAGCCTTAACGCTCGGACAGACCCTGAAAAATTCTCTTCTCAACTTCCCCTAGAAACATCTTAGAGGTCCTGGTCTTCTTAAAAGTCCAATTTTAGTAACCTAAGAGGAGGTCTCAAAGAGGCGCTTCAAAGAAGAGGTAATATTTGTTACCGATTCATTCAACTTTATTTATTCTTCCACATATTCTTCTTTAGTAGTTTCATTATGAAGTAATAACATCAGTATCACTCATATATTGATATGTCATTATAAGTATGAAACAAACCTATTTGACCTTCTTTCCATCCTACAGAAAACAAAATCACCACGCGTGCGTACGTACGGAATACCGTCTACACGCCGTGGTGTAATCTGTTTTTCCACCAACACCTTACATGGATGGATATAATGGTGTAAATAATAACTATATATGGTTATTATAACATCATAATTATTCTTATATATTATACCATCCACTCCAATTCTATTCAATAATTACGGGAATGATATCATCGCTCGTGCGTACGTACGGACTACCGTCTCCACGGCGCGATGAGATTCATTCTCCATGTTAACCATACATGAATGATCATAAAGTTTATATAATGAATAATAATGAAATATATGAAATAATAATGCTACAGGATTTATGTATATATATATATATTTATTCCATATATTTAGTTTCATTCAATTCAATAAGGAAATGAAAACAGCGTTCATGCGTACATACAGCCTACCTTCTCCATGAACGGTGTATTTCATTCTTTTTATCGATCTATAATATATATGTATATGATGAATATATATTATATATAAATCATTTTTTACATTCTGTAATTATGTAAATCAGGATATAAGTAATAATATCAAGAACGACAAGTCGAAACACATACGATAAATGAAATGATTTTACCCAAAATGCTGCTTTAACATGGAATTTACAAAAGAACGGGTAATATAAAGACATAAGTGAAAAATATATGATATCATAACAATGAATATGATTATGTAATAAGTCAATGACATTATTTAAATCATTATACAGGAGGTTCAGATCTATACTAAGCATATCAGATCTAAGGTTAGGGATAACGTTGCAATCTCAATTGTTTTCTATCTGATATTGCTTATACGTAAGTATTTACTGGGGTTATTTTTATCACCCATGTCAGTGTTTTCTAAAAGTGTTTTTATGTATTTTTAATGTCATTTTTACCCATTTTGAATTTTACTACATGGTATGTACGAAATCTATCTTCTGTTTACGTTACGTGGTAATTTTTGAATTTTCCGAGAAAAGTACGAGGATAATGTTTTTTTTAACTTATACGACATGAAATGATTTTTACGGTTTTATAAAGCCTTATTTTCATGAAGCTTCATCAAAAGTATTTCATGACTATTTTAAACAAAATCTTTTTCTTTTAAAATTTCATGACGTTTTGTGAAAAGAAATTTATTTTTATGAAGAAACGATATTTTCCTCAAGATTTAATTTCAAGTGTTTTATCAAAACTATTTTTCATCTAAGATGAAATTATTTAATATGTGTATGTTTCAAGTATAATGTCTCTATGATTTACATGGTTTCAATTTTATTATTATGAAATGATATCCATTTCTTTTATATGGATTCTGTGATGATGGGATGATGTTTATGAAACCCATTTTAATTATTGGGTTATTATGAATGATGTATTTTTATTTTGTAACACAGGTAAGAATGATTTCATTTTGAGATGGGTGGGACCTATATCTCCCTCCAATGCATTGGGTAAATATTTATATCTCATGAGATAGACATGGATGGAATGGTATGTTAATCAGGTTCAGTGTTACAGGACTGAAACGAGGAGTGAACTCGATTCAGATAGGGACTTTGTCTACTAAGATGGTCTTGGCAGTAATGCCTTGGCTACTATGGAAATCATAACATGTGCTGAATGGTTGCCACAATTACATTTTTTATTCCCATTATATTTTATCATGGCTGATGTTCCATTATGATATATGCCTTACGTACTTCCACAATTTATGTCTTTGCTCAAGATATTGATGTTTAAATTTCATGTTCATGTTTTTTCTTTCAAATGTTAAGGGATTGTTTTATGTTCTCTTTGTTTTCCCTTACTGAGAATTTGATCTCACCCTTTCTATGTTTTATTTTCCCTAAGAAATAAAGAATGGTTTTAGGTAAGGAAACAAATAGGGGAAGATCGTAATGCGAGTTTTTGAAGATCTTTAAACATGATTAGAAGTTTATATTCCATGTTTCCAAAGACACTAAACTATTATGATCCTTGTGCGTCTATTTTTGTTATGTATTAAGTATTCTAAAAAAGTATTGTAATGTCCATGCACTTCAAGCTTTGGTTATCTATGGTTGGTAATAGAGTAAAGGTTTAGTCAACCTTTGGAAACTAGGATGCGGAAACGTTAGTGAGATCCCTAGAGATATTTCTAAGGTATGTCTAGGGATGTACCTAAGGATAAGTATACGTATAGGATATAGTCCTAGAACTACAGTAACGATCTTATAATTTAACCTAATATGTTAGATATTGAGGGTACTCCCCCTTTACTATGTTGTTTTCCCTAGCATGATTTTTTCCTCTCACACTATTCTTTTTGGGTTTTAGAAAATGGTTGGAAACTGGAAGATTCATGATAAAGGATGATATGGCAGACAATGGAATGATATTCTTCATGGGAAACAAAATGAAACGAGATTTGGAAGTCCAAACATCATTATTATGCCTAACTATCAATCTCATATTATGATAAATAATATCAACTTTGGTAACTTTCCCGACTCAGATAATAAGAGAAAGATGGAGATTCATGATGATCATAGTGGAAAGAAAGTTCAATTTACCACATTAAATCATGTGGGAAGAGGCATCGGGGAGATTGTTTCAAAGGAACTGGAATATGTTTTGGGTGTGGAAAATAAGGACACAAAGACAGTAAGTTCAAGGGAAAAGGTTCTGTTAATACCATGGAAAAGGATAATGGTATTGCAGAACATGGAATGATATTCTTCATGGGAAACAAAATGAAACGGGATTTGGAAGTCCAAACATCATTATTATGCCTAATTATCAATCTCATATTATGATAAATAATATCAACTTTGGTAAGTTTCCCGACTCAGACAATAAGAGAAATATGGAGTATCATGATGATCATAGTGGAAAGAAAGTTCAATTTCCCACATGTAAATCATGTGGGAAGAGGCATCGGGGAGATTGTTTCAAAGGAACTAGAAGATGCTTTGGGTGTGGAAAAGAAGGACACAAAGACCGTAAGTGCAAGGGAAAAGGTTCAGTTAATACCATCGAAAAGGATAATGGTATTGCTATGGCATCAACAATGATTAGATGTTTTAAATGTGGAATGTATGGGCATTATGAAAACCAATGCCCAAAGGGAAAATCTCATGAAGAGAATAAGCATGGTCATATGAGTAGTATTTATGTGGATGATGATGAAGAGACTACAAATGAAATATGAGATGAAAGAAATGATGAAGCTTAGTCAATGGTTTAAGAAGTTAGTGTAATGATTGTATGTTTATAAATAATAATGTATGGTACTATGGAATAAAGAATCTTCTAAGGATTGTTACACTATTGTTTTTCCTAAAGTATTTGAATGTATATGTTTAATGGTACCGGTAACAACGGAAGGTTATTCAGATATTTTTGGAAAGTAGATGATATGCGCGTATTGAAGGGATAAGAAGATAATGAGATGTTTGATTGTATTCATGAGCTGATGACTGATATAAGGACTAAGTGATATTATGGTTTGATTATATAGATTTTTGGGGATTTTGGTATGTGGAAAGAGTTATCTTTTGACAGTATTCATGTTTTCACTAAGGGTCTATGGTAATTTATGTTTCAAGAGAATATATGGATAAGGTATTCAAGTGTTCGGAACGCATCCAACAAGATATATCTTATGATATATGCGAGATAAATGCTTGTATTCACATTCTTGGTAGATAAACTTTCTAGTAATTGTTTTCATTATACTATGAGCTTAGACTGAACTATTTTAGATAAGCATAAATATTGGAATGGATTATGTTGTACTTAATTTAGTATTGTTCAAGGATAGAAAATCTTTCGATATTATTGATGGGATGTTATAGTAATGTAGTTTTAGAAAAAGGAAAATATGTCGGACGGGCGACAGCCCATCGCGTCGGACAAGGCTATGGGAATTGAACCCACAACCGAAGTGCGACTGGCCTTTATCGCATACCACTGGCCTACATGAAGTCCCTGGTTAGTAGAAACTAGTTTTATTTTATTAAGTGGTATGATATATGAAGTATAAGTTCATTTTTGGAATCGTATATGATTAACCTCACCATAGATGGACTTATGTATATTTGATAACTTTTGCAAACCTTTTGTTTGAAATAGATGAAATGACCCATAATATTATCACATGATCTATTAGCACTTCACGAATAACAAATTCTACATCATTTCTTTAAGAGATGAAGTGGAAATTTTTCAAATCACGAACAACATTGAGATTTTACCAAAATCAAGAAAGTGTTTCTTTTAATTCAAAATTTTCAACATTAGAGAAATGATATTGAAAAAAAATGTTGTCCTAGTGCTCTTATATCTGACGAATCAGATGGTACCTTAGGTCATCGCAAATCTATGGCTTTATGATTGTTGGCTTTTTCATAGCCATGTTCTCTACCACTCTCTATCAGAACATGATAGTTATATTTCTCTTCCATATCCATATTTTAACCTATGTTATCCTATGTGGAAACCCAGTGATTAGATTATTTGGGTAACCGTTACATTTCATACATTAGTTTTTAAAGCCATGTTTTGGTATTCCTTTTTACGATGTGGGTTTCTATTAATGAAACTTTCGAGTAGTAAACCATTTATAACCCCGACGAATTTCGAGGGCGAAATTCATTTTAAGGGGGGTAGAATGTAACACCCAGAGATTTTATGAAAAATATTCTTTTTTATTTGATTAATATCTTGTGTAGTACGCTACACCAAAAGGAGATTTCATAACACACATCCCTGACATGGATTGCATTACATGCAATCACGACCTTCCACGATAGCGTGTGTTGTACACAATACCGAGTTTCGCTAAACAACGACATCTTATATAAACTAGCCGTTATGAATAGTAATACAAACTTTTTGAAATTTTATAAATGTTAACTTTCAAAATGGACTTCATTTTTGGATTCAGAATATCTAAATTAGCCTAGGGTGATTTTTTGGTATTTTTCTGAAAACTTTCAATTTATGATGAATAGTGAAAACACTGGGTTACTATTCAAAAACTGACTTTTTATTTAAATAATTATTTATTTTATTTAAATTTATTTTAGGTCAAAATTGATACATAATACCTATATATGTTCAATTTAATTCATTATAGTCATTTTATAATAATTTTAGATATATAAATATTTTATTGAACTTTTCACCGTCCATTACCCACCTCCTAAGAGAATTTGCAAATTTACATAAAACTTAATTTTACCGCTTTTGAGAATGAAATTTAAAAATAAATTAGAGAGACACTGTGGATGTTAGTATGTAAAATGTGGTTTAATGAGATGAAATTATTTTTTTGTTAATAGTAACTTTTTACTTTTTTTACCACAGTCAAAAGTAAATGGGGTAATTAAGGGTAAAATTGATATTATTATTACCCTAACACATCTACTAATTCTATTGGATAAGTGTAATTCGACCAAAAACAACCTTAGGAATAAAATATGAATATTTAGGAACACTTGGATTAGATTAGGACATTTATAATTAATTTATTTAAAGAAGGGTTAAAATAGTAAAAATCAAAGTTTAATAACTAAATAATTTTTAATATAGGGTTATACATAAGATAAATTCGACTATAAATATTCATTAGAAATATAAAAATATTTCATACATAATGGTATTTTGTTTGTAATTTTTAGAATTTAAATAAAGTAATTTATTTATGACACAATAATGATGTAGTAATTATATTATTAATGAAATATTGACATAATTGATGTTATAAATAACCAAATAAATGTAATTTGAGACCTTTTGTGAATTCTTATATTTTTATATGTTAATAGGACATGGAAGTATTGATTTAATTAACATTATTCTAAATAATATTTATCTTTTTATTTTAACAAAAATCAATTACCAAATAGTGTCAAAATTGACATAAAATAGTTTTTTAAAACAAATATTTTATTATTAATTGTTATTTTATTCCTAAAAATCTATGGTTTGGCTAAATGACCTATATAAGGTTATATATATTAATAATAAACAACTTGGGGTTCTTTTGTCTTGTTATAGTATGTTTATTAACCTTATACTGTAAGAAAACAAGAAGACACGGTAAAAGTTAAATTATCTAACTTAAATTTAAATCTAAATGATAAGGTTACAATAGATACCTAAACTAGTATAAATTCTATTGTATGAGAGGATTTCGACCCATCCCCACCTTCTATTTGAAAGAAATCAATTTTTATCTATTAAAAACAGAATATGACTTCATAATAAAATAATATTTTTAGTTTTTCAAAAGGTGCCCCTCTCCTCCCTTATAAAAGGGAACCTCCTCCCTCTCTTACTCACACCACCTTGAGCCTTCAATCTAGGATATTCCCTGAAAAATTCTCTTCTCCACTACCCTATAAACATCCTAGAGTTCTTGGTCTTCTTCAAAGACCAATTTTAGTGCCCTAAGAGAAGGTATGAAAGTGTCGCTTCAAAGAAGAGCTATTGTCCGTTACCGATTATTTCAAATTTATTTATTCTTCCACTTCTTCTTCATTAGTTGTTTAATAATGAAGTAATAAAATCAGTATCATTAATATACTGATATGTTTTTATAATTATGAAATAACCCTATTTCACCTTCTATCCATCCTATGAAAAACAAAATCACAGCGCGTGCGTACGTACATAATACCATCTCCACGCCGTGGTGTAATCTGTTTTTCCACCAACACCATACATGGATGGGTATAATGGTGTAAAAAATAACTATATATGGTTATTATAACATCATATGGATTCTGATATATTATATGATCGACTCCAATTCTATTCAATAATTATGGGAACGATATCATCGCTCATGCGTACGTACGGACTACCGTCTCCACGACGCGATGAGATTCATTATCCATGTTAACCATACATGAATGATCATAAAGTTTATATAATGAATAATAATGAAATATATGAAATAATAATGCTACTGGATTTATGTATATATATATGTATTCCATATATTAAGTTTCATTTAATTCAATAAGGAAACGAAAACAGTGTTCATGCGTACGTACGCCCTGCCGTCTCCATGAACTGTGTATTTCATTCCTTTTATCGATCTATAATATATATGTATATGATTAATATATATTATATATAAATCATTTTTTAAAATTTTAAATTATTTAAATTAGGATATATGTAATAATATCAAGAACGACATGTCAAAACACAAATGATAAATGAAATGATTTTACCCAAAACGCTGATTTAACATGGAATTTAAAATATAATGGGTAATATAAAGTCATAAGTGAAACATATATGATATAATAACAATGAATATGTTTATTTAATAAGTCAATGAAATTATTTAAATCATTATACAGGATTTTCGGATCCATACGAAGCATATCGGACCTATGGTACAAGATAATTTTGCAATCTCAATTGTTTTCTATCTGAGATTGCTTATACGTAATTATTTACTGGGGTTATTGTTATCATCCATGTCTATGTTTTCTAAAAGTGTGTTTATGTATTTTTAGTTTCATTTTTACCCATTTTGACTTTTACTACATGGTATGTATGGAATCTTTCTTTTGTTTACGTTACGTGGTGCTTTTTGACTTTTCCGACAAAAGTACGAGGAGAATGTTTTTTTAACTTATACGGAATGAACGGATTTTTATGGTTTTATAAATCCTTATTTTCATGAAGCGTACTCCAAAATATTTCATGACTATTTTAAACAAATTCTTTTTTAAAAAAAATTATTGAAGTTTTTTGAAAAGAAATTGATTTTTAAGAAGAAAGGATATTTTCCTCAAGAATTCATTTCAGTTGTTCTATCAAAACCATTTTTCATATAAGTTGAAATTATTTCATATGTGTATGTTTCAATTATAATTTCTCTATTATTTACATGGTTTCACATTTCTTATTATGAAATGATATCCATTTATTTTATATGGATTATGTGATGATGGGATGATGTTTATGAAACCCATTTTATTTATTGGGTTATTATGAATGATGTAAGTTTATTTTGTGTCACAAGTAAGAATGATTTCATTATGAGATGGGTGGGACCTATATCTCCCTCTAATGCATTGGGTAATGATTTATATCTAATGAGATAGACATTTCTGGAACGGTAAGTTAATCCGGTTCAGTGTTACAGGACTGAAATGAGGAGTGAACTCGATTCAAAAAGGGACTTTGTCCACTAAGATGGTCTTGGAAGCAATGAATTGGCTACTATGGAAATCATAACTTGTGCTTAATGGTTTCCAAAATTACATGTTTTATTCCCATTATATTTTATCATGGTTGATGTTCTATTATGATATATTCCTTACATACTTCCACAATTTATCTCTTCGATCAAGATCTTGATGTTTAAATTTCATTTCATGTTTTTTGCTTTCAAATGTTTATGGATTGACTTATGTTCTCTATGTTTCCCCTTACTGAGCATTTGAGCTCACAATTTGTTTTGTTTTATTTTCCCCAGGAAATAAAGAAAGGTTTTAGGTAAGGAAAAAAAAGTGGAAGATCGTTATGGGAGTTGTTAAAGATCTTTCATCATGATTAGATGTTTATATTACATGTTTCCAAAGACACTAAACTATTACGATCCTTGTGTGTCTATTTTTGTTATGTATTAAGTATTCCTCAAAGTATTGTAATGTCCATGTACATCAAGCTGTGGGTCTCTACACTTTTCATCTTGACGGGCTAGGTGGCAATGTTGGTGTGGCCTAGTGGGGGATGACAGATCAAATTTACGTACATATTTTTTATCAAATAATGAGTATTTTTTAATTTTTTAGATGATAAAACCTATTTATTTCATTGTTTTATTAAAATAATGGGTCATTTGAGTTTTATAATGAAAATGAGAAAAATTGGGAAAAGTGCATAATTCTGGAATTTTTGAAAGATTTTTAACAAAAGGGTATTTTTATCATTTCATAAACAATATACTTTCAAATTCAGTGAATTTATTTTTTTTATAATCCAGATTTTATTTCATTCATCTTTGTCTTCTGGACAAGGAGCTGATCCATCCATCTAGTTGTCCTAAAAATTCAATGAAAGTTGACATTTTTTCGGGCGGACAGTGTGGACCACACCACTGTAGCAGAACCCAAACTCCGCCTATAGATATTCATATGAGGTTGTTTCACCTGGGATAGAACTAGGAAAACTAAATATGGAACTACACCAAATTTTTTATATTTCTGAAGTCATTACTGTGTCCATTGAATGACATACTTCTGGAGGAACCTTCCTAGAAGCTACGTCCAGAAACAGAGTCCTTCAATAAACGATTTATAACCCCTTCCTCCGGTGGCCAAATTCTCGAAACGTTTGGGGGTGAACGAACAAAACATTTATAAAAAACATTGAAGAAGCGTTCCGCGTGTGAATCGGCCATTTATTTGGTCAAAAAAATGAAATCCTTCGTAGGACAGAATGCTTCCTATAAAAGGAGGCCCTTCGATCCTTCCAAAATAATCAGCTCGACACCCAATGCCAAGGAGGGATCCCACAGGGGCATGGGAAGCTGCTTCTCTTCTATTTCCCCACTCATTTCTTATTTTTATTTCATTTTATATTTAGTTTTATTTTAGCTTTATTTTCAATTGTAATTAAAATTCTAGTTTTTTTAATCTATGTATTTGTGTTTCTCCATCCATTTTTCTTCATTTTTCTCCTTCTCCCTCTCCCTCTATCTTCTTCCACCCACTCCAGCAAGTAATTTCATACTCTCGAAAATGAGAAACTAATCATGAGACTTGTCTTGGGGGGAGGTGAAAGTGATCATGAATTTTCTTTAATGTTTAATTTTATGTTTGTAGATAGAATTGAGTAGAATGCACGGTTAAAGCGAATGTCCCAGATGTTGTGATTGCCTCCAATGTCATGGAACTCAACCTATCTATATTCTATTAATTAATCATTTATCCCTCTCTACATTGGTTAGTTCTTCACATGTTGGAGTTGAGAAAATCAATGTATGAAACGACTTCGATTGAACTGGGTCCTGGAAGATGACACATTCTAGACAAAGGTGTGTCATCAACTTGGATTAAAGGAGGAGGTGGAATTGAGAGTTCTCAATCATTCAATGATATTACACAATTTATAAATAAAAAATATTAGTTTAAACATGAGATTTCATTTTTGTATTATCAAACTGAAATAATACATATAAAGGAGAATAATGATTGAGCATTTAACCAACCCCCAAAACCAAGTTCTTTCTTATTAACTCATTCTGTTTAGATTTATATGATAATATAAATTATCATTTTACATGTTTAAAAAAAATGAAAAACTCAAAAAATATTTTCATCACATTCATTTAATAAACAAAAACACTAAAATAGATAGTTTAGGTGATATAGAAGAAGTAATTTCACTACTTTGAGAAGGATACCCAAGAGAGACGACCCTGGTCGGCCACTGTGCTGCACTAGGAAAAATATAATTGTTTTTATCCACACCCCACGACAGGCGTGCATCAAAACTGGCGTCATTGTCGGGGAGCCAATCAGTTGTCCATTTACTTTTTCTATTTTCATATTCTAGATAGAATTCATTTATTTTATTAAAAAAAAAATCATTCCATACTGAATTTAAAAGATTGTTATTATGCATGGAATGACAATTAATCAAAGGTGCAACAACAACAACAACATGAAAAAGATTTTAGAAGGGCTCATGTGAAAGAACATAGAGAAATAATTGAACAATTGATGAGAAAATTTGAAAGAGCATTTGACCATGTTCATGTATTAATAGAGCAACCAAACCCGGATAATGAACAAGAATCCGAGGTGGAAAAAGAGGAAGACATTCCTGCTGAGCTACATGTCGGAGATCAACAAAGATTCGAGGAATTATTGATTAAATGTGAGGAAATTCCTGACCTCCCCTTACAATACAATGAAGAAGAGCCAGCACCACTGAAGGAAGAAACCACCCAAATGGTGGAATTTTAAGTTAAGCTGGAGGAGCCCGAATACCTACCTCCATCCTCAAAGAGTATACTCCAAGAGGCACTTAACACTGAGGAATATATTTAAGCTGAACCGACTCTGGGTGTTGAACAATTCTTTGATTCTATATCTTCTAATTTTATTGAATCTGAATTCTATATCACTCCTTCTGTTTATGATTATACAGAATCAGACAATCTCCGCTATGCCTTGGAGGAAGAAGATAAAGCTATACGTGCAACTGCTGAGGAACATATAGAGATCCCAAGGCGAGTTGAATATTTATTGAAGGAAGATCATGAAGATATTCTATTGGATATCCCTAATGAGACCATGCAAAAAGATTCTTACTTTGATGGGGAATAATTGGATCTTAACACTCCATGTTTTAATTTTTTTTTCAAATTGAATTACACTGGGACTTTCCCGTTGACTATTATTTTGATGTAGCATACCTTGAGGATCCTCTAGGAAAAGAAGAAGAGGATTCACAAGTTGAAAACAAGATAAATGATTATTCATACTTCATCCTACCCGCACTATTCAAGCTATACCTCATTGTGAAAGGGAGGATATGGTGTACTCTATCCACGGATCATTCCTCAAGAACAAGGATGAAACACAATCTAGGAAAAGCCACATGTGGTGTTTCAAATCAAAGAAGCTTCATCCTCCATCAGATTTTGGATAACAACTGCTACTGCCCTCTGGATGTAGTAAAAATTTAGGGCCCACTTGGGGGATCATACTAAGTTTTATCTTTACATGATTTCTAGGAATTTAGATTTCTATTTATTTTCTTAGATTTAGTGCAGCATGAATCCCACTCCCTCTATCTTTTTAAGCTTTAATGACATGATATTTATGCTTAATATATTTTTTTATTTTATAGGTTCATAATGGTAGAAGGCAGCCCCCAAAAATTAAGGGGAAGGACCAAGTTTCATGGAAAAAAGGGAGTTAAATTTTAGTGTTTTATCTTTTAAACTCTACACATTTTTGTCCAAAACAAGTTTTGTGATTTAATGATAATATTTCATTCCCACACTTGAATTCATGTTTTACTTGACTTATCTTGGAGACATGAGTTTCTTAGGAACCCAATGATGACATGTTTTAGGTTTCAATGATTATATGATTAAATGATTCAAATGGAGAATTGAATTTTTAAATATGAAGCATAGATATTGAAATAAGGACTCATTATTGGAAGGAATTAATTGATTCATGTAAATGAAATTTCTCTGCCATCTTTCATGCTTTTAATTTATGAAATTTTTGTGAATTAATATATTATTATTAGTCATTCCATGGGTGATTTTCCAATGTTATATTTCTCTTTTTCGAGAGGATTTCTAAACCAAGTACTTCTTAATTATTCTTGATCATATTTCTTGAGTGGTCTTGGGACATGTAACCGACCAGAACTTGTATTGAAACTTTTCAAAGCTATGACTGCACAAAAACACATTTAAACATGATTGAGGCATCCTTTGGAAAGATACATTTCATTAAAATACCATATTTACATCAATCCTTCATTTATCCCATGGAGACCATGAATGACCTTTACAGGGATGAGCTATGATTCAAGCCATTTTTATCCATTCCTACCCAACTCTTGGTATTTTCATGATATTTTAAAGTTGAAGTGTGGGGGTAAAGGGAATCATGATGGATGGTATGATACACATTTTGAGGAAGAAGTGTGTGGTTTTGTTGTGGGAATTGTAAAAGGTTGTGAAATCATTGATTATACTCTATTTTTTTCCCTCTTAAAATTAAAAAAATGAAAAAAATGACAAAAAGAAAAAAAATAGAAAATTGGGATTTGATTTTGGAGAACCAAAAATAACCATTTTCTAGACTGACGATCTTATGATCGTATGTGGTTAGGTGATGGATGAGAGGTTTGATCTAATCATAACTTTCAAAATAGGAAAAAAAGTACAAAATAAAAAAAACAATAGGGTGCACAAATCATCCATTATGCTTATTTGATCATAACCTTTTCTTTGAGTTTTGGGAAGTGGGTGTTGCTACTTTTAAGGGGGGAATTTCATTACACTTTTAATTTTAATATCATGCATTGTGCTTCAGAGATTAGCCTCCTCATAGAGACTTATTTTTTAAAGTATCAAATCCTACCAACCTTAATCCTTACAGTCATTTGAAAATTTATTGCAATTCCTCATGATTTTATGGGTCTTTTTTCATTACAAAATGGAGAAAGTAGTTCATTTACAAGCCTATAGATAAGGAGCATATTATCATGATATGAGTATAACTCTACTTGAATTGTATCATGAGTGATGAGAGAAAAAAAATCAAAAGTGAGGTAAATCATGACATGGCATGTTTAATAATGATGAATCAAGGAGATTGAATGAATGAAAGGATACGTTCCATCAATTTTCAAAGGGGACAAGTAAAATATGTGAATTATTTGTTTCTTTGAAAAATGGGAAGTCAAATTGATATTTTATGCATATTTTTTAAAGTTTTATTTAACATTGAAAATTGTTTGATTTTAATGCATTGAAATTTGAATATTGGTAACCTTGGTGTCCTCTAATTTCCATGTTGACATTTTATATTTGAGGACAAGCATAGTTTAAGTGTGGGGGTATTTGATAGAGAACATTTACGTGCATATTTTTGATCAAATAATGAGTATTTATTAATTTTTTAGTTTATAAAACACATTTATTTTATTGTTTTATTAAAATAATTGGTAATTTCTGTTTTAGAATGTAAATGTGAAAAATTGTGAAAAGTGCATAATTCATGATTTTTGCAGATATTTTTAATATAAGGGTATTTTTTTCATTCCATAAAAAAAATTTAATTTCAAATTCAGTGAATTTAATTTTGTTAGAATACTATTTTTATTTAATTCATCTTTGTCTTCTGGACCAGGAGCTAATTCGGCCATCTAGTGGTCCTAAAAATTCATTGACATTTGAAATTTTTTCGGGCGGATAGCGTGGACCACACCACTGTAGCGGAACCCAAACTCGGCCTATAGATATTCCAATGAGGTTCTTTCACCTAGGATAGAACTAGGACAGCTAAATCCGTCACTACACCAAATTTTGTGGATTTTCAAAGCCATTAATGTGTCCATTGAATGACATACTTTTGGAGGAACCTTCCTAGAAGCTTTGTCCAGAAACAGAGTCCTTCAATAAAAGATTTATAACCCCTTCCTCCGGTGTCCAAATTCTCAGAAATATTGTGGGTGAACGAACAACACATTTATGAACAACATTGATGAAGTGGTCTACGCATGAATCGGCCATTTATTTGGCCAACAACATGAAATCCTTCGGAGGACAGAATGATGCCTATAAAAGGAGGCCCTTCGCTCTTTCCAAAATCATCAGCTCGACACCCAAAGCCAAGGAGGGATCCCATAGGGGAACGGGCCGCTGCTTCTCTTCTATTTCCCCCCTCATTTATTATTTTTTTTCATTTTAATTTTAGTTTTATTTTCAATTAAAATTAAAACTCTAGTTTTTTTCTATGTATTTGTGTTTCACCATCCATTTTTCTTCATTTCTCTCTTTCTCCCTCTCCCTCTATATTCTTCCACCCACTCCACCAAGTAATATCATACTCTCGGAAATGAGAAACTAATCACGAGACTTGTCTTGGGGGGAGGTGAAAGTGATCATGAATTTTCTTTAATGTTTAATTTTATGTTTGTAGATAGAATTGAGTAGCATGCACGAGTAAGGAGAATGTCCACGATGTTGTGACTGACTCCATTGTCATGCAACTCAACCTATCTCTATTATTTTATTTAATCATTTTATCTCTATACATTGGATAGTTCTTCACATGATGGAGTTGACCTAATCAATGGTTTAAACGGCTTCGATTAAACCGGGTCCTAGAAGATGACACATCCAACACAAAGGTGTGTCATCAACTTGGATTAACGGAGGAGGTGGAATTGAGAGTGCTCAAACATTCAATGATATTCCACAATTTATAAATAAATAATTGTAATTCAAACATAAGATTTCATTTTTCGATTATCAAACTAAAACAAAAAATATAAAGGATAATAATGATTGAACATTTAACCAACCCCAAAAACCAAGTTCATTCTTATTAACTCATTCTGTTTATATTTTCATGATAGTTTAAATTATCATTTTACAAGTTTTAAATTAGCAAAACCCAAAAAATATTTTCAACACTTTCATTTAATAAACAAAACCACAAAAAGAGATAGTTTAGGTGATATAGAATAAGTAAGTGAACTACTTTGAGAAGGATCATCAAGAGAGACGACTCTAGTTAGCCGCTGTGCTGCACTAGGAAAAATATAATTGTTTTTGTCCACACCCCGCGACAGGCATGGGTCAGGGGCCCTAAAATGGGACCCTGACCGGGTTGACCTGGACATCCTCTACCACTTTGGTGTTGGTGAAGGAGTTGTCGAGGCATTTAGGTGATATGCTCCCGAAATGATTGTATGTGGGAGTGGGGAGTAGTGGCTCCCTGCGCGGCCCTTGGGGGCAATGATGAAAATTAGTCGTTGATGCCTCTAGATCACAATGGTCCATATCCCACTTAGGGATAATCCCCTTATCCTCATACTGGTAGATGAGTTTATTGATCACCCTTCCGTAAATGAATTCAGATGACGAGATGGGATGTCAGTGCCCCATGGTTATGGGTGTGGAGACTGTTATAGAAGTGGTGGAGCCATGCAGGATTTCCTAATTTGAATTTCCCCTACCCCCACGTCGGTAGATGGGTGATGATCAAATTCTTGTCACAACAAATTGGTTCCTGAAAATCAGGGTGATTAACTCATCAGTGTATTTCCCCTACCTCCTTCTCTACTGCCTGCCCTTCTAGGCGCCAGACTTCCTACTCCGCCCTCAGAAATGCTTGGGTGTTCGCTGATCATTCCTGACACTGGGCAACGTAGGTGTGCCGGATGCTCTAGCGTATCTTCTCGACCATGTAATCACACACCGTCAGAATAAGATGTTGAGCGCTAGTCCCTTTGGCACACAGGAAGCGCAGCCAGGTCTGGAGTGATCTCATCCGCCTCAGCAAATCTGAATGGGGCTGCCTAAGAAAGTGCTTGATACACTTCCACCATTTGCGTTGTGTCATCCAGATCTCCTCAGCCGCCTCTGATTCGGAGTCGTCTATCTCCTCAGTATCAGCGGGTTGATATGCAGGAAAGTCAGCTAGCAGGTTGGCATCAGGATCTGCCTTAGGGATGTCTTCATGAGGAATAGGATCCTCGACATCCAGGTGACCTTCCTCTCTCACCTCGATAGCAACGGTGCCTCCGTCAGCTTCCGGCTTCACCCCAAGGATAGCACCGCTGATATCCACCACCCCCTACTCACCAATTGTCGGGGCCAACTCTGTAAGGGATGTATGTTCTAGATGAGGTGGTATGCCCGCCGCTGGTTCACTCACGGATGGCCCGGGCTCTACAGCCCGACGAGCCTCCAATGTCGAGACCAATGCACAAGATGCACCCTGATTAGTGGGGTTATTTGATGGAAAGCACCAGTAGTGAATCAGGGGACTTACCGGAACCCAGTGCGTCGGCCTCCAGTGTTCTGGCCACTACAGGAGCTGCCATGACAGGAGACCCATTTGCGCTTGTCAATTCAATGATGGGCCTTAGAGTCCCATCATATCCCACTGGTTCTTCTCCCACCTCCATTGGGGATTCCTGATCAGTACCTAGGTCCTCCTGAGTGAGATAGATATATGAATTAGAAATTGTAGAGGAGAATGTATGAAGAATTTAAATGAATGAAGATAGAGACAGACCTCGAGTATCTCGGTTATGTCGAGATCAGAGCCGAAAATCTCACCGCTCTCCCGGAGACTCCCTTGTTAGGTCACCCCATGCGACCCCTCAACTTCGGGTTCTCTTTCTCATTCATCTTCTCCTTCCCCTTCAACTTCTCTTGTTTCCTCTTCTCCCTATGACTCCTCGTCACTGTCACCTTCTCCTGGCAACATCACATCCGGATCATGCTCTTGGCAGAGCATCACTTTCACCAAGAAAGGTGGCTCCACGCGCCGACCCCTTTGGCATGTGTATGTGACCATGGCCGTCAGGTATGCATGCCGCCGATGGAAGTTTACTATATCGGTAACTCGAATGAGACCGACCTCTGGCAGTTGGATTCCATCTTGCGTTGTCTTCAGCTAGATGGATTCAACGCTTAGTGATTGCCGCAGGGGCATCCAGGTTAACCACAGTGCCGGAAAAATTGCATCTTGGGAAGGTTCGAGTGGGTATCTTGTCTACTTCACGGGCAGTTCCCTCTCTACCTCGTGTGACCCCCTCCGGGAAACAAGGTCATGGTGGCACCATGTGATGTCCCCACTACTGAAGTCCCGGCCTGCACAGGCCTCGCTACCTGGCGCGCCCCTGGTTCCCCCTTTCTAGTAGCACATTGCCTTCTCCCCCGTCGCCCTATTTCCATGCAGGTAGTTTCGAGTTCCCAGACTCTCTTGCGTAAAATCCCCTCAAGGTACACAATGGTCTAGTGCTCGGTGTACTCGGTTTCTAGGCCAGCATTGAACCCGGTGGGAGGAAGGGTGATGATGCCGCCAAAGCCAAAAGTGGTGAACATCAACCACATCTGGTGCAGGACGCATGAATTCTTCTCTTCCCAGACAGTCGTGAATACCTTCTTCGGTATTTTTTGGAGGCACCTGAATTCCTTGGAGAATTGGGATGGCACGTATGGCTCATAGATCACCTTCCCGTCGATCTGAGCCATGAGCACCCCACCCTGGATGCTCTGAATATACACTTGCTGCTCCAGTGATCCTCGCCCGTTGTCCACCATCTGGCCAACCGGGGTGGGTAATGGGCTGATGTTGATATTGGTATGGTTACTGATTTGGATCCTTATGCCCTCCTCACTGAGCTTCATCGGCGCCACCCCGGTGATGATCAACAAAGATGGTCTCAGGCCATTGCCCGGAGGACGGATGGCATTAAGGAAAGTATACCTGCCAAGATGAGCCGCCACCCAGCCGTCAAAGATCTGGAAGGGGCCACATACTCTGCAAGGCGACCCCCCTAGAGATGCATCCCATAATAGCATACAACCTAGCCAACACGGGGACCCCCAGGTTGAACCTTTTGTTTGAGGCCATGGTGCCCACCATCACCAATGTTGCTGGATGGACGCCCATCCTCACGTCCCGCACTGGCAGGAGCCTCCCGCTCAAGAAGGCGGAAAGGAACCCGGCGTATCGGACGTTCGGGTCCCGGGCCTCAATGACACGGTAGCCCCACGATTGGTATTTAACCGCCTCCAGGGTCCTCCAATACGACCCATCCTTGCTCTTCTGAGCCGCGATTGGGTGCCATTTACCCCATCCCGACATCTTGATTGCCGAGTCCTTCTCCCGGAACTGGCTTAACTAGCCCTTGTTGGCAATGTCCTTCAGGAATTCCTTGACCCCCAGCCTCTCTTTGGCTAGCTCCAACAGGTTCCACATCAGCATGGGGATCCGTGACCTGTCTTCCAAGGTTTTCTTTAGAGGATCAAACTCGTCGTATTGGTAGACCTCCAGTGGGATACCTCTGATGTAGTGAACGTCCCAGAGGCTGATGCCAACTTCCCCATGGTGAAGGTTTAATGTGTTGGTATTAGGAGACCACCGGGTGAATAGCTCAGTCCCAAGCTTAGGTTAACAGTGGAATTGGAACTGCAACGTCCATACCGCCTCAAACAGGCCGATGTGCTGCAGCTCGGCCCCAAAATGGTCGCAAGTTAGGCAAACCTAGAACACCCAGGCCCACTCACTGGAAAAGTTGCCCCCGAACCGCAGGTCCCAATCTTTCAACCAGCCCTCAGTGTCATTCATGATACTCTGAAGGAACATGCTTGCGTAGAGGGTCGGAGAACCCCCCACGATAGGCTCATCCCCGGTAATGGTCCTAATCCTCGGGTTTAGAACATATACGTCCATGTGCCTGGTTTCCTTGACAGGAAAACCATTGTTGGTGATTTTGTAGTGAGGAATCTCGTCCTCCCGGTTCACCCATGACCATGGTGTGTCCACCTCGAAGCTTGGCAGAGAAACCTCTTCCAGGATGCCAAAGTTCCAGAGTGGGAGGTTTTTAGACAGAGGATACTCCTTCTGGGCTGGGGTCATTAGGTTGAACAAGGTCAGGTTGTTGGAAACGACCACCTTGGTGCCATAAACCTCCTCATTTGCTACCATTTCAGATCTATGAGCGGCGGCTTCCCCCTCATCAACTTGGTTTGCAGTCATCTAGAATATTTCGGGAGTTGCACGGAATCAGGATGAAGTGCGTGGAATCAGAGAGAGTTGCATGAAATCTGATGCTGCGGCATGAAATCCAGGTGTTGGGCGCTCAATAAACACACTAGGCGCATAATATCCCATGTTGGTTTGTAAATGCGGCCGAAATTCTGAAGGATTTGTGCGCTGCCAAAGCGTTTTTGCACGTAGCTGCGGAAGGAATTTCGCACACGAGAGCGTTGTGCCTATCGCGCGGAAAATATTGAGTACGGAATATAGGACCCAATGCCCATTGTTATAGGCATGTTTGGGGTTTCACGCCACACGGAAAGCGAATTCCATGCTGATCTAGAGTTTTGCGCACCCCGCTGGATTTTTGCGCGCAATGTGACCAGAAGATCCAACACATTGGCATTTCGGCATTTCCCTTGGAATACGATCGTTGTGACCTCTCGCCGATCCCATTCCGAGGGGGGGAATTTGTAGACACTGAAAAAGTATGTAACTCCTAGAGGAAGTTTCGAATGGATGATGAGAAGTCATATTCGGGCTCAGAGGCTCGGTCCTGAGGGCCCGGAAGTGGTGCACGAAATTAAGATGGACTTGCGTGAAAAAAATGTTGTCCGCGTGAAGGAAGTCTGGGATTCACGTAAAATCACTGGGATGGCACGCAATTTTGCACGCTCAGTTCTGCGCGGGAGGCCCTGCGCGCCAAATGTTCCAAGCACGGAAGATTTCGCGCCCCTCTTTGATTCCGCGATGGCGGTTGCTTATAAATAAAAGGCGACCCCAACCGGTTCAGGGTTGAGGAAATCAGACCAGATCCCGTGTGCGCAATTCGGACTCCCGCGCATGCAAGATGAATTCTTGGTAACCCACCTTTTTGCGCAACCCTGCCATGGGGTTCGCCTTTGCGCGCAATTCCACTGGTTCAAGTGAATTTTCTAAACTTATTCATGTTCTTCCTTTGTGCGCAAACCTTTCCCCTTCTGCGCGATCCCCTGTAATTGCTCACAGTCCCGTCCAAATTGTATGCAATTCCATCTAGGTTTTCTCCCAAATCGTAGGAGTCGGCCCGTGCCACCCGTGCACAGTCCAAGATCAGTGCGCGCAATCCCCCCTAGCTGCGTGCAATACCTCTGCCCAAATTGCATGCCAACCCGGTGTTTTGCACGCAAACTTCTCTTTGTTCACAAAACCTAGGGCCCCTCACCTTTACACCCTCGGGTGCCTCCCCGCTTAGGCGCCTGATGTCCTCTATACTAGGCATGCATTGTTTTCCTGTATGGCCTTCTATGTTCATACGAAATAACCTCAAGGTCCCTTGGGCGGTGTTTCCCATTGTGTTGCATTGCCTTATACTTCTTCGCGTAGGAATGATAATGGCTATTGCTTCTTTGCATAGCCACGCTAACGTGGACCCCTCGATGGTTCGCCCTACGGCCCCCCTTCACTACGGCCTTGCCGATGCCTTCCCCCCCACAAGGGGTAGAGGGCATTAGGCATGTAAGACACAGGGGTGTGGAGCGAACGCACCTCGTCCAAGCTGCAGGACGTTAAACTACCAAGCACCTCATCCTCAACACATGACGTTAAACTGTGGTCCAACCCCGTGCCTCGCATTTAGGGTCCCCCCAAATCAGACATTATTTACGCCCACACGTCTCCACAGGAGTGAAATATTCATCCCATGGAATTATATCCTCATTGTCGAAGTGGCGTTTGTCCACGGGGGAAGGACTGCCACAGAGCGTAAGCCCATAGCCTCTCTTGAGGAAGGTTTCACCCGTGGAACTCCGTACTTCCCCACTGCCATGGCCAGTGGAGTCCCTCTCCCACTGTGCCTTGTCGCACCCCGGGCCTCCATCCTGGAGTAAGCCCCAACACTAAGGGCTTCTATCCATGCGTAAGCCCCTATTTCCTCTTTGGGCCGCTCAATGCGTAAGCCCCTTTCCACATCTCACGGACGCACCCTTCGCGACATGATCGTCGGGTCCTTGCTGCCTCTTGTTTCTCACACCGAGCATGACTCACATGGGCATAGAGCGAGCATCGACCATGAAAACCATCATAGGCCACCTCATAGAGTAATCCCCATCCCAGTGAACTACATGGACTTTGATCCATGCTAACGCATGGTGAAAAGGAAGCCTCCACGATGTTCATGCCCACCACCCCGTCGTTTCGAGTTCTTCACGTCGGTTCGCCAACACATTGGGCCGCCTGAGAGCGTAAGCTGAAAATTGTCCGTCTAGCATGACTTTAAACTATATGCCCCGTCCATCATGACATTAAACTGCCCACCAAAACTACTGGTCTTTGATCTGTGCTAAGGCATGGTATGTAGGAAGCCTCCATGGGGTTCAAGCCCACCGCCCATTGTTTATTCACGCCAGGGTTCACCCTTCGGCCCGCATGACGTTAAACAACATTTCAGTCTAGCGGTAACCGTTGTGACTATCCCAAACTACGTGGACTTTGATCTGTGCTAACGTATGGTGCATAGGAAGCCTCCACGAGGTTCAATCCCATCATTCAGTTGTTCTGACCCATCTGTGTCGGTTCACAAACACCATCTTGGGCTGCCTCAGAGCGTAAGCCCCATACCCACCATCATGGGCCGCCTCAGAGCATAAGCCTCATACCCACCATCATGGTCCATCTCAGAGCATAAGCCCCATAACCCACACCCACATCTCATCCTGACCTCTCCCTCGAGCCCACGTGCCTTGAGAAGCTCATTTCCTATCTTGTAGATCTTACTTCCTCCCGGCTCCAATCCATGCGTTCATTCTCACGGGTCACCTTTTCAGGTGTCCCACCATATCACCGAACTACGCAGAATTTGTTTTCCATACCATGATGATACGTAGAAAGCCTCCATGTGGTTCCAGTCCCTCCACACTCCATTACCCATCCTGATCCTTACCTGGGCTGCCACATCCCGGTGTGATCAAGACACCTCAATCCACTCCATAGTTTCCGGGAATCCGCCCACGTACTGGCCCCAATATCGGTGTTCCCCCTAGGGGGTCCTTCAATCTAATCCACACTCAGTGTTCCGATCAGTGTGATCCATCTCTGCAAGACGTTAAACTCGTGGCATACCCCATGTTAAACATGGGAAGCTGAGGAAAACCTCATATGGTACACAATTCCTCACGTTCAATGCGGAATGCCTCGGGCTTACGTTCCCTAGATAAGCCCTCTAATAAGGGACATAAGGTGGAAATTCCAATTCCCCGACATCAAGACATGCCAACGACACTCCAGCATAACCATTCGCCTCACCGAAGGTTTCTCCTCTGACCAGACCCCTTGGATCGTCTCGACAGAAGCAGCGTAATTAACTAGCGTCCATGAAGATATGGCGTTGGGAATGAGATTCACAAACTCGTCTTAAATCTATGAGGGAGACCCGGACTAGGTAACGAGCTCCGAGGAGGAATCCATGGAAGGAAGAAATGATATCCCATAATCTCGGTTTCGATGAAGGAGAAAACGCCCCTGAACAAGGAACGGATGCCGCCAGCCATTGGAATGTGGGAATGCGGGGCAACAAGCCACGCATCCTCCCCCCGCGTGACCGACACGCGCGCGCCTTGGCATAAAAGTGTCGGAAACAAGGACTTACTAGAGGAGGAATCCATGAGAACAAATGAATTTCTATTTTCCCAATGTTTTCTAGAAAATGAATAAGGTAACACCAGGGGAATTAGAAACCAATCCAAACACACGGGAGTGGAAAGTGTGAATTATGATACCCTAGATTCGGAACAATGTATGGGAGGAATATCAATTAAGGATAACCGTTGATTGTGTTCAAAACACAGTATCCTTAGTGTGTTAGATTGAAATGGGGATAACAAATGAGGGTCCACCGCTGACCATCATCGGAACACGTGGCCTGACTCGAAATGTCATCCAATAGTCCTTCAGAAGGTTATCTGAGGACAGTAGGGGAGCCATAGGACGAGCATCCATACTGTTAGGGGGATCCTTTTGACACGAAATAGGATGAGGTTCCAAATAAAGGGCATGAAAAACATGAGGTGGAGTTATGGGTCGTTCGAATGGAGTCCAACAGTCTTGAAATTAGAACACCGTGATGGAAACACATTAGGTGGGAATATCTGTCTGATCATTGATGTTTCCTTCTTCTAAACAGGACCTCGCTGGCGAGGAAGCTGTCGCCTCTGAACATTATCATGGGGCTTCCCAAACTTGTTCAGGGAAAAGCTGCAGTTTCAGGGTTCCACAAAAGGGCCCAGACCAAGGGGTCGAAAAAGATGGGAAACATGACTTACAATTCCTGGGGCTAGACCCAAGGTGAAATTCCAAGGTGTCTCTGCGTATCACATAATGATGAGAATCAATTCGAACATAGTTCATGAGAACAGCGTGGTCAGGGACCAATACTGGTTAAGGGAATCCTCTCTAGTGAGGAAGATAAAGCATCCCATTATTATCATGGGGCATCCAGAACATATTCAAGGTAAAACTGTGGTTTAAAGTCAAGCATTGAGGAAATATGGACTCATGTAGTTTAACATCATATGGTAGGTTTGGGAGTGAAATGGGAGATCCCTAAAGGGGAGTAAGTGATGCGGTATCTATAAACCAGATGTGAATGGGGGAATAAGGAGTCCGCAACACACCGTGTATCCTTAGAGGATGTAATTTTAGGTCATAAGTCCAAAGGTGAGAATTGGGATGCCCCCAATATGGACCATAGATTGATAAGGAATGTAGGAGACACATGGTGAGGTAAATATATAATCCTCATGGAATGGGGACCTAGGGTCAAGATTACCTTGTGTTTTATAGGGAGGCATTCAGGTCGAGGGATGGAAAACTAACGTTAGGATGGGCCTGAGGCGAAATGCCCCAACATTCCTACAAATCTCCTGAGAGTGATAATCAATCCATTCGATGTTATGGGGGGAAGGGCACAGTAAGGATCTTGTGCTAAAGATAAAAGAGTCGTGCAGGTCTGGCCCTTGCACCAAAAGAAGAGGTATTTGATAGATCTTGTTTGTCCATTAGGTTAAATGTATGTGTTGTTGTTTTTTTTAATAAGTGATGGACCAAGAATAGAAAATCCATGCATCACAATAATAATCAAGCCAAATGAAGGCATTGAAAAATGCTATGGTGTTTGACTGAAACCAAACATGACACCCCTTGTGAGATGACACCACAATGTAATGCCATTTTTTCATTGTGTGGCTAGAAAGATACTGTTACAGTTTACGGTCATGTGATGGGACCAACCATGCATTTTAACATTGTGTAGTATAGACGTGGGAGAGATGAGGCTAAATGGGGAATGTGAACAGTGTGATAAATCATACCTGACGTGAATGAGGATGAGGTACACATCATACCGCACACAATTCCAAAGAAGAAATTGTGGGCTGAGGGGCTAGAACAGTTTTAGATGGTAGAAAAAATGAGTGACTCACTCTCAGTTGAGCTTGACCCAAAAATGAGATATCGGTGTGTTCTTACATATCCCATGAGTATGGGAGTCAAGCTGCACATATTTGTAAAAGAGATCATAGTTTAATGTCTTAGAGATTAGACCATGGAGAATTACAACTATTCTAAGTAAGTGATGGCCTTGATCCAATACCTAATCTTACATGAGTTGAACTCGGTGTAGGAAACAATGTCAGATAAGGTATTTTCAATATGTGGAGTACATGTAAAGGAAAATTGGCGTGGAGCCCCGAGTAGTTCCTCACCGTGGTTTTATCCTCCTAACGTGCAAGTGTTCACTAAGGGGTAGTACCCAGAGTGTTGAAACACCACTTTAGACAGGATGGGGTGAAATGATGTGAATCATGCAACTGACATTTTGGGCTTAATGGGGATGGTGTGACAATGTAGGATAATTGTTGACCGTGTTTGAAACACAGTATCCATATCATTTAACCTAGAATGGGAAAAAAATGAGAGTCTACTACTTACCATATTCACAACACGGGACTTGTATCAATTCGTTGTTTGAAACCCTCAAGGACATTGGCCTATAATGGTAGGAGGGCCATTGGGCCGAGCATCCATGCCATTCGGGAGTCCCTTTGGATGTGGAAGCTGATGAAATCCATTATGAAGTGGAATACAAATCCTGAAAAATAGGTGAAAGCATGTCTGGTTAGAGTCTAACACTCTAGGTGCTAAACTAGAGTACTTTTGGGCGCATTAGAGAGTCATCGAAGAGGATCAATGGGATCATCTTGAGGTCGGCCGATTTGAAAGGATGATTATAGGACAAGGGGATATATAACTCTCATGAGAACGAGGTATATGGTGTGGTTGTTATAAACCCGATGTGAATGAGGGTGTAAGACCATACCGCACTATATACCCCTCTCCTTGGGGGAATACATGAAAAGGGGCCAAGATGATTGGGATATTTCTAGGAGATGAGGTTGGACCCTAAGACTAGACGTTCGGGGGGTCCTACATATCCCATGAAGATGGGAATCAAGCCACATGTAGTTCAAGAGAAGTGTAATGTGTAGTTTATCATCATGCAGCAAGGACACAAATGGGTAAGATACCCCAAACAAGAAGCATGTACGACACGATAATTAACTAGATGTGGATGAGGACATAATCCTATGACACACTGTACAATCCTAAGTGAGGACTTGGGCTATGGTCTTGAGATTAGGCCATAGATAGAATGTCGTAGCCAGATTGTAGTTTAACGTCTTGTAGTGAAGATGATAGTGATCTTAGTTTGAGGTCATAGATCTCAGACCGTAAATGCCAAGTTTAATGTCATATGCATGGGACAATTGAATGAAAAGGGATAATCATTGTGCCTATGGAAGACCATAGGGTGGAAATGATGATAGAGGACATCTGTTGGTAAAGTTCACAACACCACACTCCCCCCATCATGACTGAGGAAAACAATTGGGCATAGACCATTGACTATATTAGCAACACGAGACTTGTAAAAATTTTTTTCTCAAACTCCTTGGGGACGTTGCCCCGAAATGGTAGGATAACCCTTAGTATAAGTATTCATGCCATTCAGGGGTCCTTTTGGATATGGAAGATAATGGAAACCCATATTATGGGGCTCACAAAACATAGAGGGGCCTATGTTCACGGAAGGGATGATAAATGGATGGAGAAATGCTTCTTGGGGATGTGTGGGGAATGGAAAAATAGCCCAACGTGAATGAGGATGTGATTCCATACCACACCGCACAATCCCAAACAAGAACATAAGCAAAGGGGGTGAAAGGGTCGAGGGACCTAAGATTGGGCATCCCGGTTAGCCGTAGCCACATAACCACTTATGTGGGTGCTCCCTCATCAATGTTTCTAAGCCCATGTGAGCAATGCTCAGTGTTAGAAAATAGGACTAGGATTTGTCTCTCCCCATTATGTAAGGGTGAAATAGCTGGACGTACCTGCGGTAGATTGCCGGTTGTGGATACATCAGGGCAGAACGAACCACCACACTCAATGTTTGGGACATACATGGGGTGGAGATAACAATAACAGATAGATTTTTCCAAGTTTGAAACATAGCATTCATATTGTGTGACCAGGAATGGAAACAAAAATGAGAATTGACCACTGAACACATTTTCAATATGGGACTTGTATCAATCTGTTGTTCTAAATCCTCGAGGACGTTATCCTGAAATGGTAGTAGGGCCCTTGGGCTGAGCATCCATGCCATTTTGGGGGTCCTTTTAGATATGAAAGATAATGGAATCACAAGTAAAGACCATGAGTGAGGGATAAGTACGCATGTGCATCTCAATCGTCATGTAGGATGGTAAAATAGGTAGAAGTCCCCAGGGAGTGGGATGTATGGTGGGATTGAGATGGACTCGACATGAATCAGGGTCAAAGCCTCTATAATGCCATCTGTCCGAACCTACAAGGAGATTCCAGAGTCTGGGGATGGGCCTAAAAACTAAATTTCAGGGCATTCCTACGTATCCCATGAGGATGGTAAGCATGAAATACGTAGTTCTTGATGACCATGTAGTTTAAAGATGTGAGGTGAGGATGTGAGAGAGTATAAGAATGAGGATGGAGCACATGGTGTGACTGTAACACCCCTGACATGAGTGGATCTAAAGAATTCTGCACTACACCAAGTAGGGTTTTCCAAAATAATTATACACAGGGGATAGTCAAAAAGAAGAGTTCGGCGGGGGTGGGGGGGGGGTGGACTCAAGGCCAAACTTCTGAGCATTCCTATGTATCCCATGCGGATGGGAATCAAGCCACACGTAGTAATAAGGGTATAGTTTAATGTAATGCAGGTTGGCATACAATTTAACGTCATGAAGGACGTTTTTCAGTTTAAGGTCATGTAGGATCGGGAAGTTTAGGGTCATGTAGGACCAATTGCCTCATGAAAAGTATTTCTTGAGGAACTTGGAATTGGTGGGAGGAGTTATACGCTCACCATCCATAGTTACTAGGGAGTATGCACCATTGGCGTAAACCATCTGAATTATGTAAGGTCCTTCCCATTTGGGCTCCAATTCTGGTGGCTTATGTCCAAGAATCACTGGCATCCTCAAGGCCAAGACCAAATCACATTGCAGGAAAGAATGAAGGACAACCTTCTTGTTGAAGGCTCTAGCTATCTAATTTTGATGCCTTTCTAGATCCTGAAGGGCCCGAATCCTATTCTTGTTAAGCACTTCCATTTGTCCAGGTGAATTTCAGATATTTTATCTTGTGCCTGCTGATCAAAAACCATCATGTGTATAGACGATAACTGAATTTTGATGGGTAGGAAGACATCTGTTTCATACACCAGGGAATATGGGGGCACCCATGTGGAATTTCGAGTCATCATCTGATAAGCCTAGAGGGCATTGGGGATCTTTTTCGGACAACTCTTCTTGTTATGACCAACCATTTTCTGAAAAATGTTAGAGAGTTCCTTGTTGAATGCCTCGATCTATCCATTTTCATGAGCATGATTATAGGAGGTGTGGTTAGAATGGATGTTGAACTTAGTGTATAGTTTCTTTAGCTCAGCTGCCCAGAAGTTTGTGCCATTATCGTTTAGGACAGTATGAGAGACTCCAAATTTGTATATGATGTTGGATCTCACAATATCAATGATGGAACGGTCCTTGACATCCATGATTGGTATTTCCTCTACCCACTTGGAGAAGAAATCTGTTGCAGTCAGGATGAACCAGCACTAGCAAGTTGTCGTAGGTGGGTAAGGTGCCACGACATCGAGTCCCCATACCACAAATGGCCAAGAGTATTTGGTAGTGTGGAGAGGATCCGGTGTTCGATGCATGATTTTGTCTTGAACATGATATGCATGAAACCTTTTGGAAAAATCGATGCAGTTATGGATCATGGAGGGACAAAAATACCCCAGTCTCTGGATTTGGTGAGCTTGTTTCAGCCCAGTCTGATGGGCACTGCAGTAACTAACATGAACCTCTTGCATGACCTGAGAAATATCAACTCCTTGAATGAAACAGAGGAGAACCCATCAAACTCGTGCTTGTAGAGGACATGCTCATGTCCATGGCCATTCCAGAGGGTGAACTACAACGCGTGGCGTCAAATTCACTCTTGCTTGGCCCAATCTGTGGGAAGATTTCTGTTTTGGGGGTACTCAATAAAGGAGGTTTCCCAATTAGAATTCAATTCAGTCTCTCCATCCTGAGGACCTAGGGGTCCTGATGTGGAGGTGTCAGCGGTAAGGTGGCTTACTTGCGGGTTGTCATCTTCATCTGGGGTGACTAGATAACTGACTCTTTGGTGGGCCACATGGATAATCAGATCATCATATTTGGGCTCTGCAAGGGATGCAGCTAGGATAGCTAGGGTGTCATCCTGACCGTTCTGAGATCAAGGGACATGAGTAACATCCGACCGAGATGGGAAATTGGCCATTACCTGGAGAGTGTGCTCCAATAATGGTATGATCTATCGCTTTCAGATGAAAAATTCACCATTAATTTGTTTGATGACTAGTTTGGAATCTCCTTTCACATGTAAATGGGGCACATCAATCTCGAGAGTTAGCTTGAGGCCAGTGATGAGAGCATGATACTCCGCCTCATTGTTGGTGCAGCCTTCTGACAATATGAATGAGTATAGCAGAATGGCATGTGGCGGGGTAATAAAGATGATACCCATGCGTACTTTGTTACGTCTGGGATCATTGAGCCTCTAGCTGGTGGGACTTCGGGAAGCATCATCGAAGTGAATCTTCCAACACGATATGGATGGGTCTACCAAGAGGATCACCTCATCAAGGAAATCGAAGTCCATGGAATGGTCAGCAAAAGACAGATGGACAACAAGGATGTTTACCAATGATTTTCCATTTATATCCTTCTTAGGCAAGAACATGATATCGAACTACTAAAGAATCACTTCCCACAGAGCTAGATGACCTGTCAGCGTGGGGCGACTCAGGATGTACTTCAGTGGATCTACTCGCAACACCAGTTGTACCTCATGGTGCTGTAGGTAATGTCACATCTTTTTTACTGCAAATAAAAGTGAAAGGAAGATTTTCCCGACGGGGGAGTATCTGGTCTCAGTATCTAGGAGCATGCAGCTGAGGTAGTAGAGACTATTTTTAGTTCCCTCGTTGTTGTTTTGGGTGATAAGGGCACTAATGGATCATTCTAGGGTGGTAACAAAAAGGATGAGTTGTTTCCCAGAAATGGGTGGCATCAAGACCAGAAGCTGGAGTAGATACTGTTTGATTTCTTCTAACGCAGTCTGACATTCATCATCCCATTGATAAACAGTTACTTTCTTCATGAGCTAAGAAAAAGGCTTACACTTGCCAGCCAAATTCTCAATGAATCGGCATATGTAGGCCATGTGGCCATGGATGCACTGATTTTCCTAAATGTTTCTAGGGGGAGACATCTAGATGATTGCCTTGATCTTCTCGGAGTCAATATCGATGCCCTGATATCTGACAATGAAGCCAAGGAACTTCGCAGTGGTAACCCCTAAGGCACAATTCAACAGGTTCATCTTTAGGTGGCAGGAATGGAGGAAGCCAAACGATTTCTTAAGATCATTGAGATGTTCTTGGAACTAGAAATATTTGACCACCATATCATCCGCATAGCATTCCACCAGTGTTCTAAGGACCGTATTAAATATGTGTTTCATAGCCCGCTGGTAGGTGACACAAGCATTCTTTAAACCGAAGGGCATGACTTGGTAACAGAAAGTACCTTGTGGTTCCCTCATGGAAGTAGATTCTTCATCCTCAAGGGAAATGTGAATATGGTTATCCATAGAGTACCCATCCATGATAGAGAGGGCTTGGAACCTAGATGTAGCATCGATCAACAATTCCGTCACAGGGAGGGGAAAATCTTCATTAAGAAAGTGATCGTTGAGATCCCTGAGGTCGATGCAGACTCTGATCTGTCCATTCTTCTTCCTGACCGACACAATGTTGTCCTACCATTTTGGGTACTGTTCATCCTTAACTAATTTGGGTCTGATGATCTTGTCAACATCAGTCTCGACCAAGGCACTGTGATAAGGGTGCATCTTTCTGGGAGGCTGCTTGAACTTGGAGTTATTTTCCAAAAGTCCGAGGTGGTGGACAGCTACCTGAGGATCTAGTCCTGGTATCTCATCATAAATCCATGAAAACACATCACGATTCGTCTTAATTAATTCTAAGTACCGATGTTTCTCCATGGGGGGCATGGAAGCAATGATTAACGTGGGTCTCGAGTCCACCACACTACCGAGGTCTACCAGTACAAATTCATAAACCGTGGTGGTGAAGAACTCTTCAAAGGTGGGGGGACCATCCTCTAAATAATCTTCTTCAATAGTAGAGGGATCCTGAGTAGAAGTAGGTTCAACAGAGTCGATAGTCCCCGATGAGAGGCTGGTACCAGCCTGAGCGGCAGTGGTCACTACATTGGGAGATTCATGTGCTACTGAAACCATAACAGTGAAGGCTATCAACCTGATCCCATCTGTTCTTTAGCCCAAGGGGCCACATTTGATAATATCAAATCAATAGTGGTGCATAATTTTGATGCGGTTAATTCCATCCCGGCAAAACAAGAAAGTATGACATATTGTCGTTTCCATGGGGTGGGCGTCCTAATACCTTATGGGAGTAGGGGGCTCAGGGGTCAGTGAGGAATGATTCGTATAAGTATATGAGGTGATCTTCTGATGTCTCTTGGACTTGGGAATGTGGCTCCTCCTTGTCCTAGAGACAACAAAACATTGCCCCATATTAGGGGTCACAGAATCCAATCGATGGATTGGGAATACGTAGGTGCCATTCATGCCTACACAAGGGTCGGTTTCAACCACAATGGGCTCAACCTCACTGGCCTGAATATGTTTATCCTTTCTCTTGTAATAGTCGGCATGTAGATAGTGGGCTTCACAAGAGGCAAAAGAAGACATATCACCTTAGAGTATGCCCACTCAACCATTAAGGGAGTACTTGAGGAACTGGTGATATGACGAAGGGACCACTACGTGTAGGTGGATCCATGACCTACCCATCAATGTATTGTACGTGCTGTCTTGGGAGAAAAAAATAAATTCGATGCTGGAAATTAGGCCACCATAGTGGGACTTCAAATGGATTTTACCAACTAGGGTATGTTCTGTCCGGTCTTAGCCTTGGATTTTTAGGTCAGAGGGAGTTAGATCATTCTCGTATAGTCCAATCTTATGGATCGTCTGTGTTGGGATAAGGTTAATACACGAGCCTGTGTTGATGAGGCATCAATGGATCTCCAAGACATTAAAATGACCAATGATGTAAAGTTGGAAAATGTGCCCCTGTATGGTATAACCATCATATTCTCTGGGGAAGGAGATAATGTCCTAACATTCAACACTTTCGACTAACTCAGTGTGAAGGGCCTATGTGACTACTACCTCTGTCTCAAAATGGAGGGAGATTCTTAAATCCTCCACAAGGGATTCATGCATATGTGGTGATAGGTGAAGGGACTCTAGGATAGAGAGCATTGACGGAATGCTGGCAAGATGCTTGAGGATGCTGTACTTCCATGCCAGGCACGAGCTTCTGCTTATAGGATCTCTCTCTATGATAGGAGGTATTGTGGGTCCTGCTGGCCAGACTGGCGGTTTATTGGTGTTAGGACTATCCCACATCTCAGTATTTGAAGCATGTGGAGTGACTAGCGTACTGGGTTCAGCTGACTAGGACCGGTCCGCAGTGGAGTGTGACTGATCACGATATGGTTTGGGTGGATCTTCCTGATCCATTAGCACAAACGGTGGTGCAGGCCAGCCAGACGACATCAGATGAGAAGGCTATGCATGCTGAGTTATACGTCGGGCCAAGTGTTTGGTTTCACTAGCATTCATGGCTAGGATAGAAGTTTCAACTGATGTTCCTCGACGGCCCATAATGTTGCGGCTCGGCCAACACTGGTGTCGGTTGGGGACGTTAGGGTGACCTGCATGGTGCTCCCAATATTCGGGAGTCATGTAGTGGTTTACCAGCTCCACGGTGTTAACCGAAGTGTACCCTCACATGTCACTCAAAGATTTATACTCTCCTGTTCTGATTCTGGGAGGGATCACCATCTTTGGGGGCATGAAGTCGCAGAGAGTATGAGATGACTATTGCATCGATAGGGGACATTGTTTTCCATTGTGCCATCAATTATTTCTCTCATGGGAAGAGGACGACTGAGACGACGATGGAGAGGCAGTAGCTACAACCTCTGAAGTCTCTGACCGATTCAGGAACACCTCGATGACACCATGGGCACAAGTGACCATTTTACGAGCAACCCAATCGACATACTTCAGGGATAGGTGGTTAGAAACTTGATGCCATTTGGACTCGTTGTCACTTCTGCTATCCGACGTCATGAAGATTCATTCCACCTATGCTGGGGCTGGGCCTAAATGGACAATGTTTTTATCTACCTAGTCTTGATGCTTGTATTTGAACACATAGAACTGTTTGAGGGTGTGCCCCAGGATCCGGTGACAAGGGAAGTAGTTGGGGCGATCATTGAGGTTCGCCTATTCTAGCTTTCTGCACTCAGGAAAACACACAATCCCCTGTTCCAAGGCACTTCAGAAGTAACTAGGGATCTGAGACTCGTTGAATGAGTTGGTCGATTTCTTCTATTCGAGATGGGGGATCTAGGAGCCTGATTATGAGGAGGGGATAGAGGAGCCCGTTGAGGAGGCAGAGCCTGATTATCCCACCTGGGTGGTGGAAGCTCATTCCGTGGGGGAGCCTGCCGATTTTGAGGTGGACACTACTGGTCTAGAGGATACGCCTGTTGGGGAGGCCCTCTGCGAGGCTATCAAGGTGGCTCCACTAGAAATAATTGTAGTTGTCTGGGGGCCTCTTTTTGGGGCACTATAGTGGGCTCGGCTTTGACTGCACTCCTTGTAGGAATTGTAAGAGGAAATGTAAGTGCCTGGTAGACCTGTTGTAGGGCTTCTTCGAGGTACTGGGCCTCATTTGAGAAGTCTAGAAATCCTGCAGGGTAATTCTGGGTGATCATAGAGGCAACCAGTTTCATATTAACATTTACCACACACATCGTCAGCAATATCTCCTAAGTCAATTACATGTCAAGGGAGTATGTGATCCCTTTCCACTGAGAGATAAAGTCCATGAAACGCTCATCCAACCTCTATTTTTACTTGAATAAATGTTGCGATACTTGTTTTCTGAGTGGTGAAAATGAACTAGTAGAGGAATTACCTATAGTGGTCTTCCAAGTTGGCTACTGATCCGATGGGGAGCTGGTGGTACCAGAAGAACGCTAGTCCCTCCAATGTCTGCACAAAACACTAGATTTTGGAGGCTTCCTGCTATACTGGGATCCCCAACATGGGCCCAAAACTTGAAATAAAGTGGGCTAGATGCTATGGGGGTCACTCATCCCATTGAAAGGGAGATGGCGGGATTTCCAAATCTCAGTGGTTCCATCTTATCATCCACCCACACCAGATATGGCTTTCCATTAGGAGGGACTGCCACCTATCACATCTTCAACGCCTTGAGGTGGGAGTTTAGTGCTGTCATTAGATCATCTGGGAAGGGGTCCCTGTCTTGACATGGGTCCCTAACCACCAGTGCATTAGATGGTTCTTTAATGTGATAATCAGGCCTAGTGTCTCTTGGAGTAGTTAGTGGGGCATCTTTTTGAGCAGTTGGGGAAAACTGAGATGGGTCACAAAGATTATTGTGTCGTTCGAGTGGATTTGGTGATACATATAAAGCCCTCTTTCTGTAAGTTCCAGTCTCTACCCTCTCTGTGTGGGCCTGATGTTGAGGGTCAACCAGAGGCAACACACCTGGGGGATTTTTTCTTTCCCCTACTGCACTGGTCATGGATCTCCATAATCTGGATGTCACATTACAGTGCATTTTGCGAGAAGGTCATTAACAAACTACATTTTCTCTGTGAGTTGTTGATGCAACGCGCCCTTCTCAGGGTCTTCTTCCATCTTCATCATTGAGCTAGATGGGTCAAAGTGCTTGGTGGCTCCGAGATTCTCCTTACCCTTACCAAGATTTTGGTAGAGAACTATTGCCTCAGTTGGCGTAGGGAGACCCAATAGGTTCCTCTGCTAGAGACTATATCTTCCCAATGGGTCCAATAGTGAGGTCATTCCCTCAGGGGGTAGGTCTCAGTCAAGGAGCTCCAGCTCGTTCTCCCCTTCCAACAGGTCGGTCATGTTGACCATGACTCTTCCTGGGGGTATTTTCTTGATATTTCCTAATGAATCGGTTTGTCGTAGGATAGGGTTGAAGAGGAGGGAAACATACTACCCACAACCACAAATATTCACGTGGGGGGAATCCACCATGATGATCTTGTAGAGTACCTTGAAACTCTGAATGGACTGTTGTTGGATGGCCCTACAGCGGCCTGGTGACTCAGGGTGCTATGCCACGAGGAGTGTGGCCAGATCAACCAAGAGGCATTGCTCGTCGATGTCTTATAAATGCGCTTGGATCTTGGGGTAAGCGACTCGCTAGTGATGAAGGAGAGTGTGTTTATCCCAGAGGGTTTGGAAAAAACATTGAAACTCATCTTGGGTAACAGATTTTGGCGCACTGAAACTTGGTGCCACAACCATCCAGAACATATCGGGGAAGTGGTTCGCTGTGAGCATATCCCATAAGCTCATGGGCATGGATTCAGGGTCTGGACCTTGATTTCCATATTCGTCAATCGAAGGAGGTCAACTGGTAGAAATACTGAGTCATACCGTTGGAATGGTGGGCTAGCCGGTGGAGAATATAGAGAGTGAGATGACAAACTTCCACATCTCATGATATCCTCTGAAGAGTGTAGTGACATAACCACCAAATCATGGTAACATGGGATAAAGGCTGCAGTTCCTGGTGTAGGGACTAGTACTATGAGCGATGGACCCCGCTACTTATCATTCACCATTACTCCCCAGAATATGCCTATGTGATCTCTAGTCAAGGTAGAGAGTGATTCTGGTGACGATGGTGGTGATGGAACAACCGTAACACATGGGGTTTCCATATTTTCTTTCTCCTAGATATACCTATAGAGGGTGGCCTGAATCCAATGGACCTCGCATTCTGGGAGCTCATGGAAAATGTTCCTTGTTTCTACCATGGCCCTCGACAGAGAGGACTGAGCGGAGGGTTCCATTGATGAGTCATACTCTGCTTAAGAGTCTGAGAAACAAACTGGTTTAACCTCAGTCTGAATCTTCTCAGAGTTATTTTTATGGAGGCGACGACCCGCCCTCCTTCCTTAGAATTTTTCTTCAGGACAGTGCAGATTTCGGGCATGACGACCTTCAGTCATGCTGGTGCTGGAGAGGAGAGGATTTATGCCTGAGCAAGCCGGGGTGCGAGGAGCACCAGGGAAGATATTAAAGGGGACACGGGGCGGACCTCTGTGGGAAGTGCTAGAGCTGGTTGGCCCTCCGCTGGATCCAATAGGAGCATGGACGAGACCTACGTGCTTGTTTCCCCTTGTGATATTAGTGTGAGGAAGATCCTTATGTAGGCCAAACCAAATGCGAGGCAGACCTCTATGCTAGGTGCCGGTAATGTGAAGATGACCTCCTCCTCTCTGATTTCTAGAGTGAGGAGGACTTTCACCAGCTGCTAGAAGATCATGAGGAGGGACCCCACGTTAGAGAGTGACCGAATGTGCGACATCCCTACCTCGACTGTTTTTGGTAGGAGGAATGACTACATACCCGATGTAATGAGCACGGAAGATACTCATGTACTAATTTTCGTCGTTATGGGGAAGACCCTCGTTTGGGTTGAAAGTGGCACATGGCGAATCTCCATGATGAGCTTGGGAGTGGAGAGGACCCACACTCTCCATGTTGGAAGTATGAGGAGGATTTTCATATTGGGTGGAATCACTGCGTGTTGGCCCGCGAAAGCCACTACCTATTCCAGGGATCAAGAGAGTCGACCTAGCCTGCCTATGGGGCAATCGGGGCCACGATCCAGGTCGGGCGTATGAATTCCCCTTCTCAACATATGAGGGGGTCTGGTGATGTACGGCAGCAGTGGATCGGGACATGGAAGTTTTTGAAGTTATCCCCCTTGATGGGATTCCTCTTTGGCTTGCACTTGATGTTGGCGTTGGGTCAGTGGGATCATGGCCGGTGGTGTAGGTGTATAGCTTACCTGCTTTTTCATCCGGATGGGCCAGGTGGCAATGACGGCGCGGCCTAGTGGGGATGACATAGCAAATTTAAGTGCATATTTTTTATCAAATAATGAGTATTTTCTAATGTTTTTAGCTGATAAAACCCATGTATTTCATTGTTTTATTAAAATAATGGGTAATTTGAGTTTTAGAATGAAAATGAGTAAAATTGTGAAAAGTGCATAATTCTAGATTTTTGGACAGATTTTTAACACAAGGGTATTTTTTTCATTTCATAAAATAAATATTTTAAAATTAAGTAAATTTAATTTTGTTATAATCTATATTTTATTTCCTTCATATTTTTCTTCTGGAGAAGGAGCGGATTCGGCAATCTAGTGGTCCTAAAAATTCATTGAAATTTGACATTTTTACGAGGGGATAGCGTGGACTATGCCACATTAATAGAACCCAAACACGGCCTACACAAATTCAAATGTGGTAATTCGACCTGGGATAGAACGAGGATAGCTACGGAAGCCTCTACACCAAATATTGTGATGTTTTGAAGTCATTAAAGTGTCTATTGAATGATATACATTTGGAGGAACCTTCCTTGAAGCTTCGTCCCGAAACAGAAGCCTTCAATGAAAAATTTTTAACTCCTTCATCCGGTGTCCAAATGCTCTGAAATTTGGGGGTGAACGGAAAACACATTTATGAAAAACTTTGAATAAGGGGTCCACATGTGAATCGTTCATTTATTAGGTCAAAAATGTGAAACCTTTTGGAGGACAAAATGATTCCTATAAAATGAGGCCCTCCCCTCCTTCCAAAATCATCAGCTCGACACCCAAAGCCAAGGAGGGATCCCACCGGGTCACAGGAGGTTTCTACTCTTCTATTTTCCCCCTCATTTATTCTTTTTATTTCATTTTAATTTTAGTTTTATTTTAGTTTTATTTTAGTTTTATTTTCAATTGTAATTCAAATTCTAGTTTTATTAATCCATGCAATTGTGTTTCTCCATCCATTTTTCTTCATTTCCCTCTCTATCTCTCTCAATCTTCTTCCACCCACTCCCCCAAGTAATCTCATAATCATGGAAATGAGAGAGTAATCACGATACTTGGCCTGGGGGGAGGTGAAATTGATCATTAATTTTCATTAATGTATAATTTTATGATTGTAGATACAAGTGAGTAGCATGCACTGGTAATTCGAATGTCCCCAATGTTGTGACTGCCTCCGATGTCAAGAAACTCAACCTATCTATATTATTTTATTTAATCATTTTCCCTCTCTCCATTGGTTATTTCTTCACATGTTGGAGTTGAGATAATCAATGGCTGAAACAACTTCGATTGAACCAGGTCCTAGAAGATGACACATCATAGAAAAAGGTGTGTCATCATCTTTGATTAAAGGAGGAGGTGGAATTGAGAGTGCTCAAACATTCAATGATATTCCAAAAATTATAATTAAATAATAGTAGTTCAAACATGAGATTTAATTTTCGGATTATCAAACTGAAATAAAACATATAATGGAGAATAATGATTGAACATTTAACCAATCCCCATAACCAAGTCCTTTCTTATTAACTCATTCTGTTTAGATTTGTATGATAGTTGAAATTATCATTATACAAGTTTTAAATAATCAAAAACCCCAAAAATATTTTCATCACTTTCATTTAAAAAACAAAACCAAAAAAAGAGATACTTTATGTGATATAGAAGAAGTATGTGAACTACATTGAGAAGGTTCCTCAAGAGAGATGACCCTGGTCAGCCACTGTGCTGCACTAGGAAATATATAATGGTTTTTGTCCATGCCCCGCGACAGGCGTGCGTCAAAACTAGAGCCATTGCTGGGGATACAATCAGTTGTCCATTTACTTTTTCTATTTTCATATCTTAGATATATTTCATTTATTTTTATAAAATTATGAAAAACAAAAAAAATTCATTCCGTAATGAATTTAGAAGATTATTATTATGCATGGACTGACAATTACTCATAGGTGCAACAACAACAGCAACAAGAAGATGAATTTGGAATTGCTAAGGTGAATAAACTTAGAGAAAGCATTGAACAACTGACGAGAAAAGCTGAAATAGAATTTGACTATGTTCATGAATTAATGGAACAACCAAACCATGAGAATGATCAAGAATCTGAGGTGGAAAAGGAGGAAGAATTGCCTGCTAAGATACATGTTTGAGATCAACAAATATTTGATAAATTCTTGATTAAATATGAGGAACTGCCTGATCTCCACTTACAATATAAATAATAAGAGATAGAACCACTGAATGAAGAAACCACCCAAATGGTGGAATTTGAAGTTAAAATGGAGGATCCTGACTACCTACCTCTATCCTCAGAGAGTCTAATAAGAGATAGAACCACTGAATGAAGAAACCACCCAAATGGTGGAATTTGAAGTTATGATGGAGGATCCTGACTACCTACCTCCATCCTCAGAGAGTCTACTCCATGTGGCACGTACTGCTGAGGCAGAGATTGAAGCTGAACTGACATAAGGAGTTGAACCATTCTTTGACTCTATCTCTTCTAATTTTATTGAATCTGAATTCTAAAACACTTTTTCTTATTATGATTATACAGAATCTGTCAATCTCGGTTATGCCTTGGAGGAGGAAGATAAAGCTATATGTGCACCTACTGAGGAACATATGGAGATCCCTGGACAAGTTGAATATTTATTGAAGGAATCTCATGAAGTGATTCTAGTGGATTTCCATAAAAAAGACCATGAAAAAAGTTTCTTACATTGATTTGGAAAAATTTGATCTTGATACTTCATGTTTTAATTTTTTTTCAAATTGAATTACACTCCGACATTCCCATTGACTATTATTTTGTTGTAGCATCCCTTGAGGAACTACTAGGAAAAGAAGAAGAGGTTTCCCAAGTAGGAACCAAGATAAAGGATGATTCATACTTCATCCTACCCCAACTATTCAAGCTATACCTCATTGTGAAGGGGTAGGATATGGTGTACTCTATCTAGGGATCATTCCTCAAGAACAAGGATGAAGCACAAGCAGGGAAAATCTACATGTGGTGGTTCAAATCAATGAAGCTTCATCCTCCATCTGATTCAGGATAACAGCTGGTACTACACTCCAGAGTTAGTAAAAATTCTGGGCCCACATGGGGGATCATGCCAAGATTTATCTTTACATGCTTTCTAGGAATTAAGATTTCAATTTATTTTCTTAGATTTAGTGCAGCATGCATCCCACTCCCTCTATCTTTTTGTGATTTAATGACATGAACCTTAATCTTAATTGAGTTGTTTTCTTTTATAGGTTCATAACGGTAGAAGGTATCCCATGACACTGAAGGGGAAGGACCATGTCTCATGGAAAAAAGGGAGTTAAATTTTAGTGTTTTATCTTTTAAACTCTCCACAGTTTGGTCCAAAATAGGTTTTGAGGTTTAAAGATAAAATTTCATGCCCACACTTGAATTCATGTTTTACTCGACTTATCTAGGAGACATTAGTTTATTAGGAAACCCGTGATTCCATGTTTTAGGTTTCAATGTTTATATGATTAAATGATTGAAGTGTAGAATTGAATTTTTAAATATGAAGCATAGATATTGAAATAATAACTCATGATTGGAAGGAATTAATTGATTCATGTAAATGAAATTTCTCTGCCATCATTCATGCTTTGAATTTATGAAATTTATGGGAATTAATTTATTATTATTAGTCAGGCCATGAGTGACTTTCCAATGTTATATTTCGCATTCCCGAGAGTATTTCTAGACCAAGTACTTCCAATTTATTCTTTAGCATATTTCTTGAGTGATCCTAGGACATGTAACTGACTAGACCTTGTATTGAAACTTGTCAAATCTATGACTATGCAAAAATACATTAAAAATGATTGAGGAATCATCTAAAAAGCTGCATTTCCGTAAAATACCACCTTTACATCAATCCTTCATTTAGGACATAGAGATCATTAATGACCTTTACAAGGATGAGCCATGTTTCAAACCATTTTGATCCATTCTTACCCAACTCTTGGTATTTGAATGATATTTTAAAGTTCAAGTATGGGGGTCTCGTGAATCATGGTGGATGGGATGATAAACATTGTGAGGAAGACGTGTGGGGGTGTTATTGTGGGAATTGTAAAAGGTTGTGAAATCATTCATTATACTCTATTGTTTTCCCCTCGAGAAATTAAAAAAATAACAAAAAAATGACAAAAATAAAACAAAATAAAAAAATGGGTTTTGATTTTGGGGAACCAAAAATCACCATTTTCTAGACGGATGATCTTCTAATCATGTGTGGTTAGGTTATGGATTTGTGGTTTGATCTAATCACAACTTTTGAAAAATGAAAAAAGGTAAAAAATTAAAAAAATAAAGATGGTGCACAAATCCTCCATTATGCTTATTTGATCATAACATTTTCTTTGAGTTTTGGGAAGTGGGTGTTTCTACTTTGAAGGGGAGAATTTCATTACACATTTACTTTTAATATCATGCATTGTAAATTAGATATTAGCCACCTCCTTGAGCCTTAATTTTTAAAGCATCAAATCCTACCAACCTTAAGCCTCATAGTCATTAAAACATTTATTGCAAGTCCTCTTGATTTTATATGTCTTTTGTCTTTACAAAGTGGAGAAAGTAGTATATTTACAATCCTAGGGATAAGGAGCATGATATCATGAGATGATCATAACTCTACTTTAATTGTATCATGAGTGATGAGAGAAAAAAAAATCAAAACTGAGGTAAATCATGACATGGATTGTTTAATAATGATGAATCATGGAGCATGAATGAATGAAAGGATAAGTTCCTTCAATTTTCAATGGGGAAAGGTAAAATATGTGAATTATTTTTTTCCTTGAAAAATAGGAAGTCAAATTGATATTTTATGAATAATTTTGAACGCATTATTTCAAATTTAAAATTGTTTTATTTTATTTCATTGAAATTTGAATATTGGTAACATTGATGTCCTCTGATTTCCATGTTGAGATTTTATGCTTGAGGACAAGCATAGTTTAAGTGTGGGCGTATTTGATAGAGAAAATTTATGTGCATATTTTTGATCTAATAATGAGTATTTTTTAATGTTTTTATATGATAAAACACATGTATTTCATTGTTTTATTAAAATAATGGGTAATTTGAGTTTTAGAATGAAAATGAGAAAAATTGTGAAAAGTGCATAATTCTGGATTTTTGGACAGATTTTTAACAGAAGGGTATTATTGTCACTTCATAAAAAATATAATTTCAAATTCTGTGATTTTAATTTTTCAAAATCCTGATTTTATTTCCTTCATCTTTGTCTGCTGGACCAGGAGCTGATTCAGCCATCTATTGGTCATAAAAAATTATTGAATATTGACATTTTTCTCGGCGAACAGCGTGGACCACACCAATATAACAGAACCCAAACTCGGCCTACACATATTCAAATGAGGTGATTCCACCTAGGATAGAATGAGGACAGAGAAGGATGGCTCTAAACTAAATTTTCTGGAGTTGTAAATTCATTAAGGCATCCATTGAATGACATAATTATGGAGGAACCTTCCTAGAAGCTTCATCCAAGAACAGAAGCCTTCAATGAAACATTTACAACTCCATCATCAAGTGTCCAACTGCTATGAAATATTTGGTGTGAACGGAAAACATATTTATGAAAAACATTGAAGAAGGGGTCCACGCGTGAATCGAACATTTATTTGGTCAACAACGTGAAAACTTTCAAAGGATAGAATTATGCCAATAAAAGGAGGCCCTCCCCTCCTTCCAAGATCATCAGCTCGACACCCAAAGCCAAAGAGGGATCCCACCTGGGCATGGGCCGTTGCTACTCTTATTTTTCCCCCCTCATTTCTTCTTTTTATTTCATTTTAATTTTAGTTTTATTTTAGTTTTATTTTCAATTGTTATTCAAATTCCTATTTTATTAATCCATGCATTTGTGATTCTCCAACCATTTTTATTCATTTCTCTCTCTCTCTCTGTCTCTATCTTCTTCCACCCACTCCAAAAAGAAATATCATACTTTCGGAAATGAGAGATTAATCATGAGATTTGTCCGGGGGGAGGTGAAAGTGATCATGAATTTTCATTAATGTTTAATTTTATGTTTGTAGATAGAATTGAGTGGCATGCTTAGGTAAGACGAATGTCCCCAATGTTGTGACTACCTCCGATGTAAAGCAACTCATCCTATATCTATTCTTTTATTTAATCATTTTTCCGTCTCCCGATTGGTTAGTTCTTCACATGTTGGAGTTGATCTAATCAATGGTTGAAACGACTTGATTGAACTGGGTCCTGGAAAATGACACATCCTAGACAATGGTGTGTCATCAACATGGATTAAAGGAGGAGGTGGAATTGAGAGTGCTCAAACATTCAATTATATTCCATAATTTATATATAAATAATATTTGTTCAAACATGTGATTTCATTTTTGGATTATCAAACTGAAATAAAACATATAAAGGAGAATAATGATTGAACATTTAACCAACCCCCAGACCCAAATTCTTTCTTATTAACTAATTCTGTTTAGATTTTCATGATAGTTTAAATTATCATTTTACAAGTTTTAAATAATCAAAATCCCATGAAATATTTTCATCACTTTCATTTAATAAACAAATCCACAAAAAGAGATAGTTGAGGTGATATAGAAGAAGTAAGTGAACTGCTTTGAGAAGGATCCTCAAGAGAGACGACCCTGGTTAGCCACTATTCTGCACTAAGAAAAATATAATTGTTTTTTTCCATGCCCCCGGACAGGGGTGCGTAAGGGGCCTCCTTGGAGGCCCTAAAATGGGACCCTGACCGGGCTGACCCGGACATCCTCTACCTCGTTGGTGTTGGAGAAGGAGTTGTTGAGGCGTTTCGGGGATAGGCTCCCAAAATGATTTTATGTGGGCGTGGGGAGAAGTGGATCCCTGTGCGGCCCTTGGGGATAGTGATGACAATGAGTCACTGATGCCACCATATCCCAACGGGCCATATACTATGTAGGGATAATCCCCTTCTCCCCATACCGGAAAATTAGTTTAGTGATCACCCTTCATTAGATGAATTCAGATGAGGATATGGGCTGTGGGCGCCCCATGGTTATAGTTGTGGAGACTGTTGTAGAAGTTGTGGAGCCCTGCATGATTGACTCATTGGCATTGCCCCTGCCCCCACGTCGGGATATGGGCGGCGATCCAATTCATATCACAACTACTTGGTTCCTGAAAAGTAGGGAGATTAACACATCCGTGCTGCAAAAGGAAAATTGACATCGAGTGCCCCAGTGTGATTCTCTCATTGATGATCAGTAAGAGGGATCCATGCTGACAACATCGCAGATTGTGATTTCCAACGTTTAATTGCCCCAAATTCGGGTGAGTTCCATGCCAGACCCTCTATTTTTATGGCAGGACCCGACACCAAATAACTGGATCTGGTGACACGTCAATCCACTAATGTCTCGAATGCTACTAATCTCCACATTGCGTAGAAGGCCCTCACACCAAGTTCACTATTTCTATTTTAGAAACTTTCGTCAGGGAATGCGCGCGTCCATCCGATTCGATGAAGATGTTGCTGTTTGTTGCCCCATATTCACACCTTCCAAATTCGGGTGGCATTCGTCACATATTCAGGGATGTCTTCTCCTTGATCAAAATGGGATGATGGGTTTTCAGTTCTCCCATTCATTGATTCCTCCTCAAAACTCATCACCTAGTCCGGGTCTCCCTTGTAGATTTAATACGTTGTTCGTGAAACTCTTCGTAGTGCCATATCTTCATGGATGCCAGTAAATGACGCTGCTTCTGTCAGGACATTCCAAAGGGTCCAATTAGGAAAACAACCTTCATTCAGGGGAGTATTCACATTGGGCATCAGTTGCATGTCTGGACACTGGAGCACTAGTGCATCTGAGTTTCGTCTCCTTATTATAGGGCTTCTTGAGGGAACGAAAGCCTGAGGAATCCCACGTCGAATACGAGGTATCGTATTCCCTAGGCATGTTTTTAAGGTTTTCCTTATCTTCCCATGTTTAACACATGGCATTCCACAGGGTTAATGTCTAGTGGAGACGGATCATACTGATAGGAGCACTGACTTGAGTGGATCAGATGAGTGTGACCCCTGGAGGGTACACTACTGTAGGGGGATGAGTTGGAATGACCTCACCGGGATGTGGAAGCCTGGGTATGAATAAATATGGATGATGGAAGTTTACGTTATGTAGGTGGTGAATGCGATTTAACCTATGTGAGGACGAAGACGATTCTATACTTGAGCCTCAAAGAGACTTCCTACGTATCCCTATGCCAGGAAATCAATGTCCACGTAGTTCGGTTGCGGGAACCGACATGAAGATGAACAAAATCAATGGTATGATGGGATTCAATCTTGTGGAGGCTTCCTACATACCTTACCTTAGAAAGTATCAAAGTCCATGTAGTTTAGGATGGGTGTATGGGAACTGATGTAAAGATGGTCGGAAACAAATGAGTGTTGGGATAGGACCTCAGAGAGGCTTCCTACGTACCATTTCTTAGAAAGGATCAAATTCCATGTAGTTTGAGAGAAAAAAAGGAGGATGGTCTTGAACCTCAGGGAGGCTTCCTACATACCTTACCTCAGAAAAGATCAATGTCCATGTATTTTAGGATGGGGTAGTTACTTGGTGACCAGACGTGAAGTGGTCGGGACCAAGGGCTGTTGAGATTGAACCTCGGGGAGGCTTCCTATGTACCTTGCCATAACAAGGATCAATGTCCATGTAGTTCAGACTTGGGGCTTGGGAATTATGCTTTGAGGCGGCCAGGGGAAGAGAAAAGTTGGTCTGACGCCACTGGGATATACCAAAGATATAGGTCACAGCCAATGGGATTACAATGGATTACCACTGATTGAGGAACACATTGGCTTACCTCTACATGGGGCACATTGGCTTACCACTGATTTGGGTCACAACGACCTTCTACGGGATGGGGAAAAACTGATTACCACTGATGAGGGGTGAAGGTAGTTTAACGTCGTGTGGGATGAGGGTGGACTGATGTGATGTGGCCGGGACCGATGGTTGTTGGGATTGAACCTTGTGGAGGCTTCCTACATACCATACCTTGGATAGAGTCAATGTCCACATAGATCAGGATGGGGGTCAGTGAACTGACATGAATTCGGACCTGGGGTTTTGGTGGAAGGTGGGATTGAACCTCATGGAGGCTTCATACATACCTTACCTTACCAAGGATCAAAGTCCACATAGTTCAAGAGAGCATATTGGTGCACCGACGTAAAGATGGTTGATACCAATGGTTGGTGGAATTGAACCTTGGGTATGCTTCCTACATACCTTGCCTCAGAAAAGATCAAAGTCCATGTAGTTCAGAAGGGAACATTGTTGCACTGAATTGATGATGGTAAGGACCAATGGATGGTGGTCTTGATCCTCGGGGAGGCCTCCTATGTACCTTTCATTGGGAAAGATCCAAGTCCACATAGGTTAGGAGGGAATATTGGCGCACCAACTTGAAGATGGTCAGGACCAATGGATGGTGGGATTGAACCTCTAGGAGGCTTCCTACGTACAATACCTTAGCAAGGATCAAAGCCCTCATAGTTTGGAATTGGGGCATTGGTGTACGGACAAGAATATGGTCAGGACCAATGGATGGTGGGCTCAATCCACGGGGAGGCTTCCTATGTACCTTGACATGGCATGGTTCAAAGTCCTCGTAGTTTGAGAGGTGATATGGGGCTTACACTATAGGCTTCCCAGAGAGGATGCCATCGCCAGTGATTAATCTATGTCCATGTGAATCATGCTCGGTGTGAGAAACATGAGGAAGTAGAGACATGATTATCACATCGTGAACGGTGCTTCCGTGGGAAGTGTAATGGGGTTTACGCGTAGTTAGAAACCCAATGAAGAAACAGGGGTTTACCCATGGTTAGCAACCCAGGGATATGAAGATTAGGACTTACTCCAAGATGGAAGACCAATGGTGAAAAAGACCAATAGGAGAGGGATTTTCCTGGAAGAAGAGAGGATTAAGGATGATACCTCCTACAATAAGGTCTTGGGGATTACACCGATTTTGATTCCCTTTACCCATAGACAAGCACCGCCTCATCAAAAAGGATCTCATTCCATGTGAGGAATATTTAACTCCCATGGAGACGAGCGGGAAGAATTTCTAAGATGGGGCACCCCGTGTAAAATGCACGGGGTGCGGTGACCTTTTAACGTCATGTGCCGAGAATGATGGAGCTTGGCAGTTTAACGTCATGCAGCTTGAATGAGGTGGGATCACTCTACACCACTAGGACTTACATAACCATCACCCTCTATACCTTGGTGATGGGAAGTGACATGCAAGGATATGACTGAGGGGTGTCATGAGGTGATCCCATTAGTGGTCCATGTTAGCATGGCTATGCAAAGAAGAAATAGCCGTTAACGTGCCTATGAAAATAAGCATTAGGTGAAGCAATGCAATAGAAAGTACCGCCCAAGGGACATTAAAGTTACTTCATGCAAACTTAGAGGGTCACACAGGAAAAGGCTTTACGAAGCAATGGGGGGAATAGGAGGAAGCCTTGTGATGCTCTAATGCTCCATATAGTAGAGGGGCTTCGGAAAGGGGTATTCCTTGCGAAGTGACGTAGCCTAGACTAGACGTAGGGAATTGGTGCATATGGGAGGTGCATCTCGAAGCGGAAATACATTCACGAAGTAATGTCCCGTGAGGTGAGGGTGCCTCACAAAGCATAGTATTGCTGAGCATTGTGCCTCGCGAAGCACAGTGACCCTACCTCAACATGCAAGTTACATGTGTGTGGATGGTGCTTTGCAATGTATAAGTGCCCAACAAAGACATGAGTCCTCTTGGGGATATCCTTCCTTCGGAGAGGCCCATGGGCTCCATGAAAGGCAGCCCTCTTGGAAGAGGTGTTGAATTGAAGTAGATGAAGAGGCCCTTCATGATGAAAAAGTACCTTGAGAAGCTCATGGTTTGCAGTGTAGAAAGTGCTTCGTGATTTGAGAGATAATAAGGTAAAAGTTTTGACGATCCATACATTTGGATCGAGGAGAGCCTGCTATTTATAAGTAAGAGGAACCATGATGCAATGCGTGCTCAATGAAAAGATATAGTTTTCACCTCGGTGGGTAACGAACATTACAGGGGTTCACAGAGCGTCTCGCCTCCATGCTCCGCGGCGGGCTTGTAAACGTAAAATCGGATCACGGAGCGTCCTGCCTTCCAACTCCACGGCGGGCTCATGAACTTCAAATCGGCTCACGGATGATCCTACCTTCTATCTCTGCGGCAGCTGCAGGGCCATGGAGGATCCATGAACAGTATTCACTAGGTCTCCCCTAAGGCTTACCATTTCTTCTTCTTCTTTCTGAATTTTGGCTCCAACAAACACTATATTGAAATGCATATGAGATTTCAACAACTCTATATACGAATGTGTATGATATTTTAACACCTCTCTATATGAAGGTTATTGAGAAAAGGAAGGATTTTATTTTCCTGTTGAGATATCACTGTAGGAAGCTTGACAATAGTGGATATCAACGGTAGAGTTCCTATAATCCATATCCACACTACCGTGAAGAAGATTATCATTGCAATGATCATATTATGCTTTGATGGAAGAGTTGAATGATACTTGTGGTATAAAAAAAATATGACTTGAATGACCTCAAGGAGACTATCATTGAGAATATTAGGAATATGGGCGATGTTCTACATTGTGGTTAGAATATGAAGACCTGAATATTAGATTTTTGTTGAGATATGAGCAAGTAATATAATGGTTTCTAGAATTTTCTCATTACCATATAATGTTACTATAATATGAGCCTTCTACTAATAAGATTCAAGAATATGCTGATGATATGTCTCATTATTGATATGAATATGAGCCTGTCTTGAGGCATGTGCTATTCTAACAAAGTGATCCTCAATCCGGAAATGAGTATGATCCCAATATCGAGCCTTTAGAATATGCCACTAGTATTTCTTGGAGGGAAATGAGCATTTTCTGAGGCATGTTCTAATCTCACATGGTAACCCCCATTTGTAATAAGAATATAAACTTTCTCAGAATATGAATTCCATCTTAGAATATGCTGATGGACCTCTACAATGGGAAAAGAGATATAAGCCTCCTCCAGTGCTAACTAAGAATAATGCTTGTGAAGTCACTCAACATAGAATGTAGGAATACACATCTCGATTCTGTGATCTGTTGGGATATACTGGGAAAATTCATTGATAAGAATATGATAATTTCCTGAGGCTTGGACCATTCTCACATGGTTATCCCCGAAAATAATGGGGATATATTCTCGATCCTGGGCCATTGGAGTATGACATTGGACGTCTTCGACATGAATATGAGTCAGTCCCAAGGAATGTTTCCCTCTCACATGGTGATCAACATCGAGAACATGAGTTTAATCCTAATCCTAGGCCTTTGGAATTTGATAATTGCATTCTTTGATATCCAAGATCTCCTATCCCATGGCACGTGCTGCTCTCACCCAGTGATCCCCCATTAGAACAAGAATGTAAGTCGTATACAACATCTTTTCCTTTACCAAAATATGATGATAATCCTATTAGACATGAGAAAGAATGTTCACTTTATATTGAACAACCACTTTTTCATTATGATTACATTGTTGAGTTGTCCTGGCTATAGGGATAAGAATATGAGCATGTCCCTTTATTTGTAATAGTGTCAGAATATTTTGGGGAGTTCATTGTTTGTTGCTAAAATATATTGTCATTTTAGAAATGATTGTTCAGGTATATAAGCCTGTAGATTTTCTATCTCAATCATGTAACGAAAAAATTAACTTATCAATGTAGGGATATGAGAACACTTCTATCCTCCTTTCACTATAGGAATATGCTAATAGACTTCATGCATAGGGGTAGGGATATGCACCCCCCGATGACTACTAGGGAAATATGACCACATACCTGTTCTAAGTGAGAAGGTATATGATAATCACATGCTTACTATAATTTTTTTGATTATTCTAATAGTAATCCTCAACATGAGTACGGATATGAGATTCTTCATAGATATCCAGTGACTTCCTTGCCCGATGATCCTTCCTTATTTCCCATACATGGGTTTTAGTGCTGGAAGTTTGTCTGGCGGTACCCTTAGAAAGTGACTGATGGGTATTAGTGGGATGGTGCTAATGCTAGTGGTTGATAGGCTCCCTCCTCAGGGGCACCTAAACCAAAATAGATATGTATTTCACTCCCTAGTCTACCATTATCAAATATTGAAGGTTGTGATTATCACGCTCGAAGGATAAGCTCCAAAAGTTGTTGGTAATGGAAAGTGTTCCATGTGCATAGATGTAGCTTTCCCTACGATATGAAGATTCATAAAATTTAGTTCTTGGAGCCCCTTACATGATATTTTGAGGGTCGGGATCATACAAAGTTTATATTACTCCCATACCATCATGTTCGGAACCTAACATTGAAGCTGTTGGGTTGGTGAGATCATTTTGTGACATGTGGGTGCTGCATCCACAATGGAATTTTTTGAACAATCACTAGATGAAAAAATTACCACAGATCAGGATTTTTTTGATGAGATAAGTATATGTAGTCATGCATACAACAAGGAACTATGTCAAAAATTAGTGAAATATTGTAGGCATGATGTTCTCAATCAGACATGCATGGTAAACAAACTTTTCCTTTCGTTCTAGATTTGGAAATTCTACTCATGTGGTCTTATCAATGTAATGATATAATTATTTTTTAGGAACCCTAATTATAGAGTACTAGTTATAAGATTCATGTCGAACATACTAGATTTTTTGATGTATGATATGAAAAACATTGTGGCCTAACACATGAATAACTAAAAATTTATCTATTTGAGAGATTCACGTTGGACACGCCATTTTTTTTGTTCACAGTGTGAAAAAATTTCCTAAAGGATAATAACACAATTTTTTTATTGGAGTGTTTTACGTGGGTTCACCATTTTTGTTTCAATAGGAAATAGGTGACCACTATGTATGATTGGTATGACATGATGGTTGATTATGGGAGGGTTCCTTTCTTGCATAATAATTTACATCGGGTTACCATTTTCATTATTAATGGAAACTCCCAACGTTTCCCTTATCCCTAACTTGCTATAAACATTATTTATAATGGATGGTGGACAATTGGGGTTTTAAACCCAAATACGCTTAAGGAATGACATTGGTAATGAGGATAAGAGGTCATGATCCTCACACCCTTTTGAGGGGAATTTTTTCCTACTCTAGGACTCTCTTATAGATATAAGATATTTTTAATTACCTCTTCCTAATCCTGATTCATGATCAGTCACCCAAAAAATGACTATATTTTAATACTCCATTATAAAAAAGATGGGGGGATATCATTATTAATGAATCTGTATATATTTTGGTCACTTCTTCATTTTCTTAGTAATAACTAGATGCTTTATATGTTGAAGCATTATAACCAAACACATTGAAATTAGCAGTCATGTAGAGAGGCATCAAATATTCTGAGGAGGAGGTTGAGCCGTTATGAGGCATCCTATATATCTAGGTTATTTAAATAATAAAAAATATGTAATTTGTTGAACCTCTGTAGTTTAACGTCACGTAGAGATGAAATATCTGTGGGAAATTAGGCCCTATATATTTGAGATTGAGTCTCGGGGAGATTTCCAACATATCTTGGTTATTGTGGGGATTACTGTTATCATATTTCTATCATGACCTTGCGATGTGGACCCACTGTAGATGTCCTCTTATAGGGGAGGTCAGTATCATTCCACTCATTGGGTCTTATATACTGCTATTTCCTTGGATGGTGGAGTCCAATGATGCTAATGATGTTTCCATCATGACTCCCTAAGATGAAATGATATATGATGGGTGTGAGAAACCAGGGATAACAAGTGATCTGCCTCATTAAATATAAAATTGGGTCTTATGTACTGGGATATACCTTATGATAGTTAATATAGTTCTTGTACCTTAAGAAAGGAAACCTACATATGCAGATTATATAAGGAATCATAGTCATCATAGTTTAGTTATTTCTCAGTCTGCTGGGGGTTATGATTGATCAACACATGGGAATGATTGGATCCTGATGGTTGAAATGTTAGAGACATGATGGGAATTACACTAATGTGGATGCCCATTTGAATTTGGGTTTAAGACTTAGTAATGTGTCTAATGTATATTTGTTATAGCAAGAATTAGAGTCATCATAGTTCGATAACCCTATACAATTTAATGTCTTACAGAGAGGGAATTTGTGTGGTTATATAGGTGCCATATATTTGAGCTCGAGTCTCGAGGATATGTCCTACATATCTTGGTTATAATAGGAATTATATTTATTTTAGTTCAATGATGTCGGGGCATACACACTACGTTTTCCCATCTATGTGGTACATAGTATATTATGCCAATGGTTGGGGCTTACACTCTAAGTTTTTCCTTATCTTTGTAGAGGCTTATAGAACATATGATATGTTTATTGAAACTATCAAAGATCACATGATCTATACTTAGTGTGATAAACAAAATATAGAAAATAATTAGGCTCATTTCTTATGGATATGGGACTTATTTATTGGGAATAACCTTTTTGAAAATTGGTAAGCATCTCGGATCTCATAAATGAGTCCTATGTATCATGGTTATGGATTGAATCATAGTTCTCATAGTTCACCTATTAAGGACATACACACTAATGTTTCCCTTATAATTGGGACTTTCACACTAAGGATTTATCAAGTCCTTGAATTCCCTTTGGACCTTGCTTGCCTACATGCCTGGAGTGTGTTGATTAATCACTTGACATGCCTTGATTGACTACCTAACATGTTGTTGGATATATACCTAACATGTCTTAAAGAAAATTTTATATTCCTGTTGAATTTTCTGGAGGACTTCATATAACCTTTATGAAATGGCTTAGGGTTGTCTCGTGATCATGGAATATTTTCTGGAGGACATCACAAAACCTATCTAGTTGATCATGGATTCCATCACATGAGTTGAATGACTTGTCAAGATGGTGCCGCATGATCCAACTAAATTTACCAATTTTTATCATAGGATATGGATGAAACACATGAAGGGTGTCATGAGAGTCAATGTGGAATGTCTTTAAGGGTGTGACATTTTCTGGAGAACATGTCAGGATGGAATCATGAGATTTGGATAGTGTGTCTAGAGGTCATCATAAGAGGAAATTGACATACCGAGGTGCCATAGTTAGACTCAACTAATATGTGTTGGTGATGCTATATATGTTAATAAACATGCATAAAAGACATTGTGATACTATAATGGTGAGCCTCCATGGCTTCATGAGACTTGGGTGGCATGCCTATGGGTTCTTTGTGACTTGATTTGAAATGTCCATAGGACTTTGCATGACCCAAATAGAATCCCAAAGGGACGTCATGAGATCTGGGAAACATTCCCTTATGTTGTTGTTTTTCATTGATGATCTACATGAAGTGAATAAGGATGATCGCACATGTTTTTTTCATAAATTTCTTGTTCAATATTCTTATATTGTGAATGCCTAAGATTTGTCAGTGTTAGCATGAATTAAATATCATGTGAGATAGCAGATGTGCGGGATGTCCTTTTATTGTCCTTCCATAAGTCCATCATGTCATCTATGTGTGATCACATGAAGCACCTATGCATGTTTCATGATATTTGGGGAGGATCAATTGTATATTAACAAGGGGAAAACGTTTTGGTCATAAGATCCACCACTATTAGAAATCCTCTCTAGAACTTGGATGAAAAGGGAGAGCTTCTCATTAGGGGAGTAGTGGCCATCCATGCATTCCAATGTTGTGGTGCATTGTTTATGATGGAGTGTGGGATTTATAGTCTTGTCCAACCTAGTTGTTCTCTTCTTTGCATGAAATATATTGCATGAATCCAGGATATAGGTGGCAAAGGGATTCTATGTTACACGTCTACACAAGTGTCTTTTGTGGATCACTCTGAGGGTGTCGCCCGATTCATAGTGACTGAAAATCCCTCCCATAAATTCACCCTTTATTGGATTATTTATAATAAATGGAGAAATATTCAATAATGTTGTAATTATGAGTGACTTCTATGTTATCATATTGACATACCGAAAGGCCTTCACAAGATTAGGGAAGATTTCAAAAAGCGATGGTGTGATCTTTGGTGTCTTGTTTGGGTCTTTTCACGAGAAAAGGATGGTTTGTCAGTGGGAGTATATGAGATCAGGTCATCTTAGAGAGGGATCTTGTAAGACCATGCTACATATATACTTACCTTGTCATTATAGTTTTATAACCGTGAGAGGTGTCCACATTGTATCATTGTTTAGCTTTGTTTATTTTAAAAAGGCCAGGAGTCATGCAAGACTGCATGATGTATGTTAAAGACAAATACTATATCTCTTGGTGATGCATTTCATAAAAAAAAATGGTTCCATGGAGATGCATGCGTATTATATGGAAAACTCCATCCATTTTTTCTTATAATGCTAATAGTAAAGTGAACAATTTCTTGATCATACCCAAAGACCATTGTGTGATGGGGATGACAAGCCAAAGGGCTTTCACAAGGTGTGGCAGACATGTCACTAGATTCTTTCATTGCTAGAAAGATATCTATGGGTGCATCATTTTTCTTTTATTAAATCAAGAGGCTCCCTCCTCCCTCTTTTCTATTTCATTTGTTTCATCTTATAATGTTTTAAGGATCACGCGGGTTTTATTTGATATTACTGAGGGAAATCATCCTCCCCATTGGTGATGTGTCACATGATCTTCATGACTGCATGAGGTTCGTGCCTTTTCGTTATTTTACCCTATTTTTAAAGGAATCATGGATGGTATTCAAGGCATCTACCAGTTGACAATCCACGTGTCCTAAAATAGATTATCTGGATTCCACCACATGACCAATGATTGTCTGGAGCACCTTTGAAAAATAAAAAGGATTTGTCAAAGGTACTTCAGGGGGCCTTTTATAGGTTATTCACTGATCATGGATCCTTCAAATTTCATTATGTTGGACACAGGATAACTCATCTACTATAGGATCATGTGGTTCGTGATTCTTTGGCCACATTCTTCATTCATTGCTTTTACGGGGGAAATAATACCCATATCCAGGTTTTTATTGCTTTGTGAATTTTATGATTCTCATTTGGTGGTAATTTATAGGTTTTAATCTTTTAATATACATCAATCAATTGTAAGTCCTAGTGTTATTTATCTCAGCTAAAACAATGAACGGAATCTTAATATCCTCACCCATGAATGTATATTTAAAGTGTGATGGTAGAAGTTTAAGATCCAATTAAAATTCTTTTTCATAATAAGGTGTATTATTTTGATATAGATCCCCCTTATATTCAATTTATTTTTAAAAGTGTGTGTGATGTTTAGAAAGATTTTGGATTTGGAGTCTATAATTGGGTTTTTCTTCACTACATTCCAAAGTGTACAACTTACTACTCATTAAATTCAAACCTGAGATTATAATAGATTCCCCAAAAAACACATCAATTTAATTATAAATAAATCCATAAATCATTATAGTGTACCTCTATTCAATTAAATATAATAATAGATACTAAAATTCATAAAGAAACTTTCTAATATCAGTATTAGAAAATTCATTATCCAAGGAGTTTATCTACAATGGAACATAACTATTTTCATTTCTTTGGAAAATTTATAATATTTTCATATATGATATCCTCACTAATATTAGGAAAATTCACCAACATATTTATAATCAAATTAATCAATATCATCAAATTATTCCTCTAATTAAGGAAAATTTACTGATGAAAATTCTCATCCTAAAGAAGATTCCTTATCATTTTTTAAGATTATAATTGTAACATCCCAATTAACTAATTAATAATAGATATTTTTTTCTATGACTATTAATGAACTAGATAGTGTTTTAGAGGCTTAAAATGAAAATAAATCCAATCTTAAGCATGGAATACACTAATATTTTTAAAAGATTTTTTTACTGCCTTTTGATGGAAAACCATTTTTAAATATATCTTTTGACAATTTTATAAGCTATTTTTGTCAAACTAAACTTATTCTTTATGATTGGGACATCAATATTTACTTTGTGGGAATTTTTGGTATTTTTCTGACAATGATCATTTTTTTAATGAATAGTGAAAAATACTGCATTTTACATCAAAACTGCTTCTTAATCTAATTTATTTATATGATTAGATTATCTTTTGAGTTTGTCTTAATGAGTAATCTGAATATATTTTTACCATTTAATCCAATGGTGGTCATTGGAATCAATTTCAATTTGAAATTAGACTTAAACTGGTGTCAATCTTTTGATACTTATTGTTTTATAAAAACACGCGATTTGCTCTGATAGCGGGAATTAATTATTAAATTAATTAATGTGACTTATATGTTTTGAATTTTGTAAAATAGACTTCATTTTTGAATTCGGAATATCAAATATAGCTTAGGGTGAATTTTTGGTAATTTTCTAAAAAACTTCAATTTTTTATGAATAGTGAAACCACAAAGTGGTACTTATAAAAACTGATTTTTCCGTTTAAATGAAATTTTTCCATCATTGTGTTTTGAATTTCAAAAATCCGACATACATGGTTGTCATTAAGAAGTAAAATGTGGTTCAATGAGATTAAAATAATTTTTTCGTGAATAGTAACTTATTAAGTTTTTAATCGCGATTAGAGGTAATTAGTGTAATTTAAGGTAAAAATGATATTATAAAAATGTGAAAACACCATGACACTTGTCCTAACCCTATTGGATGAGTCATGGACGACCAAGAAAACCCATGGGTCGATTTAGGGGTCCCTATGGAGCCTCTTGGGTGAGATAATGACTTTAATGCTTTTTTTAAAATAAAGGTGAAAATGACACTAACATAAAGTTTTTTACTAAAACAATTTTTAGATGGGGTTATAATAATCATAATTTTGTCTATAAATACTCTTTGGAAAGCTAAAACGATTTCCTACATCAGGATATTTGTTTTATAATTTTTAGACATTATATAAATTAATTTAATTATGACATCATGATGATGCAACAATGACCTCATTAATGAACAATTTAAATAAAATGAAACGATAATATAAAATCTAAGACCTACACTTGTCCAAAAACTATTGTATGGGAATATTTTTAAGCCTTATCATCTTATATTTAAAATATATCAATGTGGGACCTTATAAATTCGAAACACTTTCCAAAATAAAATAATAGTTTCATGATTTCCAAAAGTGCCCCTCCTCTCCTCTTATAAAAGGCCCCCACCTCTACCTCATTTCACACACTCCTCAAGGCTTTGGCTCGGCCATCCCCGGCCCATTTAATCTATACACATCCCTCTCCTCATGCTAGAGGATTTCCTTTGGGCATAATTCTTTCAATGGAAGCCTTTAGGCTCAAATCAAAAGGAGTTACACTTTTAAAGGCAATTCATTCTCTCATGTTCATTTGTTTTTTTTTGCTTCTCCAACCCCCTAAACTCTTTTTATTTACTTATTTTGTAAAAAAACAGTATATTAAATATACTAGGATTTTGTTATAAGATTTATGCGAGCTAAACTCTCACACAACTACATCAAATGGTTAAAGAACATACGGTTTCCGTGGATGGCGAAATTCTGCCTCCCGAAACGATGATTGTTCAATACTCATTTAACTCCTTCAAAGGTGGCCATTATGATGTCACTATTTTTATATATGATATATAATATGTTTATTATTTACTTAATCTTCTGTATTTTTCATTTATGGCATACCATTATTGTTTCCATTATGGGTAAACACGATATCTTCATTTTAGGAAGTGCGGACTACCGCCCCATGAAATTGATTTGATTCGTTAAATACCATATGTGGGACGTATAAAGGATGGAACTATGATATTATATATGATATTATACTAGAATTATAATATACCTTTATATCATTATGATTCTATTCTATAAAATACGATATAGAAATGAAAGTAGCGTTCATGCGTACATACGGCTTACCGTCTCCATGAACAGTGCATTTCATTTCTTACCTCTAAATGATAATGTAATATTATAAATGCATGAATGTACTGGATATATATGACATATATGATATCTACATCATGAATACCATTCTGGATATAATGGATACATTAACAACTTGTAATTATAAAGGGTTTATTTTTGACTCAAATACCAATGATCATTAAAATGACCGTTATTAACTTAAATAATTACATAGTGTTAATGACATGGTAATAAGTGATATAAAATGAATAATGAACTTGAAAAAGGTTCTTAAGCAAGTAGAAATTAACTCAAGTTTATTATTCAGGACATTAAAGAACAATCGAGTCAAGTCGGACCCAAGGTATGGGACTTCATCTCAATCTCCTTTCATTGAGGCATATTTTATTTTACACACAACCTTCATTTATACGGTGTATGAACCTCTTTGAATTTTATGCTTATTCAAGAGGAATCTTTTTTATACGAAGCATTTTACTAAATGACAAAAGGGAATGTTTTTCTTGTCGTACGTATGCGGCGACAACGACTTCTCCGCCGCCGTGACCATTATTCGAGTTTCGGCTTCCTCTACAAGCCATACCTTTTTTAAAAAGAAAAATAAATACCATGTTTTACTTTTCTTTTATTATGGTATTGAAAATGGTTTTCATAAGGTTTTTTATATCAATGTGTTGTATTGATATCTTTTGATTTAAAGGTGGAAATATTATGTTTCCTTTATGCATGTTTTATGTGATACGATTATGTTGAGGTTCTTGGGAATTATTATGAAAATGGGTGGTTCCGTGATAAACTAAGGGAGGGTGAGCCCGATATGTCTCTCCAATGCATTGGGTAATGCGAATGAGTGAAACGTTAAGGTTTATCTGAAGGGATTTAGGGAATATACAGTGATGGGTATTCCAAATGTAACCAAGAGGGTTACTCCCTACGTAAGAATGTTATGAATGCCTCAAGTTACCTTTATGTCTTATGATTTCTATGATTTATTCATGATTTGATGAGGTATGTTAAAGTTAATATGTTTTATGGGTAAAGTATGATTTCATTCTTATGTATATATGTACCCATGTTTCCTTTCCATATTTTTATATCCCTTACTGAGCTTTTTATGCTCATCCCATGTTTTTTTGAAATGTTTTTCACAGGTCAAGGGAAAGGTACATGATATGATGATAGTGTCAAGGAAGTGTAACGAAAGATTCCATTTTTATTTTAAATATGTTTCCATTGATGTGAATGAAGAATACTATCTTTATGTAACCACTTTGTTTATATGTGCAATGTAATGAAAGTTTTATGATCTAATTCTCTAAAACTCTAAACCCGAAAAGATCCTCAATGTGTTATCTTGTAATAACTCACGCACTAGTGCAGAAAACATTCTTTACGTCGGTTTTTTTTCATTATTTACGTTGGTTTTTAGGCGACGTTAATACGAACGACGTTATAAATAACGTTTTTTACGTCGGATATTTAAAACCCGACGTAACATCCCTAACATCACGGTGTTTATCACGTCGGTTATGACATAACCGACGTGATTAACCCTTCCCCGGGCCTATTATCACGTCGATTTCTTAAATAACCAATGTGATAAAAAGGCCTGGGAAACGTTTTAGCACGTCGGTTATCCAATAACCGATGTGGTAAATCGATTCCCAGGCCTTTTAGCACGTCGGTTATATTAAGAACCGACGTGATAAAAGGCCCGGGAACGGTTTATCACGTCGGTTCTAGAAAAAACCGTCGTGATAAAACCCTACCGATTTATTTACCACGTCGGTTATAAAATAACCGACGTGAAAGCGGTATTTTTTTTAAAATAATTGCACTGCTCTCACCAAAAAGCAACCAGGAACCAAACAACAAAAATAACCATGCCAGCCCTCCCCCAAGCCCCAACTGAACCCCACCCTCATCTAGACCCACCTAACAACCTGGCCAGCCCTCCCCCACCACATTGGAGCCCCACCACAACCCTTGGACACCCCCACCCCTTGGACAGCCCCCCCACCCTCATTTACACCCCCACAACCCCTAGTACAGCCTCAAACACCCATTGGACACCCCTCCCATATCCCTTGGACACTCCCACCCCTTGGACACCCCCACCCCTTGGACAGCCCCCCACCCTCATTTACACCCCCAAGACCCCTAGTACAGCCTCAAACACCCATTGGACACCCCCCACACCTTGACAGCCCTCCCAGACCCATTGGACACCCCCCCGACCCCTAGACACCCCCCCGAGCCCTTGGACAGCCCCAAACACCCCTTGGACACCCCTCCCATATCCCTTGGACACCCCCCACCCCTTGGACACCCCCACCCCTTGGACAGCCCCCACCCTCATTTACACCCAACCGGCCCCTTGGACAGAACTCCCAGACACCTTGGACACCACTCCCATATCCCTTGGACACCCCCACCCCTTGGACACCCCCACCCCTTCGACAGCCCCCCACCCTCATTTACACCCCCGAACACTAGGACAGCCCCAAACACCCCTTGGACACCCCTCCCATATCCCTTGGACACCCCCCACCCCTTGGACACCCCGACCCCTTGGACAGCCCCCCACCCTCATTTACACCCAACCGGCCCCTTGGACAGAACTCCCAGACACCTTGGACACCACTCCCATATCCCTTGGACACCCCCCACCCCTTGGACACCCCCACCCCTTCGACAGCCCCCCCACCCTCATTTACACCCCTCGAACACTAGGACAGCCCCAAACACCCCTTGGACACCCCTCCCATATCCCTTGGACCCCCCCACCCCTTGGACACCCCCCACCCCTTGGACAGCCCCCCACCCTCATTTACACCCAACCGGCCCCTTGGACAGAACTCCCAGACACCTTGGACACCCCTCCCATATCCCTTGGACACCCCCCACCCCTTGGACACCCCCACCCCTTGGACACCCCCCACCCTCATTTACACCCCCCGACCCCTAGGATAGCCCCAAACACACCTTGGACACCCCTCCCATATCCCTTGGACACCCCCCAAACACCCACCCACCCCCTTTGAACCTCTCCCCCCATACCAAAATCCAGACCAGAAAAACCATCAACAGTAGACCAAAACAAGAAGTAGAGAAAAATTAAACATTCACTTATATAACATTCAAAACATACACTGTCAACTTCAAAAAAAAAACTAAATCCAACCTAAACGACTACTAAATACACAATTACATTGACAATATTCAAAATTAAATTTTACATTACAAACAACTAAAAGTCAATCAAACCTGTAAAATAATTTGACCACTCCACTTGTAAGTGTTTGATATCTTCAGCAGTAAAGGGTTGAGGGTCATCAAAAAGCTACAAAGGAAAAGGATAGTAGTCAACGTGTATAATGAATAAATCAAATTGAAATATTATGAGAAAGAGGAAATCTTACCAGGTCAAAACTCTGAACTGTTCCAGTTGTTATTATTTCATACATAAATCTTAACATGTAATATCCGCATTCGATGATGCCTTGTTTCTCATGACATTTCTGTTTGAATGAGTGTAAATTCAATATATTATTTTTATGTAATAAATCAAAATGTACAAATTATAAATGGATATTTACCTTCGCATGTACATATTTGATCTTGAAATTCCTTTTCTTTGCGCTTTTTCGAAAGTGGACCCATGCCCTGTTAGAAAATAATACGAATGGGGTAAATTTAAAATTCATTATAATATATAAAACTATTGTGAAATTAAAACTTACGTTTCCAATATATTCTTAAAACATTCTCTCACATCATCATGGAGAGAGCATATCCAATAAAGTGCTTTCTCCCTAGGGCAAAAAACCCCTAACATCCAATGATCCCTGATAAAAGGAAATTTAACGTTAGTGGTTTTTTAGGTTAAAAGATAATTAACTCTTTGAGAGGGATGTGTTTCATACCTCTCACAAAAAGGCATCATCCAACACTGTGTGATTACATTCTTTTCAAATCTATCAGCAATATAAATCAATCTTTGTTCCTCATCCAATGCACATGCTTCAGGGGAAATCAATTGTGGGTCCACGAATCCATATACATCTGTCAGATCATTCCTCTCACAAATTTTATACAGATACCTAATACAAATCAGACATAAGTATACATTTTTAATAAATATAATGCAAGGAAAAGGTGTTAAGACTTACATGATAAAAATTTGCACCACGTTGATGCCCAACTTATCTCCAGTGACAAACTCCATGAAATCAGTTTTCATAATCCCCACACTTAGTTCACGTCCACAGACATGAGCTTCCATTGTAAAGTCATAATGATCCACCAACAAATTTGAATATCTTGACAATTTGTCAAGACTGCTAGTATCTGCATCTGATGTCATAGCTATCTGTCTTTGTTGTTATCTATACAGTATTTCTTTACCTTTGAAGTATTCCTGTAAAAATAAATTGAAAAATATATTAGTTTTCAAATGATAAAACATTAATAAAAATATAAAATAAAAGATATAACATCCATACCTCTATGGTAATGAGTCGAAGAAGTCTGGATGGCCAAAGTAAAAAATGGCCGATACTATGTCCAACTGTCGTCACCTCATCTGTAGGTAATGGTATCCGAGCTGATCTATCTATAATATCCTGTACAGTGACCCTCTGATTCTCTACCTCTAACTGTTGATGATGAATTGTATCTCCTATTCAATATACCATCCCATATGCAACTATATGATGTTGAGGATCATCAACATACAACTCACAGTAAGTAGGTAGCTGCGGCGGAGGAGGAGGATCAAAAATGGGGTCTGCAGGCTGAGGTGGGGGAGTGGGAGCTACTGGGAGAGGTGGAGTGGGAGCTGCACCCTGAAATTGTCTTTGCAAGTCTGCAAACATAAACTACACCGATGCTCTAATATTGTCCTACATTGTCGCATTAATATTATGGACTTCAGCCTCCAAGGATTCTATTTTTTTATAAACTCTCTCAACGTTAGAAGTTGAGGAACGTGGCAACACTTTTCTTACCGATACACCTGCCGGATATCCTCTTACACGGCCAGGATGTTCGGGCTTTCCCAATGCCACAGATAAAATATCTTCCCTCTCAGATGGTGTAAATGTCCCCTGTGAACTCTTCTCCTCAAGAGAGTCCTGTAATAATTAATTGAACATTTCTATAATGATTGGAAATATATGACGAAAATAGTAAACTTAAATAAATAAAATAGATATCTTACAATCCTCTCAACTACGAGTCTCGATTCTTCCGAAAGATATTGTCCTTTTTTCCCCTTCGGAGCACTTTTCCATTTCTCATGTCTAGATGGAGGGGATGGAGGGGCCACCTCTCCAGAGCTTGAAGACTCAGCTCTTAGTTGTTGAAATTTTTCTGCCATCATTTGTTCTTCCAATAATGCATACCCTCCCCGAGATAAACTATGAGGGTATACATTTTTAGATTGGATCTCTTGATGAGCTTTCCTTGTTTGCTGTAAATTAAGAATAAGTAATCATTAACAAAACAATAATAAGATAATTTATATAAGAAATCTTATAAAAGTTTACATTGCCCTTACCAAAAATGATTCTTTTCTTCTACGTTCATAAAATTTTCTCCATGTGTCTTCATCTATAAAAGGATATATACGACATGGATTCTCACGACTCCTATGACCATAAATGAAATCAGATGAGAGGGTTGATTTGAAATCCCTCCATCTCCTAGCAGCCAACGATAATCATTTCTTCCTTACTCCTCCAGTGTCAGGAATATCAAATGTCATTTGATAAAAAAGAGGTTAAAAATATTATATATACTAGAAACATTTAAAGAACAGTCAAACAATAGAAAAAGATCTTACCAAAATGGTCTCCCACAGCTGAGAAATTATCGCCTTATCCACACTTCTCCAATCAACATAGAGAATGCTTACTTTGCTCTTAGCCTGAGTTGCTACAAAACCCTTAAAATCTTTAGCATTTGGACCTCTAGGAAGGTCATCATCATCAAACTCCACGACTATCCTCTCCTCCTTCATACGGGCAAGTGATAATTTTGGTAAACGTTTGCACCCACGCTTACCAACCTTTGAACTCTTTTTCGTAATAGGAGCATGTGAATGTTCCTCCTCAGATGTATGACCAATATGCTCATCTCCAGAATCATGTGGCTAATCAACTGATTGATCTGTCATTTTCCTTCAAATCAAAAAAACAAACATTAGTTCACAAATATACAAATTCAAATATTTTAATACTACTTAATCAGAAAATAGAAAAGTGTACTAAATTACATAATAGTAAACATTGGTAATATGGTAAGCATGTTAAACAATGATAAACATGGTAAACACAGTCTGTTGTACCCCTCTCTCTTGGATTTTAATGATCACAATCACTCTTATTATGTTCTAACATTTTTTCAAGTGTTTTTGTTGATAGGCAAAAGGTTGCCAAGGAGTTGGCCCAAGAAAGCTGAAAAGTGGACTCACTGAGTCCACCGGTCAGCCGGTGTGAGCTCACCGGCCAGCCGGAGGACCCAGGCAGTAGACTTGCCCACTGCCTGGTGTCACCGGCCGGCCGGTGGACCAGACAGAGAGCCTTCCTCTCTGTCTGGAGCACCGGCCCGCCGGTGCTCCACCACCGGCCTGCCGGTGCGCCCGAGACTTCTCCTCTTTACGGTTTTTATTGTTTTATCATTTTGGTTTGATACATGTTTTAATAAGTAAAAAATTTACAATATCTAACATTATATGAAAAAACTAAATGTAAACAAGAAATAAACATGTGTTACCTGTAATTTTAGGAATGTACAGTTGGATTGTTTTCCCAAATTCCTTCGTCGTGATCGTTCCTTATGGCACAAACCATGTCTTCAACATACTCTTCATTATGTTCTGTTAATCATTCCATGGAAGTAGGGATCTCACATAAATCTGCATCTTCATCAAATTCATCCTCACCAACATATTATTTTTTCCCTTGTAAAACAACAGCCCACTGCATATCTGATTGATCTACTACATAGAAAATTTGTTTGGCATGTGTTGCCATTATAAAAGAATCAGATGTGTCTTCCAATCTATTCAGATTAACTAGTGTCATTCTAGATTCATCGTGTCTAACACTGTCGTTACAGATAAACCATTTACATTTAAAAACAGGAACTTTAATTTTAAAGTAATCAGCCTCCCATATGTCTTCAATCACTCCATAATATGCACTTGATGCCGAAAGTGGGTTTCTGTCCTTAGCACTCGAAAAATGCATTGCTTCTGCAAACACCAATACACCACTATTCTGAACTGCACTTCTGTTGTCCTGAGCTTTCGTATGAAATGTATAGCCATTAATGTCATAAGCGGACCATGTTATCACATTTAAATATGGACCAGCCACTATCCATTTTAATGTCTCTGATACATCTGATCTACCAAGCAAGGTATTTTTGAACCATGGCAAAAAAGTTTTGTTGTGCTCATTCAAAATCCACATTTCTTTCTTCTTTGGTTGACATTGTTTCAACTCATTAATATGCAATGTGATATACGGTTGAACATCAGCTATGTTATTCAAGATGTATGATTCTAACTTCTTCATCTGTTCAGCTGACAGTGATTTGACTTTCAAGCCACGAATCCCCTTTCCCTCATTATTAACCCGTTCATGGCGAGATGGAGGCAAACCTATGTGTTGCACCGTAGCCAAGTAGCTCGTACAAAACTCTGCTACCTCCTCAGAAATATATTTTTCAATAATGGTGGCTTCAGGTCGATATGGATTTTTAACATATCCCTTTAATATTTTCATATACCTTTCAAAAGGATACATCCAACAAAGATATACAGGTCCACAAAGATTTATTTCCCGAACCAGATGAATCATTAAATGCACCATCATATCAAAAAAAGTTGGAGGAAAATACATTTCCAAATGAAAAAGTATAAAAATTACATCCTTTTCCAAAATGTTCAAAGCATTCACATCAATCGCCTTGTTACAAATTGAATTGAAAAAATAACACAACCTCATTATAGTCTTTTTGGCACGGATGGGCAATATTCCACACAGTGCAACTGGTAGAATTTGTTGCATCATGACGTGACAATCATGTGATTTCATACCTATCAACTTCAAGTCTTTCAATGAGACAAAATTTTTTACATTTGAATAATAACCTTGAGGCACTTTGATATCATGAAGACACTGACAGAAGCTACTTTTCTCCCTCTTCGATAATGTATGACAAGCCGCGGGATGAAATGTTCGTCTTCCTTTAGGAGTGGGAGCTAACTCCAAATGTATTCCCATTGATAGTAGGTCTAACCTTGCATTCAACCCATCTTTTGTCTTTCCTTTAAAATCTAGCAATGTTCCGATCAAAGAATCACAGATATTCTTCTCCACGTGCATGACATCAATATTATGTTTGACTTCATGATACCTCCAATATGGTAGCTCAAAAAATATTGACCTTTTCTTCCAAATATGTCTATCATTACCAGATTTCTGTGTCTTTCCCAATGTCACATCAAGGTTTTTCACCCTCTCAAAATACAAATCTGGGGATAAAGGTTTTGGAGTTGTATCAAATTCTTGTGAGCCATTGAATGCCTTTTTTAGTCTCCTATAAGAGTGATCCATAGGCAAAAACTTTCAATGACCCATGTACACTGTTTTCCTCCCATGATGCAATTGACAATATGACGTCTGTTGTTCACAAATTGGACATGCTTTAGGCCCTTTAACACTGTATCCAGACAAATTTCCATATGCTGGGAAGTCATTTATAGTGAATAGAAGCACTGCATGTAGTTGAAAATATTCCATTTTATAAGAATCATACACCCTAATACCATCAGCCCATAACAGTTTCAAATCACCAATCAGCGGTGACAAGTATACATCAATATCATTGCCGGGTTGCTTTGGACCAGAGATCATGATACTCAACATGACATATTTGCGCTTCATACAAACTTCAGGAGAGAGGTTGTAAATTACCAATAAAACAGGCCATGAACTATGTGTGCTACTGAGGGTTCGGTATGGATTCATTCCATCTGTGCACAAGCCTAGTCTCATATTTCTAATTTCATTTCCAAATGTAGGGTACTGGGCATCAATTTTCTTCCATTGTGGATAATCAGCTGGATGACGTATTTTTCCATCACATACCCGCTCATCAGCATGCCATCGTAACCTTTTTGCATCATGTGAATTAGCAAATAAACGTTTGAAACGAGGAATTATAGAAAGATACCAAAATACCTTTGAAGGGAGCTTTGTAATCTCTACATCAGCTTGTGATTTTTCTTTCACCTTATACCGTTATGTCCCACATTTAGGACACTCTTCCAGAAATTCATATTCCTTTCTATATATAATGCAGTCATTCGGACAGGCATGTATTTTCCTGTATCCCAATCCCATTGGGCATAATATTTTTTTGGCCTTATAATGTGAATCTGGAAGATCGTTATCTTTTGAAAGAATGTCTTTCATCAATTGTAGCAGCTCTGTAAAACTTCTGTCACTCCATCTATGTTTCTCCTTCAGGTTAATCAATCTTAACACCACCGACAAAACCGTAAAATCTGTACAACCAGGATATAATGGTTTTTCGGCATCACCATATAGACGTGCAACTATCGGTTCTATCTCAATTTGTTCTGCTACAATATCGCGAATCATTTCTTCAATTCCATCGGAGTTACCATCTTGCGATTCATTATCATCAGTGACATTCTGTCCAGTTTCACCATGCCAAATCCAAGGTTTGTAACTCGGATTGAAACCATGACAAATCAGATGATCTTTTATCTCTCTACTTTTCAACTTCTTCATATTCAGACATTTCAGGCATGGACAGAAAAAAATGTCACTACTTGGAACATTTCGTTTAGCAAATTCCAAAAAGGCATCAACACCTTCCTCATATTCATTGCTCATTCGATGTGCCGTAATCCAACTTCGACTCATTATTACCTATAAAAAATAGCAAAAATATATATATTTTTTAGATAAGACAAATATATGTTTATATGAAAAAAATCATAATTTGAATGTAAACAATTTTGAAATATAAAACAAATCGATGTGTATTTAAAAAAATATGCTTGAATATTATTTTTTAAACAAAATATAGTAAGATATAACACCCCCCCTGGACACCCCCCGACCCCTCTAGACAGCCCCCCGCCCCTCATGGACACCACCCCCCACCCCCTACACCCTTGGACACCCCCTGGACATCCCCCAACCCTCTGTGAAGCCCCCCACCCACCCGGACAACCCCAAATACCCTCTGGAGAGGCCGCCACCCACTTGGACAGCCCCCCACACCCATCCACCCCCTTGGACACCCCCCTGGACACCCCACCGACCCCTCTGGACAGCCCCCGACCCCTCTAGAAAGCACCCCCACCCCTCTTGGACACAACCCCCCACCCCCGACCTGCTTGGACACCCCCCAACTCTCTGGACAGCCCCCACCCCTCCTAAACATCACCCCCACCCCTACCCCCTTGGACACCCCCCTGGACACTCCCCAACACCCACCCACACCCTTGGATAACCCCCCACACCCACCCACCCCCTTGTTAACCCCCCTGGACACCCCCCGACCCCTCTGGACAGCCCCCCACCCCTCCTGGACACCACCCCCACCCCCTACCACCTTGGACACCCCCCCTGGACATCCCCCAACCCTTTGGGCAGCCCCCCCACCCACCCGGACAACCCCAAATACCCTCTGGAGAGGCCGCCACCCACTTGGACAGCCCCCCACACCCATCCACCCCCATGGACACCCCCTGGACACCCCACCGACACCTCTGGACAGGCCGCCACCCCCTTGGACAGCCCCCCACACTCACCCATCCCCTTGGACACCACCCTGGACACCCCCCGACCCCTCTGGACAGCCCCCGACCCCTCTAGAAAGCACCCCCACCCCTCCTGGACACAACCCCCACCCCCGACCAACTTGGACACCCCCCTGGACACCCTCAACCCTCTGGACAGCCCCCCCACCCCTCCTAAACATCACCCCCACCCCCTACCCCCTTGGACACCCCCCTGGACACCCCCCAACACCCACCCACACCCTTGGACAACCCCCCACACCCACCCACCCCCTTGTAAACCCCCCTGGACACCCCCCGACCCCTCTGGACAGCCCCCCACCCCTCCTGGACACCACCCCCACCCCCTACCCCCTTGGACACCCCCTGGACATCCCTCAACCCTCTAGGCCGCCCCCCACCCACCCGGACAACCCCAAATACCCTCTGGAGGGGCCGCCACCCACTTGGACAGCCCCACACACCCATACACCCCCTTGGACACCCCCCTGGACACCCCACCGACCCCTCTGGACAGGCCGCCACCCCCTTGGACAGCCCCCACACTCACCCATCCCCTTGGACACCACCCTGGACACCCCCCAACCCCTCTGGACAGCCCCCGACCCCTCTAGAAAGCACCCCCACCCCTCCTTGACACAACCCCCCACCCCCGACTTGCTTGGACACCCCCTGGACACCCCCCAACCCTCTGGACAGCCCCCCACCCCTCCTAAACACCACCCCCACCCCCGACCCCCTTAGACACCCCCCTGGACACCCCCCAACACCCACGCACACCCTTGGACAGCCCCCACACCAACCCACCCCCTTGTAAACCCCCCTGGACACCCCCGACCCCTCTGGACAGCCCCCCGCCCCTCCTGGACACCACCCCCACCCCCCACCCCCTTGGACACCCCCTGGACATCCCCCAACCCTCTGGACAGCCCCCCCACCCACCCGGACAACCCCAAATACCCTCTGGAGAGGCTGCCACCCACTTGGACAGCCCCCCACACCCATCCAACCCCTTGGACACCCCCCTGGACACCCCACCGACCCCTCTGGACAGGCCGCCACCCCTTGGACAACCCCCCACACCCACCCATCCCCTTGGACACCACCCTGGACACCCCCCGACCCCTCTGGACAGCCCCCGACCCCTCTAGAAAGCACCCCCACCCCTCCTGGACACAACCCCCACCCCCGACCTTCTTGGACACCCCCCTGGACACCCCCCAACCCTCTGGACAGCCCCCCACCCCTCCTAAACACCACCCCCACCCCCTACCCCCTTGGACACCCCCTGGACACCCCCCAACACCCACCCACACCCTTGGACAGCCCCCCACACCCACCCACCCCCTTGTAAACCCCCCTGGACACCCCCCGACCCCTCTGGACAGCCCCCCGCCCCTCCTGGACACCACCCCCACACCGTACCCCCTTGGAAACCCCCCTGGACACCCCCCAACCCTCTTGATAGCCCTCCCACCCCCCCTGGAATCACTGAAAATTTACCATAACAAGAAGTTGGGCCATTCAAAGAATGTTTTTAGGTGTGGAGGAAGAACTGCATTTCAATAGATAGAGAAGGAACTCGACATTAGGTTGCCTATTCCAGGTGTGGATTTGAAGGAGTTAATGTTTGTTCAGTGACCCAAGAGATTGAATCAGAAATTCAGATGTTGTGCCATTTTCTCATGATGAGGATGAATAATTGGTGGGGTTTGACTTTTAAATGGAGAGCATAGCAGACCATCATATTTTCTATAGATCAGTAAAGGATGTTAGCATCGAACATAAGGCTTAAGGGATGCTTTCAGATCCAAATATGTATGTTGATGGATGCAATGGATCTAGTAGAGGTTCTAGAAAGAATGGTGGGTATATTTGTTTAGGATAAGTAGTGAAGAAAAAACTAGTTAATTTTTTACTTGCTGAAAAGAGGGTATATAAAATTTTTAACATTCCGAGGGGAAATCTGGCGAGTCCTCCTCGTGAAACTTTGTTTGTAGGGGGTGAAAATGGTGATGTGATCCCAAATCCAAGCACCTATGCCATGGTTGTGTGTGAATAAAGTAGTAACAACTGTAAAAGGGCAACCCATCCAAATGAACACGCCCCAACCCTTTCGGGGATTTATAGAAAACGATGAAAAATTAGTGAAATCATAAAATTAGTCAATATTGCAAGTCGAACTAATAGATCTAGGGATGATAAATAAGATTATGGTGCCAAAACGAGTTCAAAGGGTTCGCAATCGAAGAATCTTAGCTAGTTTCAACAAAAAAATCACAACACATATATATATACTATCCGCGAAAAAAAACGAACGAGTGGGAGGATTACCTGAGTGCTGCGAGTTTAGATGATTGATCCGAGGAGATTAAATATGAGAAACGATGATAGCAAAACGAATCTAAACCAACGAAATGGACGAGCCGATTCAGGTTTACGCGTGAGAGAGACGAGTCGCGACTGTCGAAGGTAAACTCGCGAATGACAATCCACGGTTCTGGGTAAATTTTTAAATGAGTTATCACGTCGGTTATTGAATAACCGATGTTATAATTTTTTTAAAAACATTTATAATGTCGGTTATTCAATAACCGACGTAAAAACCTTCCTCCGATTCTTTTTTTACGTCGGTTATTTTATAACCGACGTTATAAAGGGCTCAAAATCCGCATTTGTTTACGTCGGTTATTCCATAACCGACGTCAAAAACATCTGCGGATTCTTTTTTTACGTCGGTTTTAAAATAACCGACGTAAAAAGGCCTTCAAAAACCGCGTTTTTTACGTCGGTTATTGAATAACCGACGTAACAAACACCCCCCGCTTCTGTTTTTTACGGCGGTTAATATATAACCGACGTAAAAAATGAAGCCGCGTGATTAATAACGTCGGTTATAAAAATAACCGATGTTAAAGGTGTACTAAACACAGGTTTTTACGTCGGTTATTAAATAACCGACGTAAAAAACCTCGTTTTACATATTATGACGTCGGTTTTATATAACCAACGAAAAAAATGGTGACGTAAAAAACGTTTTCTGCACTAGTGACGATTAAGTAAGTTTAAAGGCTGGGGCCTTATAGTTGGTATTAGAGGTCGGTTTAGATAACTTTAGGAGTTAGAATTCTATTAAATGATTATCCAAAAATATTTTTTTTTGAAATGATATAGCATTTGAAGATTACCATGTTTCTTCATCTAAGACATGTTTGTTCAGAATGGTTTTCCATAGAGGAAACAGGGAAGCAGTGCTAGGAAGGCATACAGAAGGAAATAACCTTCCGAATCATCATCCAGAGATGGTCGTAATTGGAACTGAATAGTTTGTTGCAGTGACGGCACAATTGACTCAGGCTATAAATGGTGGTGGTATCCATGCACGAGATCAGCCAGACCAACCGCAGAGGAACATGTCAGTGGTGGAACATTTCATGAGGCAACATCCCCCTTCATTCAGAGGATCATCTGACCCTGTTCTAGCTGAAGGGTGTATTAAGGAACTGGAGAATATTTTCGATGTCATGGGTTGTTCATACAATCAAAAGGTTAGTCTTGCTATTTATCGTTTGGAGGGTGAAGCAGATCAGTGGTGGTCGATGGTTAAAAATATCAGGGACGCTGATGAGATTGATGCTCTCGACTTGGATGAATTCCAAGGTATGTTTCATGAGAAGTATTTTCCAAAGGCTGTTTGACCTAAGATGGAAAAACAATTCTTGGAATTGAGGAAAGAGGAAGAATCAGTGGCTGCCTATGAAGAAAGGTTCACTCGATTGGCAAGGTATGCTCCAAATTTTATCTGAGACTTTGATAGTAAAATCAATCATTTTTACTCAAGATTAAAGCCAAAATATCGAAGGGCTTTAGATTCTCGTGAGTTCAAAAGTTATGAAAAGCTTGTTCGATGTGCTGAGAAGGTAGAAATGGAGTTTTCTGATGATCAAGTGTTCTATAAAAACCAGCAAAAGAAGAGACTGAGGTGGCATGAGAAAGGAAAAAATTCTTCAAAAAAGTCTGATGGTAAGAAAACTAAGTTTCCAGTTTGTGATAATTGTGGTAAAAGGCATGCTGGGGAATGTCTTCTAAATTCTCGAAAGTGCTACTGATGTGGTAAGATGGGACATAAAGCTCGTGATTTCACTGGAAAATGTCAGGGTGATGGTAAGAACAAATTTTATTTACAGTTAGTGAAATGTTTTATGTGCAATGAGATGGGTCACTTTGCAAATGAGTGTCCAACAAAGAGCTTGAGTGATGGGAATCAGTTAGACTACAAGAAGAAAGGGGTGGTGAAATCCTTTGCAACTACTTCAGCAGATGTTGGGCCATCAAATGAAGTGGTATCAGGAATTGAAAAGAAGATTGGTGAATGCTCCAGTTTTGGCACTACCTTTCAGAAAGGGTGAGTTTGTCATCTACAGCGATGCTTCATTTAAAGGACTTGGTTGCGTCCTAATGTAGAATGATCCGGTAATTTCTTATGCTTCATGACAATTGAAAACACATGAGGAAAATTACCCAACACATGATTTGGAATTAGCTGCTGTTGTTTTCGCTTTGAAAATTTGGAGGCATCATTTGTATGGAGTAAAGTGTGAAATGTATACTGATCACAAAAGTTTAAAGTATATATTCACTCAGAAAGAGTTAAACATGAGACAAAGGAGAAGGCTAGAATTAATCAAGGATTATGATTGTACAATTCATTACTATCTGGGAAAATCAAATAAAGTGGCTGATGCTTTGAGTCAAAAAAGTAATGCTTCATTAGCAATGTTGCATTTGGAACGTGATCCTTTGGTTAAGGATTTGATGAACTTTGGCATAGAAGTTGTTGGTGCACGAAGTTCTTCTGTTTTGTTTCAGGTATCAGTGAGATCATCTCTATCAGATATAATCAAGCAAGCACAGAAGCAAGACAATGAGTTGCAAAAAAAGGTAGAGCTGGTTCAGAAAGGTAAGTCTCCTAAATTCAACATTGATAATGATTGTATTTTGAGATTTGGGAAGAGATTGTGTGTGCCTTGTGATTCACAGTTGAAGAGAGAGTTGTTATGTGAAGCCTATAGTTCTCCGTTTTCAGTTCATCCAGGCAGTACTAAGATGTATAGAGATCTGTGGGAGTATTACTGGTGGTATGGAATGAAAAGAGATATTGCTGATTTAACTGTGAAGTGTTTTACATGTCAACAGGTTAAAGCAGAGTGGCAGTTACCGAAAGGGATGCTTCAGCCTTTACCTGTGCTAGAGTGGAAATGGGAGAATATATCCATGGACTTTGTTGTGGGATTACCGAAGACATCTCGAGGTAATAATGCAATCTGGGTTATTGTTGATCGCTTGACTAAATCTGCTAATTTCCTTGCTATACGAGATACTTTTTCCCTAGATCAACTTTCCCGTTTGTATCTTAAAGAGGTAGTCAGGTTACATGGAGTTCCTCTCTCCATTGTATCTGATCGTGATCCCAGGTTCACTTCTAACTTTTGGAAAGGCCTTCAGAAGTCGTTGGGTACTGAATTAAATTTTAGTACAGGTTTTCATCCTCAATCAGATGGGCAGTCAGAACGAACAATTCAGACCTTGGAGGAGATGCTACGTTATTGCTCTATGGATTTTCAGGGAAGTTGGGACCAACATCTTTCTTTGGTTGAATTTTCATATAATAACAGTTTTCATTCCAGTATACAGATGGCACCATTTTAGGCATTATATGGGAAGCGGTGTCAAACTCCAGCTTTCTGGGATGAAGTGGGTAAAAGGAAGTTGATGGGACCAGAATTGGTGGAAGAGATGGAAGAAAAAGTTCCGCTGATTCAGAAGCACATGAGAACAGCTCAGAGTAGGCAGAAGAGTTATGCACATAACAGGAGGAAGGATCTATCTTTTGAGGTAGGTGATCATGTTTTTCTCAAAGTATCACCATGGAAAAGTGTGATGCGATTTGTTAAGAAAGGAAAGCTGAGTCCAAGGTTCATTGGACCATATGAAATTTTAGAGATAATTGGATCAGTTGCTTACCGAGTGGCTTTACCTTCGAGTTTATCTCAGGTACACAATTTTTTTCACGTTTCAATGTTGAGAAAGTATATGCCAGATCCATCTCATGTTTTGAGTCCATAGGTAGTTCAGCTGGAAGAGAACATATCTTATGAGGAACAACCGGTCCAGATTCTTGACCACATGGAGCAAGTGTTACGGAATAAGTTGATTAAGCAGGTAAAGGTTTTGTGGAAAAACCACATGATGGAAGAGGCAACATGGGAATCTGAAAATGCAATGAGGGATAAGTACCCCCATTTATTTGATAAGTAAATAAATTACGGGGATGCAATTTTCTAAAGGGGGAAGGATGTAACATCCCAAGTAAGTAATGAATAATATATATTTTTATCTATGTCTATTAATGAACTATATAGTGTTTTAGAGGCTTAAAATGAAAATAAATCCAATCTTAAACATGGAATACACTAATATTTTTAAAAGATTGTTTTACTACCTTTTGATGGGAAAGCATTTTTAAATATATCTTTTGACAATTTTATAATCTATGTTTGTCAAAATAAACTTATTCTTTATGATTGGGACATCAAAATTTACTTTGTGTGAATTTTTGGAATTTTTCTGACAATGTTCATTTTATTAATGAATAGTGAAAAATACTGCATTTTACATAAAAATTGCTTCTTAATCTAATTTATTTATATGATTAGATTATCTTTTGAATTATTCTTAATGTGTAATATGAATATATTTTTACCATTTAATCCAATAGTGGTCATTGGAATCAATTTCACTTTGAAATTAGACGTAAACTGGTGTAAATCTTTTGATACTTATTGTTTTATAAAAACACGCTATTTGCTCTGACAGCGGGAATTAATTATTAAATTAATAAATGTGACTTACATGTTTTGAATTTTGTAAAATACACTTCATTTTTAAATTCGGAATATCAAATATAGCTTAGGGTAAATTTTTGGTAATTTTCTGAAAAACTTCAATTTTTGATGAATAGTGAAACCACTAAGTGGTACTTAAAAAAACTGATTTTTCCGTTTAAATGAAATTTTTCCATCATTGTGTTTTGAATTTAAAAAATACGACATACATGGTTGTCATTAAGAAGTAAAATGTGGTTCAATGAGATTAAAATAATTTTTTTGGTGAATAGTAACTTATTATGTTTTAATCGCGATTAGAGGTAATTAGTGTAATTTACGGTAAAAATGATATTATAAAAATGTGAAAACACCATGACACTTGTCCTACCCCTATTGGATGAGTCATGGACGACCAAGAAAACCCATGGGTCGATTTAGGGGACCCAATGGAGCCTCTTGGGTGAGATAATGACTTTAATGTGTTTTTTAAAAATAGAGGTGAAAATGACACTAACATAAATTGTTTTACTAAAACAATTTTTAGAAGGGGTTATTCTAATCATAATTTTGACTATAAATACTATTTGGAAAGATAAAAAGATTTCCTACATCAGGATATTTTTTTATAATTTTTAGGCATTATATAAATTAATTTAACTATGACATCATGATGATGCAACAATGACCTCATTAATGAACAGTTTAAATTAAATGAAACGATAATATAAAATATAAGACCTACACTTGTCCAACAACTATTGTATGGGAATATTTCTAAGACTTATCATCTTAGATTCTAAATATATCAATGTGGGACCTTTGAAATTCGAAACACTTTTGAAAATAAAATAATAGTTTCATGATTTCCAAAAGTGCCCCTCCTCTCCTCTTATAAAAGGCCCCCACCTCTACCTCATTTCACACACTCCTCAAGCCTTTGGCTCGGACATCCCCTGCCCATTTACTATCTCCAAATCCCTCTCCTCATCCTAGAGGATTCCCTTTGGGAATAATCCTTTCAAAGGAAGCCTTTAGGCTCAAATCAAAAGGAGTTACACTTTTAAAGGTAATTCATTCTCTCATGTTCATTTGATTTATTTTCCTTCTCCAACCCCCTAAACTATTTTTATTTACTTATTTTGTAACAACACCAGTATCTTCAATATACTAGGATGTTTTTATAAGATTTATTCGAGCTAAACTTTCACACAACTACATCAAATGGTTAAAGAACAAACGGTTTCCATGGATGGAGAAATTCGGCCTCTCGAAACGATGATTGTTCAATACTCATTTATCACCTTCAAAGGTGGCCATTATGATGTCACTATTTTTATATATGATATATAATATTTTTATTATTTCCTTAAGCTTCTGTATTTTTCATTTATGGAATACCATTATTGTTTCCATTATGGGTAAACACGGTATCTTCATTTTAGGAAGTGCGGACTACCGCCCCCTGAAAGTGATTTGATTCGTTAAATACCATATGTGGGACTTAAAAAGAATGGAACTATGATATTATATATGATATTATACTGGAATTATAATATACCTTTATATCATTATGATTCCATTCTATAAAATACGAAATATAAATGAAAGTAGCGTTCATGCGTACGTACGGCTTACCGTCTCCATGAACGGTGCATTTCATTTCTTACCTCTAAATGATTATGTAATATTATAAATTCATTCATGTACTGGATATATATGACATATATGATATCTACATCATGAATACCATTCTTGATATAATGGATACATGAACAAATTGTAATTATAAAGGGTTTATTTTTGACTCAAGTACCAATGATCGTTAAAATGACCGTTATTAACTTAAATAATTACATAGTGTTCATGACATGGTAATAAGTGATATAAAAGGAATAATGAACTTGAAAAAGGTTCTTAAGCAATTATAAATTAACTCAAGTTTATTATTCAGGACATTAAAGAACGATCGAGTTATGTCGCACCCAAGGTATGGGACTTCGTCTCAACCTCCTTTCATTGAGGCATATTTTATTTTATACACAACCTTCTTTTATACGGTGTATGAACCTCTTTGACTTTTACGGTTATTCAAAAGGAATCTTTTTTATACGAAGCGTTTTACTAAACGACAAAAGGGAATGTTTTTCTTGTCGTACGTATGCGGCGACAATGACTTCTCCACCGCCGTGACCATTATTCGTGTTTCGGCCTCCTCTACAAGCCATACCTTTTTTTAAAAGAAAAATAAATACCATGTTTTACTTTTATTTTATTTTGGTATTTAAAATGGTTTTCATAAGGTTTTTTATATCAATGTGTTGTATTGATATCTTGTGATTTAAAGATGTAAATATTATGTTTCCTTTATGCATGTTTTATATGATACGATTATGTTGAGGTTCTTGGGCATTATTATGAAAACATGTGGTTCCGTGATAATCTAAGGGCGGGTGAGCCCGATATAGATCTCCAATGCATTGGGTAACGCGAATGAGTGAAACGTTAAGGTATCTCTGAAGAGATTTAAGGAATAAACTGTGATGGGTATTCCAAATGTAACCAAGAGGGTTACTCCCTACGTAAGAATGTTATGAATGCCTCTTGTTACCTTTATGTCTTATGATTTATATGATTTATTCATGATTTGATGAGGTATATTAAAGTGAATATGTTTTATGGGTAAATTATGATTTTATTATTATGTATATATGTACCCATGTTTCCTTTCCATATTTTTATATCCCTTACTGAGCTTTTTATGCTCATCCCAAGTTTTTTTGAAATGTTTTTCACAGGTCAAGGGAAAGGTACATGATATGATGATAGTGTCAAGGAAGTGTCAAGAAAGAATCCATTTTTATTTTAAATATGTTTCCATTGATGGGAATGAAGAATACTATCTTTATGTAACCAATTTGTTTATATGTGGAATGTAATGCAGGTTTTATGATCTAATTCTCTAAAACTCTAAACCCGAAAAGATCCTCAATGGGTAATCTTGTAATAACTCAAGATTAATTAAGTTTTAAGGCTGGGGCCTTATACTAAACTTCTCTCTTTTCTCTCCAAAATTAAATATCAACTTCCCCATATACATATTTGTGGTTCTTACTTCTATTACATGGAATGGAATACCTATGATTATATTTACATACTTTTAAAATTATATATTGATAATGAGATAATTAGTGGGAAAATATAGCTTCCCAACCCTCACCATCAGGTTAACAACTCTCCTAATTTTTTGAGTAATTACCGATCAACTAACCATAAGACAACTATTGTGGGTTGTGGATATCCTGACCTAATTTGTAGAAAAAATGAAAAGGGATTCAATTTTATACTCATACCAAGGTCACATAAGTATTAAATTATAACATACCCCCTTTGTGTGCAGGGGATGAAAAAAAATCCATGAATGTTGAAGCTTAGGAGGTATCAAATTTTGTATGTCAACACTACACCCCTTTGTGAGATTGTAAGTATAATTTTTTATAATGTTCCCATATTTTAATAGATTTTATTTAGTAATTTAAGGTAATATGGGTTAAGATATAAAGCCTTAATAAATGGTATATTTATTTTAGGTTACTAAAAAAGATCAAGGATCTTATGAAGGTTTGATTCATGATTCATCTACTTGATTCACTCTAAGAAATAGAAATTTAGAATAAATGTCAATAGAATTGTTGAAAACCCATCAACATCTTCCTCAAGATTCTTAATCCTTTTATCATCCTTGATTTTAATGTCTTTTTATACACATTTCATCAGGAAAGACATGTTTCAATGTTTATACATTGGAGTTATCCATATTTTATGATTTGTTTCTAGATTTTGAAAATCAATTTCATATATATGTTTATTTTTGGTAGATATAGGATAATTTCTATCCTATTGGTAGAATATAATACAATTTCTATCCTTGAAAACCATAAAAATATCCCTATGATTTCATTTAGTGGTGTTATTGAGTTTACCCTTGTCTCTACCCCTACAATCTCCGAACAATTCCGTAGTTTGTAACACAATGTTTTTCAACTTAGAATCTGTTTGTGAATTAACTAAATCATAATCAAATATTTTTTAACCAAAAATACACATAAAATATTGAAAAAATCATTTAACATCATATTTGGTATTATACATTTCAGCACTACACTATTTTTAAAATTGTTTCATAGTAGGATGAAGTTGAAAACAAGGGGGTGCAACTTGTCTAAGAACACCCTTCTCTATCTATGAAATATTTGGTTGATTCTAATATCCTTGATCAATCCATAACTAGTGAGATTTTCACTTTTAAAAGATATTGAATGTTATTTGTCCTACAGATGCACAAGGATAAGAGAAAATATTAATGGTTTTGTTGATTTAGTGGATCATTCCTGAAATTATACATTATGTGAATGATATAAACAATGAATTTTGGGTACTAAATATTGATATAGATAAAACCCAAAATGTAAATGGTGTTTGGAATGTAATTTTTTTAATAAATTTATTTATGATTGGGATAAAGGTACACCTGGTCTTAGGGTTATTCTTTGATGTAGTTGTTGATCATCTTGAGAAACACTTTTTGGATTTCCTTCATTACGATGTTAAAAACCATGTGTCACTAGCAGTAATCCACACACAATTCATTATCTATGAGTGCTGATGATTTATTTCTAGGTGATACATTAGAAAAGAAACCATATTTCAATATTAGACATGATCGCTTTAAAGATCCTTAGGGCTTGATGGAGTTCTTCTCATTATTGAGAATATGAATGAGGAATTCGAGAGAGAAGTCTTTTTTGTGTAAGGATGATCAATTATTGATTAACACTAAAAAATAGACCTACCCATATATTTATAGAGATAGGGTTTAGGTTAAATATTATTTAACTGTATAACGATCCTCAAATAATATTATAATCATTAAAAAACCCCATTCTACATAATAATAATAATATTATAATTATTATTTTATGGAACACACTATCTTTATAAATAATAAATATTATTTTAATATATTTTAAATTGATATTTAGCACTGTTCATGGTCTATTTATACTCCATGATATTTATTGAACACATAATTCTATTTATTAAATATACCATTCATCAAAAAATATTATGATAAATAAAGGATAAAAATCTTAATTATTATTTTGGATAATAATATTTTTTTATTAATAAATTTGAATTAGAATTTAATCAGGATTAGTGGGAACACATATTTTTTGAACCTTGTGGATTCTTTTTCACTTAATTTATATTGGATGAACTAATGTCAAAGATTATTATCTAGAAAATGGTCAATGAACCCAAAATAAAAAAAATTCACAACGTTGGAAACCATATATGATCATTTATTGTATAATATTATCCATATTTCACAATATCGAATTAAACATGTTTTATATCTATGTCACCAACCAAGATGCTCGATATTTCTTTCTATGACTATTTGAAATAGGAAATTCATTTCACCATGTCTATGAAATTTAATGTGACAGTTCTTTTCCAATGAATGGGATGAGATATCAACTTCCAAAAATATGGAAGAGAAAAATCCTTTCTCAATTTATTCATTAGTAACACATCACTCCTAATGCATCCAACATGTCCAACTTCACAATGAATTGTATCATAATATCTAATTAAATAGATTTTATTGAATAAGTCATAATGTTCATTAATAAATGTCTTAACGTCTATGGGGAATTTCACACGCTCATAGATTATAATATTTGATGACACAAAAAACATGAATAATTCCTATTAGAAGGCTGTAACGAACCAAACTTTTATTAGTAGAATTTCTCCCTTAATATAATAATATAGTATAAATCACATAAAACCACTTATAGACCATAATAAATGATTTATAAATGATGAATTAATGAAATATGAATTATATCTAGTATTTAAGGATCCTATACCGATGAAGTAGTAACTTGACCCTAGGAATAGTAATATAACCCTTATGAATAGTAAAACATCCAAATTAATAGTAACCTCACCAATTAAAGTATATATAAAATTTAGGCATATTATAAGTGAAAATATGATTTAAATATATCATTGTATAAGTAAGTAAATATTTTTAAAATTATTAATTAATTGTTGGTTTTTTAAGTGACAAATATTTAATTATAATTTTATAATTAAATTAAAAATTTCAAAATAAATTGATTTTGATAAAAGGTATTCAAAAGTTAACATTTTGATTTCTTATGATTTTAAGATAATTTTATGAGACCTTAATTAATTTTTCAAAGTGACATAAATTCAGTTATCATTTGAAAATATGTATTTTCCAAGTAAATGATGATTTTTATTAAAAATTTAATTAAACATATTTATAAAATATTTTCATAAAATTGAGTTTGGTTTTTAATTTTACATGTTAAAAAATGTTTAGTGTGAATATTTGGGTTTTTACTAATGTACTATATTTTTTTTTGGTGAAAATTGAAATACAATAAATTTCAAAATAAGATAAATCCATTAATTATTGAGTCATAAGTGATATATGGATGATTTTAGAATATAAGCTCGAACTATCCTTCATTATTATAATATATTTAGTGATAATTCTCAAACTATTCACCATGGAGAGCCAAAATAATAAACTAATGATTAAAATAATGAGGAAACACCCCTCCCCACCACTATTGAAACAACCCTCGCCTCCTCTTATCCTCACACATATCAAGATTTGATCATTGACAACATTATTCTCAATAATCTTCCCTAGCCCTTATTCATGTTCAGGATCTCTTCGTCTCATCAAAAGAACAAAACCATTTCCCTAAGGAGCTTCTCATGAAGAATAAATCCAAGAGGTAAAATCCTCTCCATTTTTTTAAATTTCGTTTCAATTTTATTTATTTAATTCTTTTATCCTCACCTTATCTTATCCAAATATCATGTTAACTACAGTATGTTTGATATATTGGTATTATATCATTTTATTTTTGGATCAATCATTAAAATGTTTCTTCTATCACTTTTATTTTAAAAATGAAATTTTTGCCCATGATGTGTCAGTTTACAAACATCATGGGAGATGTACTTTAATTTTCCAATAATGACATCAAGGTAGTTAATATAAACATTAAATGGTTTCAAAAATACTGTAATATTTATTTTTTAACCCCTTTTATATTATGGAACTAACTTATATACATAAATCTAAATGAAAAAACAATACATGTTTGTTGTAATTGAAAAACCGACAAAAAATATCCTAAAATGATCGTCGTAATATTTTATCTAATGATTCATCCTACATATAAACAACCAAAATATTTATTAGATCATTTATAGTTTTGGAATATCATTAATTACATATAATAAAAATTCAGTATCTTTTTCCACAATTGAAACGAACAGCCATTTAGGTATACAAGTGAATCGATAATGAAAACTAAGATAACGAACATACCCGAGCGATGAAATTAAACTATATAACTCATCCAAAAGTTCATAATTGAACTTAATAAAAAAATAATAAATAAAATTCACTTATAAAACGTTAATTATTTTTTAATTAATTAATCTAATGTGATTATACAAGATTTTGATGTGAAGAAAGCATTTGTAAACAAGGTAATGGGAATTCTTGAACCCTACTCTATTTCTTTGGGTTTTACATAAATCACCCCATTTTTAGTATGGATACGCCTGAAATATAATTTCTTCATCATTAACTTAACTTTTATAGGACATAATAATTTGATACTTGAGTTTATGATAAACAAAATTGTTTCTAAAATAACGCTTCTTAAAAATAACAGACATTTTACTTCTCAAGATTGTTTCTTCTTAAATCAAGGATGATGAATCTTATATCAAGTTTGTAATTACCTATTTTATTTGGTAACATGATGTTTATGAATGTAAGATTTATGAAATTAAACCAATTCCTTTCTATGGGTTATTTTATGTCCAATATTGAAATATGTTCTCTGTGGCATGCATGATAATGTAAATTTTATGATGTGACAGGTACAACCATAGTTATATAGTGAAATATAAGTGTTATGATGTGATGGGTGAACCCATAATTATATAGAAATAAAATTAATTGGTTAATGGAATGTATATCATCAGAAAATTGAATTACGCATGAATAAAACACTATCTTTTTTCATAAGTGTGGTAGTTATCCACTAAGACATGATGTTTAATTTTTATGCATTTTCACATTCCATGACTTTATCTATTGTTTCCTCTCAGGATTACGAAGATGAATTCCTGATTATGCTCACCCCATGTTATATTATTTCATGTTCATAACTATCCTCATACTGGGCTTTTAGATCACCAACTGTTTATGTATATCCTTTGGTGATTACTTGTATTAAGGAGAACTCGAGGGCTATCAAGAAGCTAGAGAAGAAATAATTAAATAAATTGTTAGGTTTTATTTTGTAAATGTAATGTATGGTCTAAATATTTCCTATATATGAAAAATTTGGATCCTAGTTATGTAATTATATTATGGTGTTAATCATTAAAATGATGTAATAATAATATAAGAAAAATTCAGGTCGCTATATTTGATATCAGTGCACTATTTAGTTAATTTGGGAATTATGATTAAAGAACCACAGTGAAAACCCTCAGTACAAGACTAAGTACAAGTATGCACCCAAGAAGATTTATTTTATAGAATGATATACATATGGATCCCACAGGATATTCCTTTAGTCTTAATTTCAAACATGAATAAATTACTTATTAATAACTTGTTGAATTATATTTTATACTAACCTTTTCTATTTTAGAAAATGGTGGGAACTAGGAAAAACCAAACCAATAACTCATGTGAGGGACAATGTAGCGATTACCCAAATGATATCACCAAATCTTTCAAGGTGAAGTTCAAAATTTAATGGCGTTTCTTACATATCTATCATATGCTATAAACAATAACCTGAATAATGTGGAACATATCCTTCAACTAAGAGGGAGCAACTAGATATCAATTTTGTATGTGGCAGAAACCATCGATGTTTAGTGGATATTCCGATCCAGTGGTCATCACATAGTGGGTCGACTCAATGGAGAATATATTTTCGGTACGTCAATTTTTTTAGATAGAGAAGGTGACCCTAGCCATTTATTGTCTACATGGAGAGGCCGACCAATGTTGGGAGTTAATTAAGAACAACAATCTGAGGGAATAATTTGAAGAGATGTAGGGATAATACTTGAAGATAATGTGTCTTTAAAAGTATTTCACTTGAATACTTCATACAAACATAGAGATAGAATTAATAGAGATGAATAAAAATGAAGGAGAGGCTGTCACAACCTATGAAGAAAATTTCTCAAGGATTTCAAGGTATTCGTCAGGTTTTGTTATCGACATTGATATAAAAATTTATAGATTCCATAGTGGATTAAAACAAAATGTTTAAAAGGATCTTGTAATCAAATAATTTTAGAGTTATGAAGAATTTGGTTAATGTGATCTCAAAGTGGAGATGGAGTGTTTAGAATAGTCCTATGGCTATGGTGATAAGAAAAGAAAGATGGAGTTTCAAGTTGGACGATCTAATAACAAAGGTGGAAAGAAAACACAACCAAGGGATAGGGAATGCTTCAGCGTTGGGAGATAAGGTAACCAAGCTCACGAATGTCTAAAAGACATGAGCAAGAAGGAAAATTTGGGAGATTAAAGGAGAGAACCACTCATGGTCCAATGCAACAATTTTATGGAGAAAGGGAACTATAAAATCTAGTGCACTAAACCATGATTCATCAATGTTAATCAGTGTCATAATCCACCAAAGCCAAAGGAGAAAGGCATGGCTTATTTCATCACAACCACTAAAGCGGAGAAAGAAAACAAAGTCATTCAAGGTACACTTATTATTCATTCAGGAATGGAAAATGTCTTATTTGATTATGGTTCTATGAATTCCTTTATATCTTGCATGTTTTATAGAACTATTGAATCGATGCCCAGAAACTATGAAGTGGAGTTACCCATAAAAGAACCTAGTGGTGCAATAACTGAATCCCAAATGTTGGACTCTTATCCTATTGGCGTATGTGGGATGATTCTTCTAGAAAATCTCATTGTAGTTCCCTTTATGGAATTTGATTCTATAATGTAAATGGATTGGCTCTCATTATATAGAGCACATATAAATTGTTTGGAAAAGGAAATATCTTTTCATATTTGGAACCCCCATAGGATCCTCTACAAATAAAAGGAAGATCAATAATCTCCTTTAGAAAATCCTTCAATAGTGTGGGTGTTAATTCCCTATGAAGAAGCATACCTTACTCAAATGGTTGAGTCAGAGGAATGTATCAACTTTAATTAAATTCACATCATAAGGGAATACAATGTTTTATTTTCTGAAGAGTTACCCGAACATCCCCTGGATCTTGAGGCAACTTTCACAATAGAACTCATACCCGAAGCTACTCCTATCTCAATGTTTTCCTATTGGATGGATCCTATCTAACTGGTGGAGTTAAAGAAGAAGTTGCAAGATAATTTGGACAAAGGCTTCATACACCCTAGTGCATCACCTTAGGGTTCATCTATACTCTTAGGAATGAATAAATATTTATCAATGTGATGTTGTATCGATTATCATGAACTCAAGAAGATCACCATAAATAATAAATATCATCTTATAAGGATTAAAGATTTCTTAGATCAGGTATGAGAATATCACACTACCAAATAAATATCTTTTTCCAATAATGGTATATCTATTGGTAAATGTGAGTTTTTTGTTGGAAAATCTTTTTTTCAAAATAAATTGACCTATCACTAAATTGTTGGTAAAAACTATTTTTCTAAATGTTATTGTGACAGATAAAATTCTTCTGTTGGAATTATAATAATACCAACAGATAATATATGTGTTTTTCAAAATTCTTATCAATATATTAGTATGACAATTTTATATGTTTATAAAATTGTCAACATTTATCTTTCCATTTATTATAATCAATTAATCAATACTAACAATGAATATCAGTTTGTAATTTATATTTTGAATAAAATATTATGTGTATGTATTCAATTATTTGTTGATAAAATATTATATTATAATTAGTAATCTAGTTATATAAAATATAATAATTATGAAATTATCTTATATGATCATTTTAAAACTCAACATGAAACATTATGAAATATGATAAAAATTTATTTAAAAGTATCCAAACTCATAGAGAGGACTTACATGAAACTCTAAACCCTTATATAATTTTCATTCAATGGTTTACACTAGAAACCCTCAAAGAATTTGTATTCCATGGTTTACACTAGAAACTGGTCTCCACCATGATATGATCTCCATGCTTGTTCCATGCTGCGACATCACTACTCATGAGTCTCTGATGCATCATATTCTGCTCATTCCTAAAAAACTAGTGGCTCAGTGATTCCTACCAAACAATACCTTAATGATGACCCTAAAAACAAATAATTTCTGCATTTATTCTTGCTCCCCATGAAGAAAATTTGAAGGTTCATCATAATATTTTACCCACCTAACCTGAAGAAAATAAAATAAAAAAATTCCCAAAAAATAATTCATCCACATATAATATTATTTGAGCATCATAAATTCTTAACAATAAAATAAAATATAAAAATGAAAACATGAAATAAGATCATGTAATTTATATTTACCTAAATTTTTATTAGAACCTAAAATAAAAAATATTGAGGTACACTAATACTAATTGAAATAGGGAAAAAAGAAAAAGGAAGAATAAAAAACCATTGAGTAGAGGGTACACAATTTAGATATGTGTATCCCTTCACTCACCCAAATTTCCATCAATTATTCTTCTCAATATAGAAAATTTAGTTCTTTGCAATGCATGGACTATAAAAAACTACATCGTGAAAATTACTATTGAATAACGATTCGAAGCAATATCATCATAAAAATGAACATACAATAAAAATAATTCTTTTTAAACATGTAAAATATGTGTTTGAAGACATTGATTTTCAAAAAAAATGAAGGAAACTTAACACACTAAATGAAAATTAAGATAAATTTCAAAAATTAAAAGAATAAATTATAAACAATGTACATGTATGAATTTCATTTACACCTCACACAAATTTTGAAGGAGTACAAAAAATATCTTGTAAAAAAAGAACAAGAATGCTAGAAAGTGTCAACCAGTATCAAACACATTTGAAATTTTACAATTTTTGGCTGAAAATAATTTTTTAACAGCACAAAAAAATTTATTCATATTAAAAGAAAACAAAATCTAATATAAGGTAAAGAAAACACTCATGATGACTACTATTATCCTATGTGATGAATTAAAAAAATCATTGATATTAAGACTAATAAAACTGAGCACACAAGTATTGGGTAGTACTGGAGAAGTCGTACATTAAACATAAGACCAATGAAAAGATAAAGATAGTAAAAGAGACTAAATTGAATAAGTTTCAAAACACACAAAAGAAAGTAGTAGAGGGAAAAGATGTTTCCAAAAAATTTATAGAAAACCAGTCAGATTTTCTTATTTCAGTGAAAACTGTTGTCTATGAATTATTCTAAATAAAGGAAAAATGATCCATACCTTGGTCGGAAAATAGTTTCCAACATAATGAAGAGACCACTATGTTCAGAGCATGTTGTAACAGCTCTTTAATTGAATAAATGGACTGATTTAGAACTTGAAGAAGTTTAGAAAAACATATCATCTTAGACTTGAGCCCTTTCCATAAAATACACTCATGGTGGTCGATCCAAGAACCATGTCTTTCATTATGTTGAGATCAAATAGTGATTATCTCTAATATTTTGTTCTAATCTTCATTAATATAAAAGATTAAATCATATGTCACCTCATCATTGAAATATAATATATTAATACTATTAAAAATCCTGGTCAGATCCTGGGAAAAATAAAATTCCATAGTCATAATTCTAGTTCTTTTTCTAACATTAACTAGATCAATGCTTCGATCAACCAGTTTCTCTTCAACCAAAATAGTGCATGCATTAGAATATGAATTACATATTAAATGGACACTCATTTTATTGATGGATGAAAACATACAAGACATTCACAAAGTACAAGTTTTACTGTGTAATGGAATCTTTTAATATGAAATTTTTATAAGAGACAATATCTATAAATATATAGAGAGTGTAAATTGAAGACTGAAACTCAGGTCATGCACATAATTATGTATTTATGGGTTTTAACATACCATCAAAATTATTATCGATATATAGAATATAATATAAAAATACTATTATGCATTAATATATGGTATAGTTCATCATGTATATAATAGGGAGCATGCATCATATTTATTTATCAAAAAATAAATTGTTGGATTTATTATAATAAGGAAACAAATTTAAATTTTAGTAAAAGAAATGTTGGTATTGAACTAGTAATTTAAATAGATATATTTGTTGGTATAAAGATTGTTGGTACCTATAGTTAATATCAATAGAATTTAATATCTATTAGAATTGATCATTTTTAACAATATATATATTATCTATTGGTAAAGGTCACTTTTTTGTCATGTCAATACATCTCAAAGTTGGATCTTCATTATGGATATCATAAAATGAAAGTGAAGAAGATAGATATTTAGAAGGTTGAATTCCATACTAGGTATGGGCTCTATGAATTTTTGGTGATTCCCTTCGGAAATACTAATGGACATGAAATTCTCATGAATTTAATGAATATGGTCTTTAAGCATTACCTCGAGAAATTTGTTGTATTTTTTATTGATGATATTCTCATATACTAGAAGATCAAGGAGGAATGTGAAGAACATCTAAGGCTTGTGTTAGAGACATTAATGAAGGACAGTTTGTACTTCATGTTCATAAAATGTGACTTTTGGATACAACATGTCATGTTCTTGGGAAACATGATCACAAGTGAAGGAATTTATATGGACCCTTCAAAAACAAATGCTCTTGAGGAATGGTCCAAACACTACAGTGTCAAAAATATCCATATTTTTCTTGTTTTAGATGGGTACTACATATGTTTTGTGATAAATTTATCATGATTATGATGCTGGATAACTAGGTGAACAAGGAAAAGGTTAAAGTATGTCTAGATGGATGAATGTGAGAAATGATTCATGTTTCTAAAGAAAATGCTGATCACTGTGCCTATACTCACATTACAAAAAACTTGAGAAAGTGTTGTTAAATAAATTGATTCTTCAATGAAAGTATCGAGTTGTTTACTCATGAAAAATGATAATGTGATGGACTAGACCTCATGATAGTTGAATATCCTTCAGTAAAACTACCCGACACATGATATGGAGTTAGCAGTTGTGATTTTTTCCTTGAAAATATAGAAGCACTACATATTTTGTCAGAAGTGTGACATATATACCGATAAGAAGAGCCTATAGTGTATATTGGCGCACAAGTATCTCAACATGTGTGAAAGCAGATGGTCAAAGATAATCAAAGACTACAATTTCTCTATTCACTATCATCCTAGAAAGGTAAACTAGGTAGTATATTCTCTTAGCAGAAAAGAACCTGTTACGACATCCTTGTTGCTGATTGAGAAATACCATATCTTCATGGACAGAAAAGGGATAGATTTGGAAATAATAATGGAAATAAATACATCCTACCTTTCCCAAATGGTCTCACAACCATATATCCAAGTGAATTTTAAGGAGGCATAAAGGGATGATTCAAAGTTACAAAAGAAGGTGAATGTAGTAGTGGAAGGGAACCTACAAGAGTTCCATATCAATGAATATGGTTTGATTCGGTTCAGATTGAGGCATTGTCTTCCTTTATCACACGTGATAAAGAATGATTTATTAGATAATGCACATAGCTCAACTTTCCCTATCTATCCTAGGATTAGCAAGATGTATCATGATCTCCAAGAACACTTCTAGTGGTATAACATGAAGAACGATATTGTTGATTATATCTCAAGGTTCTTGATATGTTAGAATGTTAATGTAGAGTGAAAGGAGTCGAAAAGGATAATGAAACCATTTTATATACCCATGTGGCAATGAGAGTATGTTAGTATAAAATTTGTCAAGTGTCCCCCAAAGACATCCAAAGGAAATAATGTGATACTGGTTGTGGTGGACCGACTCACCAAGATTGAACACTTTATTATTATTTGTAAAGATATCTCATTTGATCAATTTTGAAATATATATGTGAAATAATTGGTGAGACTGCATGGGGTTCCACTCTCAATTGTATCTGATAATGATCCTAGGATAATATATAAATTTCATGGGAGTCTTTGATATACTTTGAGTACTAAATTAAATTTCATCACGACCTATCACTCACAAACTGAGGGCCAATAGGAAAGAACTTTTCTAACACTCAATGATATTCTAAGAGCCTTATCATTAGAATTTAAAGGTGTATGGGACTATTATCACCCATTGGTTGACTTTTTATACAATAATAGCTTCCACATGAGTATTTTGAAGGCTCTATATGATGCTTTGTATGCAAAGCGATGTAGAACTCAAACCTATTGGGATGAAGTTTGTGAAGGAAAGCTAATTTGACCTGATTTTGTGTTAGAGATGATAGTGAAGGTTCATGTTTTCCATCAACATATCAAAGATTCTTAGATTTTTAAAAAGAGCTATGCTAACAACCATCGATGCGACTTAGAGTTTTACATTGTAGATAATTTCATCCTTAAAATATCACCATGGTATAGAGTCATACTATGTGGAATGAAATGGAAGATAAGACCGAGGTACATAATCCCTTCTAAGAGTCTTGATCATATAGGAGAAATTGATTTTCGGATTGCACTTATACTAAATATGGCTCAAGTTCCTAATGTTTTCCATGTATCACTCCTACAGAAGTATATACCAGATCCCTCACATGTACTAAATCTAAAAGTTGTACAGTTGGAAGATGATCTCTCATACGAGAGCAAAAAATAATTATTTTGGATTAGATGGATAAATTTCTACACAACAAGATAACTAACCTTGTAAAACTGTTCTACATGAACCATAAGTATGAAGAAGCAACTTGGGATACAGAGGAGGTAATGAAGGAGAAGTACCCTCACCTATTTGTGTAAAACATAATTTAGAGGGTGAAATTTCAAAAGGGGGGTAGAATGGCACACCCTAACATTTATTAATATAATTTCTACCCTATTAATGTAATACAATATAAATCACAGAAAAAAACTTATATACCATAAGACAAGATTTATAAATAATTAATTAATGAAATTATATGTATTTCTAGATGTTAAGGAGCCCAAACAGAATAAATAGTTACTTGACCCTAGAATTAGAAATATGAGCCTTATAAATAGAAAACAATCCATATTAATAGTAACCTCACCCATTAAAGAATAAATAAAATTTATACTTCTTATAAGTGAAAATACGATATAATTATATCATAGTATAAGTTATTAATTATTTTAAAAACTAATAATTAAGTGTTGGTATTTTTATAAGTTAAATATATTTAAATACCATTTTATAATTTATTTAATAATATAAAAGAAAATTTATTTTCATAAATTTTTTTGATAAATTAATATTTTAATGTCTTATGATTTTAATATAACTTTATGATACCTTACCTAATTTTTCAAAGTGTTATAAAATCAATTATAATTTTAAAATCTGTATTTTCCAATTAAATGATTTTTTTAATTATAAAAATAATTAATAATATTTATAAAATTATTTTCATAACATTGAGTTCATTTTTTAATTCTAAACACGAAACATTTGGTAGGGTATATTTTTTGGATTTTTCTAAACGACTTGATTTTTGGTGAATAATGAAATACAGTAATTTACACAATAAGCTAAATAAGATAATTATTGAGTCACAGGTGATGTAAGAATGATTTAAGGCCGCAATATAGAAATATAATTTATTATTCTAGTATATTTATTGATAGTTATCAAACTATTCATAGTAGTGAGCCAAAATAAAAAACTAATGATTATAATAATGAGGAAACACCCCTCCCCTCCACTATAAATTCCACTACTCACCCTCTCTTCTCCTCACACCTCTAAGCTTTGATCATTTCTATAATTCTTATAAATAATATTCCCTATACCTTACCTATGTCTAGGATCTCTAGGTCTCATCAAAAAATAATACCATTTCCCTAAGGAGCTTCTAAAGGATGATAAATCCAAGAGGTAAAATCCACTTCATTTTTCTTTAAATTTCGTTTTAATTTCATTTCTTCTCTTCTATTATCCTCAACCTATCTTATATATATATCATGATAACTCCATTATTTTTTAGATATTTTTATTCTTTCATGTTAGTTGTGGATCAATCATTAAAATCTTCCCTAACTCTCTTTTTAGAAAAAAATGAAATCGTCGCCCATAATGTGTCAATTTACCGACATCATGGGTGATGCACATTCATATTATTTTATCACATTTAAGGGTGTTAATAAAAGAATAAAATGGTTTAAACCATATTTTAATATGTATTATTTAACCACATTTATGTTCTATATCTTACTTATTTACATAATACTAATTGATAAAACAAAACATGTTCGTTGTCTCTGACAAACCACAAAAAAATAAGCTAAACAATCATCATTAACTTTTATCTATTGATTAATACTCATTCTATATAACCAAATTATTTAAAGGATAATTTATATATATTTAATACAATTAATAAAATATATTAACAATTATGTATATTTATACACATCTTAAATGAACTTCTATTCATGTATACAAGTGAACTGATCATAAAAACGAAGAAAACAAACACTTTTGAATGATGAAATTAAACTCTATAAGTAATCCAAACGCCCATGATAGAAATAAATAAAACCATAATAAAAATAATTAACGTATAAAAGGTTATATATTTGTTAATTAATGAATCTAACATGATTATATAGGATATTAAAGTGATGAAATCATTTAGATACAAGGTTAGGGGAATTCTCGAACCCAACTCTCTTTCTTTGGGTTTTCCCTATATCACCCCATTTTTAGTATGGATATTCCTTAAATATCCTTTATTCATCAATATATTAAATTTTATGGGATATCAATATTTTATAATAGTTTTTATGACAAACACAATTTTTTCTAAAAGATCCCTTATTTAAAAAACAAATCCTTTACTTCTCAAGATTGATTCTTATTCAATCAAGGTTGATGATCTTATATCAAGTATTTTATTCCCTATTTTATTTGGGAACCCATTTTTTATGAATGTATGATTTATGAAATTAAAACCATTCATTTCCATGAGTTATTTTATGTTGAAAGTGATATACATTCTATGTGGCATGCATGATAAAGTAATTGTTATGATGTGATAGGAGTGCCCAGAATTATATAGTGAATTGTCAATGTTATGATGTGATAGGTGAACCCATAATTATATAGCATTATAATTCATTGGTTAATTTTATTTATCTTATGATAATGGTGAGTTATACATGAACATGATTCTATTTTTGTTCACAACTATGTGCGGTAGTTAACCACTAAGGCATGATGTTTCATTTTTATGCATTGCCACATTCCATCCCTTTATCTAATTATTTCTCTCATGATTATGATGATGATGTTATAATTATGATCACTATATATTATATTGTTTCATGTTCTTATCTATCCCAATACTGGGATTTTATCTCAACCCCTTTTGATTTATATCCTCATGTGATTACTTGTATTAATGACAACTCAAGGGCCAATAATAACCTAGAAAGAAGGAATTAAATAATTGTTTATGTATTTTTAAATTTAATATATTGTAATAGTTTTCCCAATACAACAAACCTTTAGATCCTGTTTGTGTGATTATATTTTGTTTTTTATTATTAGAATAATTTAATAATAATGTATTAAAAAGTAGTGTTTCTATACATGTCATTTCTCATAATATCCCTTCACAGAGACTACCAAGTGCGAACATCATGAGAATAAATGCCATACACTTATTAGTACTAACACATGATAATCACATTCTATGTGTCCCATCATATAATTACATCTATCCATTGAATTATATATAAAAATATCATTATAGAATTTAAAGTATCTAATCATGGTAGGGAACTACTAAGACCTTATCAATGTGACATATAATCTAGTACAATATTAGATTAAGTATATGGAGGATAATGAAAAATATATAATATGATAATTTATTACTATTAAAATAATTGAATATAAATGTAATCTACATAAAAACACCTATTATTAGGACTCCAACAAAAAAACTCCCACTTAGACTGGATCCAACTGCATAAGAATTTTAGTATAATAGACCAAACATGATTATCATGCTCTTACTATGTCAAATCATTAGTTAAGGGATATAAAATATTGTATTATAAGAAAATAATTCTAATTTAAACCTTACCACTTTGACAAAAAATACTTTAATAGTTGATATTTTTCAATTATATGCTTCATCTGCTAACGTGATCTTGATGTCTTGTAAATTACACCACTATATCTTTATCTCAATAGAGTGTGATAAGATATTTAATGGTAGGTACCAAATCAAGATAATGGATGAAGTTGTTTACCAATATTTTTTCCACCAAACTCAATAGAAGAAATATACACTATCTATGGTGTAGAATATATGATCACAACCTTATTTAATCTCTTCCAGCTCACAACACCTCTATTTAAGTGAAAATTTATCCCGTTTTAAATTTCATTTTTGTTTGATCAATTTGGAAAATAGAATCCACATGTCTGGTGATGAATTGTTTTTAATATCCTTTATCCAACATGAAAATTTACAAAGTATGATTTAGATACTTAAAAATAGACTTGACATCCATCCAATGGTAGTCACCTAGTGTAGATTAATATCTTCATACCATAATCAAGGCATATGAGACATCAATAAAGGTAACACCCAAAGTTTTATCAAATTTTTAAATTAATTAAATATTAATATATTTAGTTACAAAAAATAATTATTTCCTTATATAACATGAATTATATGGAAAAATATTTTCATATTACATTACATGAAAGACCAAGTCATAACAAATAGATGTACTACTAATATAATTATTTGAAATGATATTCATCACCTAACTGTAGGAATGCAGAGTATAAGTAGGAATAAATAAAATATGAAAATATATTTCATATAATTTTTTTAAAATTAATCCATGGGTTAAAAATTAATTAAAATGGAATAAAAAAACCAATAAAATATATAGGAAATATTCTCTTAAAATGATTTTTTTCCAAAAATCATTTTCATTTTGATATGGAAAACATGTTTGAAAAATATTTTTTTTCACTATTATAAAATTAATTTTATAAAATAAAATTATATTTTGAAATCAGAGAATAATAATTATCCTTGGGATAAATTTTGGGATTTTTCTAGGAAGATTTTTCAATTTCAATGAATAGTGAAAAACTAAATTTTATAGAAAACGAACTTTTCATTTTAATAATTCAAACAGTGAAATTATAATTTTAATTTTTTATAATGTAAAATTGAACTGATTATATATATATACATATATTAATAAATATTAGGTAATTTTAATCAATTCTATATTGATGTTTTATATAAAATCGTTTTAAACTTTTGAACATTTTAACTTTCAAAACTAACTTTCTCTTTGCGTTTGAGGGATTAGTTTTAAATTATATTCTACCATATATATGAATTGAAGATGTAAAAATGGATTAAATATTTGGAATTAGGATACTTTAAATTATCTAATTAAAAAATTAATTTTTTAGCTAAAAAAATAGTGAAATCAGTTAAAATTAATTACTATGATTAAGGTTAAAATGGGGTTTTTCACTTTACATGTGCATGTGTTAAAATTAATTTTCCCAACACAAAAGAATTTTATTTTATTAATTTAATATAACTATTAGAATAAGTAGGTATTAATTATATAATAATTATCTGTTTAATATTAAATGATAAATTACCTAGGTAAATAAAAGATGTAAGTTACCATGGTAGGTGAATTAAAAGGATAAAATTAAATAAACATAATGACTAAGGAATAAAAAGACAAACATGTGATTATTATTGTTTGGTGGATGTATTTATGAACAAAATATTTAGTTAACTACATTATTTATCAATTTTTTAGGTGCATGATGTAAGCTCGACCTCCAAATAGTGAATACCTTTTGGGTATTTACAAGAATTCCACTCATCATCAATTTTAAAAGAGATCTCACTCTCCTATCTTATTCATACATCCAAAACCATTATTCATGGAAGAAACCTGCTAAAATCATCGGAAAAATCTTTATACTCCTCTTAGAATAATTTTTTACATAAATCCAACAATGTGGTGCTATTAGTGCAATCCAAATGAAGTTATCCGAAAGAAGGTAGAATTATTTAATGATATTATTTCCAAATTCCTACATCCCTATAAATTATTATTAGAGTATTACCAAATAAGAATCTCAGTATATTACATATAATGAGATTTTTATGTCAATGTAATGACAAATATCCATATCATATTCCCTTAAATGGGAAATAATAACGTCACCTGTGTGTACGATGAACTACCACCTCACAAACTAATGTGATGTGTTTCTTATTTATTCATTAGATGGATGGTAAAAGGTTTAATTTAAATGTATATATATATGATATTTATAACATTATTTATAATCTTGGGATGATTTAACTATTTCTTATGTTCATGATCCATAAAATTTATGACAAAACCTGCATGAGAAAAACCATGTAGTTCCCAAATAAGAGTAATAATAATAGAATATTAACCAATGGGTGATAATGAGTTATAAAATAGAAAATATATGTTATCTAATCATATTTACGACTTTTTTATGGATATATAATAGGCATATATTTATTATACTTTAGGTTCCAACGTGTTTGATGAAAGTTAAGATATATGGTAAGATGATTTTTGTCTCACTTTTATTTTCTAAGAGACACTTTTATTATTCAATATTTAATACATTTATTTGTGGAATTTAATTACCATGAATGTATATTGTAATTATTATCTTGAAAATTATGGTGATTTACAAATAAATTTTAGGATATCTTATTCATGGGGATTAGGATTCAAATGATATCCAAGCAGTAAGGGATTTTTATCTCAATCTTCGTTCTTTGAGATGTATGTTGGGTTATACACCAACCAACTTTCATGAGATGTATATGAATACCATTTTAAATATATTATCACATATTTATTTATTCTCATTATATTTTATGATTCATTTAATGATATTTCTTCATGGGTCTAATGATTTAATGTTATCAAAGTCATAAATATTTTAAGTTATAATATCATTGTATATCAGGATTGTTAATGATTATGTTTCTATTGAAGAAATACTATGATATATCCCTCAAAAAAATCATTAAATTTCTTCTCCTCTAGGTATTGATAAATTTTTAAAGTAATATTACCATTTCCACTCAATTTTACATCGAAAAAATGATTTTATGAAAATATGACATTATCTCTCTATTCAGTCAAAAATATGTTTTCATCCAAAAACCTGGATTAAGAAAAATGTTTTCAAGATATGTTTTTAAGTTTTTTTAATTTAATTTTCATATAAAAGAATTTTAAAATGTTTTTCTTTAAATGTATTTTAAAATTATTTTCCAATAAATGTATTTTTAAATGTTTTTATGTTCTAAAATGTATTTTAAATCATGTTTTCAAAGAATATGATTTTAAAAATGTTTTATTCTTTGAAAGGTGTTTTAAATATTATTTTCAATAAAATGGATTTTAAAATTTTATTATGTTTTGAACAGAGTTTTTAAAGTTTGTTTTCAAAAATTAGTATTTTTGAAAATATTTATTGTTTTTAAAAAATATTTTATTGAAATTGGGAAGGATATTTTCTTCAAAAAATGTTGAAAATTATTTTTAAAGCTTCAACTCTATGTTTCAATGGATATTTTACCCAGGAATTGTTCAATGTGATGCTTGAAAATAATTTCCCATATAAGATGTCTTCCTTTTATATGATCCAATTACATCATCCTTATTCTTTCTCAGTATGGTTTATATTTTTAATTATAAAGAAACGATATTCATGAAACATGTTCCGTTTACATGGGTTATGATATGATGATGAATAGATTACAAAACTAACTTCTTTTCCATTGGTTAAGTTATGATGAAATGATTATAGAACCTATCACTTTTCCACATGATATTATATGATGAATGTTTTATGATCTTATGACACACATATGTATGATTTTAATTGTGTGATGGGTGAGAACTATATCTTCCTCAAATACATTGGGTAGGGATTTATATATAATTATATAAACATTTATGGATTAGGGAGGGAACCTCAGTACATTAAGGTACTATTTCTATTATGACGGTTTGTAGAGTGACCCCATTCATCTGTTTGGAAGGGGCTTCCCATGGGGATGGTTGTGTGTCCTACCCTTTTAGTGTATCCCTCATGACATGTTCTACTAAGTTTTGGAAATGATTCTTAACCTAGAGGGAATGATTTCATATACATATGTGTTTTCACAATTCCATGTCTTATGCCTATGATATCCTCCCATGGATTATGATCTTTGATTCCTATATGATTCATGTCGTATGAACTGCCAATCTTTTTTCCATTTTCCATATTATGATATTTTATATATAGGATATGATTTTAAAATGTTATTCTCATGTTTTCATACCCATATTCTCATGATTATGATTATGTATCTTCAATATTTACCCTTACTAAACATTTGGAATCACACTTTATTATGTTTCCTTTCCAAAAGCTATGAAGAAATGTATTGTGTATGATAAGACTATAGATGAATTTAATTATTAATAACCTACTTAGAGATGTGGTACTTATTTTATTATCTAGTTTATTTATGTATCTATTTTTCCAAATACACTAAACTATTCTGATCGATTTTCGTGTATATTTTAAATTAAATGAATATTCATCTATTAAGATGTGATATTTATATATGAAAAAATAGGGCCACAATACTTCGTATCAGAGAAAATGTTTAGTTAATATTTGGATACTGGGATGAGAGAATTTTAATAAAACACTTTAGGATAAGCCTAAGTATAGGATAACATCCTAAAGTTTTGGTAAGGAATAGATTATGTGGTTTATCTAGTAATACATCCATTTTTGGATACTACAAGTGGGCGTGGTTATAGCACATATGTTCCTAGGGGTAACAACCCTAAAAACACCATATTTAGCTAGAATTAGATGAGAAATAGTGCACAAAAATGGGCCTTACTACATACCTGGTTTGACACTCCTAGGGGATATGCTATTGTTAATCAACATTTTATTTATGAACCATTATAAAGGATTTTAGCAAAAGATGATCAAAAATGAAGTCATATAAACCTACGGTGTCATAAATTGAAATTTTATTATTGATTTATCTTTATTATATTGTTTTCACACTATCATTAGTGTTACCCACACAATATTTTTTGTTTTTGGTCAATGGATAGAACCTGAAAGAATTTGGTTAACATTGTGTGTGATGGAAAACGTGATGATTTTAAAAATAAAATGAGATTATGACATGATGTAATGATCTTATGATTATTTCAAACTAGTCATCATGAAGTATGATTATCGACAAATATCTTTACCAACTATCAAACACACCAAAGAAGATAAGGATGGATTTCCCTACGAGATTGGGTTGTAGAGACCATGAACAAAAGAATGAACATTTTCCCTCATATTTAAAATGTGTAAATAGACTAACTAGAATATATCTCAAAGGGACAAGACAATGTTTTATGTGTATAAAAGAAGGGTATAAAGCAAAAAAAATTGAGAAAAATTCATGAGTAAGATGGAAGTGAATACATTTCATCTTAGGGATATATTCATAGTTTATTGTCTTAAATGTGGAGAACCTGGGAATTACCCAAGTCAATTCCCACTTCTAAAGGATAAATCCAAGAATCGGAAGGGCCTATATCTTGTTGTATTTTATAATAATTTTCCATATCTAAATCATATTAATTTTTAATTAGTAGTAAAATCCCCTAATTGTATGGTGATCAAATCACAAGTCTATATTTCCTATTCCATTGCTATTTGTGGGAATATGATTCCTATAAATCTTGTTATTATATCTCTCCTATAATTTGATGTTATCTTATGCATTGATTTAATTTATGTACATTAATCTCAAATCTAATATCCATGAAGGAATGTTATATTTGAAATTCCAAATAAATCTGTTGATGTCTATCAGTGAGATGACAAATACGAACTTATGATGAAAATCATATCTATTGTATGGATCATGGTTACATTTTAGAAAGGGTATTTAGCATACATGGTAGGGGATAAATACAAAATCAATTATATTCCTATTGATTTGTATTTTTTGGATGTATTTTCAGAATAATTGTAAAGTCTTCCACTGAATTGTGATGTTTAGTTCTAAATTAAACTGAAACCTAGGGCCTCACCTATTTTGAATACTCCCTATAGAGTGACCTCGATTGAGTTGTAACAATTTAATAATAAACTCTATGAGGCTCTTGGTAAGGGATTCATTCAACCATGTTTGTCATCATGGGGTACAACTATCTATTTTTAAGAAGAAAGATGGATAAATGTGGATTTGTATTGATTAAAAAGAACTAAACGAGATCAAAATCAAGAAAATGTATCATCTACCCCATATTGATGAATTGTTTGATAAATTGCAAAGAGGCAAATACTTTTACAAGATTGACCATCAATTAGGATATCATCAATTGAGGGTTATGAAGGGGGATATACCCAAGATAGATCTTCATACATGGTACAAACACTATGAATATATTGTGATTCCGTTTAGTCATACAAATTACCATTCTATCCTCATGGAATTAATGAATAGATTCATTAGAGATTACTATGATTAGTTTGCGGTAGCATAAATAGATGACAATCTTATTTATTCAAAGAAAATGGAAGATCTTGAATATCACATGATACTTATAACAAAGACTGGAAAGAAGTATAAAGTGTCTGAAAAATTAAGAAAGTGTGGAATTTGGTTACAATAGGTTTCATTATTGGGTAATATAATCTCAGGAGAGGGTATATCTATAGATATATCAAAGGAAAAAGTTATTAAATGTTGGCCTAGACCAACAATGGTGACCGATATCTTATGTGTTTTTTGGTTTGAATTGATATTATCAGTTATTTATATAGATTTTCTCTTGAATGTCCAATCAACTCACAATGTTACTTATAAGGTTTCTATGTTACTTTGGAAATACTGATGTGAGCAAATTTCAAGGAAATAATGAAAAGGTTGCTCAGTGCCCCTTTGATTACAATATTGTGTAGTAGCGAAGGAACTGTAATTGATAGTGATGAATATAAGAGGGGATCAAGATCCATTCACATGGAAAAAATTATGGTTATAGCTTATGATTCATGAATGTTGATGGATCATGAGAAAAATTACCTAAATCAGGATTTGGAGTTCTCTATGGTAATCACAACATGAAAGGTGTGGAATCATTATGATTATAGAGAATATTTTTATATGTATTCTAATCCAACATTTTAAGGTATATATTCACATAGAAGGAGTTGAATATGTGACATAGAATATGGTCATATAATATTAAATACTATGATTGATCAATACATTACCACACTAGGAAAGCGAATAAGGTAGCCAAAACATGGAGTCAAAGAAATCATTCTAGTATATCTATGATGAGAATAAAAAAAATATCCAATATTTATGGATTTTTAAATAATGGATATTGAAATCCTAATTTAAGGGGGGAAATATTATCTATCTCAATTCAGTGTCAATCATCTATCCACGTGAAGATTAAAGAGGTGTAGAAGGAAGATTTATAGGTACAGAAGAAGGTGATAAATGTACCTAAATTTAGCATTAATTGTTATGGAATAATAATGGGTTGGAATCGTGTATCTAACACTTCCATAAAATACATGAAGAAGGATAGGTTAGAGGAGGCTCAATGTTATTCATTCATTATGCTTCATAAACGCTCAATTATTTATAATGGTCTTTAAGAGTATTTATAGGGGTGATTATAAGAAGTGCGATATTTCTGATTTTGTATCCTGATGCTTGGTATGTCATCATGTTAAGGTTAAGAGGAAAAATTATAAGAGTATTTTTCAACCATTACCCATACTGTAATGGAAATGAGAAAAAACCACCTTGGATTTTATCATAGGAATCCCCAGAATGTCTAAAGGACATAATTCTATTTTGGTACTAGTCGATCACCCCAATAAGTCTGCAAATTTTATCACATCAGAGAATATTTATCTCTTGATCATATTTCCAAGATATAAATTAAGGAATTGGTTATATTTCATGGAATACCACTCTCAATTATATCTGATCGAGGTTAAAGTATTACCTTGATGTTTTGAATAATTCTTTAGTAGCCTCTATATGTATAGTTAATCATAATAACTGCATATCTTTCTAACAAAAATGATCATTATAAGAGAACAATTCAAAACCTAGAGAATATAATGAGATATTTTTCTATGGATTTAAATGTTGGTTGTGATCAATAGATTCCTATAGTATAGTATTACTATAATAATAGCATTCAATTGATAATTAAGATGGATCCTTATAAATCCCTCTATGAAAAAAATTGTAGAGATCCAATATGCTGGAATGAAGTAGGACAAAGAAAGATATTAGGACCTGATCTAGTCAATGAAATGGAAAAAAGGATAGGGATATTTAGAAACACATCATGGCCACTCAAATTTGGTAGAAACGTTATGTTGACCATCACCAATGTGATATAGAATTTGATGTTGGTGAGAAAGTATTTCTATGAATCTCTCCAAAGATGAATTTTATGAGATTCAAAATGAAAGGGAAGATGATCCCTTGGTATATTGGCCCTTTTGATATCCTTTACCATGTAGGGATGGTTTCTATTCTTTTGGAACTTGAACCAAATCCTTCTCGAGTCCACAACGTATTCCATGTATATCTCTAGAGGGAGTACATTCCAAATCCATCATATGTACTAAACATAGAGGTCATACCATAGGATAAAGATCCTTCTTATCAGAAGTATCCAGTATGGATTCTGGATCAGAGAGTGAAGGTATAATGAAACAAAAAACTCATATGGATAACGGTTTATCGTGAAACCACCAACTTAAAGAAACTACTTGGAAACTTTATTATCTGATGAGGTGGATATATACTCAATTTTTTTTTATAAAAGAGTGAGAGAATTTCCAAGGTGAAATTTATTTTAAGGGTGTAGAATATAAAACCCCATGTTTTTATATATTTTTTTTCAAATGAATTAAATTTTTATAGCTTATGATATAAGAAAAATTTCACCCCTTCGATAGTGTTCATGACACACAAAAATGGGTCTCTCTTACATTGCATGAAGGAACATGTCCAAAAAAAGATATTCTATGAATAATATTTTTTAATATGATAGTTATCACATAGCAGTAGGAATGGAGGGTATAAATAGGACTAACTAACATATGATAATATATGATTTACACATTTATAAAATTAATTCAATGTTTATAAATTTATTTTAATGGAAGATAAAAACCAATTGAACTGTGGGGAATTACATTATAGATCCATCAAATGTACTAAACATAGAGGTCATTCCAAGAGATAAAGGTCTTTCCTATGAGGAGAATACAATAGAGATTATAGATCATATAGAGAAATCACTACAAAATAAAACAATTCACCTTGTTGATGTTTTATTGTGAAACCACTAGTCTCGAGAAACTACATGGGAACCAAAGTATGCGATGAGGTGGATGTGTCCATAATTATTTTTCTAGCAGAGTGATAGAATTTCCAAGGTGAAATTCATTTTAAGGGGGTAGAATGTAACAACTTATGTTTTTATGAATTATTATTTTTCAAATGAATTATATTTTTGTATCTTCTGATATAGATAATAATGCACCCCTTAGATAGTGTGAATGACACACAAAACTGAGTTAATTTTACATTTCATACAAGGCGATGTCCAAACAAATAGATATACTATTACTGTTATTATTTAATAAGATTATTATCAACAAGAAGTAGGAAGAGAGGGTATAAAAAGGACTAATAGACTTATGAAAATAGATTATTCACACATTTATAAAATTAATTCATTGGATCTAAATTTATTATAATGGAAGATAAAAACCAATTGAATATAAATGAAATGTTTTCATAAAAACTTAATTTTTTTATAAAAAATACTTTCATCATGCTTTTGGGAAGTTATGTTTTTTATCTTTAGAACATAAATATGATAAAATAAAAATAATTTTTGAAATTATAACAACAAAATATCAATTGGTATAAATTTTTGGATTTTTTTGGAAAATTTCATTATTTTATAAATAGTTAAATGCACTGATTTGTATTAAAAACTCACACTCATTTAAATACTTTTTTAAAATATAATTTAAACTAGTTTTAAAGTATCATTAGAAAAAATATTCATCTATTTTTATATTTAGGTCACTAGAATCAATTACACATCTATGTTTGATATAAAAAACTTTTAAAATTTTGAGCATTTTAACTTTCTAAACCATCTTTCTTATTGCATCATTGAAATTTATTATAAATTAAATTCTGTAATTTTTTTTAATTTTAATTGGAAAAATAATTTCTATATTTGGAATCATAATAACTAATTTTATCTACTAAGGTGAAATTATGTTTTTACCATAATGATTAGTGAAAATAGTTAATATTAATAACCATGATTACGGTTAAAATAGGTTTTGCTTGTTACATGTGCATGTGATAAAATTAATAATCCACAATTATAATATTTTTTTTATAAATTGGATACCATAATTATAATCATTACGTATTAATTATCTAATAATTCTCCTTTTAATATTACTTGATAAATTACCTTGTTAAATAATATATATAAGTAACCATGGTAAATGAACTAAAAGGAAAAAATTGATACTTTTTTTTGGAGATCTGTGTCAACCAATATTCCCTAAACTAAATTATTTATCAAATTTTTAGGAAGATGAGGTAATTTTGATCTACCGACAGTGAATACCTTTTGGGTATTTAGAATAATTCCACTCCTCCTAAATTACGAAAGGGAACTCACTAACTTCTCTTATTCACACCTCCAAAACAATTTTTATTAGAAAATACCTACTCAAATTGCCTCCAAAATTCCTTAACCTTGTTCTATAATCCTTTTTATAGACATCAATCCAACAAAGTGTTGTTTTTGGAGAAAACCAAATGAAGTTATCTGAATAAAGGTAATGTTCTTCAATGAGTGTTTTTTTATATCTCCTTCCACCCCATTCAATAATAATTAGAACATTAAAACATAAAAAAATTAAAATATTACTTATCTTTAGAAGTTTTTATATTATTTTTATTACCAATATCTATCTCATCTTAACTTATATGGGAATTATAACCTCACTCATGTGTATGACTGACTCATGAACCGATGTGATGAATTTTTTAATTTATTCCTTAGTTGGATACAAAAGCATATTGATTAAATAGATATATATGATATTTATAAAATTATTTAAATTCGTGATATTATTGAACTCTTTCATATGTTCATGATCCCTGAAATTCATGAAAAAATATTCTTGAGAAAACCATGCAGTTAACACCCAAATAAATAGTAATAATTATAGAATTTTAATGAAAATGTGACAAGGAGTTATATAAAATAACATATATGACCTTATAACCATGTGTATCATTATTTAATATATTTATAGTATACTAATATTTATTATATAATAGGTTCGAACATGTGAATCCAAAGTCAAGAGATAAGGTATGAGGATTTTCGTCTCACTTTTATCTTCTATGAGACACGTGCCTTATTCAGCATGTATTTATTTTAGGTGGTGTATGTAATACACTAGAATATTGTTAATAATTATTATCCTCAAAATAATGTAGATTTACAAGTCCATATGAGGTTCTCTCATTCATGGGGTTTTCAAATCAAAATATAGCCATTAGGTAGGGTATTTTTGTCTCAATTTGTCATCATTGATACATATGTCTTGTTATGGACCTACCTTATTTTATGAGATGTGCATAAAGAGCCTTTTACTTTTAATATCATGAATTTAGTTATTCTCATGATATCATTAGTTTCATTTAATATTATTCCCTCACATGTATAATGATTCAAAGATACCAATGTGGTAAATATTTTATATTACAATCTTATCAATTATAAGGATTTTTTTATAAATGCCATACCCAAAAGCTTTTATGTTTTTCAATTTTACCCTATTTCAATGGTTTTAGGGGTGAAGTTACATGGATCAAAGTCCAAAGGCAGTTAGTCCTAACACATAAATGCGAAGGGCCAAATGACTTGACACCACTATAACAGTCCCTCCCAAACATATTTAATACATTAACACTGTCTTCCAACCTTGAAAGGATGAACAATGAGCATTGACCCATAACGAGATGAACAATTAATCTTACAAATGACAGGTTTCATACCCTTCCATTTTTCTAATATGGTAGCCCGGTAAAGTTTTGTTATTATACTATATAGCCCTCATCTAGAATTGTACCAATGGAATTGAGGTGCATGATATTTTTTTTATAATTTTTTTTTCTATGTGGAATGGATATTTTCCACATGAAATGATATAATTTATATTTTAAGCATTTTTTCTATGTTTCAAAGGTTATTTTCATCTATTATTTTTCAAAGTAATCATTTAAAATCATTACCCATCTAATATTTCTTCCAAATATATGGTCCAATGATATCATCCTTGTTCTTTCTCTGGATGGTTTATATTTATAATTATGGTGAAAGGATATTCAAGAAACTCATTAATTTTATACTAGTTGTTATATGATGATTAATGTATTATGAAACCCATTTCCTTTCAAAGGATTTAGATATTATTAAATAATTATGAAATCTATCTCTTTTCTACAGGTTATGATGTTTTCAAATTTTAATGAATCCCATTTCAATTCATGGATTATGATAAGGTGAATGTTTTATGATCCTATAAAATACATATGTATGATTCTCATTATGTAATGGGTTTGAACAATATCTCCCTCCAATTCATAGGGTAATAATTTATATATCTCATGAGGTAGATGTGGATGGAATGGGGAGTTACACTTGTACAGTAAGTGACATTGTAAACTATGAAAGTTTAGGGAGTGAACCTATTACTCTATAAGGAATGGTTTTCAACTAGGGATGATGGTGTATCCCCTTAAATAGGCATATCCTCATTAAGTTCCCCAATACATTTTAGAAATGAGACCTGACTTCTAGGGAATGATTTTATATGCCTATTATTTTGTTAGAATTCCATGTCTTATGTATTATTTATGCTCCCATGGATTATAATCATTGGTTACATTATGATTTAGGTCTTTTGAAATGCTAATATTTATTCCATGAATCTATATTATGATCCTTGATATGAAGGGTATGATCTTCAAATGATATTCTCATGTTCTCATACCCTAATGACCATGATTATTTTTACATACCTTTATTTTTACCCTTATTCAGAATTTTATCTCACCCTTTATTTTTCTTCCTTTCTCAAGGATATGAATAAATGTATTATGTATGACAATTATAATAAATGATCTAGTTATGAATAACCCAATGGGAGATGTTATAGTTTTTAGGAACTAGTTATTTATGAATCCATGTTTTCGTGACACTAATACATGATGGTCAATTGGATTTTATTTTTCTAATAAAATAAAAATTCATCTGTTAAGATTTATTATTTACGTATGAAAATCTGGGGCTTCCATAATAAAAGTACATAAAATAATATACATGACTAAAGAAATCACTGAAGCATATGGAGTCCCTTCCATCCTTTGTCTTTCATAATGTGTCTAAGGAAACAATTTCTTGGAATGATGAATTCCATGTGATGTTAGAAATAGTCCCGTCTTGGATTGTAACATACCAAATGTCTTCAGTATCATTTCAATATATGTAAATTTATATAGGTCAATCAATATCTTGGATTTATCATGATATTTCATTCTTCGAGGAATATATAATTCTTTTCTTAAATCCTTAATGGGGAATAATTTATTGAACTATGCCTTAAAAAATGTAAGACCAATATTTTTTCCAATAAGAAATATTTCATCAACATACACTATTTAGAAAATTACCACACTCCCAGTGAACTACTTATAGAAAAAAGGATTGTATTAATTTTTTTGAAATAGACTTCTATTATGAAATCATCAAACTATATGTTTAATTACCTAGATAATTTATTTAATATATAAATTGATATTTTTAACTGTAGTACATTGTTTTTATATTTGGGAGTCGAAAAACCTTTGGGTAGTATCATATAAACTACTTCTTGAAATATCCCATTAAAGAAGGATTTTTTTGGAATCCATTTTAAAAATTCTCATCACTATGGAAAGATACAATGGAAATTAGAATTCATATTGATTTTAGAATTACACCTAGTTAAAAGAGTTAATATATTCAATGACTTGAAATTATTTAAATCCTTTGTTAACTAGTTGTTCCTTATATGTGTTGACTTTCCCATCCATTTCTAGTTTCTTCTTGAATACCTATTTATAGAATACATGATTTATTTCAACTAAATTATATAATAAAAATATAAACATGGTTTTGGTATATGGAATCCATTTCCGAATTCTTGGATTCTTGCCACAGGGAAATATCTACCTCACATACTACTTCCTTTTATGTCATAGGATCCTTATTATCAACCATACCATTACTATTTTCTAACCTCTTATGTACTCTTACACAGTAATTTTGTGTCTTGAAATTTTTTTCCGATGGGGTTTTGTGGAATTTGATCATTAGATGACTCTTGTGTTCAATGAGCTTGGACTTCATTAAAGTTTATCTCCATTTAACTATCTCATTTAGAGATATAATCTTTCTCAAGGAATATGGGTGGTATTTAAACCACAACCATTTTATCCAAATGTTTCTATAATTAGTATTCATTTGTTTTCTTGGGATATTATATAAGGATACAGATTTGGCCTTGTGGTCCATATTTATTTCATAAAGGGGCATTACCAAGTGCTCCACATCTCGACACATGTTAGTGAGGAAACAAGGGTTTATTTTAAATAATCAATTTTTAAGGAATACTGTCTTCCTCTTTATTTGGTACTCATTTTATTATTTAGTTTTTTTGTGATGTGTATTCCCAAAAAAATAACCGAGACTCACATGACTCGTCACTGATCTCACCTTGTCTAACATGTTTCAATTCCTCCTTTCACATACACTATTCTGTTATGGTTTATAAGAATGACTGAGTTCATATACAATCTCAAACCCATGAAAATAATAAATGAATTATTGATTAAGATATAATTATCCATTGTATAAGTAGAGTTCTTGAATATTCGTACGACTTTATTTCACAAATTCGTTCTTACAATCCATGCTTTTTTAAAAAGTAATCCAAATTTTACACGATCAAGTAGACCAAACCATATATACTAAAATCACCAGTAATTGTTATAAAGTACGAATACCCACCCATTTATTTAACTACAAATTATCTACCAACATTATTATGATCTAATTTTAAAATATGAATAGTCATTTCACCTTTTCCCCTAAATGGGTATTTGGTCATTTTTCCTTCAAAACATGGATAACATACAACATGTGGTTATATTTAAAAGGAATATAAATATCCATCTTGGTTTAATTTAGTAAAATTTTCTATCAGTTACATCACCAAGATAGTGATTCCATATTTTGGTGTCTTATTAGTCATGTGATGTAGTTTAGTTATCAATTTCCATTACTTGGTTCGTGTAACCCAACACATTAATACAATTTTATTATTGTGCATTACCAAAATAAGCATCAATAATTCCAAAATTTAAAATAAATCCATTCATATCATTTAAGTTGACAAAATAATGTTTTTAGTAATAGATGGAACATAATAACTTTATTTTAATAACAGAATCACTGATGTTAGTAATGTGTGTTGGTAGTCGCTAATAGATATAATAAATATTTTAGCACATTTGGCTACATGTTGATAAACTTATCCTCCATCATTAGTTTTGATTATACCTTGTTACGATACTTGATTAATTATGTGATCATAACCATATTTATCTAATATGAAATTTTAATAATCATATAAAATTCATTCAATAACAAACACAGCAGAAGCTTCCTCTTGCTTCTTTGAACAGGTGAAATTTTTCTTCCAGTGGCTCTTCATGCCACATGTGAAATAAAAATCATCATTATCGCTAGTTATCCCCTTAATATTTCACTTCAATGGAGGGTGTTATGAATAATATTTGTTATTATATCTCTTTTCATGGAATTTCTCTTTGTTCACTATAAGGATGAAAGGATTTACGTGCTACATCTCCATAACTACTATGTGAAGAAGAGGGAGTCGATCTTGAAGAGGCTTATCAATGTTGTACATATTAAAATTTAAAATAAATATGGTGAGGCTTTGATGGAGTGATGAGATATTGATATTTCTACAAAGTTATTTAGGGAGATTAAACCCTAAGACCTCTACAGTCTCAATGTAGACAATGAGGGTGACTACTTGAGGCCAAGATAGTGCACCTTCTCTATGATTTATCGTTTAAATAACCTTTGAAATATCAAATTATTCTTATATTGTTCTCTTCTTGTATAAACCATAGATATTCTCATGTATTTTATAAGCATACATGTCTTCATGATACTTTATCAGTTCACTAAAAATTATTGAATCATTATACAATGAATATCGCCCACACCGATCGAGTTTCATTGGATGAAAAAAATACTATCATCAATCACCTCCTTAGTAGAAAAATCATGAAGTGTGTTTTATGGGACATATGATTTCTATTTGTGGAGAAACAAAAAGAAAAGGCTTATGAACCATTATTGTATGTTACTACAAGTGTGGATATAATCATTATCCAATATAAATCATAGAGAAAAAGTGGATGATGATCCTTACATTATTTTAAAATTATAAAATATATTATTATTTATACTTGAGATGATTAAAATTTATTACACATAACAAAATTAATTTCATTAAGTCTCCCCATATTTTATCAAGTATCAATATCCCTCACCATTGAGATAGGAATTACTTGTTTTTATGATATTTTAGATGCATGTATCCATGTTTACCTTCTTTATAATCCATCTTTTGTCCATGAAAGACATGAGAAAATATTTAGATAGGAGGTATTTCCAATTGTGGGCTTCGAGCCCCTTAATCTGTTTAGTGGATTCCCCAATCCCAAAAATATAAATGGGATTTTCTCAAAACATACCTCAATATTTTTATTGGATGGGGTTTTGTTATTAAATTCAATATAAATTTAGTAAGGTCATCCAACTATCTTATCTAATATTTACCAAAAATTAAAAGTTCCCTATACGATAGAAAAATCAAAACATTATGCATGGTTTCATCTTAATTTTGACGACGAAAGGTGAAATGAATTAATATTAACCCGAGTGATTTTTTCATATTATGCATAAATGTTCTTCTTTTAACTTTTAAATGTGTCTTTAATATTGTGTGGATTTTAAATAAGTGATTTACTATTTTTGATAAAATATTTACACACAACCCAATTATTTAAATTCTATCATTTCATATTAATTCATTATTTTGTGTGATCACAGTTATTCAACCATAAAAAAATTAATATTACAATAGAAATAAACAAATAAACAAATAAATAAATGTCATGATTATGAGATTATCTAACAATCGATTTATCAAGGGAACAATTAATCAACCTATAACCATGGGTAAAACTCCTTGTATTATTATTGGTATGAGTTCCAAAATTCCACCTATCCACCTATGTGTCACATGGGTTGGTATTGTCTCTGTTCCATCTTGAAATGTATCCAAATTCCTTGAGATACTCCGTTTATTGCATGTTTTTATAACTCACAAGCATGTGAGGGGAACTAAAGTATTGGTTAAGGGGAATTGAAATAAAACCTTTGAAAAGAGGCTCCCACATAATAATGGATGGTGGGATACATCACTATCCATAATATTTAATTTAATTATTTATTAATTCAAAAACCATGAAATAAATTAAATTAAATATTTACAACACATACCTAGGTCTTGGTAAACTGCATGGTTGGTCACACATGCAATGATTACACAAAAGTACGTTTGATAACATTCACTTTTAATTATTCTTTATCATTAAGATAATCTTGTTCTTGCATTAATTAATTAATTAATTAACTAATTAATCCCCTTTCACATTAATGGCCATATGAATTCTCTTGAAGATACCCATAATAAATGAATTCAAGGAAAATTAATAGAAAAATCAATAATCATAGAGTGTTATAAAAAATTAACTGTGAAATTAACAATTCACTAAAAACCATTATTAAATAGTATAATATATTAGGTTAAAATCAGTATAATGAGGTTTTAAGGTTGAAATTAGCAATTTAATTTAATTTCAATCTATCCTTTATTAGGAGATTACATGGAGTGAACTTATAAGCCATACACCATTTTTATAGATTGGTGTGTACATAGGATAAATGATTGGGATTTATAAGTTTAACTCAGATAGACTACACAACATATGCTAACAATCTATACACCATGTATTTCCCTTATTTTGTGTTTTCAAATTTCATCTAAGGACACAACATGTTCATCGAATGTGGGACCATAAGACGCGTACGTCAGCTACACACATGTGTTCTGCTTACCGCGTGTTATCCTGACTCACCGAATAGCTTGACATGTTCTCCAGATGTGATGAATAATAAACTATATGCTGTGTACACAAGAAACATGTCATATATGTGATTAATGTTCCATGATTTCATTATTAAATAGTTTTTACCATATTTTTGGTTCTACTGTTTTCATGAATTTTCCCTATAAATGCTTTAAACTACACAACATGTACTCTAGCTAGAATGTCATGTAATCTAATAAGCGATGTTCTAGATTGGCATAGTATTCTTGTGGTTTGTAATAAACAAACCATGTGAAATCACATTTTTGGCCTCTTTTGTATCCCAAGAAATTTCCAGATGCAATGCATATGGGTATATGACATGTACACTGGCTACAGATCATATAATCCTATCTTACCAGCCAACATTCATTGCTCATCCTGATAGAATCTCTAGTATCTCTTCATCTATTCTTAATCCATTAAGAAAATGGACCACCAAATGATGAAAATTTATTTTTTGAATCTTGTTAATTAAATTCAGATTAAAGAATGAATAATATCGAAATGAAATATCTAACCACTATTTTACATATAGATCAAAAAATGAAATAAATAATTATAAATTTTAAAAGTAAACTCACTCTGATACAAACTGAAGGTTCTGGGAGCAGTGAAATCACTATAGTGGATGAATAACCATATTTTCTGATTTAGTGGATGATTCAAAACATTTTATATGACATTAACGCCTTAACGAGTGAAAGTTTTCCACTAAATATTGATGTAGAGAAAACTCAGAACCCATAGTGGATATTATCATGTTAAATTTATATTTAAATTATTTATTATTAGAGGAATTATGTATTAGGTCATTGTATCATTAATTTATGTAGTTTTTTATCATCTTAAGATACTATTTTTTTGATTACCTTCATTGCACTTGTAGGATCCAATTGTTTAATCCCTCTAGCGGTGATACATGTGTGCTTATTTGATCTCCGATTAATACTAATTGTTTTTTGAGTTATAGAATAATGAATCAATCATCTTGAATTGTTCAACTTGATCTCTTTAATATCTTCCTAGATTGAATGAGTTCATCACATTCCTGGGAGGAGGGAGGAAAAATTTGATTGTGAAGTTTGTTATGTGGATGAATTCTAAATTCTAAATTAATCCTACACAATAGATACAACCATATATTAATAGTGATAGAGTTTAGGTTAAAATACTATTTAATTTCATACCAGCTATTAAATAATTTTATAATCCTTGAAATACCCCATGGAACATGGTAATAATATTATTAGTTTTTTTTGTTTCACACCAACATGCACAATAATAAATATTATTTTGTTGGATTGAATATTAATATTAACCCCCAGACATGGTCTGGATCTGTTCAAACTCTTTGAAATTCATTGAAAAGAAAAAAATTATATTTAATAAAATATATTATTTATTAATAAATACTTTCAATTGAGAAAACATGAATAAAATTATTCCGTGGTATTGAAAATAATATTTCTTCCATTCATTAACTTCAAATAGTACTTAATCCATATCGACGAAAACAGTTTGTTTGTGACATCCTAGGATTCATTCTTGTTAGAATTAGTAATGATTACATAATGTTTAAGATTACTACCTCTAAATGGGTTAAAAAAACCTAGGATAAATATCTTAATTTCTCTACATAAACAACCACATACAAAAACCCAATGTGTTATAGATCTATGTTACCAACATATATGCCCAATCCATCATTCTTTAAAAATATGAAATAATCAGGTCATTTCACTAAGGACATGGAATTTAATGTGAGAGTTTTATTCCAATCAAAGTCATGAGATTTCAATATCTATAAAGGTGGAATAGATAAAAACTTCTTTGACATATTCATTAATGAAACATCACCCATGATGTGCCCTAAATATCCAACTTCCCCATGAATTGTATCATCATGGATTTCAATAAATATCCAAGTAATTAAGTCATAATATGAATTAATAATGATCATTATGTCTAAAAATCATTACACAAGATCATATATTTGAATATTTGATGAGAAAAAACATCAAGAATTCATACTAGAAGGCCCACTCCCATAATCTCTCATACTTGTTTCTTAAAAAGGGAGAACTTCATGAGAAGAGGCCACATTAATTTATAATTAGTCAAAACTAAAATTCAACTTATATGTTTCCCATTATAGAATATTATCTGACCATATAACTCTATTTAATATTATCATCATAGTATTTCAAGGTACTCATCATAGTGGGGAACTACTGCGACCAAATTAATGTGAGAAATACTCTTGTACACTATTATATTAAATCCATGTTGAATAATGGACATTATATAAAAAGATATTTTATTAATATTCCAGTCATTGAATATACATGTAATCCAAGTAAAGATAATAGATCCTAGGACACTAACTCCAATAGTCTGGGATAGCATATTAAAATTAGGACAATGGTATTGTGAATTGCCAAACATTCCACATTGGTGACATTTCTCACAATGCGTGTTTTATGTATTCTTAATATAAAAACCCAAAGAGTGAGTCTAAGATTGTGAAATATGTTTTCATTACTTCTTGAAAATTTTTCTTCTTCTAAATCACCTGTTCTTTTAATTTTGAACAATTGTGATGAATTTTTTTTAGTTCCTAATTATTTTTATCATAGAAATCCTCTCAAAGGGATTGATAAACTAATTTACAGTGCTATGGTGTGAGATAGTTAGAAACATTTTCCATGGTTAATAAAATATATCACCCTTTTCTTAAATAAATCTAATGTTTTTTTCAATATTTTAGTGTTCATTCTCTTGGGAAAAAACACCATGGAAAAATTAATTATATATTGGATACCTGGTATCAAATATTTTCTCATCCATTTCCAAAAATTCTGTTTTTTTATTTCAATTTACAAAAAATAGGAAGACTCTAAATTTAGGTTCTTCTTCACTCAATCCCCTATGTTGTAACTATTTTACCATAAAATAGAAGTCCCTAATAATGATTTGAGAATCTTCATTTATCATTCCATTTAATGATGTGAACATGGACAAGTGATATTGTTTTCATTAAAAATTGTGATATCTAGGAGTTTTCCAAATATAGGATTGGTAGTTTGAAGTTGTAGGCACTTGATTGTCCCTAATCCTATAACTCTCTAACAGTTTGTTTCCAAGTTGTGCTGGGTTAAAAATTCCAGTTTGGTAGTTATTAAAATTTTCAGCCTCTATGTTTTCATCTATTGGAATTTTCTATTTATTTCTTTTTAGATAACTCATATGTATAGTTATCTCATGAATTAGGGGATCTAGTTTTTTTAATATGCCCAAGTTTACACCAAATAGAAATTCCTATAGTTTTTTTAAATCTATTGATTTTTTAATTTGGTTTTTTAAATATTTTTTTTTTATTTTTTTAGAAACATGGTCTCATGTTTCCTTATATTGCAACGAATCTAAAATATGACCCTGAATTGTTGTTAATATATGGTAAAATTAATTATTTATAACGAAATTTATACTAGAAAAGTATTTAATAGGGGTAAATTCCTAGGGATGGACTTCAAATATTTGTGTGTGATAAGTACACTATTGAAAACTCTAATGAAATTTTAAAAAAATTATACATGTAATGAACCTGATGATTATAATAGTTAAAACTAACACAAGATAAAGAAGAATATGGAAAGTATAAGAGATCAAGAAATAATAATGCAGAAAATAACGAGGAATATATATATGAAGAATGAGAAATAGATTGGCTAGTTTTTATTTTAGTTAGAGTTTTCTTCATTTTTCATCCATGCACTAATATTGATGGATCTTTTGGTAAGAATATAACCAATTCTATCATATGACTAATATATAGGTGAATGGACCATATAGTACCACAACTAAAACATCAACTAATCCATGAAATTGAGAAAAATAGTTTCTTAGATGACTAAGTGGTTAGAAAAATAAGTACAATTGATAATTGTTCTCACCAGTTCCCATTGTTTCAAAAATAATTTTTACTCAGAGAATGATGAAGAAAGTTGCTTCCAACAATATGATACCCATGAATGATGTTAGATTATCAACCATGATAATCTCATTTTCCTAATAAATGTAGATAATAACCATATTAATATAAAAAAAACATGTATAATTGAATCATTTAAAAACATAAAACCAAATATTGAGTGAATTGAAAAATGGAAGAGCTGGAGATTGGGATCCTCTCTCTGGGAACTATAACACTTCATTTCCTTTTCTTTTCATTTACTTTTTGTCATTTTATTTTTTTCATCGTTCTATTCCTTTATATTCTATTCATCTATCTCTAATATTAGCTCACAAAGAAACTCTATAATATTCTCACTGACCTCTTCATACCACATTCATTATATAAATTTTTTCCTCATCTATGGAACTAGCTAATCCATCATAACGAAATTATTTTCCTCTCAAAATATTTTGCTTAGTAGTAAGAAAAATCTCATATAAATATGGAAACATTATATATGTGGATTAATAAAGATCATATTCTACCATGATTCATAATAATCAAATGAATTAGAGGAAAAATGAATTTTAATCAAGAATCCAAGATTTTGAAATGAATCATCTATTTTTTCTGAATTTTGGAGCATCGTGAGCTTCTCCAATTCCATTAGCAAATGGAAAATCATCTTTGTTGAAAATTTTTCAACATAGAAAAATTGGTCACATAGAAAACTATACTACATGATCATTATTACAATTTAAATACATTTCAACTTTGGTATGTTGATATCACTTATGTGACTGACCATATATAGAGATTTATCCAATGTGAATGTTTATCTCTATATATTTGGTAATGTAGAGACTTTGTATCCATCAGTTTAGCTATATAAGATATTTAGTTATGTGGAAATTAGGTTACATAGATAAACATTCTGTATAAATTCGACTATGTCAACACCTTTAAGAAGAAATATAATCATTTATGAAATCAAGAATTAAAAATCACACAAGAAATTATTCTCTAAAATGTATGTAAAATCCTAATAAGAAAAATTGGGCCAATAATTCACCAAAAACATTTCAATTATATATAGAATTCCAATACTTGCAGAATTTATGCAGAAAAAAATAATATTATGTAATTCCAAAAAAAGAACATTTTATCATAAAAAATGAAATTAATTAATTAAAATAGATATAGAAACATGCAATTAAATGAGGTTGCATCGGTTTTATTTGGAATAACACCTCATGTACATAATTCTCCTCAAATGATATCTCTACATCACCATAGTTAAATTGGATTTCACTTTAAGAGTAAGACTCATCCCACTAATACCAATTTGTTTTACTAGAGAACCATTATTCTATCTTCCCCCACATTTTTTTAATATAAGGTTAGTACCACTTGTTTTGAATTCTAGATTTTTAGTGGTGTGAGTGAACCCACTTCACAATTCCTTATGCTTGTTCTCCATAAATAAAAGACAATATTCTTCATTACTCTTTTCTATCTGTACATTATTCCTCTTCTTACAGGATGATTGATACGAGTACTGAAGAATTAATTTAAATAATACACATTATTTTTTCCTTTCCTCATTATAGTCTTCAAAATATAAAAATATATTGTTTATTGAGAGATATTATCCCATATTTGTACTATTATTTTCTTATTTACATTCTTCTATTCATTACTTGATGGATTCCATGAATAAGCTATCAATGAAGACAAATTAAATATCGAATTCCATAGATTTTCATTTCCTTAGAATAGATTTTGTCTCTTCTTTTCATGAATCATTGTCGTCATATATAGAGGGGATTTCATCTTAGCACCTCCATTAATTTTATTTCTGAAAACCATTCCATGTAATAAAGGCTAATAAAAATATTTCATCATCATATAAAATTTTCATACCATGAATAATATTTCCTTGGGTAGAGTAAATAAATAGGTTTTCTTTTAAGGAACATCATCAATTTATTTGTGCAGACCTCTATAGTGTGTCACATAAAACGATAAAAATAAAACTTTTTTATTATTTTATACACAATATTTTACATCCATCTTCTATTATCCATCTAATTATTCTTTATTTGTATATTTATAATTTTTTTAAAAGGTTGGGGTTGAACCCTCATTTATTATTAAATAAAATTAAATTCATCTTTTTAACTCAGTATAGGGAGACCCATTACATATCCTGAAGGCCTAGTAGGCATTTTTTTCCCATTACAGGGACTATATGCCCAATTTTTTTGCCCAAGGCCCAATCTGTGAATAGTACTTCTACAGTACCCCCACCCGCAACAGTAATGCATAGTACCCACCGCTGCTACAATACTCTTCCACCACTATAGTGACCGACCACCGCTATAGTGAATGTCATTGCAACAGTGTCGCCACTGCTACATCACTTCTACAGTACCCTGCGCCAAATGGGGGTTTTTTTCTTGAAACCGATTGAAGTATCCATGATGGAATATTCGGTATTTATCATCTTTTCAATATAAATTGATCTCCAACATGATTCTCAGTCCCCTAATCATTTTCCTCTAGTTGGACTTCTAGATACATAATGTGATATTTATTTTCATAATGAACAACCTTCATTTTCTATTTATTATTCCCTTTGAGGTATGTCATTGACAATTCATGGAATTTATATTTAGTTATGATTAAATACATATGTCGAAAAAGTTCATTATTTATATCTCTTTTCTATTTATGTTTCTTATGCATGTTGATTTTTTTCTACTTTGATATCATTGTTTCCTCCATAATCATTTTATTAGTCTCCTTCAAATCAGTTATATAAGCTATGTTTGTTTCATCATTATCATTCAATAATTCCCCCCATCTTATAAATACAAGAAGATCATTTTGTTTGTTGTGAAATAAATATATAAATTTACCACATGATTTGGTTACCTATTCTTGATAATAATCTTTTATGTATTCATATAATTTGATTCATTCATATTTAGATTTGAAAGAAACTTCCCGTACACTGTTGTATTTAAATTTGAACAATGAATCGGTTCTATTCCCCTCCTTTGAAATATATAATTTATTTATTTACTTAATATTCACCATCATATTCTTTTTTCTTATATTTAGATAAAATTACTCTTACATATAATTCATAAAGATACTTTTAAATGGTTTAAATTATTTTTTTTATAAGAATTTTTTGTTATTTCAACATAGATTATTTACAATAACAATATTATAACATTAACCGCATTACCTTTGATGTCTGGTAGTGGAAAATCTTCATCAATACATATTATTCCAGATAAAAATTTGATGGTTCATTGGTACATGCAATAATCACTAATTTTTTTGAACATTCCCACATACAATTTCATTTCTTCTTAGTAAAATAAACCAGCTTCTCAAAATATAATTGAACATTTCAACATATTATTTGAAATATAATATAAACATCCTCTTTGAGGTTGAAAAATTCTTTCCACTAATTATGTGGGCCCTCACAAGAGATTGTATATCTTGAATAGTCTTTAGAAACCAATTATATAATGATGAATCTCAAATAGAACATTTATGATCTCATTCAACTTGTATATAATATAGACACGCTAAGAGGGGGTGGGGGTGAATCAGGGTGTATGAAAAATTATACTTATTTTATATTCTCCTTAGTATCTTTTACCTCATTGAATGGAACAGATTTCAAACCCTAATTTACTTGGTTATCTTATAAAAGGATATTCCAATGAAAACACATAGGAAATGTTTTCATTTTAGAAGATGGTGATACTAACTCACTATTTCAATTCATGATTTTCAATGTCTTGAAAACTATCCAAGGGTCACTCCCTCTGATTTCCTATCTTACACAGTTCATTAAGGAAAGTCTATGAATGTTTAGAATAATTTTAGTCTTTTTTATGTTTAATTAAATAAAGATAACATCAAGGCCCCTCGATGAAATATGTATCATAGAGTTCTATAATTTATTCTCTAGTGACTTACAAGACCTCCTCTTAATAGGAGATTACTACTTGTTCATCACCAATATTTTTACACAATAACCAATTTTTCTCTCTTGATTTAATAGTTATATTTCATAAATTAAATTCATTTAATTCAATATCCCTTTTCATTAAAAAATAATTTTTATCTTTGATAATCCAAAAAATTGATTTTTACATACATGAACACATAAATATTTATCTATCAATATTAATATTCAATATAAATCAATTCATAAACACTAAAATTATTCAAAATAGATTTTCAATAGTCTCCCTTACATGGTTATATTCTTATTAACACACATAATTGTACTCCTTTTAATGGAAAAAATCCTATTATATTTCCTCATGTTCCAATATATTCTTCTATGTTCCTTTTTATTCTAAATTTACATACAAAAAATATAATAAAATAGATGATTTAAATTTAAAATTTTTAAATTAAAATCAATCATAAAATCTAAATTCGTTAAATTAAACATATCATTTAGATATTTATTAAATAAATCACTATATAATTGAATGGTTAAATTGATTACCAATAATATAGATTGATATTTATTCTAAGATTGACACATGTAACATTTTGGAATTATACATTCATGAAACAATACAATTCCTTGAGAAATAAAGACATAGATTCTCTATAACTACTATATTGGCTTCAAAATAATATATACTCCATGGTGGAGTAGAAATCATTCCAATAGAACCGAAAAATATTATATGTTCTCTCGAAACTTGGATCATTTCTTCAAAAGAAGGTAATAACATAATTCAATTGAAATAAAATCTATTCATACATTCCCTATGATGAAATATGAATCACATATGAAATAGTTTTTATAATTTAAGAAACTAATTTATTTTTGAATATATCTACTATGTTTTTATGTTTAAATTATAGAACATATACCCTCTTGATTCATCCATATGTCATGGGATATTCTCCCTAGTATATCGAGATTATGAATGAAATAACTAACAATTAATCTTTATCTTTATACATGACTAGAAACCTTTACATATAGATGCATTGAACCTTATATTGGGTAAATATTTTATATTATCCTTTACATAAATTTTGGATTTCAACACTGATCTATATGTATATTAGATCACCTACTATTTTGTTTCAATCATTTCCCTTGTAGAATAGAAAAAACCTAATTTTTAGTTTCACTGTAAAAATTTTAAATTCCCTTTTCATTGAAATTTATTTCTTTCTGATATATAATTCCATTAATTAATATCTACAAACACCATATATTATTCTATGTTGAATTGAGATTAATATGATCATTCTATAAATTTTTAGGGCATAAATAAATTGGTTATTTTTTAGGATTCTATCATTAACATAGGATGATCGGGAGTGCAGATGAGGATGAAAGAAAATTATGCCACATTGTTAAACCGGAGCACAACTAAGTAATTTTATTGTACCAATGTATTTCCATTAACCCATATCACAATACTTCGTATACTCTCACACAATTTATTAACCACGATTCAATACCACCGTGTCAACAAATACCTTCTTAACTAACCCTTTATGGGGGTCACATGATCTGGTCCACTCATGTACTTTCCTCCCCTATGTCATGACATAGATATTGCATGCCTCTACATGAATCAGTTACAAAAAACAATGGTTCTCACAAGCACATTTTCACACGCTCTGCTTAGTGGATTTTAACTTTTCCACCTGCATGTGTTTTCAGGCTTAGTTTCCAACCTTGAGTGGGTTGGCCCAAATTTTTCTATAAACTAAGTTCTAAAACATATAGAAAAATTCCATGAAAATCCTCTAATATTACTCTAATACTAGGTCTTAATTTAATCAATGACAATAATCAAACCCCCCTCATCCTTAACATACATACATCCATTTTACTGAATAATTTAGATAATTAATGAATCAATAAAAATCCTCTAAGAATGAGATCTAAATATTAATCTATATATATATACTTTATAATGACACACATAATGAAACATCATCGCATTAAAGAACTATAATACTTCTAATAATTCTTTAATACAAATTATTAACAAATCCAACAGAACATTATATTTTCGATAATATTTATTATCTAGTTAGTGAATATAATATGTTTTTATTTATAGAATGAATAATAATAAGATACTAATTTAAATATATATTATTCAAGGTTTTATTTATTCTTAGGAGGATAAAAATTGTTAGTTTAAGACCTGGTCAAAATGTTATATTTGTTTGTTAATAAGATTTAAAAAATATTAGCTTATTTATTTAATAATTGATATTTAAATATCCATGTGTTTTTGGATTTCATTTAATACTATTAATAATGATAATTTAATAGTTGTATTAGTAATAATAATTATAATAATAAAAATAATATTTCATATGGTGTTTATTTGGGATGGACAATTAATTATGGGACTCTGCGAAATAACTAATTATTCATTCTATGTATGTGATCTAAACTATATCATTTCATAAGTAATATAGAATTCAATGAACAATAAATCCTCCCAAGATAATTTTCTAAAATATATATAGAGAAAATCACTATAACACTCTAAAGAATGATATTTAATCTTCTTCTTCCGTCAAAATAATATTAAAATGTATTAGAATCAATTCAAGAAAAATACATTTATTGTTCTAATAAATAATGAGCGATACAAGATGTTTTTATCCTCCCCCCATATAACAGAGAATAAAAATAGTGATGTTTTTTATATTCATCAATTATATATGGATACCAACAGAATAATTATATATTTAATTATTCAATTCATTGATGAGACTATGAGAGTGGAAACTGAATTGATCAATGACAAGTAGAATTATCAAGATTATGTAATTCTTGTTCTAAATTAAAAACAAATTATATCATAAAAGATCATCTATATAAATAATATGATGTTTCATTATGGAGTTCATTAGATTTTATCTAATGATATCAATGGAAAACAATTATTAAATTGGATCAACCCTCTCCCTCTATGATTTGAAAACATAATGTTTCTAACCAGCTATGCCGAGTTTGTTTCTCAGTGATCACTTAGACGTTTGTCTTTGTTTTTACATCAATTTTTCCCGTGTTAGTACTGATTAACAAGCTACATGGAATTATTAGAAATTTCAATTTTATGGGATGTGTGAATTATAGGAAACTTTTAAATTTTTTCTAGAATGAGGTCACCAAGATGGTTGACATGGGAAGTATTAGAGTGAAATAACTTTTAATGTTTAATTAAACACTAATAAATAGGTTCACTTGGAATGATCACACCTCATGAAGTAACACCCTTTACTCTATAAGTGGGATATTTTTTACCAGACATGGAGGAGGTTTCCCTCATTACATGATGTCTTAGGTTTTATCTTCTATTAGATCCTCATAAAATGATCTAATTTTTTATTTGAAATTGTTAGTCTTCAAGGATTATTATATTAATTGTTGGAATTGGCCTTGGATTTGAAGTCGTCTCAAGTACCAAATTCGAATACCTCATCACCTCAAATAAATAACTATATCTAATCTACAAACATATTTTCTAGTATCATATAAAGAGATTTTAGATGATTTTATCACCCAAATTTAAAAATACAACCTTACTGATACTGATGTACTTGTTTGGATTCCAGTCATGGTAGTGTTTTTATTGCCAATGAATGATAAAGAAAAAATGCCTCAACAATATCAATTTCCCAAAATGGATGGTGAACATAATAAAAAATTTTATTACTCCACCTATTTATATATTCTTATTTTAAGCATGGAAAAGAATCTCTTGAATAATGATCAACATCAAAAGGGTGGTTTCTCCTTCTCTTTAGCGTGTGTTATTTTCCATGGTGATTCTAAAAATCATATGCACTTGTTTGTAATGTGAACATTTTTAATAGGATTTGGGTTTATATTTATGAGATATTTATGTGTAGACTATACTATAAATATTGGATTGATGTGTTGGTGATTTCCATCATTGATTTTATATACATTGAGAAAATTCACTACCTCCGTATGATTGTTGTTTGGGTGTTGTTCACTAATATCAGAAATACTATATATGGAGATATTTTTGAATGCCAAAAATTAATTTTTCAATCTAGAAATATTTCATTACCAAAGTTTGTAAAATAATCCAATAAGACCCAAATTTCTATAATGAAAAATGATTTTGGTGACATGAGTACCCTCCATGTTCATTATGAGAACCCTTCTTTTATTAAAAACTTAAACATGATTTATTACATAAACTATTCACTTGAAACAACAAGGATGATCAAGAGGTTTAGTGTATTTGGGGCTTAGTATCATTACATAACAACTTAAAACATTATATTCAACATCTTTATTGAAAACATCCTTTACATGACCACTAAATTCTCTCGTACTTAGCATTGCAAGGGATAACCTAAGGACATGCATAAGAAAAGGGGTGAGCTATAAGGCCCAGTAAGGGAATAAAAATGGTATACATGTGGATTAAAATACATGTTAGACAATATGTATATCAATAGAGCACAAGAGAAACATTAACATAAAGTCATGATAAAGCATGATAATCATAACATGGAATTGTGGGAACAACACTTAACATTGAATTGGCATGAGCCAAGGCTCATTGCACATGGAGCATGAGTAAATCCTCATTGCACATGAAGCACAAGTAAACACTCATTTCACTTGAATAAAATGATTCAACACTCATTTCACATGACGTATCATGAAACTATACTTTACCCAATGCATTTGAGCGCTATAAGGGCGCACCCTTCTTAAACATTTCATTTCATGCATATGGGTGCCACATGGACCATAAAACATGGATTCATAAAACATAATAAATTATTCCACGATAAAGTAATGTTAAATTAATACATGAAATTTTATAATGAACATGTAAATGTGTATAAAGGTGAATACCCTTGATGGAGAAATGGGTATGGTATTCACTATACAAAGGCATTGGCTTAGAAAATCAGTGTGATTTTGGCAGCGTAATGACCTGACATAAGGATTCATAAAAATGGTTGATGAGAGAGAAAGGGGTTCCTCATCATATTTAAATGAAATGGACAGTAAGGGGGTCATATAGATACATGTCCCAACTATTTTAATGTAATTTAGATTCATGATATAAAATTATTTCTTGAATGTAAATGAGGAAAGAGAAGTTCCTTTTGGAATTTCAGCATAACAACAGGTGTACATTGGAGGAATTTAATGAGAGAGATAGGGGTCTCCCATCATTAAAAAAATAAGAGGGCAGTATGGGGGAGGTTTGAAACCATACCCCAACATTTATAATTGAAATTAAAATGGAATAATAATATTAAAAAAATTGGACAAAAAAATGAAAGGAAGAAAAACCCTTACTTGGAAGTGTTCTTCCAAAGGCTTGAGAGAGGATTGAGAGAGGCTTTGTGGGAACTTGGGGAAACCTGGGAGTATTCTTGAGAGAGTAGGGCAGAGGTTGGATAAAATCCAAAGGCTTTGAGTGAGGAGGAAGTGGGAGCTTGGGTGGGTTTATATAGGAAATGTGAGTGAATTATTTATTATTTAGGTTTGGGACCCCGTACATTAAACTAATCCAAACCACAAATCAGCTCATGGTTTTTGCCCATGGTTTTTGTAAAATGGGAGAGGAACACATTATTTTATAATTCCAATGTCCTAAAATCTTAAAATAACGAGGTTGATTATGTGGAGGTGAGTCACACTCCCATGGAAAATAATATAAAAATACAAGATATTTAATAAGTCTTGAGGGGTCCATTAATGCTTTGTAAAATAAGTCAAACTAACCCAAAATAACATTATTTTAATGGTAAAACATATATTGGACGAATTTAAAGTTTATATAATTTTATTACATCACTATTGGGTCATTATGATGTCATAAAACACATTATATAGTTAAACAGTATTTAATTTTTACCCAAAAATTTTACTGTCTCAGATAATTTTGAAAAATTCACCATTAGAAAATTTTGGCATCCTGATTCCAAAAATAAAATTTAATTTATATAAATAATTTTATAAATATTTTAATTTTCACTTTTAAAATAAAAACCGACATTTATAAAAAATTCACAGGTTTTGACAAAAATGGCTTTCAAACCTTAATAAAAATTATAATTGCATTCATAAAATTATAAGATCATTAATATTTAATAAAAATTAATTTAATAATAATAATAATATTTTAATAAAATATTATTTAATTCAAAAATCCATTAATTTAATACAATATAATTCTTAATTAAATAATAACTAAAAACACTATTTGTACTTTTAGAACTATTTACAATGCAACAATGATGACAAGAAAGTAGATTAATTATTATATAAAAAAATAATGTACATAAACATAGTACTAGCGATTGGTTATATAACCCCTTAAAATGGCCACATAATACCTAAGGGAAAGGTGTGTGATGGTGACAGACTCTTGGGGTGGCTTAGAAAACATTGCTCGAGTGGTAATCTCTATCAACTTCAACTTTTGCTGTAGACGGCCCCGTTCGAGATTGACATGATGAATCTCAGCATGGTCTTGGTCATGAGTGAAGCCCAAAGATGCCTCCTCTTTTCCAAGCTCCGACAAATGGGCTTCATATGGAGCAATTCTACTGGATGAGTCCATCGCTTCCTTTGTCTGAGTAAATTAGCTTTGTTAAAGCCTTATATTTTTACTAATCATGTGATCACTGTTCAACAACTATAAAGGTAATGGTCATAATTCTTATCATAAAACCAAATAAGAAGACATTTTATATAAATAGTTTACATAAACAGACATTTAATTAGATCAAGAGGCATTTCCATTAATAAAGCTTTCGGTCATTACAATATTCCCCCTTGGTAAATTTCACCCACAAAATTTCCTTTTCCCACACTAAAACAGATGTGGGTAACTCAGCTTCATCAGTTCCTCCTATTCCCAAGTCACTTTTCAAACTTGTGGTTTCTCCATAACACCATGACAAGGGGCATTGTCTTATTTCGTCGATCTTTTCCTCTATGATCTAATATCATCACTGTTTTCTCCTCATAAGAAAGATCATCCTCCAACTATACCACCTCAGAAGAGAGTACATGTGAAGGGTCCGGTATGTACCTCATTAAGAGGGATACATGAAAGACATCATGTACACTGGCCATGGTAGGTGGAAGTGCTAGGCGATAGGACACATCCCCACATGATCAAGAATATCAAAGGGGCCGATGTACCTTGGACATAACTTCCATTTCATTCCAAATTTCATGAACTTCTTCCACAGAGATATGCATAGAAAAACCATGTCTCCAACTTTAAACTCAAGGTCTCATCGATGATTATCTATATAACTCTTCTATCAACTCTGTCCTGCCTTGATATGCTGGTGAATGTGTTTCACCTTCTCCACCATTTTCTCGACCGTTTTTGGTCCAAGCAGCTTACATTCACCGACTTCATCCCATCATGCCGGTGTTCTGCACCCTTTCCCATACAGGACTTCATATGGTGCCATCTCTATTATCGAGTGGAATTTGTTATTATAAGAGAACTCAACCAGAGGAAGATGTTGATCCCATCCTCCTTTAATGTCCATTTATCACGCTCTCAACAAGTCCTCAAGTGTTTTGATAGTTCGCTCGGATTGGCCATCAGTTTGAGGATGATAGGCCGTATTGAAGTTTAGTTCAGTATTCAGAGCATGTTGAAGACTCTTCCAAAACATAGGGTTGAATCTTGGATCTCGGTCAGACATAATAGATAGTGGTACTCCATGAAGTTTTACCACTTCTCTGATATATATCTGTTCCAGTTGATCCAATGAGAATTCCTCCTGAATAGAAATGATGTGTGAAGACTTTGTAAGATGATCCACAACAACCCAGATTATATTTTTGCCTTTGGATGTCCATAGAAGTCCGATGAAAAGGTCCATAGTGATGTTCTCCCATTTCCATTATGGTATGGGAAGAGGGTGCATCATCCCCTTAGACTTCTGCCTCTCTGCCTTCACTTTCTGGCAGACCAAGCACTTTGATGTATATTTAGAAATATCTTTCTTCATATTATCCCACCATAAGTTTTCTCGAAGATCTTGATACATCTTTGTGCTCCCTGGGTGAATAGAGAAATGTGAACTATGTGCATCATCCAAAATTTCCTTCTTCAGCTCCGGACTTGATGGAACACATAGTCTTTTCTCAAATCTCACAATTCCTTCTTCATTATCATTAAACTCCAAGGATTTCCCTTTTTCGATAGCTTTCAATTTTTCTTGAATTCCCACATCATCCTTTCAAGAATTCTTTAACCATTCCAAAAGGGATGGTTGAGAAATTATTTGTGAATGGATTGATGATGTTCCCTTGTTTATGACTCCCATTCCCATCTTCATCAAGTCTATGAAAATTGGATCCTTCTCAATTCTTATCATTGATAGAATCGCTGGGTCCTTTCTACATAGGGCATCCGTCACCTTGTTCGCTTTCCGAGGGTGGTAATATAATGAACAGTCATAATCCTTGATGAGTTCTATCCATCTTCTATGGCGCATATTAAGATCTTTCAATGTGAATATATATTTAAAACTCTTGTGGTCAGTAAATTTCTCACATTTCTCCCCATAGAGATAATGTCACCAGCTTTTCAAGTCAAAGATCACAGCCGCCAACTCCAGATCATGCATTGGATAGTTTCGCTCATGGATTTTCATCTGCCTTGAGACATAGGATATCACTTTATCATTCTACATCAGCACACAACCTAAGCCCTTCTTCGAAGCATCACTGAATACCACAAAACGTTCCCCACTTGTGGGTAAAGTGAGCACGGGTGTAGTGATAAGACTCCTTTTCAACTCCTTGAATCTTTCTTCGCATTCATCACTCCAAGCAAATTTTACTCCCTTTCGAGTTAGATTGGTAAGAGGGTTGTAAAATCATGAGAAATTTCTCACAAATTGTCGGTAATATCCAGCTGGCCCCAAGAATTTACAGATATCCCTCACCAATGTTGTCCTTGGCCATCCCTCAATTGCATATGTTTTAGAGGGATCCACAGATATCCCATACCTTGGGATGATATGGCCCATAAATGAGACTTCCTTCAACCAGAGTCACACTTGCTGTACTTTACATAAAGATTCTTCTTGCGCAAAGTCTCCAGTACAATTCATAAATTCTCTTCCTGATCCTCCATGGTTTTGGAGTATATTATAATATCATCTATAAATACTACCAAATATTTGTCAAGGTAATCTATAACGACTCTATTCATCAAGTCCATGAATATTGTTGGAGAATTGGTGAGTCTGAAATTCATTACTATGAATTCATAGTACCAGTATCTTGAACGAAAAGTAGTCTTGGGGGCATGTTCCTTCTTCACCCTAACTTGATAAAATCCCGACTACAAATCTACCTTGGAAAAGTATTGTTCTCCACACAGCTGATCGAACAATTCATCGATCCGTGGAAAAGGATACTTGTTCTTTATCGTGATTTTGTTATGTTCACGTTAATCGATGCAAAGCTACATTGAACCAACCTTCTTCTTGAAGAAGAGGATTGGTGCACCCCCTGGTGAAGCACTTGGGCATATAAAACCTTTATCCAAAATCTCTTGTAGTTGTTTCTTCAGCTCTTCAGGCTCCACGAAAACCATTTTATATGGAGTCTGGGATATTGGTAGCGCCCCTGGTATAAGTTCAATTGAGAATTCAACATCTCTTCTAGGAGGAAGACCAATCAGTTCCTCGGGAAACACTTCAGCAAATTCCCTTACAATAGGAATTTCTTCAAGGATGGTTTCCTCCTTGGACTCAATCATCTGAGCCAGATAAACATTCTCATAGGAAAGTAATATCCATTCTTGAGATGATGAAGCTAAAGGATATTCATCTTCCTCCTTAAAATTGAAAAGAATCGGGGGTCGATTCTTCATATAGAGTGTGATTTCCCTCTCCTGGCAATTTATGTTGGCTCTATATAAGGAATTCCATTCCACGCTAAGAATTGCCTCAAATTCCACTAGAGGGAGTATGAAAATGTTCACCGGGAAATTCAATCCACTGATTATGATAGGGGAGGATTTATATTCCTGGGATGCAATGATGGCCCCATTTACCGTACTCACCGATATCTTCACTTCCATGATTTGAGGTGGTGCAGGGATTGTTCTACTAAACTTTCGAGATATAAATGAATGTGTAAAATCTGAATCAAAAATTATGTTCGGTATTCATGAATGCATAACTAGCATACTTGTCACCACTTCATTGTCGGGGTTCACTTCAGTAGAAGTGATGGAAAAAGCTCTTCTTTGCTACCTCGTAGGTTGTTGGTTTCCTCTAAAAACGTTTGGATTAGGGAACTGATTTGCAAGATGCCTCGATTCTTTGTAGTTGTATCAATGAACAACATGTTGAGGTTCGAATGGAGAGTTCCTCTCCTCTGTCACAACCGCGGGTCATTCTTGCTGACAGCTAACAGCTATGTGCCATTTTCTTCCACACGTAAAGCATTTTCTCGTCCCCTTGAGGAAGTATCTAGGGTTATTCTTTCCACACTTTTGGAAATTGGGGTTCTAGATCATCTTAGCACCATTGAATTTATCCATCATACCACCAGCATTGAAGTCCACCTTATGCTTCTTTCCCCATGATACCCCTGTGATTCCCCGATCTCCATTTTGACCTTGAGGGCACATCAGATAATTTCCTCATAGCGGTCGAAGTCACAGATCTCTAATGCTTTCTACAGGCTAGGCTTCAGCCCACCAAAGAAGCGGTCAACCTTGCATTTAGGGGTAGCGACAAAGCCAGAAGTGTATCATGCAATCCTTGTAATGTTTTCCTCATATGATCCAACATATTCTTCTTCTTTTCTCTTGAGGGAAAGGAAGGCCCTTTCCATCTTAAGTCAGAGGGTATGCGGAAAATAGTTATTGAAAATCATCTTTCCGAAATCCATCCATTCCAACGCCTCGATCTCCTCCTCGGGCTTCGTATTTTTGATCAACATCCACCATTGATCAACTTCACGCTCCATACGATAAGCTTCCAGGAGAACCTTCTATTTTTTAGAACATTGAAGGATAGAGAAGAACTTTTCAATGGAGTTGATCCATAGTTCAGCGATCATGGGATCAGATGATTCATTAAAAGTAGGAGGAATTTGTCTCATGATGCTCTCGATAGCGACTTGTTCATTCATAGGTGGGGTTTGGACATTCCTTTTGACCCGTGTTTCTATTAAAATCATGAGTTATCTGAGAGAGAAGTGTGTCAAAGTTCACGATTTCTGCTCCCATTGGATTGGGAATCTCACTAGTACAGTCATCGCACTGATCTTCACATCTTTTTTTAGCCTGAGTCCTCCAATTACCATCCATTGGCTTGAATAAAAGTAATGTTAGGGGGTAACACATAAAGGGTAATCCAAAGGAAACAGTTTTTGACTTATATATAAACTTTTATTTCCTTCGCTCATGAGTCTATAGGCTTCAATCTAGGATTTTCTTGATCTACATTCTAACATATATTCTTAGGGAATTTTTTTTATTCCCTTAATAAGTGTTCATACTAAGCTTGTGAATTTATCAAAACATATCCCCCGAGAGATTCTTAAACATGAGTGTAGAAAAGCCCGTTGTCGTGCAACAGTTCCTATTCGAGTCTAGCTCAAAACGATGTTTTCATGTTTTACCCCTAGGATACATCTGTGTTAGAGCCGCCTCTACCTAGTCGTATCCAGATAGGGATGTATTTTCTTAATAAACCACTTACCCATTACTTACCAAAACATAGGGATGTTTTTTATTATTCTTAGTCTTTTATCTAAGGCTTTACTAGGGTTTTCTACTCCTAATCCCAAAAATAACTAAACCTATCCTCTGATACCAACTATGACAACCCTTCTTTTATTAAAAACTTAAACATGATTTATTACATAAACTATTCACTCGATACAATATGGATGATCGAGAGTTCTAGTGTCTTTGGGGATTAGGATCATTACATAACAACTTAAAACATGAAATACAACATATTTATTGAAAACATACTTTACATGACCACTACATTCTCTCATACATAGCATTGCAAGGGATAACTTGAGGACATGAATAAGAAAAGGGGTGAGCTATAAAGCCCAGTAAGGGAATAAACATGGATTAAACGAGGAGTAAAATAAATGTTAAACAATAGGCATATCAATAGAGAACAAGAGAAACATGAACATAAAGGCATGATAAAGCATGATAAACATAACATGGAAATGTCTCAATAGCACTTAACATGAAATTAGCTTGAGCCAAGGCTCATTGCACATGGAGCATGAGTAAATCATCATTACACATGGAACACGAGTAAAACCTCATTTCACTAGAATTTTAATGAGTCAACACTCATTGGACATGATGTATCATGATACTATAATTTACCCAATGCATTTGAGCGCTATAAGGGTGCACCCTTCTTAAACATTTCATTTCATGCATAAGTGTGCCACATGGATCATAAAAAATGGATTCATAAAACATAATAAATTATTACACGATAAAGGAATGTGGAATCCATACAAGAAACTATATAATCAATAAGTAAATGTTCATAAAGGTGAATACCTTTGATGGAGAAATGGGTATGGTATTCATGACACAAAGGTATTGGCTTAGAAAATCGGTGTGATTTCTACAGTGTAACGGTGCAACATAAGGATTCATAAAAATGGTTGATGAGAGAGAAAGGGGTTCCTCATCATATTTACATGAAATGGACAGTAAGGGGGGTCATATAGATACATGTCCAAACAATTGTAATGGAATTTATATTCATGATACAAAAGTATTTCTTGAATGTAAATGAGGAGAGAGAAGTTCCTTTCATAATTTTGGCATAGGAACGGGTGTAAATGGGAGGAATTTAATGAGAGTGAAAGGGGTATTACATCTTTCAAACAATAATATGGATTTATAGGGGAGGTTCAAAACCATACCCCATAATTTATAATTGAAAATAAAATGATATAACAATATTAAGACAGTTGGACAAAAAATGAAAGGAAGAAAAACCCTTACTTGGAAGTGTGCTTCCGAAGACTTTAGAGAGGCTTGAGAGAGGCTTCTTGGGAGCTTGGAGAACCATTGGATGATTCTAGAGAGGTTAGGTCAGAGGTTGGAGGAACTCCAAAGGCTTTTTGTGTGGAGGAAGTGGGAACTGGTGTGGGTTTATATAGGAAGGGTTAGTGAATTCTTTATTATTTAGGTTTGGGACACCTTACATTAAACTAATCCAAACCACAAATAAGATCATGGTTTTTGCCCATGGTTTTAGGAAAATTGTAATTTAAAACAATATTTTATAAGGCCAATGGCCTAACGTCTTAAAATAATGGGGTTTCTTATGTGGAGGTGAGTCACACTCCCATGGAAAATAATTTAAAATGACAAGATGTTTAATAAATCTTGAGGGGTCCATTAAGGCTTTGTAAAATAATAAAAACAAACCTGAAATCACATTATTTTAATGTTAATACATATATTGGCCGATCTTAAAGCTTATAGTATTATATTACATCACTATTGGGTCATTATGATGTCAAAAAACACATTATATATTCAAACAGTAATTAATTTTTTCCCAAAAATTTGACTGTCTCAGAAAATTTTGAAAACATTACCATTGGATAATTTCGACGTCCTGATTCCAAAAGTAACATTTATTATATCTAAATAATTCTCTAAATATGTTAATTTTCACTTTTAAAATTAAAACCAACATTTATCTAAAAATCACGGGTTTTGACAAAAATGGATTTCAAACCTTAATAAAAATTACAATTGCATTCATAAAATTATAAGATCATATATATTTAATAGAAATTAATTTAATAATAATAACAAAATTATATTAAAATATTATTTAATTCAAAAATCGCTTAATTTAATAAAATATAATTCTTAATTAAAAAAACTAAAAATTCTATTTGTACTTTAAAAACTATTTACAATATATCAATGATGACAAGAAACTATATTCATTATTATATAAAAATATAATGTACATGAACATAGTACTGGTGATTTGTTACATAACCCCTTAAAACATCCTCATATGACCTAATGGTAAGGTGTGCGATGGTGACAGTCTCTTGGGGTGGCTCAGATAACATCACTTAAATGGTAATCTCTATCAACTTCCACTTTTCCCGTAGACGGTCCCATTCAAGCATGACATGATGAAGATCAGCTTGGGATTGGTCAAGAGCGATATCCAAATACGCCACCTCATTTTTGAGCTCCAATAAATGGGATTCCTATAGAGCAATTCTACTGGATGAGTCCATCGCTTCCTTTGTCTGATTAAATTGGATTCATTAAAGCCTTATATTTATACTAATCATCTGATCACTGTTCAACAGCTATAAAAGTAACGACCATAATTATTAACATAAAACAAAAGAAGTTGACATTTTATTTAAAAAGTTTACATAAATATACATTTAATTAGATCAAGATGTATTTCCATTAATGAAACTTTGGGTCGTTACATTCGTCATGTTGCAGGAAGGGTTAAAAAACTCCTCACAATGTAGTCAATAAAATAGATTCCACCAATTCATAGTTGGTACTATATATGAGGATGGATTGTGGCCTATGATATGTGACATCATAATTTATAAGCGTTTTGGTTGGATTCAACTATAGACTGAATTCGTCTCAATACTTTTAGTGATGGATTTAATGAAGCGGTATAGAAATGTTCCATGGAAGATTATTGAAGAATGGATTAATTTTTAATAGGATTTTGGAAAAATGAAATGGAATATTACATACATATAAAGACATGTGAATCAGGTTACTAATATGATTTTAAAGAAGGGGTTTTATGATGTATTCTCAGGGTTTTTCATTATGAACCCCATTTATTTCTCAACTTTAATTTATTTAGATATTAGGGGTGACTTGAAAGACCACCTTTATATTCCTATCTCGTGACTCTATACCATTACTTTTTTTTAATTATTTTGAGGATCTGATATTTTTTTCAAGAACCAATGGTTTTTCTTTATGTTTTGGATGAGAAATAATGATGAACTTTCAAATATTACATTTGTCTTTTCCTAGGATTAAAGATAAAGGACATATATACAATGTGTGTAATGGAAAATTACAAAACAGGTTCCATAGGTGAATCAAACATTCTTGGGATGTGGTAATTTTGACCAAGCATGTGGGGTTAGATATACAACATTATTAAACTCCACATGTTAACCACCAATTTGAACATGTCTGTATAAGGAGTACATGGCATGTAAATGGTGTAAACAGAATGTAATCCAATAATTTTTTCCCCTGAAAATAATGTGCAATCCGTGTAATAAAAATAAAATGCATGTACATAAAACACACATCATGAATTATCTTCCTTCCAGGAAGAACATCATCATGTAAAGTACTAGAAGTGTATCTGGATTTAGACACTATATAGAATGTGATAATCCATATAGGATACATGATGAGTCCCATGAAATGTATTGAAATTGTAAGAACCCAGGGATTGAGACTGTGAGACTTTGAAATTTTCATGATGTTATTCCAGAGTAGGGCGTTCAGACGGCGTGTGATTCCGAGCCAGGTGTGGTCAGAATTAAATTTTTATGTACATTCACACTAGGCACGCCAAATTATTCAATTAACTCTAAAACGGTAGCTCTGAAATGAAAACCTAGGTCGCCATTGAGTCCGGGGCATGCCGTTTACCCTATGAGGGGTGTAACTTTCACGGGAATGACCCTTCTGTGTAAAACATTACTAGGGGAATTTTTGTAATTTAGCAGCCTCAGGCATGAAAATTATAACATCTGATATAATGATCTGATTAAAATTCTGAGACCTTCATTGTGCTCAGAATGTGGATTTTACCCTAAGAGAGGCTTAACCTCGACCCCGTTGATAGCTTGGGTACGAGCCTACAGGTAGGTGATTAAAATTAATTAAATTTTAGTTATTTTTCCTGACATAAACACATCCACCCCCTATTTCTTCCCCCTTAAAATTTCTCTAGAGGAAGCTCCCAACAAGAGGACCACTTCCCTCCCTTCAATCTCCACATCCTCCCTAGTGAGTTGTTTTCAGTTCCGACGAAGGCGAATCGATCGTGGAGCGTCGAGAAACGCCTTGCGAGGTAGGCATTGTTGCATTCTCATTTTAATTTCTCACACATTTAAGATTAATTAATATCTTTGAAATGCTATTAAATTGGGGAGTTAAGGCCATTGGTGTATAAGGTTCGATCCGAGCTTTCCAATGCTCTTTTTGGATGTAAAATCTGAGTCTTGCGGGGCCCTGGGATGTATTCCGGCCAAAAAGCCTATTTTCCAGTTGATCTAGGGCGGTCTGGCAGCCCCGTACGGCGGTCAGGTGAGTCCCGGTAGTGGCGGTAGCTCCTCAATTGGTCCAAGAAGGCGGTGGCGTGGCGTCCTCAGGTGGGGGCACGGTCGGCTGCGGGCGAGTGGTTGCGGGTGAGTGGCAGCGGGAGGCAACATCGACGACGCATGCGGGAGGCCAGGGGCGCGGGTCAGCCAACTCTTCCTGTCATCGTGCAGTGGGAGACCAGGGTCTTCATGACCCCAGGAGCAGACTGGAACCCGCAAAACTTGGGTCCCGTGGAAAAGATCCAGACAGGCTTAATCCTGTGCGAGTGAAGCTGTGCGGCCCACTCGGTGAACCGTTGGCCGTGTTGGATCGGGCGGCCCGGGAGGCCGAGCCGCGGACTTCCAGTTCAGGGAGAGGGTGGGCCAATCGAACTGGCCTATCCCACCCTGTTTCGGTCCATAATATTAAAATCTATTATTTTGAAAACCGAGTGTTGGATTCATGTGCCGTCTACAGTGACATGATCCTCAGATTGTTAAGGATTTTTTGAGATGGTCTCGAGTATTTTTAATTCCCGAGACGGGGGATCGGTGGTGCGACACGCCTGTTAAGTGTTATTTAGCACCTCGGGGAGATTCTTGTTTCGGATGGTGCGAGAACATATGGAGTCCGTTTTAGGTGCCATTAGTGGCGTTGTGACCCTGGAATCGAGAAAAAGTTATCCATGGTTGTTTCAGGCATTGAATCAATAGTTGAGGTGTGGGCCCATAGGCTGTCATTCAAGCTGCGTGCCACGTTTTGTTACTTTTTCACCAGACATCCATTCAGGGTGTATGAATAGTAGATTTGGTGTGTTTTTATGAGAGCATCACGATGGCGTTGATTGCCCAAACTTTTTTGGGACCGAGGTGTGGGCCCCATGAGAGGCTGTATGGGCATAAAGCGGTGCTGGATAACCATTTCATCGGGAGTCCGCTTCAAGTGAGTAAATAGTCTATCTCGTGTGTTTTTTTTACCAGGATTGTAGCGGTGTAATTTGTTTGGTTGTGAGGAACCTCATTCGAGATCTCATTAAATGTGGAAACATGAAAGGGCATTGGTCGAAGGTTCCTTTGACGCACTCCGAACCAATGCAAGGTAGCGATGTCAGTGACACCCAGTGATGGAACGTGCAATGCAGAGTTATCAGACCAGTTCCGAGTTTACCCTCCAGTAGGGCTGGGCATTGGGTTAACCACCGGCTTATTAGGGTTTACCCTCAAGTGGGGCTGAGTAGTGGGTTACCCTTTGACCTTACGGTTTACCCTCCAGCAGGGCTAGGCAGTGGGTTACCCATTGACCTTTCGGTTTACCCTCCAGTGGGGCTGGGTAGTGGGATACCCATTGATCTTAGGGTTTACCCTAGAGGGGGGATGGGTAGTGGGTTACCTGATGAACTCTTAGGGTTTACCCTCTAGTTGGGCTGGGCAGCGGGTTACCCAACGACATATTTTAGACTCAACTTTTTCTTTGAGGCTAGTTAGTGACTTTTCTCCATGATTACCAGAGCGGGACCCTTGGTTGTACTGTTCAGTGATGAGACAATATTGATGTGCGCGACATTTGGGCAACAGTGATGGATATCCTTGGAACTGTTGGATACTTTTCATGGGATGATCATGGAGATAGATATCCCTTTACACACTCATTTTGGTTTCTTATTGAGAATATATATATATAAACTACTTTTGTTCCCACTCCATGGGGTCAGTTACTCTCTTTCTACTAGGGGAGAAGATGCGTGGGGTATGCCATGCGCTTTCCGTGTCTAGATCCTCTGGGTCAGAGATTCTACATCCTTTATTTTTCTAAGTTGAGCTACACTCTCTCTATTTTACTTTAACACTATTCTTTGTTCTTTCTACTTCTCACCATTTTAGTATCTACTTTCTTGCTCCCTCGAGCTTTCAGGGCATCATACTGAGTATCTTTATACTCACCCTTTTTTGGGCTTTGCCTGCACTTGGTGTGTCCTTTTAGATGATAGACAGGTGGATCAAGACTAATGAGGAGCGTAGAGGACACATGAGCTTAGGCGGTGTTCAGTGGTCATAATAGAACATTCAAGTGTGAGACTCACTAGCTGTTTACTCTCGTTACCTATTACCGGGTTGTGAAACCTTTCTAGTTGGGTGCATTTTTTCCCATTCACTGTTTACTTTACTTGTCAGTTTAATTTTCAGCACTTTACTTGTTCTGTTTTTAAAGGTCAATGCATTTTTTTGTTGGGGTATTGTAGTCTGTACATTGGTTTCCTTTTTTACCATGCACTTCGGAATTGAGTGGGTTGTGTGTGTGGGTACATGTACTTAGGAAAAGGCCTCCCCAAGATTATTACGCCTTCGGCGCTTGTCTCCAGCCCCTGGCCTATGGAGGCGGGATTGGGGTAGTTGCGTCTCTAGACCGGTAGAGTCGGGTCATGAAAAAGTGGTATCAAAGTATGGTTCGTTCCATGGGGCGTTGTTCGGACGTCCCTAAAAAGGAATTGGTTGGAATTTAGGGAAATAGTGTCAATGTGTCTCGAGAGCGGCTCTCAGGCTAGGGAGTCCAGTGATGGTACGAGGAACCGATATATCCATTGTTTAGGACCCTAATAACCCGCTTGTCAACTCGACACATAGATACACTTGTTGCAGGGAATCTTGAACATGAATCCGGTAGGAATGAGTCTTTGACTACCCTTTTTTAGTCATCTCCCATTTGTTATTACTAATATATATATATATTCTCATCTGATTGTAGTAATCCTTGATGATTTTTAGGATGCCCCACTGACAACAGCCAGGTAGGTTACCCTCTCCAGTTTGTGATGATGACCTAAAGAGTGATGAGGAATAAGTGACCCTCACATGATCCCCTTCCACCCAGTGGCTCTATAGTTTCTCCTCCATATGGAGAGAGACAGTTAGTATCATCCGCACAGGCCAAGGTTGAGCACAGGATGAGTGTGCTCTGAGACTTCCAATGTCAGTGGCTGAAGATGTTCCACAAGGACCTAGATCCCCAGGAAGTGGAATACTGGCTAGAGTTTGTGGACTAAATTTTCAGGATAGTATGAACACCAGCAGAATAGATGGTAGCCCTAACTACCTACCTTTTCCTTGGGATGGCCGAGAGTTGGTGGGGGTTGGTTATGCAGACCCACGATGATTCATCTCTCACGTGTGATAGCTTCCAGCAGCTATTGCGAGAGGAGTACTCCCCCTCTTGTTTACTCTCTATTCAGATTTAGGAGCTTCTGGATCTGAAGAAGTGGGGGATGACCGTGGCGTAGTAATCAGCCCAGTTTACTGATCTGACATGCTACTCGCAGGATATGATCGGTGATAGTTACTTCTGGGCGCGGAAGTTTGAGAAGGGTCTTCGTAGGGAGATCTGTGCTAGTGTAGTATCCCAGCAGATCCCTAATTATACAGGGGTGCTAAAGCAGGCCCTAGTGATAGAGAGATTCTTGGATGAGGGACACCAACAGGGAGGGCCATGCAGTGGCCGCTTCAGTGCAGCGTCTTCGATAACAGGGAGGTGGCAGAGAGGTGGGCCTCAGTTGAGGAGACCCTTTCGTGAGCAGACATAGGGGAAGGGTCATACACCACAGTGGCACCATAGAGCACCGGGGTAGTCTGGATATATCCATTGCTATGCTTCTAACATGAAAGGTAACCTAGCACGGGAGTTCCTGACCAGGTGTATCGAGTAGCCGTGGTAGGTAGTGGGCACACCACAGCGGTACAGGCAGCGCCGTGACCAGTGATCTCCAAGGAGAGGATAGGATGGTCCTCAGGGAGGTGGCGCTGGCAGAGCAGCAGGACCTGGAAGTGGGGGATGGAGCTTTGAGGTCCTTCCACCACCACCACCGGGTGGCCCACACTAGGATTAGGGAGCTGGAGGTAGGGGTCGCGGGCAGCTTCAGGTTATGGGTGTTTGTGACCCCCCAGTGCATGAGATGGTCTGAGGTATGCTTTGTAATTACTCTACACTTGATTCGGTACTAGTAGACACATACGCCAGCCACTATTTTTTATCAGTTCTTTTGGTATGGGGGTTAGAGCTCCCAGTAGAGGCACGAACACATGTGATTAGCCACAAGGTTCTTACAAGAAGTGCCTCGTTAGTGAACTTAGTTTTCAGGTGGTGCAAACTATCATTTGGAGGAGAGAGTTTCACTTGGGACCTATTTTTCATCATTGTGGAACCTTAAGACATCATCAAGGGCATGGATTGGATTTTTATGGTTCATGCCCAGATTGAATGTCTTTGCAGACGAGTCAGATGCGTGCATTTTGATTGGACGAGGTTCACCATTCTAGGTGAACGAGACCTCACGGCCAAGCCGACGGGTACCCTGAGCCGGATTCCATGACCTTTTTCTCACCAGTAGGAGAGCATGGGTCTTGGATCAGTAGACACTACATGCACCTGGATCCCTACCATTATAGAGGTATACATGGACGTCATTCCAAAGGATGTCACGAGACTACATCCAAGTCGAGAGATGGAGTTATGCATTGAATTGTAGTCCGAGACTGAACCGATATCATGTGAGGATTATTGGATAACACCCACGGAGCTTCAGGAGCTGTGAATTCAATTGGATGACCTTCATGGGAAGGGATTCATCAGGTTGAGTGTGTCCCCCGGGGCATCTCTAGTTTTGTTTGTGAAGAAGGCAGACGAGAGCCTATGGCTTTGTGTGGATTATCGTCACCTGAATTAGGCCAGAATAAATAACAAGTACCATATTCCAAGGATTTATGACCTCTTCAACCTGTTGAGAGGTGTGATGTGGCTCTCCAAGATTGATCTTTGATTCGGCTACCACCAGTTGCGGGTTCGTGAGGCTGACATCCTAAAGTTGCATTTACGTTGTCGCTATCGGCATTACTAGTTTCTGGTGATTCCCTTGGGCATGAAGAATGCCCCCGCCGTTTTCATGGCTTTGAAGAACTAGATATTCCAGCCATACTTGAACCAGATTGTGGTTGTCTTTATTAACAACATACTCATATACTCTGTGACATAGGAGGAGCATGATGATCATTTGAGGATGGACCTAGACTTACTCCGGGAGCTCCAATTGTATGGGAAGCTCTCGAAGTGTCCGTTCTGGATTCATGAGGTTCACTTTCTGGGGCATGTCATTTCAGAACATGATATAGCCATATATCCCACAAAGATAGATGCAATGCTTTACTGGGATCCACCCAAGAATGTGTCTGAGGTGCAGAGCTTCCTTGGTGTGGTAGGGTACTACAAGAGGTTCATGGAAGACTTCTCCAGGATTGCTGCCACTTTGACCGCATTGCCGTGAAAGGGACGACCATTCACATGGATTGATCAATGGCAGAAGCCCTTTGAGGAGTTGAGGTCAAGGCTGACTAGTGCTCCAGTGTTGAGGATACCAGAGGAGGGCATTGAGTTCATGGTATACTACAATGATTTCGGAGATGGGTTCGAGTGCATGCTGATGTAGCAGCGGGCAGTGATTGCATATGGGTCGAGCCAGTTGAGGCCCCATGAGTAGAATTATGTGACTCACAATTTGGATCTTGTAGCGGTGGTCTTCGGCTTGAGGTTATAGAGACACTACCTTTTCTGTGAGTGTTTTGTTGTCTACTGAGACCACCAAATACTCAAGTACATCTTCACTTAGAGGTATCTAATATGAGGTAGAGGCACTAGTTGGAGTCTCTACAGGACTATGATTTCGAGATAGCCCACACTCTAGGTAAGGGAAACATAATAGAAAATGCCCTTAGATGAAATTCCTAGGCTCATCTAGTGAGAGAAGCTTCAGAGCAGTTGGCTTCCTTACAGGTGACCTTGGTAGAGAAGGAGGGTATGGATTTTCTGCAGTCGATGGTGTCGAATCCTTGTCTCCTTGAGCATGTGAGAGAGTTGAAACTAGGGGATATCGACAGTGAGGTACTGTGTGATCAGATATCCATGGTTAACACACCCGATGGGTACTTTGAAGGAGGTAATCATGAGATCATGTTCCAGGGGAGAGTTGTAGTACCAGTGGAGGTGCAGGAGGAGTTGATGTAGGAATTCAACAATTCTCCCTTGGTTGTACATCCCTGTGCGAGAAAAATGTAAAGAGACCTTCAACGACAATTTTGGTGGTCTGGAATAAAGTGAAGCATATCTAAGTTTGTTTCTTGTTGTCTTACCTATCAGCAGGTGAAGGTAGAACATCAGGTTCTGGCAGGGTTGTTGCAGCCCCTTGATATCACGGAGCAGAAGTGGGATAACATATCTATGGACTTCATCATAGGGAATCTGCGCATAGCGAAGGGCCATGATTCCATTTGGGTGATAGTGGACTGACTCACAAAGTCGGTGCACTTCCTTGCCATCAAGTAGCAGAGCTCGATTGAGTGTCTAGGGCAGCTGTATGTTCAGGAGATCGTATGCCTTCATTGAGTACCCTTGATGATCGTCTCCGAAAGTTATGTGTGCTTTACGTCATGATTGCGGAGAGGCCTGCAAGAGGAAGTTGAGAATGAACTACAGATGAGTACAAATTTTCACCCCCAGACATACGGGCAGGAAGAGTGCACTATATAGGTGTTTGAGGATATGCTTAGGGAGTGCGTGTTAGACTTTCTCCAAAGCTAGGAGGATCACCTGCCGTTTGTGGAGTTTTCATATAAAAACTGTTACCACTCTACTATCGGTATGGAAATTATTGTGGCCATCTACGGGTGACCCTGCAGGTCACCATTATTCTAGATGGAGGTTGCGGAGACCTCCCTCGTGGGCCCAGAGTTGGTACGGGCGATGAAGAAGAAGGTGCAGGTCATTCATGAGCAGATGAGGATGGCTCAGAGCAAATAGAAGTCCTATGTAGACCGTCATCGCAAGCCTTTGGAGTTGGAGCAGGGGGCCATGTAATTTTGAGAGTCTCCCCTCGATGTGTAACATAGAGGTTCGGCCAGGGAGGTAAGCTATCACCAAGGTTCATTGGGCCCTTTGAGATTATGTGCTGGGTTGGTGAGGTTGCCTACCGTCTTGCACTACCCCCATAGCTTGAGAGGGTGCATGTCGTCTTCCACATGGCATAGATGATGAAATTCGTGCATGAATCCATGCACGTCATCGTCTAGGCAGAGCTGGACATTTAGGATGGAGCCACCTTTGAGGAGCACCTAGTGGCAATTGAGGACCGGCATGAGTGGACTCTGCGTGGACAGACGATTCCATTGGTTCGAGTGTTGTGACAGCACAAGAGGGTGCAGGAGAACACCTCAGAATGGGAGAGCTAGATGCGGGATCAATATCCCAAGTTGTTTATGTAATTTTTTTTGGGGATGAAAAACATGAAGGTGGGAATGATGTAGGAACTCATGTTTTGAGACTGTGAGACTTTGAAATTTTCTTGATGTTATTCTAGAGCAGGTCATTTAGACGGTGTGTGATTCCGAGCCCCAGTTTGGCTGGAATTCAAATTTTAAGTGATTTCACACTAGGCACACCAAATAAATGTAATAAATCCTAATTGGTAGCTCGGAATGGAAAACCGAGGTCACCGTTGAGTTTGGTGCATTCTGTTTACCCTAGGAGGGGTGTAACTTTCGTGGGCGCGACCATTCTGTGGAAAAACCCACTAGGGGAATTTTCATAATTTAGTGGCCTCGGGTCTGACCTTTATAACATATGAACAAATTCTCAGATTAAAATTCCAAGATATCCATTGCACTCAGAACGTGGATTTTACCCTAGGAGCGGCTTAACCTCAACCCCACCGAGAGTTCAGGTATGGGCCTACTGGTGGGTGTTTAAAATTAATTAAATTTTAATTAATTTTCCCTATGTAAACACATCCTACCCCATCCTTCTTCCCCCTTAAAATTTCTCTGGTGGAAGCTCCCAACAATAGGTACCCTCCCCTCCCATCAAGCTCCACCTCCTCCCCAGCGAGGTGTTTTTGGTTCCGGTGAAAAAAGATCGATCGTGGAACATCGGGCTACACCCTGCGAGGTAAGCATCATTGCGTTCTCGTTTTAATTTACCGAACCTTCATTAAGATAAATTTATTGTGTATAAATTCTGTTAAATTTTCTATAGAAGGCCATAGGTTTGTAGGGTTCGATCTGAGCTTTCAAACTCTCTTTTCAAATCGAAAATCCGAGTCTCGGGGCATTTGGGGTGGCCCCATAATGTTTTTCGGCCAAAACCCTTGTTTTCCGGTGGTTCTCAGACAGTCTGGTGGCTCTGTGCGACGGTCTGGCATGTCCCGATGGCGGCGGCGACTCCTCATGTGGTCTGGGACAGCAACAGTGCGGCGTCCTCAGGAGGTGGCGCGACCGGCTGTGGGAGAGAGGCTGCGGGTGAGCGGCATCGGGTGGCTGCGTCGGGGGCACATGCGGGAGGCTAGGGGTACAGGTTAGCTGGCATTGTCGGTCGGCGTGCAGCAGGAGACCGAGGTCTTTGTAACCCAAAGAGTGGACCAGGACTTGCGAAATGCAGGTCCTGTGGAAAAGAGATGGACCGACATAAGTCGTCCCGGTTGAAGTGGTGTGGCCCACATGGTGAACCACTTGCCAGGTTGGATCAGGTGGTCTGGGTGGCTATGAAGCGGACTGCTGGTTCAGGGAGAGTGTGGGGCGGCCGAACCGGCCCGACCCACCCAGTTGTGGTCCATTAGTATTAAAACCATTTTTTAAACCAAGTGTCTGATTCGTGTTCCATATATAGCGACGCGATCCAAGGATCAAGAAGGAGGTTTTGAGATTGTATTGGGGATTTTTAATTCTCAAGATGGGGGCTCGGTGGCACGACACGCCCATTAAGTTTTATTTAGTGCCTCGCTGTGGTTCTTGTTTCAGATGGCACGAGCACATCTGGAGTCCGTTTTAGGCGCCATCAGTTTCGTTGTGACCCTGGCATCGAGAGGAAGTTATCTAGGGTGGTTTCATGGATTTAAGCTGGTGTTGAGGCATGGGACGATGATCAATCATTCATTCATTATGCCACATTTTGCGACTTTTCACCAGACGTCCATTCGGGGCATATGAATAGTCGATTTGGATTGTTTTTCCAAGAGCATTGTGATGGAAAAATTTTCCTGACCTTTTTCTAAACCAATGTGTGGGCCCCATGAGGCACCGTATGAGCATAAAGTGTTGTTGGATAACCTATTCGTCATGAGTCCGCTTCAAGAGAGTAAATAGTATATCTAGCATGTTTTGCCACAAGGATTGAAACAATGTAATATGTTTGGGCGTGCAGAGCCTCATTAGAGATCTCATTAAATATGGAAACATGAAAGGGCATTGTTCAGAGGTTCCTTTGACACATTCTGAATCAATGCATAGTAGCGATGTTAGTGAGACCCAGTGATGGCACAGGCAGTGCAGTTTTATCAGACCAGTTCCAGGTTTACCCTCTAGTGGGGCTGGGCAGTGGGTAACCCACCAGCATATTAGGGTTTGCCCTTTAGTGGGGCTGGGCAATGGGTTACTCGTTAACCATAAGGTTTACCCTCCAATGGGGCTAGGCAGTGGGTTACCCGTTGAGCTTAGGGTTTACCCTTTATCAGGGTTGGGTGGTGGGTTACCCGTTAACCTTAGGGTTTACCCTCTAGCGGGGTTGGGTAGTGGGTTACCCGACGACCTCTTAGGGTTTACCCTCCAGTTGGGATGGGCAGTAGGTTACCTGACAACTTCTTTCAGACTCATCCATTTTATGAGGCTAGTCAGTTAATTTTCTCCATGATTACCAGAGCGGGACCCTTTGTTGTGTCGTTCAGCGATGAGACAACTTTGACGTGCGGAAAATTTGGGCATCAGTGATGGATATCCTTGGAACTGTTGGCGAATTGTCTTGGGTTGATCTTGGATATGGAGATCCCCTTACACACTCGTTCAGGTTTCTTGTTGAGCATATATATATACACCCTACTTTTTTTCCCACTCTCTAGGTTCAGTTATGCTATTTCTAGGTGGGGATAAGATATGCAAGGTATCCCACATGGTTTCTATGTCTATCTCCAATTGGTTTGACAAGTCTACTTCCTTTATTTTGATAGGTTGAGCTGCACGCTCTCTATTGTACTCTTACAATATTTATTGTTTTGTCTACTAATCATTGTTTTAGTATCTCCTTTATTGCTCCCTCGAGATTTTGGGGTATCCTACTGAGTATATTTATATTCAACACTTCTTGGTCTTTTCCCACACTTGGTGTTCCCTTGCAGATGATAGACAGGTCGATCGAGACTATGGAGGAGCGTAGAGGAAACAAGAGCTTGGGCTGCGTTCAGTGGTCACAGTAGGACTTTCAGGTGTGAGACTCACAAGTTGTTTACTCTCGTTACCTGTTGATAGGTTGTGGCACCTTTCTAGTTGGGCGCATGTTTTACCCATTACTTTTCAGTTTAGTTATCAGTTTACTTTTCAGCACTTTACTTGTTCTGTTTTTAAAGGTCGATGCATTTTTTTAGTTGGGATATTGTAGACCGTAATATGGTTTCCTTTTCTTACAATGCACTTCTACAATGAGTGGGATGTGTGTGTGGGTATAGGTACTTAGGAAAAGGCATCCCTGATAATGTTACGCCTTCGGTGCTTGTCGCCAGCCCTTGGCCTATGGAGGTGGGCTTGGGGTAGTTGTGGCTCGAGACCGATATGGTCGGGTCGTGACAGAAATTTTCCAAAAATGAATTACAGAATAGGTAGTTGGATTTAAATGTTGTGTTACTCCATCCCACTCATGCCAGTTAAATTTTTGGAAAATAATGATTTGTGTGTATAATACATGGAAAAAAATTAATTATTTCACATTCAAACAATATGTATTTTATCTATAAACAAATTCTGTGTAACATGGGTTTTCCTCACTAGGTTCTTGTCAAGTGATATAATTAAATGATTTAAATAACTGTTTTCTATGCTAATCAATAAATATATGATGTTAATGGTTATCATAAAAAACATTTACAACCCATGAATCACCAATGGTATACATTACACATTTTCATGGAATGTTGTGTGGTTATACATGTTGGGATGACTACATGACTTGACCCATTGAACAAAATGCTGGGTAATATCCTGACACAAATTGTAGTAGTACATTACATGTAAGAATATTATAGCTAAAAAGAACCATACACAATTGAATTCACATTCCATATGAGTGATAATACGTTCCATGTAATTCATACACGAATATGTTGTGTTTTCTCTAGTGAATGGAATGTATATTAACTTCTACACTCAATTTAAATCTTAATCAGGTGGGTATATGTCGTGTCCCCAATTAGTGCACATTATGCAGTAAATAGTTAAAAATAATTATATATTTATTTAAATTACATAAAATTACCGTGTATGGAAATATGAAGGTCTCTTTAGATAGATTATCAAGATTAAAAAATTAAAAAATTAATAATATAATTAATTATTAATTTGGGATTTATATCCAAATATAAAATGAATTGAGATGAATTATAAAATGTTTAAAGGGATAGTCATTTAATGTTTTTGATAATCAAGATCTTGAATGACCTGTGTTATTTTTGGGTTTCTATTTGATTAATTGATTTATTTCATGAGATTTTCTGATAACATTATTAGTAAATTAAATTTGACAATCTTTGTATCACCCTTTCACCCTTATAATTTATGTTCATTAAAATCCTTGTTTTATTTTTTGTAGCCCTAAGATAACGATACCCCTCACTTATGTGTTAGTAATAATATGTAAAGGATAGACCTATGGGGGATGAGATGTTTCAGTACTAACCTAAGGTGAAAAAACCAAGGAGATAAAATGGTTAAACGTGGAATGTTGTAACTTGAGAAAGGTATTATCTTAAAGAGTTAATACCCTTGTGTATAGGGTTAGTTTACCATCCTCTTGATTAACAGACTTGTAGCTACATATCATGATCATAACCCATAATTATTTCATATTTTTTAGTAAATGAATATTTATTTACTGATAAGATACAATTTTTATTTTATGATTAATGGTGATGAAGTAAAATAAATGAATTAACAATCATGATAGATAAAATAAAATAAATGGAATATGAATAATACATTTTATCAAATTTGATTCATTAATTATTTAAAATAATTATAATATTAAAAAGAATGAAGTGTAGAAAATAATGAATATTTATGAAAAAATGATAAAAATATATATAGAAATTATGAGGATAGAAATCAGATATAATTTATTGAGTTATAATGAAAGACTATATAAATTTATTTATATTATCTTTTTCATGAGAGTTTCATTTATAGGGATTTTTTTATTGAGAGATCCATGTTGACATAACTATGCCAGCATGAAGAAAAGTTTTCTTTGAAACAATTGGTGAAATGTGGAGGCAATTTTTGAGGAACAATCTGACATGTCCTTAACATAACTTTAATAAATATTACATCATTATAGAGGAATATTTAATATGTCTCAAAATAATACACACTTGATAACTATAATGTTTTAGATTCGTTGGAGACTATATGCTTATTAAAAATATTTATGAAAAAATATGAATGTCTCCTGTAAACATTCATCACATATTAAACCCTTCTAGTGTAATATTATATAATACCATCCATCATAACATAGGGAAATGGAAACATTAAAGGGGGTGATCTCAGATGTTCAGTAAGGGTAAACTTGTGAGAATTTAATCAAATATATCAAGTGAGGATAAAAAACTGTAATGGAATGAGAACATAATCATCGTATACAATTCTCATAAATATAGACTTAAAAATCAAATAATATTCATTGATTGATGCATAAACATAAAATAATATATGAGTCAAAAGAGTTTGGAACATCAAACGGTCATGATCTAGGAGACTGATACATAGGAATAAGAATATGAAATATGTTTTTGGAATAAATACAAACATATAAATCGAAGGACATTTCTACTAACCGAATAATTAATAATATAGTAGGTTTGGTATAATCACACCTATACCTTATTAATATTTCGAGAACCAAACATATACACTATTGATATTTGTCTAACTTCCCATGTAAGCTTGATTATATGAGATATAGATTTTTTTTCCAATACATTGGAGGAATATAATTTACCCATAAATAACATACAAATAAGTCATTCATAAGTATTCAATAATAAATGAAATAACTCATCATTCCTTTATAAATTAATTTAGTAGTGGGAATGAAACATTTTGAAAAAAGAAGCATTAAAACATCACTAAAACAATTCATCATGTGAAATAAGTTGTATGGTATCTTTAAAGAATATCCATAATTAAAAATATGAATTCTCATAATCTATTAATCTAGATTAAAAATATATTATAAATTTTTTAAAAACATGCTTTAAAAAATAATAGGCAATAACCTTTTCATTTACCAAATTTTTTAAAACAAATAAATTCATGAACAATAGAAATAATATTATCATTGTGAAACCATGGAATCCTGTATAGAAATAATGATTAAAAATAATATATATGATGGTGGATAAATGAATCCAAATAGTAAATTTTAAGAAAATTATTTTTACTATTTTATAAAACGTCAAATACAACCTCTCCGAAAAACATTGTAATGATTCCCTTTTATGCCTATAAAATGAAATTAAAATTTAATTGAAAATAAAAATTTATAATATTTGATGTAAAAATAATAACATTCTTTGAAAATTTTCATGATTAGTGATATGTGAGTAAAATATTGCATATCATAAAGGAGAAAAAGGTCAGTTTTTCTTGAGAACATTATATCATCCTTTTTGAGTACTAAAGAGAGGAAAATGAATTAAAAATATGAAAACCCCAGAAAATAACTGGTGGAGAAGATAATTAATGGGGATTAAGAGATTAAAAATAATATTTCACCAAAGTAAATTTATACATGAACAGTCCAAATTAAAAATAATATTAAAACATAAACCCTTAACTAACACCATAAGTTGATTCTTACATACATTATACTCCTCTTATTTTGGAAGTTTCTTTTGTATTACACCTAAAACCGTAATAGGATGGTCTTTTGGTGAGACAAAAACCAATAAATCATGGGTAAGAGAGTTGGAAACTTATTTGGGAAGTTTTTAGTTGAGATAAAGTGCTCAATGTGTTTAATGATGTGAGTAGAGGAGTGTTCCTTTTATAATCAATGGGAGTAGAATTAGTGTAAATATTATGGAATTTTAAATAAAATAAATGTAATTATAGAAGAAATTGTAATTTAAAAAGAACGTTTTATAATATAATATGTGTGAGGGTCTAAATACACTTATCCAATCAAATTTGAGTAGGTGTTAGTGATAATTTTGGCCTTATATCTTAGGTTACCCCTGGTAATCCATAATATCATAAAAATCATTTATCATGGTAACATATTTATATGGGAAAATTTTATGTAGAAATTATTACTAATATTGATAATGATTATTAAAAATATTGAATCCATTTTATAATATTCAATTCTTAGAGGTGGTAAAAATTAATTCAAATATGCATGAACAAAACACATATAAACCATTTTTAGAAAAATGATTCTTAAATCATAAAATCAAATTATTCTCATTACTTGCTAATAAAAATAACTAGATGAGTATGAAAATAATTTATTAAAAATATAATCTATACATTTAATTAAATTAAATTATGAATAGTAAATAATTTAATTTATCTAGATAAAAATAAAATCTCCTCATAAATAAAGTTTGTGAAAAATATCTCATTTTACCCTCAAATGAATTTATCTTAATTTTTTATCCATTTGATAATCAATGTATGGATGATTATTCATTTATATTATCAAATATTTTTATTTAAAATATAATTTCAATGTTATCCAGTTTGTCTAGTTAAAAAATGATCCAAGGAATATATTTTTAACCTTAATTGTTTTTATTCTTAACATTTAAAATTGAGTAATTATTTCCTAGGAATTAGACAATGTATATGTGTTATGATAAACCATTATACATGGATTTCAAAATATATAGTTATTTTTATTTATAACAAAAAAACTAAAAATTATATTATAATATTCATTTAATAATAATATTTTAGTAACATATCATATTTTGTTTTACCTAGGTTCTTTCTGCATTATAAATTATCAAACACATTGAATTCTGTTAAGTGGAAAATAGATTATAAAATCACAGGGTGTCACATTCTAACCCCATTAAGAGAATATTTCTTTAAAAATTATATCACATAGATGAAAACATATAAGGAAACTTATACCTCATTACATCCTCATATTCCAACAATTATTCTTTTAACTTATGGTTTCACCACAATACATTTACCATGTGAGTGGTATTTTTTACATATAATCTTATCTCTTCAATACAGAATCTCCAATTGTAATTCCATATATGAATGATAATGATATAGTGATACAACCTTTGAGTTATATACATGTGAAGGATTTCGTTTATATTTAATAAAAATGATATATGAAACACATCATGAATATGATAAAGATTCAGGGGAACCACAAAGTGATATGATACTACCTTGATATGATCATAAATCTCATAGGGACTGATTCATTTTGGGATTAACCTCCACTTATTACTAAAAATAATAAACATCTTCCAATGAAATTCATAGTAATTACTGATCAAAATCCATTTTTAGCTATATATCATCAAAAAAATTTAGCATACATTTTCAATTAACTTTGAGATACAATGATGTGATTCTGAAAGGTTCTAAATGTCTATGTAATTTCCACAGCCGGCTTACCTCCTAATAGCATCCATTCTCCAAATTCATCCAAACACATTGAAGTAATGAACTTTCTACTATAGATGGATTCATATAGATCCAACCAAATAATTTATTTAGAGATATTGTTTTATTAAAGGTTTTTTATAGTAAGGTATTGATCACAAAAAACCTTTAAATTTAGGGAGATCTCAACATATATTCTATTGTTTGAATGGTATGGTCGGACCAAACATCTTTGGGAGGATTATATATGGTGATAATGTTCAACTCTATATTATATTCATATTGAATGGTTCTCAAGAACATTGAGGTTAACCTTTAATCTTGATTAAATAAAATTGAGAGTGGTGAACCATGACACCTTACCACTTAATGTATATCCTAGAATGTTGGTGTGGTGTGAAATCTTATCAAAAGGTAATGAAATGAGCTTCCATTTTATAGTTATAAACTATAACCCAAAATGTGTTGTGACCTTTAGATATCTTATGGAGTCCATAGACATAATACCTAGTGATGATAAGAAACTGTTTCATCAATAACATATAATTTTGATATTCAACAATAACATGAAGACATACTAAGAATCAGGATAAGTACTTTAAAATATCTCTATTTATATTTTTCAATCAAAAATTATCTTTGATTTATCTTTACATAAATGTACATATTGTTTATATAATTAATGATGAGATATATGAATCATACAATAGATCCTTATTCAATTATAGAATGGAAGAAACACATACCAGTTTCATAGACCAAATCATTCAATTGTCATAATGATTGAACGACGGAATAATCCTTTCTTTCTGTTTTAGTTCCAAATTCTATATATTTACCTATTTCATCATTACATAAATTGATACATGAATATTAATTTTGGAAATTTAATTAACATCATCCTTCTAACTCTAAACAGTAACTAGCCCATGCCACAAATAGACCTCATGCATGCCTCCCCATACACAAGAGGCTGCAGAATAGTAGTAGTTATCCTTATAAGTAGTGTGGAGAGAATATACCCCCATATCATAGTTCAATACAATGAATTTTTAAACCAAATATCCTCCATATCCATATACATTCGTGTATAGGTGAATAAATAAAATTCCCAATCAATAATAAATGGGGTGGAATCAAATAATATCATTAGAAATAATTTAAAAATATAGTGGGCCAATCAAATATATAAATAAATAAAATAATAAAACACATTCAGGATCTACAGCTAATGTCTTCATTTCATTCATACATTTGTAGATATTAAAATTAATGTTTTTTATTTAAATAATTTTACTTACCAGTTTTATTATTATTAATATTATCAATGTATATATGTAAAATAATTTTAGAGGGGGAAATCAAGAAAAGGAATATGAAGTTGATGATAAAAATGATTCTCTACAATTTGGTATAAGTAAATGATAGATTTCAAGGATTGAAATTAAATATTCAAGGTGAAATGGAGCCCAATTTTCTTATAAACTTCAATTCACATCTTGATTCCCAAATTTTTGAAATTTCAATCACTGGAAATCCATGACAGGAGTTTGTACAATGATTAATAGAGCATGGTAGCAGAATATGATTATACACGATGTAGAGATTAATCCAAGACATGGATTTATTGATGAAAAACATAAGTAATGATGCAATATTTTGAAAAACAAACTCATAGGTGGTGCATGATTTTTTAGGCTATGAAACTCATTTTCACCCAATAACAAATACAGATGAGATCTAGAAAGCTCCAGTATTTTTCAAAAGTTGACCAAGCCCCATATTGTTCTCCCTGTAACCCTTATATTTGACTTGATCACATTAAATGAATGATTTTATGACATCATATTCCATTCATTCCTAAAAAAGAAGCCATGGGTTATCCTCTAAATGGGATGTGAAGACAGATACATTCCTAGGGTATAGAGTGGTACACCAAAGAGTTATGGTATTCAATCATTTCCTATAATAATTAGTTTATTTCTACCCTCCATCACCCTGTATTAGATAGAATTAGGGTATAATTATTTCATGTACCATGTTGTGTAATAGTAATGGTATTGTGTTGAGAATATGTTTTTAATTTTTTATTTTATGTTGGGTAGTACATTTGTGCCACAATTATTCCCCATCCCTTTTTTTTCATCATGAACATTGATAATAAAACCAATAAGAATTATTAAATATATAACTAATTAACCTAATTCATGTGATCCCATCACATAGATCAGATAAATTATGATTAAACAAGGGTTTGAATCACTTAATTAATTAATCTACATGATGTAATTAACCATATAAAAAGGGAAAATTAATAAAATTGAGAGGAATTACCAATACTAATGGTTTCTATAGATTCAGGTCCAATAAGAACATAACTAAATGATCTTAATTGTAAATCCACTTTGACATTGACCCAAAATAACTAAACATGTCATGTTCTACCACATCATTTCATATAAAAATTATTTACTTTATTTCTCTTTGAAAATTAGTGAATCATTTTAATTTTTCCAAATAATTTTAAAAAAAAATCTCCTTGATTTCATCTCAATCTCATAAATTACAGGGTTGAAATATATTTTTCATGATATATGAGTTTTAAAATAAAATGAAAAGTTTTATTACCCTTGTAAATAAATAACAACACCCTTCAGTGTGACCAAATTTCTTACTCCATTTTGGGGGGACAATTTACAATTATCGTTTAGTTAATTATAAAGAGTTTATATTATCCCTAAATTTTATAGATGAAATTTTCAATCCATGGTTTCAAGAAATAATATGATTTACTGTGAAACCTGGTGATTTTTATTGAAGAATATTAGATTGGATATTTTATAGGACATGAAACATAGAGCTTAAATGACCCACGAAAAATATTATTTAAATATTAATTTTATAAAAGAGAAATTAAATTATCAGGTATGAATATTAGTAAATAATTTATGGAAAATATATGATTTAAAACTATATAAAATAAATTAATTGGTTATAAATTAATTCTTAACAAAAAATGAAAATCACTTGAAAGTAAAAGATTTTTTTGAAATTTCTTTTGTGTGAAATATGTTTTTATCCTTAAAAATTAAATAAAAAACAATTTTTAAATTATTTTAATGAATTTTATAAATTATAAATTCTATAAAGAAAATTAACATTAATCTAGTACGTTTTTTTGGGTATTACATATGAATAAATCTAGTTTTATGATTAAAATAATTATTTTTTAAAAAATCCTATATCATCATGATTTGCACTCTAATTTTTAAAATTATTTTTATCTAATTTTATAAAACATATTTGAAGAAATTAAATTTATTTTTTAAATGAACACGTCAAAATTTTATTCGAGTGAATCTTTAATAATATTCTGAAAATATTAATTTTTTAATGAATGGTGAAAATACTGATTTTTATTAAACAATTTCTTCTTGTTTAAAGCATTAACAAAGAGAAATTTTATTTTAAATGGTTTTAAAAGAAAATTTTAATTCATTATAATATTATTAATCCAATATTTTCTTTTGGAATCAAATAGGTTGGATTTTGATATATAAATATTATATACTTATGTCAACCTTTTCATTAGAAATCTATTTTTTTCCATGATTATAGGAATAATTTTATATTAAAATTTTTATTTGAATTGAATTTTATAAAATTGATTGAAATTTTTTAATCAGAATGATTAATATCATTTAAAAGGATATAATTGTTTTCATAATGAAGACTAAAAACATCAAAAATCATTTATAATGGTTAAGGTTCAAACGAGTTTACATGGGTGGTGGGTTAAACAAAAATAATAAGGGTTAAAAAGAAAAAAAGTATTTTCAAATTTTTATATTACATCAATATTTATACCTTATCTCATATAATATTTTTAATGGTCCATTTTGGAGCCATTCTGTATTTGTAAAATGTGGGTATATTTTATTTTTTCCAAAAATTATAATTGTGTTGTCTCCCCCATTAATAAATGAATGAAAACTCTCCACTCCTATACACACATGAAGAGCCTATTTTTTCAACTAATACATCCCCAAATCAATTTCATACGTCCCTTAATATATCTTGGATTCCATTTTTTTCATAAATTTAGTCATTTAAGGCTTTAGGAATAATCCTAAATTAGTTGTCAAAGAAGAGGTATAGTTCTTAATGAATAATTTTTGAATGAATTAATCATAAAACTCCTTAGAAAATATTATTTAATCATTAAAATATTATAAAATACATATTTATCATATAATTAGTTGTTATTATGTTAATTCAATATCCTATATTTAACTCCTCTTCTATCAAATGTGAAATAAAATAATCGTTCGTGTGTGTGACAGACTACCGCCTCTCAAACCAATATATCTTATTTTACATTAAATCCTAATATGGTTAGTTGTAATGATGGATTAAATATATTTATATTACATTAATGAAAAATATAAAATTAAAAAAATAAAACATATAATTTTCATTCAAACTATTCTGTTCATCAAAAATTGGTAACATCATTCTTGTGTACATGTGGACGACCACCTCCATGATGTGATGTGATTTTTTATCACCATATCATAAGGATGATATATTTATATAAGTATATTTAAATAAATAATATGGTATTTATTATAATTATGGAAATTTCGAGTACTACATACCTTATTTCTATAATGATCATTAAAAAATGGAAATGTTACACAACTGTACGTATGATCTACTATCTCTATGACTGTAAAATAGTTCATTTATTATATCCATCATTAATGGTTGATTTCAAAAGTATAATTAATGTATAGAAATGATAATTATGAAATTATAATTGTTTTAGTGATGATGGTACGATTGCTGATTTTACCAAAGTTACGTTACCAAAGCCATTTTGTACATTAAAACTAAATATCCTTAAAATGTACTATATGAACTCAATAGATTATGTAATTAAATTTAACATTATATTAAATAAAATAGAAGGAATAAAAAAATAAAACCGATTATAAAGAATATAAATAATTATCATATTTTTATTATTCATGATGATAATGAAATTTTATGATGAGTTAGAGTATAGTTAAGAGATTCCATCTCAATTTCCAATCATTGAGGAATATTTAAATGTTACGCACAAATTTATTTTATATGGTGAATATACTATTCCATTTACATGTTATATCATGAATAATTTAGAATTCATAGTATTTTAATTTTCAATATTAATTATTTTTTCCATATGGATTTGAAATGAATGTTACTAACTGGTAAAGTGTTTCTAAACATAATTTCCATTCATTTGGTTACATCACTTCTTAGTTCATTACATTATTCCATGAAAATGAATAAAATATAATATTATTATATTATTGTCAATTTCCACTTGTCTTTTTATTTAAATTTATTACAATGAAATAATTATCTGATTAATTCTAACTTCAATAGTATGACATTTGAAATGGAGTTCATCACAATTCCCACCATTATGTCGTATTTAAATGTTATTTATTAAATTTCATTAATATAATGTATACACTTAAACATTTAAATGATATATCGTCAATAATTTATAATTCCTTGAATATTATTTCTCAATTCAAATTATATCATCAAAGGGGATTTAAGTTAAAATGTAAAGAAGTGGTATATTCTTGAAAACTCAATGTTATTTCATTATGTTATATCACTTCTTCATTGATTACATATGTAAATATTATATCTGAAATTGATTTTTTTATTTATATCATATTTCATTTATTTTTAAGAATTTAATTTTTTTTATACATCATTATTTCATATATTAATTATCACTTTGATGTTATGATCATTTTAAGGGTTCTTTATCTCAAATTTTCTTCTTTCAGACATATGATATATTAGACACCTATATTCTTTTATGAGGGGTATTTATATCCCTCTTGATATGATATATCATTTTCCCTTTATATTTCTATAATTCAATGGTTCATTTTTAGTTATTTATCTCATAAGGATTGTTATTCAAATGTTTCCAAATTAGTAAGAATTTATCTCATAATAACATCATTATTCAAGATTTTTTATGTTTAAGTATCTGTTGGGGAAATTATATGATTTTTCTTTATTAAAACCATCATATTTTCTTCTCCTCTAGTTATTTTTGAAATTCATATGTTTTCCTTTCATTCCCCTCTTTAATATACTGAAAATATGATATTGTATAAAAAATACCTTTATTTCTTCATTAGTTGGTAATTTTTAATTCAATGTCCTTGCTTTCTAAAAATGATCTCAATTTTTTTAATATTATTGAACTATTTATAGATGGATATTTAATCAATGGTTTAATTTTATCAAATAGTTCAAATGTAATATTTGAATAATTTTTTAAATAACTTACCTTTTGACTTATCTTAAAAAAATGTGAAAGAAGTCATTGTTTTAATGTACTCAGCATGAGTAGGATTTTTTGACTTCATGGTCATCTAATGATTAGATGCTTCCATTTTAATTTTAAAATTTTTCTGTCAACAAAACGTTTTCCATAATATTTTGTAACATTTTTTTAAACAAAATCTAAATAAATTGGGAATTTTCCTCACAAATGTTTTTAATGAATTTTTTGGTATTTCTATTATTTGATGACAAGAACCCTTTATTTTACTTGATTGAGGATATGTTGTAATGATACCATACTTATTATTTATAAAAATGTTTATGATATGTTTGACATGGAAAGTATTAAAATTTGTATTATAGTTTTCCAATAAGAATTATAATGTTTATTATGTGTTGAATTTTTATTCAACGCTTTCATATAATTAATGCATTGAACATATTAATTGACTAGTGGGGATAAATAATCCCCTAGATGTATTATTGGGTCTCAGGAGACAATATATCTTGGGTATTTGGTGCAGGCCTTATCAATTTTGAATGATTTATTTGTATAAGGACTTGAAGATATGTTTATGATGTTCAACATTTTTCATTCCATCATTATTATATTAGTTATTTATGCCCTTGTTATTATTTGAATCATTATGATTTCAATGGATATGTTCCATGATTATGTGATTAATTATATGGAATTAGCCGATTATAATTTATTCTAGTCATATTATTCTTTATTCTCAAGTAATTGTTTTATTGGAACGTGTTTTTAGTTATTTAACTAGCCATATTAATTATATATTTTTTACTCATGGTAACTCCCATTATATAGAACCATTAATGAGATGTTGAGCTCACTTATAATTTTATTTCCTTTAATTATGATATAGTGAAAGAATTATTAAATGAGTTTAAGGATTCATAATATTTACTTCCTCTATATTTTATTCTTTTATTTTTAAGTGTATCATGACATTCAAGTATGTACCTAGTTTTATAAAACAACTAATCTAATCGTTATTTGGGATACAATCTATCATATTTGGTAACATGTAATAAATTTACCACCGAACTAGCTCTAATAGGGTCAATGTCTACAACTCTAAATGGCCCGAAAGCCTTCTTTTTTTAATTTTATTATAGATACTACCCCCTTTTAAGGGTTGAAGGGGAACCCGTACATGGCCCGTAGGCCCAAGGCACAAGGCCTGACATGACCCGCAATACATGACCCGAAGGTGCAGAGGAATACCATGCCCATACATGGCCCGTAGGCCTAGCACACTAGAACTACCCCTCCCCAGCATCTTGCATCATTGATCTCCTTAGCTCCCCACCTTGCATTGTTGATCGCCTAGAATTGCCTCGTACAAAGCTGCACGGTACTTGGTCCCGGTGGCAGCTGCCATACCCTCTCATTCTTCCAATCCGATTAGCTCGGTATCTGGTGGCTGCTACTCATGCTGCTCTGATCCTCATCTGGAGCATGTTCTGTATAAACTATGGTTATTAAAATTTTAGAGTATATGTTTTATTATATAGGGAACCATGGTATTTAAAAGTGACTTGATGATGAATGTTATTTTTTGTATGTTAATAATATATTTTGTAATTATATATAAATTCTACTAATATTGTTTTATAAAAGGGAAAACCCATGTGTTAGGAAACAATATTTCACATCCAACATGGATCTGGAGATCGAACCATCATCCAAAGTGTGAAAAGGGTGAAACACCAACCAGTAGCTTGTGTGATGTCCTAGTAAGTATGAAATTGTTTTCACAAAAACAGTTTGACCGATAAATATTAAATTGATTTTGGGAAACATGTTATAGGATCTTTTTTTATTTTTATGATTTTGAGGTGATTAATGAAATTTCAGGGGACATTTTATTAGGTTGATGAATATACATAACCGTAATGTATAACGTAAAGGACTATTTAGTAAGAATTATATTACATTTTTCAAGATGAATTCTAAGAGATATGAGATAACCTTCAAGGTTAAAAAAGAATTTTATTTTGAGGTTATTTATTTTATTTGGGATATAAGGAAATTTATTTAAGGAATTATTTATGTTAAACATTTGGGTTTATTGTTTAATGTTAGTTATTAATGTATTTTTAATTAATATAATGTTTTATTCATTTTGTTTATTGACTAAAATTTTTCTAACCCTTTTGGTTTTATTATATTTAGGGGAAGATCTTGTTATTCCTTTTTAGGTTATGTTATATGTTAAAAGTTGAATTTAGTGCTTCAGTTATAAAATAATCATCTTGAATACTAATCTCTTAGAAAAAAAGAAGAGATTATAAGTGATATTTATTAAAGGATAAAATCTACTTGTAATGTATGAATTATTACTTATATTCATAGCCTATATGGTAAAATTAGTCCTCAAATCTAGGAAAAGGATCTTGAAAATAATATTTTTCTAATAACATTATTTTATATTGAATTTATTGTTTTTTCACACCGTATGAGTTTATTTGTTTTGGTGGCTAACTTAATCATCAATATTCACTTTATTATAATCAATTATATAGTCACTATATATCATTATTTTGTAATTATTAATTCATTCCATGTCTATATTTTCACTTCCCACTAATGATTTCATATTTAGAAACACAGTAATGTGTTATCCTTAATTACTAATGTACATCCCTTTATCTCTTATCAACAGGATGTTTTATTAACCCTTTTTATGATGTGAGATTTAAACAATGTTATTTTTAGATAAAAAACCCTTGATTACAAACAAAAATGGGAAATTTTTATGACACAAATTATTGAATGTGGGGAAAATATAACACCTCAACATTTTAACTGAAGAATATTTGGTTTGAACATATATACTACACACAACAATGTGCTTGAAAGAACAATGAAATATATTATTTAAAAATGACCATTATAAATCAGATGTTAAATTAGAGAGTATGAATAAGAAAAACTAAATTATTTAATGTATGTGGTTATAAAATTATAAAATAAATTCATTGGTAATTAATTGATTAGAAATAAAAAATTAAAATAATTTGAAAGTAAAAGAATTTTTTTATGGAAAACGTTTCTTATGCATGAAATGTGTTTTGTCACAATAAATTAAATTAATCTCAAATGGCGAATAATTTAAATGAAATTTATGTATTATATATCATATCAAATGTTGTAACATTCAATCAATTTTTTTCTTTGGCACAAATAAGAATTAATCCTTTTTAAATTAAAACTAAATTTATCAAATAAAATTTTTCATCACATTTTGAACACATATTTTTAAAATTAGTTTTCTAAATATTTAGAATCTTTTTTATAAAAATATAATTTTAGAAATCAATATTTCAAAATCATATTAGATTTAAGTTTTAATAATTTTAGGAAAAGGATACTTTTTTATGAATAATGAAAAATAATGATATTTATTAAACATTTTATTTTCTTTTAAAGTATTTTAAATGGACTATTTTGTTTTAAATAGTTTAAAAAATTAAAATTTCATATATAATATTACTATTTATCCAATTAAGGTCATTTAAATTTTATTTATTCTGAAAATAGATATAACGAAATTATATACTTAAGAAAATGTTTTCTGTTCAAAACCATCTGTCGTTACAATTAAGTGATTAATTTTAAATTAAATCCATCTAATTATGTGAATTGAATTTAATAAAATTTATTTTATTATTGGAATCATAATAAAAAAATACTAATAATTTCAACATAATTTATGGTCATAAGGAATAGAAAAATATTTATAAAAATCAGTTACCATAGTTAAGGTTAATTTGGTTTTACCTAGGGTTAAACTCAAAAAATAAGGGTTAAAATGACCATAAAAAATTTCTCATTCTATTAGCTAGTTATATTTAGTATTTATCTTATATATGGTTTTGGAATAGTTCATTTTTTATCTATTTGGTTTGTGAAAAAGCTGGGTATATTTTATTTATTTAAATAATTCCAAATTTTATGTCCCTGAATTATAAAAGGACAACCTAACTATTCTTTTATCCACACTTAAAGATAATTTTTGTATCATCCAATCCCAAAAAAAATCAATTCATTACATACCTCCAAAAAACTTATAGTCCTTGGTTTGGTCAAAAATCCAATAATGGAAGGATCTACGTATAATCCTAAGGATGTTGTTTGAAAAGAGCTATCATTGTTAACTATGTGTTTTTTTATTCCTCCATCCACCTCATTGAAATATTATATAAACCTAAAAAAAATAAATAACATAATTATATAAATTATAATTAGTTTTCATTAATTTTTTTGACTTAACCTATATTAATATCCCCTTCCACCAAATGGGAAATAAACCTATCATTCATGTGTACGGAGGACTACAACCTCGAGAACCGATATAATTTTCCTTTCATCACCTCATATTTCGGATGGTTGTAATGATATATTTCATATATATATATATTATATTAATTATATATTTATCATTATAAAATGATAATATATGATTTAATTTCATAAATTTCCAATCACTGAAAAATAATAACATTGTTTGTGCGTACGTGTAGACTACTACCTCCCAAAAGTGATATGATTCAATTTTTATCACCACATAACATGAATGATATAGATATAAGTATATTTAAATACATAAATTGGTATTTTTATCATTATATAATGATTAAATAATACTTACCTTATTTTAATATTGATCACATGAAAAAGAAATTTTACTCATTTATATGTACGACCTAACATCACCATGATTGTAGAATATTTCATTTTGAATTTTAATAAATGATGGTTTTTTAAAAGAATAATTAATGTATAAAGATGTTAATTATGACATGATTATTCTTTTAGTGATGATTTAGCAACAAATTATTTTTTTATATTCATTCTACCGAGGTCATTTTTGATATATAAACTGAATATTGATAAAATGTTCAAAGTGTTCTCAATTGATTTATAATTTAATTATATCATGGTGTTACAAAATATAAAATTAATTGTAGATAAGAAAATTTTTTATTAATAAATAAAATAATTAAAATATTTTTTCCCTCGAAAATGGAGTTCTTGTCATTCTATCACGGATCACTATTTCAAAATTGTTTCTAAGGGGTTTATTTATCTAACCAGAAACACCAAATAGTTCTATATCATGAGCTAATTGCTTTCTATTGGATGGAGATCACTGGGGAGTTTTGGATAATGATACTTAATAACTTACATTGGTCGATATGATCATAGTCCATGCTCATAACACTCTTTTGGGTGGAATTATTTCCTACTATGAGAATCACTTAAAGATTTAGGATATGTTCATGAATACTTCATTAATTCTAAAGTATAACATGGATTAATCTTGAGTTAACAATAAATTATTAGCATTTATGGATCTTAGAATCATCTGTATGTATCATATTTTCTTCATCAATGGAGTCATATTTACATAATTGAGGGTCTCTATCGATAATATCCTCTTATGTTCAGATTAGGGAGTATTTGGTAGTTTTTATGAAAAAGATAGTTTCCTAGCCACACAGTGGGGTAATCTAGAGTATATCATCATCTATAGAGACATGAGTTTTTTTATATTGGGATCAAACCCATGAATTTGATTACAATGTAGCCTAGTCAAAGTAATAATAACCCACGTAGTTTAGTGCCTCTTAATAGGTAAAATCATACCATTTAAGATCATGAAATAAAGACATAACCTCACAATTTAATGTCATGTGGCAAGAAAGTCTAGGAGAAAGGTTCCTAGTCATTATTTGATGTGGGGATTATGTCGAAACAGCCTAGGGAACCTCAACATGACATGAATTTCCATGTTGTGTTAGACCCTACTAGGAATGTGGTCCATAGAAAATAGGGTTGATTTGGGGTTTTGGGTTTAGACCTCATGGAGGATTCCTACAAATCCAATTCGAATGGGAATCAATGCCCACATAGTTCAATTATGAGTAAATTAGATTATGGATTCCCTCTATGTGTTTGTCTCGCAGGGGAGTATAGCCCTTTGAGATGATTAATATTGGACTTACTCTTAAGAAGGATGCCCAGACTACAATGAAATAATTTTGGATTACTTATAAAATGGGTCCTTGATTAAAGGGGATGTAAGGGAAGTGTGACACATGGTGATTTGGAGGCTTGTTTATGTATTATACCTTATGAGGCGACCCATGAATTAGTATCAGGGCTTACCCTCGGGAAGGATTCCAATGGATTTAATTTTAGGGATTATTATAGAAAGTGACATCCCATTGATGGTTTTTTGGGGATTACTCTTGAGGAGGGTTCCCCTTGAGATCAGGACCTAGATTGGTATCCTATATATAATAGTTATAAAATGACTCAGTTTTCTCATAGTTCAATTGGTGTCATGGATTGCGTAGGTTTTCTGATCACTATTAACCTCTAACCCCTTGTGATTCAAGCTCACTGTGATAAACAAGATGAATCATATGATCTGGAAAACCACACTCTTTTCCTTTCTATTTGTTTGTGTACATGGCGATAAGTACCAAATGGAGAGGTATGAGGAGTTGTTTTTACTCATTTCATCAATCCCTTATTTGATGATGGAAGAAGAGGGGCGATGGTGGAAGACATTAGTAATACAATATTTCCAACTCTTCACATTACCCTATAATGGATCCAAAGTATTGAAAATGAGGAATGAATACGTATGGGAATATAGGAGAGGGATTTGATGCCCATCCCCTCCCTAACCCATTGTTTAAAAGGAAGACAAGAACAAAGGTGAAACCTCCTTCACAAAATTATAGGAGGTTAGTCCATGAGGGATTCTTTTAAATTGGTCTCGTAGCAAGGGAGGAGGAACTTATTCCATGTTTAATGGAAAAGAATGTGTAATCTTTACCCTCCTTAGTAGGAGCTGGAGTCTTGGATTCTTTGATACTAAATGGGTAGGACATGGTCCTTACACTTGTTCTTGAGATCGTTAATTCCCCGACACCATCCTTGGGGTCATGGTCCTCGTGACAATGGGGATACACACTCACATTCACCCTGAGGACCCTAAACAGCCAACCAGAATGTTTGGGAAGCCTTTGACTATAGAAATTCAAACCCAATTGGGGGATATACTGGTGTTCCACTCTCTATGGTTGTGAATGTTCAGAGGCATTGTTTGTGTTTTCAAATTGGTCTCTCTCAGATATGGGAGGAAAAGTGGGAGAGGTCCTACCATTGACTCCTTTAAAGAAATCTTGATTAGTGGCTCGCACAGGTTGGACGTTAGGGAAAATCAAAGGGGTTAATGTATGGGGTTCTCCTGACAGGTAGACCTAGGATAGTTGGTGGTACCCTGGATGATAGATCATCTGGTAAAATACACTTGGAGAGACATTTCTCAAGCCTTCATGGGTACCGACATGTGTGCCCAAAAGTGTCTCTTGTAGGTCCTTAGTTGAGGAAGGGGACCTTGCATTAGTCTTGGTCAATAATTGGGTGACCGAGTGCATATCACAAGTGTAGTTTATTTTTAATCTTTAGGAGGAAGTTAGTTTCCCTGTCCCCCATTTAATTACCTTTAATTTATGTTTTATAAATCTACCTATAAGGTTTCATAGGGCTTGAGTAAAGGACAAGGTCTTGCATAGATTCAAGATGCCTTTTTTAAATTTATTCAATCCCAAATGAAGACCCTAGGGTCATATTTATAAGATAAAATGGGACCTTGGGTAAAGGTACTATCTTGTATGGTTGTCTTGCATAGGCGTCTCAGGCATGATCTTGCTCAGGTCGGTTACGTAGGGTTCCACCCAGGTACCCGGTTCACCGAGTACCTAGAAAAAATGGACTATGGAGGAAATTTGATCCTTGTAATTCTCCATTTATTTTCTTCACCTTTTCCAAGCATATTACACTTTTCTTCATTTTCATCTATGTTATGGATAATAGTTTCGACAAATTCCCCCCTCAAGAATGGATCTGTTCAAAATAATAGGGTCTGATTTTAAGGTAAATAGATGAAATTGGTGGATGGATAACATAGGTCATCTAAAAAAGTCATCCTTTTAGGTCATCCACGTAGTTCATCCACACTGTTATTTATCTTCAGTCTATCACATCAGCAGGGTGCATGGGGGTGCTTTTTCACCTATAAATAGGGCCTCATTTTGATGGCCAACTATCATGACTCTATATTTACAATCTAACCACGCTATATTCTTGTGTAGACTGTTTGATTATCCATCATTTCTATTGATTTGTTAATGTAGATGAGGTGTGTATATCCCTATGCGACTCATTGAACTAGGTGAGTGACCTTCACAGTGATCTTAGGTGAGGGTCTTGTATGAGGCACATTCGTGATGCACTTGCTTGAGGCACACGCATGAGAAACCAAAGGAAAACATATGACTTTAACCAAATTTTATCTATTTATGTAAAACGTTTTTGAAATTTTGACCCCTCTAATGACAATAATTTTTTTTATTGTAAGACCTATTGCTCCTCAAAACATTAATTTATCTAATGAAAAAGATAGAATGTGCCTTAAAGAGATGGTAAAGGTTGTATGCCACATCTACTTCAATGATTGTGATATAATCCTACCCATCATGGTGAGTCATTGAAAGAAATACCATTAAAAATTACCTGGGAGTAGTTATTAGCCGCTTTGTGGCCACAATCATCGGAAGGAGGTCTTGTTACCAGATTTGAAGAACTATATTTATCTCTCTTGGTTTCAAGATTACATTGAATTTCACTACTATCAATGTTTCAAGAATGGGTGCATATATCAATGTTTGGACAATATACACATCTTGTGTCATTCACTATGGCTAGTGTGCTCCAAATATGACGTTTCACACACCTGAATTGAAGCTGCACAGCTACGCATCCTTTTTTCATGATTCCCAGAAAGATGAGTCAAAGGGATAGAATAAGGACTATGAATTTTACCCAAGAGGGGGAATTAATCTTGTATGATTTTTATCATATTGGGAACACCATAACTATGAAGAATTCAAGAAGGAACTGCAAGAAGTCCAAATTTATATTTCCATGTGGGAAAGGTATACTTATGTATATAATAATATTGATTTCATTCTTAAGTTGATAAGATAGTGGAGACCACATAAAAAATCATTTCATCTGATGCCCAGAGAGGTTGGTATTAGCTCTTGAGATATCCACGAGATCTCATAGACCCCAATTATCCGAAAAATATATGATGAATTCTTCTATCTGAGGCAATCACTGGGTGATTTTGAAAGGACTCCACCTATGGCGCATGAGATAATGAAAATAGATTTTGATATTATGAGGGAGGAACCCTAACTGAAGGGGGAATCCTCCTAGAAGTGTAGATAAGTTCGTTCCTAGAACCGGAGGTGGAAGGCCCCACTTGCATGTATCCAACTAGGTGACCCAAGATAGTGAATCAAAGTTCTCTTGGTACATTATGGATGAATTTAGAAAAGGATGATTACAACAAAATAGGGTATAAACCCAAGTCCAGTGTCTCTAAGAACACACACATTGTAGGACTCCTATATATGTGTCTAAGCACTAACCTGCTATCGGTCTGTCATTCCAATGGTGGAATTAGGCAAGGTATATTCATCGTAGCGGCCAATCTGGTGGAGAAAACGTTTTTGGGGTTGTAAATCCTAATCTTGGAAATGATTTATCAAAGACTTCTGCATGTTCATGTGGGGAAGTCCCCATTCAAAATTTGGGACTATTTCATGTACTATGGGGATGGTTCACCACCCACGTCATGACCTATACTATGTTCAGTGGATTCGAAGTACCTACGATCCAATTTCTACCATGTGTTCAAGTAGTTAATGAGATTCTACATTTTTTCCTAGTGTCCAGTGAGAGCCTATTGAGGATATGTGTGTTTGGTGAGTTCAATATCTTCGCATATGGGGAACCACCTACTAGAAGATTCAAAGATAAATGGAAGGCTTTCAAGGATCTATGGTCAAATATGATGACCTTTAGGGAAAATTTTCTAGTAACTTGTACCAATGGAGAAGTCATATGTGAATCTTATACTCTATAAAGGTTCACACTAATTTATATTACTGTAACAAATAACTGTATCTCCTCTAGTGTGTGTCTGATCAAAAAGTCATTTGATGGTATCTCATCAACTATGGATGCATATAGCCATGGATTTGACTCAAGCAATGATCAACATTCCTAAGAAAAATGCGACAAGTGGAATGTTCACTTGGTATGTTGAGACCATGATTTAATCAAACCCAACGGAAGTGTTGGACAACGTTGTTCATCAGGTCGAGACTAGACCATCTTCCATGCATAGAAAGCAATGAAAAATGGATTCTACTCCAATAAAAAATGTTTTATCTCCATTGAATGATGCTCCATCCCCACTCTAATGTGATGATGATGGGGTGTCATGTTTTACTAAATAAACTCAAATAAGGTTTAGTACACTGTTGAGAATCAAAAAGGATACACCAACTGAGATTGCACATAGACGATCTAATCATCATTTCCAAGAAGAAAATCGTGTTCTATTTTCCTACCCTTCATCTGTAATGGAAAGGTTTTGGATTAATTTAAAATCCCGAGTAGCTAGATCATCTTCTATGAAGGTAAGGATGGCGTCATAATTCGTGTGACCAAAGGCAGGCCTATTTTGGAATTACATTCCCCTTGTTATTGAAATCACATGGTTGCTTATTCATGTTGGGATTCAAATCACAGGGATAGGAGATACATCATCCCTTCCCAATCTACATTTTGAGGAAAATCTTAATGAGGTGATGATTTACATCTGGGAGTTGTAGATACATATTTATTCAATTGAAAACCTGATCCCTGCCATGATATGGGTATAATAAATGATGAAATTGGGCAATGTTGAAGGGGTTGACCACCCACTTTATGAGGAATGGGTTGATTATACCAATCTCAGGGATGTTCGTTCTTTTTTTGTCATCTCCTTTTTTGAAGATCCTTTCTTTTATCTAGGAAAAATCATTGTTGTTGAGGGGTGGTTCATTTTTGTTTTAAGCAGTTTAGGGGTAATCAAATATTTTACCATCATTAAAGTATGGCATAATTAGTTCCCCACTTGGGATTGTTGAATTGTGTCCTTAACATGGAGAGTTATCTCTTAGCCAGTAGACAATGGAGGCTGAGATAGTAGGGGAAACTATATTTCTCCCTCATATACCTATCTTTAAAGAGTTTGATTCCATCCCTCATCCTCCAAAGAAGCAAGAAAATTGGAGGATGAAAACCATGGATAAGCATCATTCTATGAATGATAAGTTGTCAGGGTTCCATTAACCTCTTCTTTATCTAAGATAGGTGTCTAACCCTATTCATGACTATAGGAACTCCTCCCTATCAACTCTCAAGGTAATTATATATGAACATCCAAGGAATAATGAGGGAACTCTAGAACAAGACCATATCCTTACTATTGAGTTATCTCCCTCCGCAGAATAGGTTTTGATGGTTGAGGTTTCATCATCTAATCTTGTCATATCTTTTATCACCATTCCTATCACCACACCTATCACCAAGCCTATTTCCACTCATGTAACTAATGTGGAGATAGAAGAGGATTATCATAATATCAAAGATAAATTATAATATTTCATCTATTGATTGACTACTTTTCATCCCTATGATATTTCAGGTTCATCTCATGCACCAGAGGACCCTGGGATGACTATTTTTGAAATTGCAGCTCACATTTAGGATGTTTTTCGAGGTCTTAAGTAATCGAAGGAGGGTGATGTATTAGGTCCTGAGAACAATATTCCAATCATCTCCATGTGTGAGATGTCCATGGGTCTTGGGATGTCAATAGTTTTCATCTAAAATATCTTCATGTCCTTTGACTAACTAATGGAAGATATTAATATTCCATCTACATTAGAAGAATTTTAAGAACTAAATAGGGAATTTAATGGACATGAGTCTTTATTTGTCATTTGTAGCCAACATTTTCATGTTTTCATCACTAATCATAACTGTTTTAAAATGTGTAGATCCATATACAAAAAATTTAATAGAGGTGGTGAAGGAACAAGACATTGATGTCCATCCAAGTCCAACGATTGAGGAGGTGGAGCTTAGTGAAACATTGAAACAAGGAATCTTACTGAGCCACATTTGGTGAACCCCAGGTAGATCCAGGAGAGTTCCCCTCATCATGAGGTTCTAGTTCAAACTTTTGGATTTGGGAATGATAGGGATGAGTATACCCAAGCTACCAAATTCGGAGATGATAGGGAAGAATACACCAATTTTGCTGACCCATTACTGCATGAGTTTCACAGACTACACTAATCATCCACAATTTCATATAGCAGCTATCATTTTGAGTTAAATAATTAATCTTACCCACTTTCTAGTTCCATGATCTTTAGTGGTTCGATATAAGGGCAGAGCTTCTATACCAGAAAAACTGATATTAGGAATAGGATTCATTACTGGCCAAGAAGAAGCAGAGTTGGGTGCTTCAATAAGTGCACTGATCATAGAGTACACCTCTCTCTCTAATAGTTTATCAAAATCAGATTCAGGTCTATAGAATGATCTATATATCAACCACTGAACACCTTTCCAGGATATTTGGAATATAATATCTGATATGCATCATAAAGAAAATCCTTCATGAATCCATATACAATCATTCATGTATATTATTTTGGGATATATAGGATTTTATAACAACGTGATTCATGTCTCTATGATGAAGATCATTCAAAAATTGGAGCAACAACAAGACCTTTAATAGAAAATTATAAAGGTGAAGCTTCTTGTTAATGATAATGATCTCATGGTTGCATTATCCCATGAAGGTACAACCATATTAAGTAGTTGTCGTAATGAAAACAATAGATTAATGAGAAAACCATTCAAGTATTTATCCATAATAAATAATTGGATGCCACTGGTGGGTGTAAAGCTGAACCATTCATAAGAAGAATCAAAAATAGAAGGATAAACTACTATTGAAGCTATATCTGAAGCACTTCATTGGGATAAAGATACTAAAGTCATTCGGTTGGAAGAGATTCTTCAAACGGATGATGGGGATCGAGAGTTCGATCAAGAATTGAATAGTTATGTTGAATTTATCATCTAAAGAATGACAAATAGAATCAATATTGAGGATTATCCTCCAGTTAATTACCTCATAAATAAAAATAATTATGTTTTGAATCATCTATGTCTACATATTTTCATTTATCCAATGATCAAAACATAACATTGAAACTAAATTACATAGAAAAAATTATATTTTCATCAGATTGTTATAAGTACAATAATCGGATGGGGAAATGATATAATGTTTTCCTAATACATGGGGTCTAGAAAAGTTATTTTGAATATTTCTAGGATCATATGGAGAACCATAAAAACGTTGTGTCTTTTGTCTCATTTCCCTAACCTTTTCCTATGATTAATATGAAGAAGACTTAGTGGGAGAGTCTTTAATTTTTCATAGGCCTTACTTTTCAGGATTTTAGCCTAACAAGTTTGGTGCCTATTTCTTTCCATTGCTTGATTTTTATTAAACCCCATAGGGTGATGTTCTAGAAAGCTGAGACTCAACTTTTGACCATATTTCCCTTTGAGGGTTTTCAATTTTGTGAGTGGTATGTATCTTTTTGTGGGTAGTTTAATGTAGTAAAAATTGGACTAGTGAGACTGGTGTTTTATGTCAAAGAGATTTGAAAAAAATATGATATGATAACATAAACAAGTCTTGATGGCTATAAATGCCACAAATTTCTTCTAATACCCCTAATGGAAATTTTGTTACACTATTTTTGGTTTCAAAATATAAAACCTGACATTTAGGAATATATGAGGTCTATCCTATTAATGAAATTTACATTGGTTAAAAAACACATTATGAGGGTTGTTTTATGAAAATCCAATGGGTTCATGTATTACGTAGTCAAATAGTAGCATCCTTAGGCTTGAATAGCCATTATGTGGGTGACTTATGAAGGGAAAACTGGGGTGTGTACTGTGTAGTCTGTCAAATGAGTTTCCAGAAATTCTAACATTCTATTATTGATTGATGAAAGGAGTTAATGGATATTAATATTTATCAAGACCGTGAAAGGTGGGTTTTTTAAGGTAAGGTGTGTGAGAATTAAGTAATCATCTGTATTAGAACTCTCTGGGAATGGGAAACCAATCCTACAAGAATTTTTGTATGAAAGAGGGTATATTTTGGTTAGATAACCAATGTTAGGGGGAATGACCCTTTCTGAAATGGGTTAATGTTTCGTGTAGCATAATGTTGTGTGACTAAGACATTGATCATGTATTTTAATGTCTTTCATATAAAATATTATGCTATTCAAGATAAATTATTTCGACATGGAAATTATTCTATGAAGTTTAAAGTCATAAAACCAAGAAATTGACCATGTGGTTTAATTCCATACGGCGATGAAATTGTTATAAGCAATTTAATGTCTTATAGAAATGAATTATGGGGTTTATAATTTAAGGTCTTTATCTTTGACCAAAAGGTTGATGATCTCCCATTCTTTGAAATATATCTAGAAATGTTCTTCCATATTCTGGTGTGAGGGGAGAAAATATTGTACGCTATAGCCTAGGTATCATTGAATCTAAATACTGCTTTCGGGAGGCACGAATTACCAAATTAGGGGAGGTCTCTCCTAATAACAATATTACCACTGGTTAGTAAACCCATTATGGGGGTTGTTATATGCAAGGAAAACTCAGGCATGTACTACATAGTAAAAGAGTGGCATCCTTTGGCTGAAAAATCATGTTGGGGGATACATTTTTGGAATGTAACTAGGTTGTGTCACAACATAGTTAGGAAGTGGCGTTCTATGGAATTGTGAAATTATATTGATAAAAGGTGATTTGTGTTTATGAATACTAGGTTTTTCATAGGCATAGAGTTTGGATTTTAAAATAAGAATAATTTAATATAGAAGGAGAATTTCATGTTTGAATTTAAAATTAATTGGGGTAAATAGGTTCCCTATGTAGGCCTGACATAAGGTCAAGGAATATGGTGCCTTTAATTTTAGGTCATACGAATTTGACCATGGTTTTATGGAAATGTTATATGACATTTGTCCTGATGGGCCAAATTCATTCTTGTATTCTCTAAATACATGATTAGTAAATTTTGGACCATGGTCTTTGAGATTCATAGATTTGGATAAAGGATATATAAAAGATATACTGAATGACCATAGACTATTCTAAATCATGGGTTTTGACATATCGTTATCAATGCTTACAAGGGAAGAAGTGGCTTCACCCAAAGTTGAAGTTACCACTGATTGAAAAACCTATTATGATGGGTATTTTATACAAGTCTCAATAGGGTGGATACTATATTATCAAATAGTTGAATCCTTTGAATGACATGCCCATTTTTTGGGATTCCATTTGCATAAAAAACTGGGGAATGTTACAACATTGTTATTAAAATGAGCCTTTAGGTACCATACATTATATCATCAAGAGTTGAATAAATATTATGAATACTAGAAATTACATAGGACTCATAATATAGTGTATGAAAGTGGGTATGTAAATGAATAAAAGAAATATTTCATCCAATGTTGGTCATGAATTGTAGAGTCTGTTACATAGATCTGACTCATATGTAGGAGAGGAACATTTTTGTTTCCTTGGTGGATCCACTAATGAAGGCATCCAAATTAAAAGCTATTTTGTTGATTTTTTATGTAGGAGAGGTAATTTTACTTATTACCCCATAGATGGGACAAGGTCATGAGGCCTAGGTGTCACTACATATCTCATTCGACTCAAAATCAAGCCACATGTAGCTCTAGAATTCTCATACATTTTGAATTCATGCGATGAGGACATTAGCCATACGTTTTAAAGTCATGAATTATGGGCTAAGGTGACCTGACATGAAAACAAGGGAATATTTTGGCTAGACTAGGTTATAAGGGGAAAGTTTCACTACATATCTCTTTGGAGTTATAATTAAGCCACACATAGTTCTTCAAAATGATATCATGTAATGATTAATTTATGTGGAGAGAAAATGGGTGATTTTCAAACTACAGGATCTTGAATGGGGTGATGCACCATATTGAATCCTCTTATAAATATTTAACTCATACATGAGAGAGTATTGGTATTTCATGTACTGTGTTTTGATGGGTCCAAGAATTGAAGATCTGAATTTAACTAAATATCACATTGGAATGAGAATCAAGCCACACATATCTCTATAGAAAATCATTCAGGTTATTGTCATGTGATGAGAACATATGGTGTGTCTTTTAAGGTCTTGAAAATAGGGCCATGTTAATCATGATACCAATTAATATTCCTTAATCATATAGGGAATTAATATACCAAAACTCTTAAGCCCACATGATTTATTATCAATTTTAGAAAAAAATAATGGAAAATCCTCCTTCCGTAACACAAAGGAAACCAAAAGAATAATCTCATTTAGTATTTTGTGATGGCCTGACCAAGAGGTAAGATCTAGGTGCCACTATGTAACTTATTAGAATGAAAATCAAGACACACATAGTTCTTAAAGTACTGTGTAGTTTTATTTCATTTAGAGAGGAATTATGTTTACCGACATAAAGAAATGAAAAATATGGATGGACCAAGGTATTGGACCCAGATATAACTACATTTCTTTCTTGGGAATGAATAAATCCATATATAGTTATGGGAAATGAATCCCCACATTAATAAGGTTTTCACAAGGTGAAAGGGGGGTATTATCTTTCCTATAGTGATGGAATATTATAAAACAGGATGTTTAGGTGTCACTATGTATCTGTATAAAGAATGAATCAAGAAACACATACTTATGGAAATGTCCCCTATGTAGGTTTTACAAATACACACATGGAGTGAGGGGGAATTTTCATGGTTGGGTCTAGGATTGGAGATTAGAACATCCCTATGTATCTCATTGGGATGATAATAATCCCACAAATAGTTTTAAAAAATGGACTCCCCTCTGGAGGTTTGAATTCATACCTAGGTAGTAAAGGGGAATTTCTATTAATTCCAGCTAGACCTAGGATTAGAGACCTAGACATCACTATGTATCTTGATAGGGAAAGAATCATGACACACATAGTTCTTGAAATTAGTGTGCATTTTATCACCATGTGATGAGGACATAATTATATTGGGAATTATATCAATAAAGGGGCCCATGTGCCTCCAATGATTGGCAGTTATGTGAGTGGGACTTATGCATGGGAGGTACCAATTCTTTCTTCATCATGTCTAGATAAGAAGGAATCTCATCCTTTTGAGGGGTTAGAGGGTTGTGATTATGACTTATACCTGATATGGAGGCACATGTTTAAGGAACCATGAGAATTACCATCCATGTACATGGCAGATTATTAACATCAAATGGGAGAGATGTCAACCATGTAGTTTAATGTCATGCAGTGAGGAAGAATGGTGTCTTTCTGTTTTAGTTCATATGACTATGACCACATGTTGTGCAATTTATCATCATGCTATGAGGAAACATTTGTTACACAGTTTAACATAATCATCTAGGAAGATTAATGGTGTAATAGAAAATATATTTCTTTAAGAACATTTAATTTTTTGGAGTCTGTTTCCGACGCTTTCGTCGGGGTGTGCGCATTCGTCCGTGGAGGACGTGCGGCTTGTTGCCCTGCATTCCCGCTTTCCAAAGGCGGGCGGCATTTGCTCCTTATTCAGGGACGTCTGCTCCTTGATTGAAACGGGATGATGGGATGTCGGTTCTTCCTCCTGTGGATTCCTCCTCAGAACTCATCACCTAGTCCGGGTCTCCCTCATAGATTTAATACGTTGTTCGTGAATCTCATTCCCGGTTCCATATTGTCATGGACGCCGGTTAATTACACTACATCCGTCAAGACTTTCCATAGGGTCTTGACATGGTAGCGACCTTCGGTCGGAGTGGATGACAACATCAGGAATGTCGGGGCATCTCTGGGTGCGTGGACATTGGGGAACCTGTATTCATCCTCATAAGAGGGCATCTCAAGGGTGCATAACCCGAGGCGTACATCTGAGGTTTTCCTCAGCTTCCTGTATTTAACACAGGGTATGTTGCAAGATTAACGTCTAGCAGAGACGGTTACACCAAAGGCGTTCCATCCGAGGTTTTCCGCAGGCATCTCATGTTTATCACAAGGTAGGCCGCGAGTTTAACGTCTTGCGGAGACGAAATAAGGGTGATCAGAACATCCCATAGAGACGGATCAGATTGGTATATCCCTAGGAGGGAACACCTGGAAGGTTTACCAAGGGGATGGATCAGAACGCCCAATGAGGACGGATCCTAGGTGGTATACTCCCTAGAGGGGAGATGTCACACCGTAATGGATGATCTAAACACCACTGAGGGCAGATCAAGGGATGTGCACCCCAGGATGGGGGACACCATGGATTACCACTGGTTGGGATTGATCCTCTTGGAGGTTTTCTACGTACCCTGTGTAGTGGAAAAGGATCAAAACCCACGTAGTTCGAAGGGGTTATGAATCGGGGTGTACGCAGAGGACAACGACCCGGAGATATGATGGGGCTTACACGTGGAAAGCGGCCCATGCGCTGCTAGGAGCAGCAAGGAGGTGGATGGAATGATCCCACCGGGATGTGGCGGCCCGGGTGAGAATCAGGAAGGTTGATGGATGGATGAGTGAAGTGGAGGAGGATGAAATGGGACCATCGCAGGGGCGACGGTGAAGTTGGGATTGAGCCTTGAGGAGGCTTCCTACGTATCCCTGTGGCAGGGAATCAAAGTCCGCGTAGTTCGGGATGGTGCCGGTAAACCGACGTGAATGTGGGCCTTGGCCTGATGAATGTCGTCGGCGAACCAACATGAAGGTGGACCTTGGTCCGATGGGCATCGTCAGCGTACCGACGTGAAGGTGGACCTTGGTCCGATGGGAATCGTCAGCGTACTGACGTCAAAGTAGACCCGTGGGTGCACTAATGGTGGGCTTGAACCTTGGGAAGGTTTCCTACGTACCATGCCTTGACATGGATCAAAGTCCTCGTAGTTCAGGGAATACAGTTTAACGTCATGCGGAACGATAGTGAACCCTGACGTGAATAAACGACGGTCAGCGGGTGTCGGCGAACCGACGTAAGTGAGGGACCTTGGTCCGATGGGAGTTGGGAATGAACGTCTGGGATGATTCCTACGTACCATGCCTTGACATGGATCAAAGACCTCGTAGTTCGGGGTGGTCACAACGGCTTGCCGTCGGACGGGAATTGCAGTTTAACGTCTTGCTGGACGTGGGTGAAACTCGACGTGAATGAACGACCGAGCAATGTGGCTTGAACCTCGTGGAGGCTTCCTACGTACCATGCCTTGACATGGATCAAATACCTCGTAGTTCAGGTGGGATTTGTCGGTGAACCGACGTGAAAGTAGACCTTGGTCAACTATTGGTGGGCTTGAACCTCGTGGGGGCTTCCTACGTACCATTCCTTGACATGGATCAAAGTCCTCGTAGTTCAAAAGGGAATGTAGTTTAACGTCATGCCGGACGAAGATGGGACCCGACGTGAAGAAATGACGGGTGGGCTTGGACCTCGTGGAGGGTTCCTATGTACCATGCCTTGACATGGATCAAAGTCCTCGTAGTTCAAAAGATGGGTTTGGGTGGGTCGCAATGGCTTACCACTAGACCGGAGTGTAGTTTAACGTCGTGCTGGATGGGGGTGAAACCCGACGTGAAATGACGGGTGGGATTGGACCTCATAGAGGCTTCCTACGTACCATACCTTGACATGGATCAAAGACCTCGTAGTTCACTGGATGAGTCCGTTGGTGAACCGACGTGAAAGTAGACCCGGGGGGTCCACTATTGGTGGGCTTGAACCTCGTGAAGGCTTCCTACGTACCATGCCTTGACATGGATCAAAGTCCTCGTAGTTCGGAAGATGGGTTGGGTCGCAATGTCTTACCACTGGACCAGAATGCAGTTTAACGTCGTGCTGGACGGGGGTGAGACCCGACGTGAAATGACGGCTGGGCTTGAACCTCATAGAGGCTTCCTACGTACCATGCCTTGACATGGATCAAAGTCCTCGTAGTTCACTGAGATGGGTGGGTCGTAATGGCTTACCACTGGACCGGAGTGTAGTTTAACGTCGTGCTGGACGGGGGTGAGACCCGACGTGAAATGATGGGTGGGCTTGAACCTCATAGAGGCTTCCTACGTACCATGCCTTGACAAGGATCAAAGACCTCGTAGTTCAAGGGATGGGTGGTCAGGGTCGGTGCTCACTCTAAGCCCACGCGAGTCATGCTCGGTGTGAGAAACAAGAGGTTGCACGGACCTGACGATCACGTCGTGAAGGGTGCGTCCATGAGAAGCGAAAAAGGGGCTTACGCGTTGGGCGGCCCATGGTGTTGGGACTTACTCTAGGATGGAGGCCCATGGGGAGGTGATAATGATTTTGGGCTTGATCCTTGAAGAGGCTTCCTACGTACCATGCCTTGACATGGATCAAAGACCACGTAGTTCTTCTGATGACGGCTTACCGTCGATCGGGGGTCTCAACGGCTTACCGCTGGATTGGGTGTGAACGGCTTACCGTTAAATGGGGTCGCAACGGCTTACTGCTGGATAGGGTTATCAACGGCTAACCGCTGCATAGGATCACAACGGCTTACCGCTAGATAAGGATGTCAACGGCTTACCGCTGAATAGAATCACAATGGCTTACCGCTTGATAGGTTTGTCAACGGCTAACCGCTGCATAGGATCACAACGGCTTACCGCTGGATAAGGATGTCAACGGCTTACCGCTGAATAGAATCACAATGGCTTACTGCTGGAAAGGGATATCAACGGCTTACCGTTGATTGGGATCACAATAGTGGATGGGGCTTACGCGAGGAAGCTGCCCGGGTGCCACTGTGGAGCTGCAATGGTGAATGGGGCTTACGCTAGGAAGCTACCCTGGCACTGGTGAATGGGGCTTACGCTAGGAAGCTGCCCTGGTGTGGCTATGGAGCGGCACTGGTGAATGGGGCTTATGCTAGGAAGATGCCCGGGTGCCGCAATGGAGCGACAATGGTGAGTGGGGCTTATGCTAGGAAGCTGCCCGGGTGTCGCTATGGAGCGGCACAGGTGAATGGGGCTTAGGCTAGGAAGCTGCCCGGGTGCCACTATGGAGCGGCACTGTTGAATGGGGCTTACGCTAGGAAGCTGCCCGGGTGCGGCTATGGAGCGGCACTGGTGAATGGGGCTTACGCTAGGAAGCTGCCCGGGTGCCGCTAAGGAGCAGCACTGGTGAATGGGGCTTACGCTAGGAAGCTGCTCGGGTGCCGCTATGGAGCGGCAATGGTGAATGGGGATTACGCTAGGAAGCTCCCCGGGTGCCACTATGGAGCGGCACTGTTGAATGGGGCTTATGCTAGGAAGCTGCCAGGGTGCCACTAAGGAGTGGCACTGGTGAATGGGGCTTACTCTAGGAAGATTCCCATAATGTCTTCCTCATGTCAGGCCATGAGGGCATCCCAACTCACTGGTGGGTTGAGGTATGTGCCTATGCGCAAGTGCACAAGCGGGATAACGCCAAGGGAGTTGGAATCTATCCCAACAAAGGGAGTTGAAAAGTGTGAATCACATGCCCAATATTCAGAACGCCGTGAGATTGGCGTGGTGATGGAGGATTACTACTGACCATGTTCGCAACATAGCATCCATATCACGTTAGCCAGAAATGAGGACAAAAAATGAGGGTCGACCGTTGAACATGTTCAAAACACGGGACCATGTCACAAGTGTTGTCGATCGATCCTTCGAGACGTTGGCCCAGGACAGCAGGCGGACCATGGGTCGAGCATCCATACTATTAGGGGGTCCCTCTAGACATGATCAGTCTTCCGGGGCGTTGGCCCAGGATAGCAGGCGGACCATGGGTCAAGCATCCATACTGTTAGGGGGTCCCTCCAGTCTTGGAAGTGAATGACGATCCAAACGAAGGACACGCAAAGCGTGAGGTGGAGTGTTGGAATGTTTGAATGGATTACAACGCTCTTGATGTTACGCCACTGTGATCATGGCGTTAGGCATCTTATGCTTGGCGCACAAGGCATATCTTGTTTAATGGAAGAGGCATCCTATGTTTGGAACATTGGGATTACTACAGTTTAGAGTCATGTAGGTAGGACTATTGGCATCTCATGCTAGGGGCATAAGGCATCTCTTGTATAGGGCAAGAGGCATCCTATGTTTGGAACATAAGGATTACTACAGTTTATAGTCATGTAGATAGGACTACTGGCGTCTCATGCTTGGAGCATAAGGCATCTCTCCTTAGAAGCGAGAGGCATCCTATCATTTGTTAGATAGAGAGTACTACAGTTTATAGTCATGTAGAGAGGACTATTAGGCAGAAGGTTCTTAGAAATGGTTGGTGTTGGGACTTACGCAAAGCAGCCCTTTCTGGTTGAACCTGGCATAGGAGCCCGGTGATTGGGTTTGGAGGAGTTACCTGAGGAATGGTTCGACTCAAGGTACCCGGGGAATTGATGATGAGAATGTCAACTCACGACATGGAATGAAAGAAAGAGGAATATGTCAACTCAAGGTGTTCCATGGTGTGTGGAGGAGTATCTCAAATCATGGTATTCCATAGGTGGTAGGTGGGAGTGCATAAGGGCGCAATGGAAAATCCCAGCATGCCGGCCCGAAAAGTTTGCGGTGCGACTCTCCATTTTTCATGGGGGTCTGTGACGGTAGCGAATGGACGGGGCCAGAGGGGCAGGACCACAGCGGGGGCGCAGCCCCCGTGGTATGGACCGGTGGGCACAAAGATGGGATCCTCGCGAAGGATAGGTCTTCGTGAAGCAGCTTCGCGAAGCACGGCCTCGCGGAGCAAAGTTCTCGCGAAGTAGCTTCGCGGAGTAAAGGTCTCGCGAAGTAGCTTCGCGGAGAAAAGCTTTCTCGCGGAGCTTGGTCTCGCGGAGCAGCATCGTGGAGCATGGGCTCGTGGAGCAAAGGGCTCTCGCGGAGCTTGGTCTCGTGGAGCAGCAACGCGAAGGAAGCTGCTCGCGGAGCATGGCTTCGCGGAGCCGCAATGCGGAGCTCTGCTCGGCCGCCCAAGGGGCGAAGTGGCCGTGGCCGTCCTCTTTGGATAAGGGGGGTGAGCTGGGTATTTTTAGGCAGGGGTTCCACGAAGAAGAAATTCCGCGCCACCTCAGGAGCTTCACGGCGCGCTCGCGAACGTCAAATTCGTTCGCGGAGAGGTACCACCTCTGGAGCTTCGCGGCGGCTCGCGAACGTCAAATGCGTTCGCGGAGCATCACCGCCTCTGGAGCTTCGCGAGGCCGCGATGGTCGGGGCTCTTTGAGGCGGGGCTTCGCGGGACCGCGCTGCACGGGTGCTTCGCATCGGTGCTTCGCATTAGTGCTTTGCGAGGGGTCTTCGCGGAGCATCACAAACGTCAAATGGGTTCGCGGAGCCTCTCGCCTCATTGCTTCGCGGCGGCGCTCCGCGATCACGGAGGGGGCTTCGCGAATGGGCTTCACGAACCAGATTTCCAGCGCAACTTCAAACGTCCATAACTCCTAATCCGTAGCTCCGTTTGGGCCCTGCGACCTACCAAATCGAAGCTTGCGAAATGGACTAAGATCTGGGATCATGTATGGAAGCATTTATAAAATTTTGGGGACGCGTTTTCCGGGGTCTACAGAGTCGTGATGAGCTATCCATCCATTTTGATAATGGAATAAGCTTAATTGGAGTGGGAACTGTGTATGGAATAGAGTCCTTACCACTTTGAAACAATATTTGGAGACTTTATATCCAGGTATCATTAGAGTCCTAATGAGAAATACTAGCACTCCTCAGAGGAATTAATGGAGGAGGACCTTCGTGTTGAAGGTGTGTGCTACCCAATTTTTATATACTTCCATGTGTTGCAAGGAGTGTAATATTTTTTCATCCAATATATATAATTCATCATGTAATTTATTATAGATATTATCTATATAAAACTTGTTAAAAATGGAAATACATCATGATCGAAAGTGAACCTCAACAAGAATGACTTCTTCTATCCCGTATACCAGTTAGTACTTGGTATACCATGTAGAAAATCAAGTCATAGTTTAGTAAAACCATTATGTATACAAGAGTTTATCAGGCCAAAACTAATTATATATTCCTACCATCTTCTATAATATATTTGATAAGGTCTTCTTGAAAGCCTCTATCTGTCCATTATCCATTACATGATAGTAGGATGAATGGTTGGATTTTATACAGTATTCCTGATACAAATTTTCTACATTATCATAAAAGAAATTACTATTGTTGTCCATAAATATTGTATGAGGGACACTAAATTTGGCAATGATACATGATTTGATGAAACTAATGATGCATTTGGCCTTTAATTATTTGAGGGGTATGGCATCTACCAATTTAGAGAAGAAATCAGTCGCATTCAATTTTTATTTGATCTACATGGTCGTAGCTAGAGGGCATGACCCTACCATTTCCATTACACATTTAGAGAATGTCCAAGAGTATTTGGATATTTGTATCCACTTCAAGGGTTTGTGGATGAAGTTGGTATGCAATTGGTAGGAGTAACATTTTTTATTAAAATATGTACAATGTTGTGTTATAGTGTTCGAGTAGTACCCAAGCCTTCAATTTGGTCGTAATGCTTGTATCCATAATGGTAGGCACCAATGTCTCTTGAGTGTAGTTCTTTCATAGTGGCATCAGTCTATTCTCCATAACAAAATTAGAAGGATTCCATCAAAAAATCATTTATAAATGACTTTATCATGAATTGGGCCATCATATAGAGTAATGTTGACTACACACTGCCAAATTTTCTCTGTCCCAACTCTATTTAGTAAGTGAAATCCTTCCAATATGGCATTCCATGGTTGGTGTCATCCACCCAGTAGAAGAACCATAAGAATCAAGGATGGGATTGATCTCATTAACCTCTTATGTACTAATATGAAAAAAAATGTGATCCCATTTGGTGGTGGATAATATTGATGACTATTTCATCCCGGTTTCAACCTTCCGATCTCATAGATTCATTTACCAATGCATCTCCTTGGCCATTCTATGGTTGCTGGAACTGAGTCAATGTTGGATTTGAGGGGAAATAATACATAAAACCTTATAAAAATCAAAAATGGGGTAATAGATATTTTCTTATATTAGAATAATCATCGTTGGTATGTTTGATTACCAACTCTAAGTCACCTTTCACCTGTATGTGATGTACAGTTATTTGATATTCTAAATATAGGACTGAAATGAGGTCTTGATATTCCACATCATTATTGGTATAACCTTCTGATAACTAGAAAAAATATTTTAACACTTCTTTCTCTAGATATATGGGCATAATCCCTAACCCAAATCATTTGAGTCTAAGGTCTTCCATTTTCCTCCCTTTTTGCTCTTGGACGCGCCATCAAAATACATTTTCCTTGTTTGTAGGCCATGAAAAATAGAAATGGTCTATTCATATTGAAATTTAGTATTTAACAATTTTATATTTATATGGGATGTATTTAAGGAAATATTCCAAGTCTTGACCTTTCACTGATTTTTTAGAAACATACTATATATCAAACTACTATAGAATAACCTCCTACCATCCGAGATGTCTTGTCAACATTAGATTCCAGTGGAGAAATTTTAGCTGGTTATTGTGAGACACCATTTAGACATCATGATTCATTAGGTTGTGCATCTACTTATGAACTATGAATATTAATTCTAGGTAGCTATTATAAATATCTGAATAGAAAGTCTCATATTTGAGAATGGTTTTCCTGAGATAATAAAGGCTTTTTTCATTCCTATCATCATTCTTTTTGGCATGGATGGTTCCTAGTGATCATTATAATGACAACACATATAGAATGTGCGTATTTTCCTAAATAGGTGGAATTAATACCTACGGTCTCAAATGGTAGTTTTTGAGGATTTCAAATTCTTCTTGATAGTCTATGGTCCATTGATATGTGACCCCTTTCTTCATCAATTTAGTAATGGGAAAACACTTTCCTGCAAGGATAGATGTGAAGGGTTAGCTATAATCCAAGTGTACATGATATCCTATCAATTATTTATGGTTTTAAGGAGGTGAAATTTTAAGTATATATTTCATTTTATTAGTATCTACCTCGATACTAGGAGGGAATACACCCAAGATGATAAATTTTCCTAAGGTCACCCAAGAAGCATATTTTAAGGGAATTATCTTCAGACTATGTTGTCTATGATTATTGAATATGCTCTATAGAATAGCTAGATGGTCATAATTTTTTCAATACTTAACCACTTAATCTTAAATGTATAATTTGAAAAAATATTCAAAAATGGGGTTGAAAATATCATGCATACCATGTTGGTATGTGGAGCCGATGTTCTTCTTACCAAAGGGCATTACCTGATAGTACAATACTCCCTGAGGGGATCTAAAGGTGGTGAACTCTTCATCTTCTAGGTCCATCAAAATTTGGTTGTCTCTGCAGTATCCATCCATGGTGGAGAGGGAATGATTACTAGATATTGTATCAATCAGGAGTTCATTTATTTGAATCGGGAAGTAAACTATGGGAATGTGTGGGTTGAGATCTCCAAAATATGAAAAATATGATTTACACATTCTTTATCTTCACTAGGATAATGTTGGATATCCACATTGTATATTGTACCTCTCAAATAAAGTTATCCTTGATAAGATTATCTAACCCACCCTCAATTTTGGAGGCATGAGTGGGGTGTGTCTATCATGATGCCTATTTGTATCCCTAGTTGGCCTTTGTAAAAACCATGTGATGAGTGTCCAATTTGGTATCATGCCTTGGAATTACTGGGTAATTTGAGGAAAACACATCCCAGTTTTTCTTTAGTAAGGATGTATATACTTCTTGTTATTCAAAATTCGTGTTTTTCTAGATCAGAGTAGGTCATGGATCTTCATTCACAATCAGGCTTATTTCCTTAATTTCCTCCACAGTGGTGGATACACCTTCCTCAAATGTTTGAGGGGTATCTCTGATTTCCTCCTCCTCCTCCTACTCCTCCTCCAATTCCTCGTTCTTTACCTCTTCAATGTTAGTTTGGGGTGTGGTTAATGTATAATATTCATAAGAGTGAGGACATGAGTCAACATTTGAACTTTCAGAAGATAAAAAATAATTTTCAAATCTATTTATGGAATTAAGCCCTTTTGGTGCTCTATAGGGAAGGTGAGGGAATGAAAATTATCATCCTCAATTTATCCCAGTGCAGTGAAAACTTCCTCCAGTCTGACTAAAAAATCTGGAATTTTTTGAAGATCTTAGGATGGTATAGGGAAATTTTCAACCAAACCTTAATTACTGCTCGGAGAGTTGATAACTTCTCTAGTGCCATCAGATTTGGTTATCACAATTGATAACATTGTATTCATGAGAAATGTTTTCAAGCCCAGGACTAACCCTTTGATTTGTATAAAAGGAAACATGTACCCTTCACCATGTTGGTCGAACAGGTTTATTGGAATCATATCCAAACCATTTGAGGAATTGATGCATGAAAAATTAGCAACCATGGACGATCTCCCTTAATTATGATGTAATATTTCCTCAATATACTATGACTCACAGGATTTGAATGGGGCCTTGTCACCATAAAATATACCAATTTTACAATTGAACCAACATTTAAGGCATTGATGTTATGAAAAAGGAATGGATACATGCAAATGAATCCAAGGTCTTACAATTAGAACATTCAAGGATGTCTCTTTTCGAATGATCATGAACTCTAATTCAGACATGAGATCCGTAAATAATGTTTTGAGACAAATTTCACCGAGAGGATTTTTCACATTCCTTTCATATCACTATAACATCATAGTAGAGGGGGGAAGTGGGAATAATTGAGTCCCAGTAGAATAAGTTACTAGACCAATATAAAGTTGAATCCTGATCCATTATCAATAAATCCTTATCGGATATCAATTTCATTTATCATACAAAATATATACAAGGGTATAACATTTCCCTATATAATGGGATCCTCATCCTGGTCGGTGAAAGAGATTACTGTGTGGAATTTTGTGGGATCATTCTCTGCATGATATACCCCGATAGTATACCCCTCAACCTCAAACTATTGAGTGCTTGACAATGCATCAATAAGTTATTCTTGGTGGTCTTTTGATATACTCAAGGCATAAATGATTGATAGATTAACTAAAAGAAATGTTAATTGTTTCAAAACATCATACTTCTTATCTAGAGTTCTGAACTTCCTAGCATGGGGATACTCTTTTGAATGACGTTTCAATGATGTTTTACATGATATAGATGTCATAGACATGGGAACATGGGATAAGGTGCTTCCACTCTTGATGGAATAGGTTGACTGGGTCTTCTTATACCTCAAGATTAATTAGATAACAGTTCATCTTATAACTAATCTTTTAGGAAAATTGTGTCAGGTAAGACTCCATCATATGTGGGGGAACATGTTTGTTACTTACGAGCTTTATGGAGAGCTTTCAAGTGAGTTTCAACGATGTAGATGGTACGATCATAGATATTGTTAGAGTACTGGATTATAGAACAACCGCATCTTACCCTATTTCCCTGACCCTAATGACTTCTTCCCCTAGTTCTCCAATCATGTGTGTGGAATATAGGTTCATAGTAGTAATCATCATCTAATAAGTAATTCATTAAGTGAATGAAGTTAATGGATATGAAAATCAACTCCTCATGTGATGAATATTATGTCTGACAGAATGGCTCTTGTTTTACCATTTGGTGGGGTGGTTCCTGCATTTTATAGACTATATGAATAAATATTATAAAGTCTATGATAACTTTTTATTTATTACAAACTCATATTCTTATTTTTTTTCTTTATCTTCTAAACAGATCACTTTTTACAAGACTGAGTATTAGAGGATTTTGACGCTGATGAATTTGTATGTGTTATAGTAGGAGTGGTCGAGAGTACAATTGGATGTTTCAACTATTATATAATAATAACATTAGTTTAGATGATCATTTTTCTTACCATCCAATCACCGAACATCTATGTACCCTTGTTCTTGACTTCTTTCCATACATTCTCCTCCTCTGGGTTGTTGAAAGAAAGAAATTCTACATGAGAAGGTGAATTCTATAGATCCACCTTCATAGAGTCCAACATCATTGGCATGAGGTCTTTGAAAACAAAACACAACTATATGTTTTACCAAAAATCCTATGGAAATGGATAATATTTTGTGTGATATTCACCCCTTTACTTGTTATTATTCTACCGATTTGAAAACATAACCAAGTTGTGTTCTAATACTGAGACGAAGTAGCCCGGGACATGGTCATTTTGAAAAGAATTGAACTTGTTTTTCATCTCATGAAACTATTTTTTACCTCTATTATCTTTGATCATATGGATGATATGGATGTATTTGTTGAAACACAGGAGGTGGCTACACATGATAAATTGTAGATTTTAGTATGGGAGAGGCTCAAGGATCCCCTTAAGTGTAACAGTAGCAGTCTCTACTTTTCATTATCTCAGACTCTGAGATGATAAAATTACTTGGGCCTTGGATTTGGTATCTACAATGGAGTCTTCCACAATTTTTGATATTTAAAAAATTTCTCAAAACCCTTTGGTGTATTTATATGGGATATGTGCTCTGTGAAATTCATTTAACAGATTTTCTATATATATGGGAAACAATTTTTCTTCATTGAGTGGGAGGTTTATGGAGTATGTAAATGCCTTCCACCTAGAAATTAAATATATTAATCTTTAATTCTCCCACTTATATTAGTTTTATATAACTAATAATTTCATTTCCTATAGTATTGAGATAATTTTGAAGAGAAAATTCCATTGGAGGTCTTCCCAGCCCCTAATTGATTGAGCCTGAGAACTCATGTACCCCACAAAGGTTGGACCCTATTATGATTGCATAAAATATAAGAGTTTCACTAATTGATATTTAGAAGTACCCATCATGGGATCACAGTGAGAAATTAAATTTTCAGGTGCTTCTCTTAGTCTCTTGATCCATTTAATATTGGATATTTTGGGTTCCTAATGTTTAGAAGGGGAGGAGTGTGATCTACTTATTCAGGGTAAGTATTATTCTCTTATTCTGTTAGTGTGTGCCATTTCTCTATGAATTCCAATTGACTTGTTAGTTACACAGTAGTATTTATAATAATTGAAGGAATGTTTGGATGAGAAGGATCTGAAATAGGTACAGAAGCTATATCCTATAAAGGTGTATCGGTCGGAGCCTGAATAGGTGCGGAAGTCGATAGGGACATTGATGGCATCACTGCTGGTATCTTTTGTGGGTAACTTATAGGGGCATTCCTATAGGGATTTGCATGACCCTATTATAATTGTAAGCCCAATAGAGGTAATACCCGATTTTCTATTGTGGGACCCAAATAAACTGGTTGTTGGTTACCCATATTGTATAGATATTCAAGATTTTTTTAGTTGCTACTAAAAGGAATCTTTGTTTATAAATTCCAATTGGATTTGTGAGTTTAGAATCTCCTTTAATAACATATCTAGGTTAAAGGTTGGCTCAGAGCAATTTTGTATTGTGTTTTCTCAATTCTATTACCTCTTCCTCTTATTGAGAAAATCATTCCTCAAGTAAAAGGGGCTTAAAATATTCATAAGATAGGGGATTTATGACTTTAACGTCAACATTTTCCTTATTGAGAGCCTTTTGAGGAGGAAACAGTTAATTTTTTATAGAATGTAAAAGTCCAAGGAAATATTTTGGTTTTGGGTAAGTACACCTCATTCATTTATTTCATTGTGTGCCATAATTTGAACCGATATTTCTTCATATAGCTCCTCTTCTGGATTTTCCTTGTACTCTATTAAATCTATAAGGGTGTTGTTGATGATATTTATTGATGCTAAATGAAATGAAGGCATTCTATTAGTGTCTTTACGAGATTGTATTCTTCTACACCCTCAAAAAGGCTTTGTCTGATCACTTTCAAATTATTTGAGATCTTCTTGGAAGACAATATTTCATAGGGAATCTACAGATAGTTAAATCATGAGTGTCCCTAGTGAAGGTAACATATCATAGAATGAGACGAACTAGGTGGTTCCATTCTACAACATTTTCAATAATTTGGAGTAGACTGAATAGTTCTCAGGAGGTGCTTTTTGAGGTGAAAAAGACAACATCCCTAGAGTATGGCACTATTCCTACTAATATTTTATAACTCGTTGCTTCTGGTTGACTCTATTTCAGGGGTGTGTTAAAAAATCCCCCTACTTTATGGTCTAAGGTCTCTCCTAAACTTTCATGGATGCTACTGCCACAGAAACCCATTTTAATTTTATAGACTCTCATGTGAACATGGGTTGGGTGTATCATTTGGTGTTCACTTGGATCACACATTTCCAAAGACTATTTTCTATTTTAGACATAATCATTTTCTGACAGTCAAATTCCTCTTACTATGATTCATGCTTTATATTTTCAAATGCTTGAAAAATAATTTTATCAATTGTATTCTCTCTTTTGGCCTAATATGTATGAATGTCTGTTGGGGCCTATTTCTATGGAGGTTACTGTTTGTTATGAATGGACTCCATTTTTTTGAGTAGTCTTAAACATATAACGTTTCATGATACAACCTTCATTGGAATTTTCTAATTGTGGAGAGTTGTGATATATAGTGCTCTATGTGCACCCCATCTTATTTTGTGAACACCGAATGGTGTATCAACGATCAGTCCTTGAAATCTTGTTAATGTGATAAGGCATGCATATTGAAGGGCTTCCTACTATTTCTTGATCTTTGACTTCCTAAAGATAGGAGAGATTCCAATTCAATTTGGTATTGAAACCCTTCTATTACCTTAAAATTACATTGATAATTTCAAATGGTAACACTTTTTCTTTCAAATGATGAATAGTTTTCCATATGTTGAGGTGAATATCATGCCCAAAATCTTACAGAAAAGCTTATAAAATGATATAGTAAGGGGTGGATAATGGATAGAACATGAAATGTATGTTATCATTAACCAGCTATCTCCTCATATTTAGCAAACCATCTTTGTCTTTTATCAAAGGTTCCTATACCTGGCCAGACCAAAGTGGATTCTTTCTTGCTGATTTATCATAGGTTGTGAGATTCGTCGAGACTACCTCTGTTATATTGGATGATAGATGATCCATGGGAGGTTTTTAGAATGATCATCACATTGTGATTCCATCTGTTTGATAAGTAATTTCACCTACAAGTGCCAAGGCATTAGACCTGATTGGCCTTGTGTTCTCAAGTGCCTCATGGTAGGAGGACTTTATCATCACTAAATTTTCAATGGGATAATTCTCTAGACAACATAAAATACTACTATACAGATAACTTTCTCAGTAAACACTATCATAGTGAGGAAAATAATGGTAGATTACACCAAGGGGAAGACCCTATTTCTCTTACATATTTTGGCCATGTGGAGGGTTTAGGTGACTCTCATCAAGAGATATTATCTAGAGATATATAAGATTGTAGACATAAAGAAATCCTTTATAATGAAGTGTCTAATAAAGACCTTCAAAATTACTACTAATATCCATATTATTTGGTTATGGGAGAGTAGGATCCTGAGATTCCATTGATAAATTTTTGGGGGTTTCAAGAAATCAATAATTAAGTGAAGTTGGGTCATAGATATTCTATTAAGTTTCCAATCCTATTTGATGAGGATTATTATTGGATAAATATTTATATGAAACTAGGGCCACTTTCTTGGGAATATGGTTTTCATGATTAGGTGTTTATGCTTTCCTTGGAGTGGCCATTGATATAGGTCAATTTTCTCTAGTTAAAACATGTGTATGTGACCAATATCAATATCTGTATAATATGGGGAGTTTTCCCCCTCACTGTACTGGATGAGAGAATATGTGCGTTTCTACTCCAGGGAGGCATGCTCATGACCCCCCCCCCCATTTTTGGGTAAATATTTATGTGTCCATACCTCTAGCACTAATATTTCTACAATTATGATTTTCTGGAAAATATGTAGGATGTGGACAAGGATTTTTTCCTTCCCCTTATCCATTTTTAGGATTTTAATTGTGACTGCGGTGGTTGGAATATGAATATATTCCCATTCAGTATATGGAGTAGGTGTATGTTTCTGATTTGATCCTCCCTTTCCTATAAAAGGATTCCTATAGAACTCGTGGGTTGGGGGGGGGGGATTTTCGGACTTTTCAACAGAATTATCCATGTTTTACCATATGAATCTTCTGAAAGGCTTGAAGAATGTATGAAAATTTGTGTTCTTTCATGTGGATTTCCATCAAACATGGTTGACGGGCTTCTCTGAATGATGTTATATGAGTATGATAAAACACTGTATCAGTGTGAACAGGTTTGTGTAACCGCTTGCAATTTTTTGTCGGATTTGAATGTAAATCTTCCTTGAATGCTTCTATGAGAGTTTGTAGGAAGGCTATATAATGGTTGGTGGGTGTATGTGTCTGCTCTTAGTTCACCAAATAATTTAGTTGGTGGGATTCTGCAGATGGAAGAGGTGCATGGACCTACTCTCGATTGACCGATCACTGTCCCCAATGGGTCGTCTTGTCGGCCTGGGTTTGGATGATTGGGGCCAGACTACCAAGGATGGTACCTTCACAATTTTATTGGTTCACTACCATTCAATGTTGGTGGTGGTGATTTTTGGAAGGATCCCTTTGTAAGGAACCGTATGTATTCTGGATGAGGCCATATGTGGCCGCTTAATCCACCTCACTGGGTTACTAGGGAGAGGACTAGTTTCTATGTTCTAGGGATATAATCCTAAATTGTTTTAAGAATATGGTTGGTGCTGTCTACGCTAGGCCTAAAAGTCATTATTGACTGAACGACTAGTGTGGGGATGAAAGTTGGAGGGCATGTCAGTAGCTTCTAGGGTTAGAATCAAACCATTATGATGGAACTCCTGAAGATACAAGTACGAGAACAATCATTGAAGACTCTAGCTTACCGAGGGCTTCCTTCACATGGAAAAATATTCATTCTCAGCAATAGCCATGTTTTCATCAGTTAATGTTGGAATAACACAATTGGATTAAAGGGATATATGAGAGAAAGTTCCTAGAGATTTACAAACACAACCAATAAAACATTTTCAAAGAAGAATCTCATTAAACAAGTACATGCATAATTAATTGTCTTGTATGACCCAGTTTTATTAAGTGAATATGGACTAACATAGGGGTTACACTTTTATCTTGGTTAAATATTTTACATTGGGTTCACTATTTTCTCCTTGGAAACGTTGTGCATGTCATTTGATCATAGATCATGATTTTTGAACCATTTTCATTGTGTTTGTCTATGGAACCAAAAAATATCATCAATTTTATATCCTTAGGGACCTTCTTTCCAAAGGCAGGCTCTTTTAGGTGGGTTTTGGCCAATGATTCTTATGAAATCACATTTGTTGAGAGGATGTGAGGTCAGACACATCACACCCTTTCAGGTGGAATTATTTCCTACTTAGGAAATCTCTTATATATTTAAGATATGTTTGTGAATCCTTCATTAATTCCCAAGTATGAAAATGGACAACTCTTGAGTTATAATCAATTATGAAAAAATATGGAGCTTAGCATAATCTGTACACATAAGAGTTTCTTCATCAATGGATACATTTGTATGTATCTAAAGTTCTCCTTAGATGGTATCCTATTATGTACTAATTATTGATTCTTTTGTCCTTATTATTAAAATTCTAGTTTCCAAGATAGGTGGTTGGGCGCTCTAGTGTGTATCATAATCCAAGGAGATAAAAGTTGTTTTGATGTTGGTCTAGAACCCATGAATGAGATTCTTTTTTATAATTGTGAAAGGAATTAGAATCCAAATATTTTATTTCCTCTAAATGGGGAATATCATACATTTTTATGTCATGTGATAAGGACCTAATCGTACAGTTTAATGTCATATAGAAAGAAATTAAATGTGAAAGGTTCCTAGTCATAGTTTTTATGAGGCTTACGCTAAAGCCTCCTAGGGAATCTCAAAGTGATATTAATTTATAGGTTGAGTTGAAATCTATTGGGAATGTGGATGAGAGAGAGTATTATTTATTTCGGGTTTTGTGTTGTGACCTCAAGGAGGCTTTTTACATATCCCATTTAGATGAGAATCAAAACCCATATAGTTCATTTATGAGGAACGTCACATATGGAGGCCATCTAAGGGTTTTTCCCGTAAGGGGGTATTTCCCTTCAAGAGGATTAAGTTAGAGATTACTCCTGATAATGATTCCTATAATATGATGAAATGATTGAGGATTACTGTTGAGAATGATTCCGATTTAAGGGAATATGATGTGTGTGTGAATCATGGTGATTTGGAGGATTGTTTTTGGCTTATACCGGATGAGGATTCCCATGGTTTGGGTTTTGGGATTACTCCTGAGAAGGATTCCCATGGATTCAAATTATAGGATTATTACTAAAAATGATGCCCCATTGATGGTTTGATTAGGGATTTCTCCTATGGAGGGTTTCCATTAATCATAGGCCTTACATATTTTTCATACAAATCAAGTTTATAGAAGGAATAAAAATTATCATAGTTGAATAGGTAGAGGGAATTGTGTGGGTTTTTTGACCACCATTTACCTCTATTACAATGTGAGTCATGCTTGGTGTGAGAAACAAGGGGAAGTGAATGATCGGGAAAACCACACACTTCTACTTTCTATCTAATGATGGATATGGTGACAAATACCAAAGGGAGAGGGATAAGGGGTTGAGTGTTCCCATTGCGTCTAACCCTTCACCGCTGATGGAAGAGGAGGATGATGAATGTGGGAGAGGCCTAGGATATGACACTTTTCTTTCTTCAATTTACCATAAAATTGATCTATGGTATGGAAAAGAAAGAAGGAATGAGTCAAGGAAGATAGGATAGGGCTATAATTCCCTTCCCCTTTCTGACCTAGTGGTCAAGAGGTAAAGAAGATAAATGGTACAAACTCCTTCAAGAAAGGATTGCAGATTAATCCTAGATGGATTCCCTGAAAATTCTCATGTATTTAGGGAGGATTATCACATTCTATATATAATGGAAAATTAATAAAAATCCATACCCTTCCGACTGGGTACTAGATTATTTGGGTCTTAGAGATGAAAATATAAGGGCATTGTCCTTACCCTTGTTAATGGGAACAATAACTCCCTAATACCATTCCTAGGATCAAGGTACTCATGACCATGGGGATATAAAATCACATGCACCCTAAAGAACCATGACCAACCAACCAAACATACATGGGAATCCTTTGATCATAGGAATACAAAAGAAAATGGGGGACACATTGGTGTGCCACTCTCTATGGCTGTACATGTTTAAAGGATTTGGTGAAGGTTTCAATTTAGTATCTCTATGAAAAGTGACCCAAAGGGGTAGAGTCCCTACTTTGTATGGATTTGAAGAACGCATAATGAGTTGATGGTACATGCTAGAGGTTATGGAGATCCAAGAGGGTTCACACATGGGGCGCTCAGTGTAGGTATATCTAGCTGTGTTAGTGGTACCCTAGGCCATGTATCACATAGGAAACTACACTTGGGAGATACCATGATCAAGCCTTCGATGTTTTCCATAGGTCTTCCCAAAAGCATCTTTCACAAGTACCCTATTGAGGAAAGGGACCACATGATAGTGTTTTTTAATTACCAGGTGAGCGAGTGCCTCATTCAGATGTTGTTTATTTTTAAACATTTAAGACATTATTTTTTGTATCCCCATTTAATTTCCTCTTAATCTAGTTTTATAAAGCTATCTACATGGTTTCAGATGTCTTGTGTGAAGGAATATGGTGAGGAGAGATTTGGTAAGCCTTCGGAAAATATCATGCATCCTAAATGAAGACCATGGGGTCCTATTCATATAAAAATATGGGACAGTGGGTATAGGGTATATCTCACTCAGGTGTATCACTTAAGTGTCTAACATAGGTTCTCACTCAGTTCAGTCATGCAGGGTGTCATGTAGGAACCCAGTGCATTGATGGTTCCTTAGGGGGTACTTTGGGAAATTTTCTTTGAAGGACTTATAATCCTTGAAATTCTTTATTTATCTTCTTCTCTTCTTAATATGATAATTTATTTTGTATCCTATTCATCTATGTGATGAAACTGAGTGTCAACACATATGTTTATTATTTTGGAATATAAATAACACACGTGACAAGTTATACATGAGGTAAGGGATTGAATATAAATTTCCCTTCATTAAACCATAATTTCATGTTATAAAATAATTTATCTTATATGGTATAAATACTATACCTTTTATATGTTATGTCATGAATCTTTCATACTTCATGGTATTTTAATTTTCAACCAGGGTTATTTCATCAAAGGGGATTTGAATTGAATGTTACCAAGTAGTAAACTGTTTCCTAAATCAATTTCTATTCATTGGGTTATATCATTTCTTTATTGATTAAATTAATCCATGATTATGTGTGAAATGACCTATGATTGTATTACTTAATATTTAAAATTGTGTTTTTTGGATTTAAATTTATCATACATATGTACATCATTAATTAATTCTCAGTATAACTATATGTTATTTAAAAGGGATTTTGTCTAAATATCTCATCAATTAGCCATATTTTTATGTTATGTCGGTAATTTATTTTATTTGATGTAAATAAATTCCCTATTAAATGTTATAACATCGATCATTCATACTTAATGATATTTTAAGTTTCATTTCAAATTATTTCATCCATGGGAATTTTACTTGAATGTTACCATGTGTTAAGTGTTTCATCACTCAATTTTCATTCATTGGGTTATACCACTTCTTCATTGATTACATTATGTTAATATTATGTGTGAAATGATGTTTTTTTCTTTATGTGGTATTTCCACTTGTGTTTTAGGGATTTACATTTATTACACCTTATCATTTAATTCATTAATCCTCACATCAATGTTATGATCATTGAATGGGTGTTTTCTTCTAAAATTTTCTATTTTGGGTCATATTATAGGTTATACTCTTATATACTATTTTTTTGAGTGTACCTAATTGATATTTGATATGATATATCAAGACTCCATATATATTCATAGTATTTATGTATTTATTTTAAGTCATATATTTCAAGGGGATTTTGATTCAAAAGCTTCCAAATAGATAAGAGTTTATCACACAATGTTATCATTATTTGAGATTGTTTATTTTTGAGTCTCTATTAGGGGAATTATATGATAATTATAACTTAAAATAACTATATTTTATTATTCAATAGTAATTTTTGAAAATTATAAGTTTTCCATTCATTTTTTTCGTTTATGAACTAAAAAAATAAAAATATTGTTTTAGAAAAAAAATACAATATTTCATCTTTTTAATTTTTCCTTTCATATCCATGTTTGCTAAAAATGTTTACAAGAATATTTTTAACATTATACATTGATTTATTAAATTCATTGTTACACACATTTTATTGTTATAAAATTTTCAAACTGAATCTTTTTATCATTTTCAAAATGTTGTATTTTTTTATGTTTTCCTACAAAAAATTGAAGGGAGTCTATGTTCTAATATACTCAGTTTGAATGGAATATTTCAGAATCATGTCCAAAACATTCATTGATTATTCCTTTACAATTTTATAATGTTTTTTCAAAGAAAAATTTTATCCAAAAATTTTGGAAATTTAATGTTTAAAAGTGATTTTCTTTGTGAAAAGGATATTTTCATAAAGAAGGGTTTTAAGGATATTTTCATTGTATCTGCCTTTACCAATGAAAAATAAACTTTATTTTACTCAACTTGAGATATGTTGTAATGATACAATCCCTATTATTTCTCTGAATAGTTTATGATTATTTATATTAGGGAAAGTATTAAAATTATTATTCATGTTTTCCTATAAGAATTTTTATGTTTTTTATGTATTGAATTTTTATTTACCCATTAAATATTATGAATACAAAAGAAAAAGCATGTGCTCAGTGGCGACCACTATATCCTGTCAATACTTCAATTGGTCTCATGAGACAAACTTGTGAGGATTTTTGGCCATGGACTTTCCCATTAATATATGATTCTATAGTATGAGGCATTGATGTTATGTTTATGATGTTCATCATTATACATTACATCATTATCAAATTAGTTTTCAATTTATATGTTATTATTTCAATAGATATGATTATCATGTATAAGTTCTAGGATCATTTTATTAGTTATATTTAATTATTTGATCATCATTAATTACTTCATTATTATTATTTTTGATCAATTTATTTTTTATATTTCTTGGGTTTTTAGTTATTTAATTTTCCCTATTGATTATATCTTATTGTTTCATGATAGATTCAACTATATGATACCTATAAAAATCATTTGGGAACACCAGTTATTTTGATTCTTTTCCCTAGGATATGAAGGTGGGATACTTGATTGAGTTATCAGATTAAGTAAATATACTTTCAACTTGTTTTATTTTTATGTTTTCAAATGTAATGTGAGATTCAAGTATGTATCTAGTTTTTCCAGAATACTAAACTACTTGGTCATTTGGGATGGAATCTCTAGTATCTTATAATATTATAATAATGTAACAACAACCCTGGGCTAGTAGAGTGAGGGTATTTACCTAAATGAATACTCTACTCATCATAAATAAAATGTATACTACCTCAAATAAAACCCATACTTTGAATAAAAACATAAACAAAGAAAAAATAAAAAGGTCTGGTTGGGTTAGAATGTGAAGAAATTTCTAGTGGAGAACCACAAGAACCACGAAATATACACACACAATTATATTGGATGACCATATAGTGTGATAAATTAGATTAGAATTATAGTTCCTCCAATCATTGAACAACAATTTGAGATTAATAATACTAAAATTAAAATAATATCAAACCCAATATATTTTTTGGTATGCCTCAAAATATCCAAACACACACATAAAGATTTTTCTTGAAATATGTGATACTTTTAAATTCAATAATTTCACAAAGGATTCTATAAGGTTTCAATTATTTCATTTTACAATTAAATAATAAAAAATTAAATTCATTAAAATCCTATAACCAAATTGCATCACTAAATGGGATGGGTTGGTGAAGAATGTTTTTTTAATAGACTCTTTCCCCTTATAATTCAATGAACATCAAAGTTGATATTTCAAATTTAAGCTAATTTAATGGTGAATATGTTTACGATGTCTGGGAATAATTTAAATATTTAACATGAAATTCAAAATATATAGAACAGAAAAATTTATTTTAATTCAAACTTCTTATAAAAAATTATCATAGGAAAAAAGGCTATCATTAATGTCGTAACGGGAGGGTTATGCATGAGAAAATCATGTGGGGAGAGATATAACCTTTTGGATGAGATAAATAAAATAGATTAGTGACAAATAGAACTACACTAAATGAGATGGTTACATATGGTTGACAACCAAGGATGTTTGGTAGACTAGGCATGGACTGTGATAAAAAACTGGATGCACTAATGGATCAACAAAAAAACCATGGTACATATATCAATGATGTAAATTATATTGATTATAATAATTTTTTTTTCTAATTTGGATGAAAAAACCCACAAGGTTGAGGTTTCTAGATGATAAAATTGGTATATCTTCAGGAACTATAAGAGTAGTCACCCACAAGTCAAATTCACTCCTTAAGGAAGAAACTCTCTGGCTTCAGGACCATCATTGGTGAACATATATAAAAATTAAAGAAGATTCAAACCCAAAATATGTATCCATAATAAATCTATAGTTTCGTGTGGGTAATATTATGGAAGAACTCCAAGAGAGGCTGAGAGCAGTGTTAGTCGACCACCCTGAAAAAACCCCACGTAGATAAGTTAAAGAAATAACTTTATGAAGAGGAGAAATCAAAGAATAGTGTGTGGAATTAATTATTAATCAACACAATCAACAAGTTTTATAAGTTTAGGAATATAATGATAAAAAAGAACAATTGAAGGGGGACCCAATACCGCCATTCAAGCCATATCTAGCGTTTCTAGAGAGTGTATAACAAAACAATATCGAATAATATATAGATATGTTTATTTAAACATTTTATGAATTTTTAAATAAATATTACTTTTTTAGAATAAATATACAACATTCCAACATATTTAAATTTTATGAAAGAACTTAGGATGAAAAAAATTAATATGGAAGAAATCATAAAAACACCACTAATAAGAGAGAGCTCAACTATAGTGTTAAAGGATGTACCCAAAAAGAAAGGGACCAAGGATGTTTTTCCATTCCTATTAATCTTGGTTCTAATAAATTTGGAAAATATTCATGTGGTTTAGGTGAGGTATTAAATATAATTTCCCAAATAATAATTAAAATATTGGGTCTTGAATACCTAAAGCTGACAAGAGTCCCACTTTAATTAGAATATTCAATAATGAAATATCCATGAGGACATATCGATTAATTAATTATTAATGTATAAAATTTTATCTTTAACATGTAATTTTTAGTGCTATAAATATATCAATAGATGAAAAATCTAATTCTTGGGAGGCCATTTCAAGCAATTGGAAGATCACCAAATGATGTAAAATTTGGTGAGATGTTTCTGACTGTGGGAAGTGAGTAATAATGTATCAATATACAGTTATTTATAACGAACTATGAAGCACAGAAATATGATTTTAAATAAGAAATAATATATGATGTTGAATATTTATATATTATATAATAAAATGAATATAGACTACTTATCCATGATAATGAAAAAGATTCAAAATTTATGAAGAAATATGGAAATCTAAGAGAAAAAATCATCCATGATGGAGGAATATATGAATGTTTTTGAAGTAGAAATGTAGGTTTCGATAGTGCATGACAAAGAATTATTATTTTTAGTATGAAAAAGAATTTATGTATAGGTATGATGGTGGTTATGAAGTTTCTACTCTATGTAAGAATGAAGCTCTTTCCAGAAGAAGGAATGAGGCCAATATATAATGATAAAGCAAAATTAAGGCCTTTTGTAGACACTAACAGCGTACAATCATTTCCATTCTCAATCAAATAACATTAAAAGGTATAGTCAATCCAATAACATTAAAAAAATAACTTATGTGATGCATCATGTGTTTTTTATGTAATGTTTTCTATTAATAGGCAATCTCTGCCCAATCCTTTTTGAATTTTATTGAAATAGGGTGTACACTTTCATATGTGTGTTTTTATATTCATGTAAAAAAAATAGAATAAGTGAAAAAAAGAAATTTTCAAAATGGGTTTCCACAAGATAAATCATATCAATTCAGTAGGGGAGTATGAGTTCTAATATATTATTTTCATCCACCCCAACATTTATATTTTATTAATCATTTTTTGTGAAAATATATGTCCCACAATTTTAATTTTGGTTTATTTTGAAATCTTGGGGACACACAATTCATTGGAAAATCGTCATAGAAAGTGTTTCAAATTTATTGTTTAATGAATTTTTATGATAAATTTGGGTAATTAATATGTAAATATAAACATGGGTATATGGATTTGTTGAATCGCGATTTGCGAGATTGGTTAATTTTTTAAATTAAAATTTTCTAATATTTCCTTTCCTTAAAAATGTGATATTTATGTTAAATTATTTTAATATTTCTTTTAATTTCCCTCATTTATTTTCTTAATTAATAATTTTATTCCCATGTCATTTTTAAATGTAATATTTCTATTCTCTTTATGAGTATTTTTCTTCTAAAATAAAGGTATGTATTATTTATGAAGATTATTAATATTCTTTCAAAGATATGATTACACAAAGAAACATTTTTTATGATTGGAAAATATTTTATTATTCACCCCTATCTAGAGTACCACATGTACATTAAATCTTATTTTATGCCCATAGAATCTACTGATGACCATGTTAGGAAAGAGACGTATTAAAAGCCTATTTTAGCCTTTCCTAACCTACTATTTTTATTTTGAATTATTACATAAAAATTGTGTATGGTTGTGGAAACATGGTGGAAGGAATAATTTTTTAAAAACAATATATGTGTGGGTGTATTTTCATGGGATATTTGGAGTGTTCATGAATATCATTCATTTTATTTTATTTCACACCAACTTGAATAAAAACATTTGAAATATATTATAAAAATTTCAAAAAAAATAAATTGTGTTTGGGATGGTCAAAAATCACCAATGACAAAAAAATTATTATTTTTAATTTGTGGTTGGGTTATAGAAACATGTTTTTTTGAAAATCAGCATTAAAAGGAAAACTCTCTCATAAAACATTGTTGATTTTTTACATGATTATCTTTAATGATCTAGCCAAAAATGAACCTCTTATGGAAAATGTCATTACTAATCACATTTATGAAGGGGAAAATAGAATGGTCAAAGCCTCCCCAGTAGATAATGATATTAATGTTGTTGTATTTGGACTCAAAAAACGATTTCACCCTAGTCTGGATGGCTTTTCAAATTACTTCTTTCAGTACTACTGGGATGTAATCCAACAGGATGTCTACAATCTGGTAAATTATTTCTTCAAAAATGGATCTCTTACTCAGGGAGATGATGATAAATTTATCATTTTAATTCCTAATGTGGATAATGCCTTTGACATCAGTCAATTAATAACTATTTATCTATTCAAACCCATATATAAAGTTATCACCAAAATTCTATCTAACAAGGTTACTAAAATATTGGATAAAATTGTTTCTTGAAATTAGTTTGGAATCATAGAGGGAAGAAATATATATAAATGCTTACTCACTACTTCAGAATGTATCAACCTTATCAAGAAGACAAATATAGGTGGAAATGTTTTCCTCAAGCAATACATTAAAAAAACCTTTGGCAGAATTGATTGGAACATTATTGGTGATGTGTTCTTCATGTTTAGATTTGATAATAAATTCATTTTTTGGATCAAATCGTTTCTCATCTTGGATCAAATACCTATCCTCATTATGTATCTCCATAAGGTTAATTCATGTCCTCAAGGGTGATGAGGTACGTAAACCCTCTTTATGTTCTAGTATTTTCCATTTCTGAAGACTATATGAGTAGACTCTATATTAAAATGGATTTGAAGGTTATCTGAAGACTATCAAGGCTTCTTGAGGTACCTCTACCCCCTCCCATATATTTTTCACTCATGAAACTATTTTCTCACCCAAGGATACCAAATAAATATAAAAAATATCAAGAGTTCTTTTGCACACTATGAGAGTTTTTTGGGTTAGGAAGTTAGTTGGGGGAAATATTTGATCTACATTGGAAAAAATTTCAATCCATCCCAAAGAGGGAGCATTATCAATACCTTGGGATTCATAGAGGCTACTCTTCCCATCAACTAATTAGGTGTTCCACTCACTTGGGTAAAACAAAAAGATTCACATTTCACAACTATTTTGAGTAAGATTAGAATAACATTGTCCTCATGGATGGGAAAATCCCTCTCAATGGTAGAGAGAATATGCCTTGTTAAACATATTGTGACTTCAAATCTATTTTACTCCGTCATGGTCTATTTATTCTTGGATTATCTGATCAAAAACAACATAACAACTATAAGAAACATAATTTGGAGTGGTAGCATTTCAAAGAGGAAAATTGTCATGATCAGTTGGAATTAATGCTGCAAACCCTACTCTCTCGAGGGGCTAGACATCAAAAAACGGGATCTGTTTAATCAATCCCTCCAAGATAAATTTACATGTAAACTAGGAAAAACTAATTACAAGTCCCTATATTTCCTTAGAATTAGATTTATGGAGAATTTAAAATCTAGAAAATTTCACTAAATGAAGTCTTCATTCTGGACTAATATTAAAACAATATTTTCCAAGGTGAATAGGAATGCCCATTGGATGGTCAGTGATAATTCTTCTCTTAGTTTCTAGGAAGAAAACATGATTGGGACTTCCCCTTTTCACCTAAAAAACTACACAAGCCTACAAATAAATCCCCTTATCTCAATTAGAGACCTGTTAAAAAATATGGAAACTCTACTAGAAGAACTCAAAGCTAGCATCTCTAATATGATATTTATGTTATAGGCTGGATTCTTGGTTTAGGAACTGGTCCAAAATGGTTTTCTAGTCTGAAAAAACAATATATTTCCTTGAGATGAAAGGACTACTTAGTTGAATTGGAAATTGCAAAAATGTATGTATGAAAACGTTAACCATTTCACTACTTTGGTGTGTTACTCATCACATACCTCGAGTGGTTATTTTTATTCAAAGCTATGGTATTTTTATTTTTTCAGGATATGCCTTATGTATCCAACACAAGGAAAAAGTGGGTCATCCCTTCCTTTCCTATAAAATATCTATATCACCCAAGAATGTTTTTTTATCTCGTTGACATGCCTCCCTTGAACGTGGACAGAATTTATATTTTTTTGCTCGAGGATCTAAATGTACATATGTCGAGGTAGCTTATGAATTTATACAATGCTTCATGTGTGGAGTGTAATGAACAAAACTTTTATTAATGCAAATTCATCTTTATCTAATTAAATGTATTATTATGTAAAATGGTTATATAACATAATAACTTCTTTGGTTTTATATTTTTGGATTTTAAAATACCATTAATAATTGTTACTGTTTCTAATATAGCTGTTGAGCAGTGACCACATCATTAGTATAATATATGGCTTTAACAAATCGAAATTTTCCATACAATGGATGTGATGGCCTCATCCATTAGAATTGATCCATATGAAGCCCAATTTTTGGAGCATAGAAAGGATGTTTCGTCGTTGGGATTCACTTTTGACCAAGACCAATATGAGACTCAATATGTTAAGCTCGAAAAAAATGGCCTAGGGGAGAAGTGGATGTTAGTAGAGATTATCACCCGAGCGATGTTAATCAAGCCACCCCAAGAGTCTTTCACCATCACACACCTTATTGCTTAGGTCATATGCAGGTGTAATAAGGGGTTATGTAACAAGACCCTAGCACTAGGATAATGTAAATTATTATTTATAGATAATATATATTCATTTAATCATTGTTACTTTGTAAATAGTTTTTAAAGCACAAAAAAAAATTAGTTAATATTCAATTAAGAAATTTATTTTTATGAATTAATGGATTTTTGAATTAAATAATAATTTAATACAATATTATTACTCAATTATGTTTTATTAAATATAAATGATCATATAATTTTTATGAATATAATTGTAATTTTTATTAAAGTTTGAAAGCCGTTTTTGTCAAAACCCATGAATTTTTGATAAATGTCAATTTTTAGTATAAAATTAAAAGTTCACATATTTATAAAATAGTTAATATAAAATGAATATTTTTTTTGAATCAGTATGTTGAAATTATCCAAAAGTGAATTTCTCATAATTTTCTAAGACAACCAAATTTTTGGGTAAAAATTAAATACCATTTAAATATATAATGTCTTTTAAGACATCATACTGACCCAATAGTGTTGTAATAAAATACTATAAATGAGATGTTCGGCCAATATTTGATTTATCTTTAAAATAATGTGATTTTCTATTTTTTCTGTTTAATTTTATGGTTCCATAGTGGACCATCCAAGACTTATAAAATATTTTATCTTTTTAAAATGATTTCCTTGAGAGTGGGACTCACATCTACATAAGAAAGACTAATATATCTAGAAGATAGGAAATTGTCCTTATAAAATAATTTTTTCCATTCCAATTTTTCAAAAACCTTTGGAAACAACCATAGTTTGGTTTGTGGTTTTGATTAATTTAATGTGTGGTGTCCAAAACCTAAATAATAAACAATTACCCCTCTTTTACTATATAAACCCACCCAATCTCCCACTTCCTATCAACTCAAAGACATTGTATCCCGACCAAAATATTCCCTCCTATATATATAATCCTCTTAAGGTGACCTAGGCTCCCAAAAATTCTCTCTCAACCCCCTCCCATGCCTTTTGAATCACACTTCCAAATAATGGATTTCTTCCTCTCTCATTTTTCCATGATTCTTTATGTTTCTATACCCATGTATTTTCAATTAAAATTGTTGAGGTATGACTTATAACCTCTACCATAATGTCCTAATTATGTTTGAATGATTATAGACCCCTTTCTCTCTCATTAATTCCTCCCTTGTACACCCGTTATAGTGTCAAAATTTCGTAAGGAATTTCTCTATTATCGTTTTCATTCAAGAAATTATATTGTATTATGAATATAAATTCCATTACATAGGTTGGGAAATGTATCTATATGACCCCTTATTTTCAATTTCATTTACATATGATGAGACACCCCTTTCTCTCTCATCAATCTTTTTTATGAATTCTTATGTCACGTCGTTATGCTGCCAAAATTGCACCGCAATTTTCCATATCAAAGTCACTGTGTAGTGAATACAATGACCATTTCTCTATCAAGGGTATTCAAATTTATACACATATACATATTGATTATAGGGTTTCATGTCTGAATTCAAAATTCCATTATCATGGAATAAATTATGATGTTTGATGAATCTGTGTCATATGATACATGTGGCACACTTAAGTATGAAATGAAATGATTAAGAAGGGTGCGCCCTGATAGTGCTCCAATGCATTGGGTAAAGATTAGTTTCATGATACGTCTAGTGAAATTATGGTTTACTCATGATAATTCATGTTTAAAGAGGGTTTAATCCTTCTCAATGTTCAATTGGCCTTGGATCATAATAATATCATTTTAAATATTGTCGCCACATTTCCATGTTATGATAATATTACTATATCATTCATTTATGTCCATGTTTCTCTTATGATCAATTGATATTCTTATTGTATAAGATATATTGTATTATTTATGTTATGCCTTTTTAATCACTTATTGTGATTTATAGATCATCGTTTTTATGCATGTCTTTAGGTTATCCCATGAGATGATAAGTATGAGGTAATGTAGTGGTCATGTAAAATATGTTTTCAATGAAGAGGTTGTGTTTTATGTACTAACTTGTTATATAATGCTCCTAATTTACCAAGACACTATACCACTCGATCCTCAGAGCTTTCTTAAGTGAAAGTTTATGTAATAAGTCATGTATATGTGTGTAATAAAGAGAAAGGTTGTTATAGTTTGTATCAGAGGATAAGTTTTGTTATTTTTGGGATTAAGTTTAGAAAATCCTAGTGAGAGGATATTGGATTAGACTATTTATAATAAAAGCATCCCTAAATTTTGGTGATTATTGAGTATGTGGGTTTTCAAGAAAATACATTTCTATCTGAATATGATCATGTAGAGGTGCCTCTAGAACAGATGTATCTGGGGTAAAACCTGAAAACACCCCTTTGACGTAGACTCGAACTTGAACTGGTGCACAACAACGGGCCTTGTTGTACTCTTGGTTAAGAAAATCACAGGGGATATGCTTTTGTAAATTTATAAGCATTGTATAAACCATAATTAAGGGAATAAAAAAATTCCGTAAGAATATAAGTTTGGAAGTATGTCAAGGATAACAAATATTAAAGCCTATAATTGTATAAGATAAGGAAGTAAAAGTAGTTTATAGGACATTTGTTTGTTGTATTTGGATTACACTTTATGTGTCACCCATAACATTCCTTTTAATCTAGCCAAAGTATGGTAATATGAGGAATATGGCTTATAATAGATTCGAAGGGAAACATGATGAATGTACGAGTGAGATTCCCATTCAAATGTGAGATCAAATAGGATATATTGTGATTATGAAAAACCAGCTACCATAATCATGATTAGAAATTGCTACCTTTTGGAATTCCCAGGTAAATCAAGGAATAGGAATATGACAGATTATGAAATCCCATCTGATAAATGCGATAAGGTAAAGAATACCCAATTTCACTCGTGCAACAAATGTGGAAAGAGGCACCAAGGGAAATGGCACAACGGGATTGGGAGATGATTTATGTGTGGAAAGGAAGGGAACAATGTATTCAATTTCCATGAAATAATGTATAATGTAATGGATGTAAATAAAACTGCATCTAAGGCATCTTACACGGTTCTATGTCATAAATGTGGAGAATTTGGGCATTATCCAAGACGATGCTCTATTACAAGTTCTGAGATGCATGATGAGCATCAATAATCTCATTAATCAAGGGAGCAGTGGATGTCCTATGGTAAGATTGATAATGACGAATGAATTACAAGTAACAACTACTTAAATGTTTTCTATGTCATAATGTATTTCTATTCTCGTCATATTAGTATATCTTTTTTGTTTTCTAAGAACAATGAGTCCCTAACAGAAATGATATCAAATCATTTCGGAAAAAACATCTATAAATGTTGTATCACATATTGATGTTTGTGGGAATGTTCTTATTGAAAATTCTATAATGCTCCATGTGATGTAATTTGAGGAAAAAAGGAAAAATTCATTGCCTATACATCAAGGCAATTGAATGTTAATGGGAAAAACTATCCAACACATGAACTGGAGTTGTTGTAGTGGTATTTTCATTAAATATTTGGCGAAATTACCTCTTTGGGGATAATTGTGAAGTATATATGGATCAAAAAACCATCAAGTACACATTCACATGGAAAGAGATGAATATTCCCCAACAAAGATGGTTAGAGCTGATCAAGGACTGTGGCTGATCATTCCATTACCACCCTGGGAAAGCGAACAAGGTGGCAGATGCTCTAAGCACAAATGATTCAACAATTATATCATTGATAATAATTGGAAAGGATCCAATCATAATATATTTGATGAATATGGAAATGTGAATCATAAAGAATGGAACATCATCAATCCTTTCACAAATTATTGCTCAACCGTCTATTTTGGAATAGTTAAAGGATGCTCAAAAGGATTGTGTGGGAATTCAGAATAAAGTGGAAACTATAGGAAAAGGGAAACCCTCAGTGTTCAATGTTAATGAATAAGGAATTGTGATATTTGGGTCAAGACTATGTGTTCCATAAAATCCAGAGTTAAAGAAGAATCTTTTGGATGATGCAAACAACTCAAATTTCTCCATTCACCCAGGAAACACAATGATGTATCGAGACCTCCTAAGTAATTATTGGTGGGATAACATGATCAAGGATATCGTTGATTATACATCAAAGTTCCTGGTATGTCAGAAAGTGAAGGCTAAGAGGATGAATTTGAAGGGTATGATGCCACCATTACCTTTACCAACATAGAAATTGGAGAACATCACCATAGACATTGTTACTGGGCTTTTGAAGACATCCAATGGAAACAATGCTATCTGGGTTGTTGTCAATCATCTTATAAAGACTACACACTTCATTGAAATTCGAGAGGATTTCTCATTGGATCAATAGACAAGGATATAAATCAAATAAGTGGTAAGGTTGTATGGAGTACCACTATCTATTATATCTGATCGAGATCCAAGATTCACCTCTATGTTCTGGAAGAGTATTCAACAAACTATGAATATTAAGTGGAACTTCAGTACAACATATCATCCTCAAACGGATGGCCAATCTGAGCGGACTCTCTAAACACTAGAGGACATGTTAAGAGAATGAAAAATGTACTTCAAAGGAGGATGGGATCAACATCTTCCTCTAGTTGTGTTCTCTTACAATAACAGTTTCCACCCATGCATCCAGATAGCACCGTATGAATTCCATTATGGGAAGAGGTATAGAATACCAGCATGTTGGGAAGAAGTTGGGCAACAAAAAAGCATAGGTCCAGAAAATGGTCAAAGAAATGGCGGAGAAGGTTTAGACCATCCAACAACACATTAAAGATACTCAGAGTTGTCAAAAGATATATGATGAAAACCATAAATGAGACCTTGAGTTTGATGTTAGGGACATGGTATTCTTCCATACATATTTGTGGAAGAGAGTTATATGATTTTGGAAGAAGGTAAAGCTAAGTCCAATGTACATCGTCCCTTTTGATATCCTTGATCGCATTGGAACAGTGGCATGTTCAGTAGAACTCCCACAGGATCTCTCTCAAGTACATGATGTATTCTATGTATCACTCTTGAGTAAAAATATACCTGACCTATCTCATGTAATCAATCTATAGGTGGTACCACTAGAGAATGACCTCTCCTATTAAGAGAATCCAGTTAAGAGCATATATCATAGAAGAAAATTTCTATGAATAAGATAATGCCCTTCATCAAGGTGTTGTGGAAAAACCAAAAGTTTGAAGAGGCAATATGGGAATTAGAGGATGTGATGAAGCAGAGATACCTACATCTGTTTTAGTGTCTGGAAAGAAAATTTCAAGGGTGAAATTTTTTAAGGGGGGAAGATTGTAATGACCCAAAATTTTGTTAAAGAAAATTCCACCTAATCAAATGAAATTTCTTATTATGTAAAATGGTTATATAACACGTGAACTTATTTGGTTTTATGATTTTTGATTTTAATATACCATTAATAATTGTTACCGTTGCTAATATATCCATTGAACAGTGACCACATGATTAGTAAAAATATAGGGCTTTAAGAAATACAATTTACTTAGACAAATGAAGTGATGGCCTCATCCAGTAGAATTACTCTGTATGAATCCCATTTTTTAGAGCTCGTAAAGGAGGTGGTTTCATTGAGTTTCCCTCGTAGCCAAGCCCAAACCAAGCTTTAACATGTTAAGATCATGAAGAACCGCCTATGAGAGAAGTGATAGTTTGTAGAGATTACCACTGGAGCGATGTTATCTGAGCAACCCAAGAGACTATCACTATCATACACCTCAGCCTTAGGTGATATGCGTGTGTTATAATGGGTTATGTAACAAGAAACTAGCACTATGATTATGTATATTATTTTTTATAAATAATATACATTAAATTTATCATTGTAACAGTGTAAATTGTTTTTAAAGCACAAATAGTAATTTTTTTTTGTTAATATTCAATTAAGAAATCTATTTTGATGAATTAATGGATTTATGAATTAAATAATATTTTAACAAAATATTATTTCTAAATTAATTTTTATTAAATTTAAATGATCATATAATTTTTTTGAATATAATTGTAATTTTTATTATGGTTTGAAAGATGTTTTTGTCAAAACCCATGAAGTTTCAATAAATGTCTTTTTTTATATTAAAATTAAAAATTAACATATTTATAAAATTATTTAGATTAAATGAATATTATTTTTGGAATCAGAATGTCGAAATTATCCAATGGTGTAATTTTTATTATTTTCAGAGATAGCCAAATATTTGAATAAAAATTAAATACCGTTTAAATATATAATGTGTTTGAAGTCATCATAATGACCCAATAGTTATGTAATATAATAAATTAAATGATATTTTCTTCCAATATATGTTTTATCTTAAAAATAAATTGATTTTATATTTGTTTTATATATTTTATGGTTCCTTAGTGAACCCTCCAAGACCTATAAAACATTTTATCTTTTTAAAATGATTTCCTTGAGAGTGTGACTCACCTCCACATAAGCAAGCCTAATATTTTAAGATGTTCATCCATTGACCTTGTAAAATAATGTTTTTTCACTCCCCTTTTTCAACAAACTTAGGCAAAATCCATGGGTTGTGTTGTTGATTTGATTTATTTAATGTGTGGTGTCCAAAACCTAAATAATAAGGAATTATCTCTTTTCTTATATAAACCCACCCAAGCTCCAACTTCCTCTCAAATGAAAGCCTTTTTAGCTCTACCAACCTCTTCACTCCTCTCTATATAATTATCCCAAGGTGCCCCAATCTCCCAATAATCCTCTCTCAATCATCTCCCAAGATTTTTGGATCAAACATCCAAGTATGGGATTTCTTCCACTCAATTTTTGCCAATGTTTCTTTATGTTGATATACCCATGTATTTTCAGTTACATTTTTGAGGTATGATTCTGAACCTCCACCATATTTCCCTCCTTATTTGTAATGATGTGATACTATTTTCTCTCTCATTAATTCCTCCCATGTATACTCCTTACAATTTCATAATTTTATAATGAATTTCTCTCTTCTCATTTTCATCCAATCAATTATTTTTTATTATGAATCTAAATTCCATTACATATGTATGTAAATGTATATATATGACCCCCTTACTATAAATTTAATGTAAATATGATGATACACCCCTTTCCATCTCAACAACCATTTTTATGAATTCGTCTGTCTCTTCATTATGCTGCCGAAATTACACCATGGTTTTCCAAGCCAATGTCATTGTGTAGTTAAAACCATACCCATTTCTCTAACAAGGGTATTCACCTTTATATTAATTTTATGTATTGATTAAAGAGTTTAATTTATGAATTACACATTCCTTTATCATTGAATAAATGATGGTATTTAACTAATCCATGTTATATGATACATGTTGTGCACTTATGCATGAAATGAAATGATTAAGAAGGGTGTGCCCTGATAGTGCTCCAATGAATTAGGTAAATATTAGTATCAGGATATGTCAAGTTAAATTAGTGTTTAATCATTCCAATTCAAGTGTAATTAGGGTTTACTTGTGATCCATGTTTAGTAGGCCTTGGATCATTCAAATATCATGTTAAATATTGTCACCACATGTCTATGTTATGATATTCATGCTATATCATGCCATTATGTTCATGTTTCTCTTTTAATACATTGATATTCCTATTGGATAAAATTTATTGAATTATAATTGTTAAGACTTTTTACTTCCTTAATGGTATTTATATCTCACCTCTAATTATGCATGTCCTCAGGTTATCCCATGCAATGCTATGTACGACGGAATGTAGTGGTCGTGTAAAGGATATTTACAATAGAGATGTTGTGTTTTATGTTCTATGTTGTTATGTAACATTCCTAATTTTCCATGATACTAGAACTATGGATCCTTAGAGTTGTATTATGTGAAATTTTATGTAATAAATCAAGTTTATGTCTGTAATAAAGAGCAGGTTTGTAATACAGAGGTTCTTTGTACAATATGGAGTGGACGAAACAAAGCAGTACTTAACAATGCACCTTTCCTTGTGAAATCTAATATCACACACACCACTGGAATTATAAAGTTTTCAAAACAACATCAAAGATGGTTTTGAAATAGAAAACATTGGGACTTCTCAGTTCTACTCTACATAAAATCTTTAGGCTATTTTCCTCCCATTCATGGTATTCTCAGGGTCTTCTGGTAGCCACCTTTTGCTAGATGGTTTAAATGCAACACTTACTGGGCCTATAAAGGGAACCACAATATAGAAGGGTTTGGGGTTTCTACTAGGGACCATATAGGAAGTATCATTGAGAATTATTACAGACCATGTGGACAATCTACATCCTTGTAATCTAAAATTCATGCACTTAGTATGGATATACACATTGTGTGAAAATGCAACTGGACTGCAGTTTGGTATGAATGTGACATGAATACTATTGTCCAAGTGGTGAGGTAGGGTAACATCCATCTGTTATGTAAGTTCAATGCATAGTGGTCTAACAGTAAGAACAAACTATCCATTATTAACTACATCACCGCTCTTGTCTTTCGGGAGGCCAATGCATTGGCAGGTGCTATTACGAATAAAAGGTTTGTAGAGGATGCATGTATTCAAATTGATACTTTATCCATTGACCTTATTCCTTTTAAACATAAAGTCTTCTATAAAATACCTACTTTACACCTGCTTTAACTTTTTGTTTTTTCAATAATAAGAGCTGTGACACTCATATTTCTAATAAAAATCATGAAAGGTTCATTCCATATTAACATCCCATTTTATCATTAATTATTTTCATGTCATTACCATCCTATAATTAGACATCAGAGTCCTTTCAACCTAATAGTGAACCCCTCATGATTATATGTGTGTTTTGACCATATGAGACAGATAACATTTATTCACTTCAATCCTATGGTATGGATAATAATTAATGGTATGTGTAGTATTAATACCTTTGATTCTAATGCATAAATATTCTATCTTTTTTATGAATATTAAATACATTTCATAAATACATTCTCGAGGATGATAATGGTTTAGTGTATTTGGGGACTAGATACACAATATTCATATTTTATGAATTAACTTCAAAATCTCCCAAAAATTTCTTCCCATTTGGGGATCTTCATGGACATACCCAACTTAAAACCTCTCTTCATAAATTGGGGAAAGGAAGAATAAGAAATTATGAAATTAAATTTACATTAAGGGTAAGCAATGAAGATATCAATCATTGATGGCATGAATGATTAAGATAAGAATAAGGTTATGAGATCATAAATATAATTTTAAATGCTCATTCCTGATATATCAAATATCATAAACATGAATCATTTAATAATAAATTATCATTTTAGAATACATGAATGATAAGATTGAGAAATCATCATAAATTAGATGGGAATCAAATGTTATTATCATAGAAGTGTGGAGCTATCATAAGTATATAAATCATTTCCAATGTCAAGGTTAAATAAAAAAGCCACAAAATCCTAAATTATTCAAAATTAGAACCTATTTCCCCAAAAAAAATCAAGAACATATACATGTTTTCTATAAAATATCAAGCACATCAACTTGTTTCCCATAATGGATCAAACTCATCGACTTGTTTCCCATAACAGTTCAAGAACATCAACTTGTCTCCCATATATATATCACGAGATATAAAATTTTACCCAATTAATTTTATGGAGATATAGATCACACAATTATAATAATATAAATAATGCATATATGTGCCAAACGTTCATGAAACATTCATCAAACAATCATATCATAGCATGTTCAAAGAAAATAGTTCTCATTAACATTTCATCAATCCATCATAGCTGTACCCATAGAAAATAAATTGATTATATAAACATATAATCATCATAGTCATAAACCATATAAATAAATAGTAATAATTCTATGATTGGATTATATCTGTCATAAAAATAAGAAATACCAAACGTTGTTTATGTTGTTTAAAAGACCAATAAAAAAATATTCATGAAAATAACCTTTATATTTTGAAATAGAATTTTAAAATAAATAAATTTAAAAAATATATAGAAATTTTTTTCGTTGAAATGAACAATGGAATTTGGTAATTAAAGTATTAATGAAAGGAAAGTTCGGGAAATTAGAGAATTTTGGTTACGTTTTATTAGTTAAATGAAAATATTCTTTTCCAGTTTTTTATAAAATTCAAAAAGTACCTCATTCAGAATATATAGTGAAGATTCGTTTTAAACCATTTAGTAAAAAATTAAAAAAAAATTAAAAATGACTTTAAAAAACAAAGGATATTAGTAATAACATTTTTATAAAACAGGAACTTGGAAGTGAATTATTTCAAACTGAATTGAAAAACATATTCATTTTTTTCGTAAAAAATATTTTGACCTCATAAGTACATTATGTAAGAAAAGTTAAATAAAAATTTGTCATCTATTGAAATAACCATAGTATAAAATAATTAATGAGTCACATTTGATTTATATCATAATATTTCATCATGGAAAACATAAACAGAAGGAATCATGATAAACAATGATATTATAGCGTTAAACGCTTACCACGTTAGTATATTTTGAATCCTAAGCCCCATTAAAGATTGAACCTTATATGGATATGTATATCCAATAAATTTTATGGGATGTATAAAAAATTTCATTAATGGGAAGAATATATACCATATAAATGAATAAAGTGTAGAATATAGAATATTCACCGCCATAATAAAAGTGAGTTTAAAATCCTTACCTCAAGAATGTCTTGCTTCAAAATTTCATTGACCTCCTCTTATTTGAAACAATTCCATTATATATCCTTATAATGATTATAGGGTTTGTGTGAATAAAAAAATATCTTCAATGTGTCGAATTAAAATGATAATGGATTTTTCTAGGGGAATATCAAGCTAGAAGGGTCAAACTAGTGTAAAGAAGAGAAAGAATGGGTTACCTTTTATAAGGGAGATAGATGACATGCATGGACTTTCATAAAATATTAAAAATTAAAATTCAATAAAAATGATTACAGATTGATATATATTCAAATATTTGATAGTATTTGGTTGTAATATCATAAAACATTAAATTTTTATAGGTCTATGTGGGGTTTTAAACCTAATCTTTTTGTTTACATCCATACTTAAAAAATTTTAACCATAATCATTGTAACTTTTTAAATCTTAAAGGATTATAATTTTACATATAATTTTTATAAGTAAATGGAAAAATTATGATATTTTCAAAAATATATTATCCTAATTATCCTATTGAATGTTTTTTATAATTTTTTATATAATTTCTTAAAATATGTTTTTGATAAAAAATAATTAATTTCAATTTTGACACTATTCATTTAATTTTACATAAAGTATATAAATACAAAGTTGGAATTTGAATCAAGTAATTTTAAACAAACCTAATATGTTATATTTATATCTGAAATTCAATGGTAGAATATAAATACCTCAAATTATATTACTTTTAATACTTTTAAACACATTTATTTTAAGTGTTTGTTAATTGAATAAATAATATATTGTCATTCGATAAGAACATATAGTAATTATTTAATCCCCAATAAATATAAATAAATTTCCATAATAAATATAATTTCATTTATCACAAAAATATACATTTATATTCATTCACCAATTCATTTTATCACTATGTGAAGACATAATATATTTTTAAAACAAATAGGGTGACATGCTGTAACATTTCTAGATTTAAATATTATATTGGTCATTTTCATGGCCATGTTCCCCTTAAAAAATTAAATTAAAAATTATTTTCACAAATAAATTTTACATTTTTTTAGATGAATATTAAATAAATTTTATAAATACAATCTAGTGATTTTAATTGTTAGGTTTTCTCAGATAATAGATACAAAATCTTTTTATTTCATTAAATATCTTCAACATCACCCAAAAATATCTTCCTATTTGACGCTCTTAGTTGACATGCCCAACTTAAAACCTTTATTAATTAACTTGATAATGGGAACATAAGTAAGGTTGAGGTCAGATTCCCATTAAGGGTAAAATGTAAGATATTTATTGATGGTCATATAAACACATAAGATAAGCCTTGGGGTATTATATCATGAACATAACTTACAATGTTCATACAAAATCTATGTAAGATAAAAAACATGTGTCATGGAATATTTCATTATTACTAAAAAATATTTCAATCATAATATAAATAAACATGGGTCATTGGGCCTAACTCGGTATTTTAACAGAATTTCCATACTCTCAAACCTGAAGGGGTTAACCTTATCAGGGAGATGCCCACGACCTTTTCCATTTCAGACCTACTTTGGCCCCTTTATTGTGGGGTTGTGGGGTTGTGGGGTAGAGTGTTTGGTTTTTGAATTCCATTTCATTAATGAAAATTGAAATGATGATAATGTAATAAATCAATCATGAACAAAATATTTATGTAATTAATGTGTGGAACCATCATAATAATATAAACCATTTCATTTGTTAAGGTTAACTACCGAGGCCTTGAAATCATAATGGGACAGGAATAAACACCTATTTAACATAAAAGATCAAGAATATTAACATTTTTTCCATAATATATCATGTAGATATACTTGTTTCCCATAAAAGATAAAACAAATTTACTTTATTCCCATAAATTATTAATCACATTGTCATGCTTCCTTTAAATGATCAACCACAAGGACATGTTTTCAAAAATTATATCATGAGATATAAAACAATATCCAATGAATTATAGGGATATATTATTCCCACAAATTACATGATGAAAATCATACATATATGTTCTACAAAATCATAAAATATTCATCATATCATCATATCATAACCTGTGCAATGTAAACAAGTTTCATAAATATTTCACTAATATATCATATCATTATCCAAGGAAAAAATGGGTTTATAAATATATAATCATCATACTAATAAACCTTATAAAAAATAATAGTTATAGGAACATTTGATTATATCCCTAGTAAAAAAATAAACAACACCAATGGTTTCATTAAGGAAAAAATCATTTATATTTTTTTAAGAGAACAACCTTTCCATTTTCAAATAACTTCTACAAATTTAAAAAATTCCATAATATTATAGGAATTTTTTTAAAATAAAAATGTATACTAGTAAATTAAGATTCAAATATTTGTGTTTCCATGAAAGATGTAATTTTTTTTCTGGTCGTACAAATTGAATGAAAACATTTATTTCATATTTATTTTTCACATTTTTGTAAAAATAAAAACTAACTCATTCAGAAATAGTAAATAAGATTCTTTTTAAACCATTTTGTAAATAGTAAAACATGTTTAAATATGACATTAAACAATCATAAGATAATAGAAAAAACAATCATGAAAACCTTTTTATTAGACATGTACATGGAATAGAATCAATCTCTACCAAATTATAAAACATATTTGTTTTCCTTAAAGACATTCTATCAGTCACTTGAGTATATAAAGTAAGTAAAATAGAAGTAAAACATGTTATATCTATAAATATACAGTATAAAATGAAATTAATTACATTCTAAAGTGGTACATATTAAGTAATCAATATTGAAAATTCAAATATAAATAATCTTGATAAATAATGATGTAGTTAAATTAAAAATCCTACCACTTTGGGAACTTTCGAATTGTGATCCCCATGAATTGAAAAACTTTATATGGATATGTATATCCCATTATTTTCAAGAAATGAATCATAAAATATATTTATAGAATGTATATTCACAACATAAAATAATAAATTGGTTAATATTGAATATTTCCCTAATAAATGAAGGTTAGAAGAAAATCCCTTACCTATAGATCAACTTGCCTGAAACATTCGTTAACCTCCTCTAACTTGAGAGGACTATTTCAGATATCCTATTAAGGATTATATGGTTCATATTTTGGTAATAATGTCACCAATTGAATTATTCTAACAAAGTTGATATGGGAGATTTTTTTGGATGGTTGAGCTAGAATGCACAAAGTTATGGGAAAAAGAGAAAGAATGGGTTCCCTTTTATAAGGGAGTGAGATGAAACACAAGGAATTTTATAAAATATTAAAAATCTATTCTCAATAAAAATGATTTAAATGTAAATATATTTAATTATATGATAGTATGTGGTTATAAACTCACTAAAAAATAACATTTGGATAGGTTTATCATATCTTTTAGTTTAACGCCATAGTTATACAATATTGACCATAACCACTACAAAACTTCTTCACTCTTAATTGGTTATAATTATTATTATATTTAATAATTGACTCATAAGTGGAAAAAAGATCATATTTCCACAATATTTTATCCTAATTTTCCTCTTTCAATATTTTATATTAAATTTTAAATAATTTAAAGAAATATTGTTTTGTTAAAAAATTGTTAATGAAAAATTTGAAATATTTAATTTAATTTGTTTAAAAATAAATAAATAAAAAGTTTGGATTAGAATCCAATACTATTACACATCTTTAATTTGTTAACTCACTCAAATTATCTTACTTTTAAATTTTTTTTAAAAACATATGTTTTATTTATTTGTAAATTGAATCAATATTATATTACTATTGTAAAACAATTCAATATAAATTTTCAATCATTAAAAATTATAAATAAATTTCAATAATAATTATAAATTCATTATTCTGAAAATTGATATTTATATTCTTTCACTAATTTATTTTTTCCAATGTGAATATATAATAGATATTTAAAACTAAAAGAGTGATATTGTGTATCTTTTTTTTTATTTTACTATTAATAGGATATTTCCATGGAAATGTTTCCCTTAAACAATAAAATTTATAGAATAAGCTGATAAAGTTTGAATTAAATTCATCCAGTAATAACTAATATCAAATATTATGACCTTATAACATAGTTTTATGCTAGATTAATATGATTTACCCTTTACCGAGGTGTTAAATATTACAAAGACTGCAATTCATGTTGTGAAAAAAATAAGTGGCCTATTTACAAAATTTTTACATCATAATTATAAATATCAAAAAAAATATTAATGATTTAAATTCTCTAAGTGGAAGAAATTAATTTTAAAACAAGTATGAAAAATGCAATTGAAACCTCTTCTTAGAAAAATATTGTTTTAAGTATAAAACCAGGCATATTTTTTCCCATGACTAGAAAAAGATAACATGAAAGTTTAAACATTTTATTAAATATATAATATATAAATTTCATTAAAATAATTCAACACTAGTGATAAATTAAATTTATTTTGATAAAAACACATTGGGTGAATTAATTGTTTTTTCAAAAAAATGCCATATTACGTATAAAAATGTTTTTTTACCATATTTAATGATAAAATTGATTCCAATGAACTTAATTGGAATATATAAAATATTATAATTTTTTTAAGTTTCAACATTTAAAAAATATTAATTTTTACATTAATTCAATAAAAATGTAGTTTCCAATAAAAATCAGTATTTTTCACTAATCACTGAAAAATCAATCTTTTAAAAAAAATAAAAGAAAATCACAATAAGATAATTTTTATATTATGATTTAAAAAATTTGGATAATTTTTTTAAAAAAAAAATTATATCATTTTCAAACACTAAATATAATATTTAATCATAAAAATTAAATTTTGATAGAAATGTATTTTTTGAACATAATATAACTTTATTCAAAATTGAATCTTTCTTTCTTAATAATTAGTAAATATATTTGTATTATGTATGAATAATATATATAAATATATCATAATTTGGTTATTTTTTTCATACCAAAAAATTTAATTTCTACTTTATAATGGTTATATATAAATAAAAACATTTCATGGTTTGTTTAAGCTTGATGTTGCATGTTATAAATGATATCAATCATAATATTATTATTTTCAAATATAATGTTATTACATGATGATTTCTATTTAAATTTTTTACCTTGATAATGATCGCAAAACATTAATTTTGATTAATGAAAAGTGGAATTCACATAATTAATTTTTTTAAAAAAATGTGATTATAATAATGGGAATTGATGGTTATGTAAAAATGGGAATGTAAAATACATGGTTAATATGTTTCATTGAAAATTGAGTAATTGTTAAAATTTTCCCATATGATGCCTGATTATTTCCAACCATTTAATCAATGTATTTTATTAACATTGATATTTTAAATATGATAGAGTGGGAAGCCTTCGTAATTTTTTGAGATTTAAGTCTTGAGGAAAATCATGAGATTATGAGTAGAGGGATTTGCGATATATATTTCATGTCTATTGTTTTAGATATTAAATTTAATTATTTTTGTAATTTAAATTATTATTCTTCCAATTTTTATTTATTATTTATATAATGATAGGATATATAAAAAATAAATTCTATGTGAAAAAAAGAAAAGGGATAAAAAAATTCATGATGAAAAATAAGCTCCACAAAGTGGGATAAGTCAGAGATTGATTCCACTGATCGAAGATGAAGATTCAATTTAAATAAGATCCATTTTTTGAAAAAACAACTTCCATTCATGTTTTCAATAACCTATTACTAATGTAAAATTAATTATAATTCCAAAAATGAGGGGTGGGGGGATATAGCTAGGGATTGAATGGATTTACTTTTGAGGAACACTCCTCACACACCTCCTATTTCAAAAAATTTCCATCATTGTGTTGTTCAAGGACGTGTAAATGTATTACAAGGAGTTGGGGCCTAATCCTCCCATATTCATTGATTCCATAAGAGTTTCAAATCATGTTTCTTCATCTATATTATCACCACCTATATTTTGGTTGACACTCTAGGTGTGTTTTCCTTTAAATATGTTCTTTCTAGCGCTTATTGTTTCAGTCTTCTAGTGAATATCCCTTACACCCCAATAATATATCTTATTCAAAGATTCTTAGCTAATGTGGATGGGTTCCCTATGGTAGATCTTTAGAGAATATAGTCTGGTGATGCAAAAACATATCATCTCTATTCCTTGGTGGTGCAATTTGATTGTGAGAGGAAACTGCTTTCCTAATTTGTTGATTTTGTTTCATATTAGGTTATCCGAAGGTATATAGAAGTGTAATTGATGAGAATGGGTTAATTATAAATTTTTAGATTTTATAGGGATTATTTATTCAGTTCATGGCCCAAGGATTTTTGGTTTTACAGTACTTGGATGTTCTATATTTTCCAGTGGAAATTGAATGCATGTGTTGGGAAGGACTCAAACTCTATAGCCATTTGGGTGAAGATGTATGGCCTTCAACATAAAATTTACAAACCTTTTACCCTCTAATGGGTAGGAGTGAAATTTGTTATATTTATCTATGTTGATGAATATACATAGGGCATTTAGCATTCTTTGGATGATAAAATCATTGTTGAAGGTCAGGTTGTTTCCCCATTGATTCATATGACTGATATGATTCCTATGACTTATTTTATGTATGAGTATCCCCCAATTTTATCATATTTATCTATCCCCTCTAAGGATCTTCCTCCTCTTATAGTGGAATGATAGTCCCCCACTGAGAATGATTTGTATGTATTTTATAGAAGGACATTCCAAGGGAGTGGGAGGGGTTATACATAATAAGAAAGTTAAGGCTCTAGTGGGTGGTGATGAAAAGGATCTACCACAAACATTAGTTTCTTTAGAGAAGATGGTAATCATTAATTATAAGGTTCAGAACAACTTCTCCTTATCCCCACTACTTCCAGAGGTGGTTTCCTTAGCTGAAGCTTTTGTCATGGGTGGTGCCATAGAGGGGTGTGAGCTGGACTCTCCATTCCATGTGTTATACACTATAAATTGGTTTTAAGCTCTTGAGGATTCATTTAGAAAAGAATAAGTTATGGTTTATTTAGTTTCTAAGATGGGTGGTCCCCTTCTGCTTGCTATGGAATGAGCTAGGCTCACCCATTCTAGTTCAATAGTGGACTCTAATATACCGAGTTATGTTTTAATTATTAATATTCCTCAATGATGGATGGACACATTTACCTATGCTTGATGAATTCCATCCTTGTGTGAAATTCCAAGTGCCTAAGGGCTTAGGTGAAGTTCTTATTTATTTCATCTAAGGATTCAAAAAGGTAGTCCTCAATTCTAGTAACATTGGATCCCTAAAAAATGAGAAAATCATAATACCCTTTAAGACCATACTCAGTTTTTGGGAATAAATTTATGGGTTCCCATCAAATTAACACATATGTATTTCATAGAAACATATCATTTTTATGGAAAAGATTTTGTTTAGACCCCACCACATTTCTAAAAATTTGTACTAAATGGGAAAAACATAATCTTCCCTTTTATCTATGAAAAATGTAACGCTCTATAAAGGATTGTGTTATGTCAATAATTTTGAACATTCTTATCAGGGAACCTCACATGGTTTCTCAGTTGGGATATCAATACAATTATAGAGACATCTGAAATTAAATGAGGATATATGTATTCTTCTAGAGCTATGAGATGTTTTATAGATTTTCATAACATAATGGACATATGGATATGGGTTTTCTAGGGGATTTCTTCACAAAGTAGAACAACAAGAAAAACAATAGAAGTATTTGGAGAAGGTTGGAACAAGGATTCTCTAAACATTAGGGAATAAAATAATTTTATTAATCTGAGGTAAAAGACCTTCCCAATTTTTTTAAGATCAGTCAGCCCTCTTTTTATAGTTACAGGGATAGAATATAAGAAACTCTTAGATATTTTACTCAATAATATCGGATTTGGAAAAAGGTTTTTTACATCATCTGATTGATAATTAGGAAAAACTAGTGTAGGGAGCTTCATGTGCAGGGTAAAGTGACCACATGAAATGGAAAAAGAAACACATGAAGATGTGTTACCCTAATAGAAACAATAGTTACAACATCATATAGAAGATATATCAAGATATATAAACATTAAAGGGGAGGCTTCATAAGATCTTAGATGATGAAATTATTTTCATGATGATCAAAAAACATACCCTGATGTATGATAAATTTGTCGATATAAAAATATTGTAAAGGGGGAATTTAATGGATCTATTGATATGGGAGGGGTATAGAAACACATGCACCATTTATTATTTTCAATGGGAGGGGAAGGTGATGAGAAGAATAAATATAAATCTTGAGGATATCTCATTCATTTTGTATGTGAAGGTTGCTGGTAATATCACAAATAATCACTTCAGAGATCTATATGTAGGATAATTATATCGATAAGGTGATATAAAACCATGGGGGTAAAAATAGGAGTAGTTACTTTGTAAAAATTCATAGTTGTATGATGATAAGGGTAATCAATTCATAGGGAACATCTTAGAAGATAAGGAGGGTAAAGATTATTTTTTTACCTTGATCCTTGAAAGTTCACTATGTCAAGATACTTTCCCTGGTTTTTTTTCATGACCTCATGGTATGTTATCAATATTTAGGTGATTTAATTTTTAAAATAATGTTCCATGGTGGATTACTCACATGGAAAATTTCTATATCCATGATTATTTAAATTATAAATGCAAAGGATCTTACTGCACTCTTCTAGTAATGGCTGGTAAAACATTGTATATTTTCCTACAAGATTCACAATATTATCATTAATTGAAGGCTTGAAAAAGTGTTACCAATGATCCTCTGGGAATAATAGAATGATTTCATACAAGGTTAAAATTTTAAAAAGCATATGATTCAATGGATTATGGTTATTTTTTTATGTTGAATAGACTTTTATGCTTCATTGCGTGTGTATGAGACCTACATTTAATAGGTTATTAACAAACATGTATTTTAGTTTTGGTCATGGGGAGGTGCTTTGTCTTCTTTATTCACGAGCTACGACAGTGAGGCTGGGTCTCACCCAGCTTATTTTTTCTAGCATAGGAAGCACTCTATGGAAAATCAAATCAGAAAATTTGTGGTGGAATATCCTTAAATTTCAGATTAAGATTATGAATTGAATTTATCACACCTTATATTCATTAATCATATTTCCTTCTTCATTAATGTAAAGAAAAGATCGATGAATTCCTTCAAAAATATTATAGTGATCTATGCTAAATAAATTGGGAAAATTTTCAATCCAATGAGAAGTGGTGTTTAAATATTAGAATCCATCTCGATGCATCATATTATAATAATCTAGGATAATATTAGCATTAATAGGAGAAATGTATCTATGGATTATCTAGGAGATCCCATTTCTGAGGGATAAATCGTGAATGTGTGTTTTTTATAATACCATCAACCAGATTACATGCCACATTTTTAATTTAAAAAATTGGATCTTCACATTTGGTGAAGGATTAATCTAGATAAAATAATTCCTGCATCTATATTTATGGATGTTTTTTATCCTTTTGTGGATGTCTTTTGGGTTATCTCACGTTGCTGGATGGTTTTTGTTAACTCTGACTGGAGTCTGCCGGCGGGTTTGTGGATTTGGACTAATGCCAACAGTCACAATGGTAGGCACATGGGGAGACTGGTTTTTTTGTTTTTATTGCTTTTATGATGTTAGTGTTTCTTGGTTCGTGGTACCTTTTCCTTCTCTTGATGATTTCGACTCTAGCTATGAAGGTTTTTCAGGTTTAAAGATTGAATGGATTGTGCATCAATTGTGCTTGAATTTCATTTGTTGTGAAGGCTTGTATTGTTTTATGTAGGTAAGTGGTGAAGTGGTGAAGTTGTGATGTGGTGAAATGTTGAAGTCATGTATGGTTTCTCACTTTTCCCTAAAAAGTGTATTCATAATAATACAAAACAATTTTCAGCCATATTTGTTCTTGTTTAATTAGTTATAAAGGAATTTAAACGCACCAGTAATAATGATTGAAAAAATTATTAATGTTGTTATATTGGAAAATTTGATGGGGAAATTTCATTATGATTCTTTGGAAAGGACAAAAAAGTCCACTTTAGATGGAGCTGTTAACATAAGAATCATGAAGGAGGCCATGAATGTGATGATGGAAAGGATATATTGGGACATAATCTAAGGGAATTCCGTATGGGTGATGTTTATGAAGGACTGTTATGGAGAGGAGTAGGGATGCTGTGATGAGTTATTATATAGTATCTTAGGCCTCACATGTTTTAGAATTCAATAAATGGATATTTAAAATGACAAGTGTGAGAGGATGTTGGGTGGGTTAACAAAGATACAGAAAGTATAATTAGGAAGGATGTATCCTATTTTTTATAGGATTACTAGGCTCAGATAATTTGTTTAGATAGGTGAACATCCACCTCTATCTTACCAAAACTACAATCAAAAATGAAAAAATAACTTTTTTGGAGGTATTTAACTTGTTGATAAACATAAAATGTGTGATTTTTCATTGCCTTTTGTGGGTATATTTAGTTCTCATGATTTTTTATCATTCTGGTGGTTAGATAATAGACTATAAAGTGGGAAAAATGATTTTGTGGAAGGAAATATCAGTGAGGATAAATATATGAACCTGGACCATCCGTTAATGTATGGTCTTCCTTTTCTAGTTGTTTTTTAGGAAAAGTGGAATTTATGGAAATTTTTGAATTACACGTTGTGTACTTTATGAGTAAACATCAGGTCTTACCTTGCTGATGGAGGCCATGTGCTGGCCCTGTAGTGGCCACACACACGACCGTGTGGGGGTGTTTGGAGGCTACCTAAAGCAGAGTACGAAAACAGAAAGTACATGACGTGTAATTCAAAATTATATGTTGTGTACTTTCTTTTTTTTCATTAAAAACAACAGGGTCGCGTCTAATCGTAGTAAAACTCTTCTTTTTGGTCTTTTTTGACCAATAGCTCCATACAACTATGGATCTTCGACGAACACCTGAGCGTGCGTCCGTCCTCGGAATCGAACACCGTGAGTTTCATTGGAATCACATTAGTGAGTTCTCTCTTCTCCTAGAGCCTCATCTTTTGATTTCTCTTCTCTTGTGATATATCATGGGTTGAATATTTTAGATGTTTTTGTAGATATTCAGTGTTCTAAGGTGATTAAATCCTTGAGTTTCACATATTGTGGTCTTCTATCACCGATATAGGTGGTTTGTGCCTTTCTGTCGGAAGTCATTGAACATTATGTGGAAAATTACCCAATAACCGTGAGCGGGGTACTGCGCATTTACTGTTTTAGTCCTATTCATATCCATACTTTCTTGTATTCTTGAGTAGAGGTCAATTGTTGTGAATATAGTGAATTACTATGCCTTGGCTATGTTGCCCATGCATTGTTCTGTTTACAACTGTTTGGTCCTGCTTAGCCTTTTTGGCCGCCTTACCTGTTTTTCCCATGCCTAGTTGTAGGATGGTGTGTTTGATATTTAACATGTTTTTTATGTTGAAAACTATTAGGAATTTAATTCTGTAGGTTTACATTGGACATATTGCATTGCTATGCGATGACTTACATAGGGCCATGAGAACCTGGTGTAGTAGACTATAAGGGGATAGACCAAGTGAGCTTCCTGAGAGAGTCTTTAAGAATTATAGGATATAAGGGGATAGACTGAGTGATCACCCTCAGAGAGCCTAGCACTTCATTATACTATAAGGGGATAGACTGAGTGAGCTTCCTCAGAGAGTCTTTGTTTCAATTTGAATTACTTTCAACCCTCCAAGACTAAAAGAGCAATTAACCGAGTGAGCTTCCTTAGATATTATTTGAAAAACATGGGATATAAGGGGAATTTATTGAGTGAGATTCCTCAGAGAGTCTTTTGAGCCTGGGGCTATAAGGGGAATTGACTAGATGAGATTCCTTAGTGAGTCCTTTACTAACATAGACTATAAGGAGAATTGACTATGTGTTCTTCCTCAGAGAGTTTTTATAAAATCTTATGACCAAACCAGATGGGTTAGGCTGAGTGTACTACCCAGAGGGTTGCTGGTACTTGTTAGGTAGGACCAAAGGTGATGGATGTGAATTCTTCCAAGAGGGTTATCTGTTTGTGTTTATCTGTTGCTTGATATTGAACTGTGGATTGTTTACTACTGAGTAATTCCATGTTTACTGCTTTCTATACTTTTACAGGCCATATATTCACTGAATGTTAGGCACAAATCTTCAGGTGCTTGCCTACTAGGATTTAGTATCACACCCTATTTGGGTCATGGTTTTGGGCCCAAAAATATTATATTGCTGCTGGTATAGATAAGGTTAAGCACCCTTCTACTTCAGGTATATGACTTGTTGTGGAGATGGAGAGCGTGGGACCAAGAAATGGCTTGCGATTCTGAGTAGATTTTTATCTGTTTCTTTTGTACTTTTGTTTATTACTATTTATATTCATCATTGTGACTTGTTTGGCTATTTTCCAAGACATATGTACCATGCATCATTGTAATGTATGTGTGCTCCAGTTTACATCTTTCAGTCTACCGTTGTTTATTGTTGTATGTAATATTACTACTTCTACTTTTGTATATCTATTTACTTCTAGTGTTTACTATTCTAATGAGGGTATATATTCCCCACCATCACACCCAAGGCTGTTGCTGCTATTTGGCTGACTCTGGCGTTCGAAGGAATGCGCTTGCGGCCATGTGACCGACTCGGTATGGGGTGCCTCTAGGTGGCTTTCGGAACAGGGGATGTTACAATGTGGTATCAAAGGATTTATTTTCTCCTGTCTTAATATTTGGATCCTATAGTCAGGGATATGAAGGAATAGGTAATTAGTACTAAGTTGTGCCTGGGATCAGCTAACCCGTGTACAGGGAAAATCTAATTTACATCATTTATGCAATTTTATGATTTTGTAATTTTACTGTTGATTTGATTTTCACCGATGGGTGAAGCACATTTTTTGTGCAATTATTTTTTATATCATTGAGGTTCTATTTCGTTCACAACCCAATGAGATGAGGGTATGCCATCTCATGCATCATATATGCATTTATTAGAAATCACATGTCATCCATTCTTGTCATGCCATCTAGGGTGAAGTAGCGATTGCATATTGTTTTGATAGATGTTGGGATAGATATGCATGCTGTTGTGATAGATGTCACGATAGAATACATTCTTTTTTCTTAGGGAACTGATTGTGTAATTTTTTCTTGAATAAACACCAAACGGTTCTTGAGGTGTTATGGGCCATCATGGACTGGAATTTGGTGTATCATTAACTTGTTTTCCTTGTATATAGCATGTATAAGAAGCCAAACTGTGATTTGTGGGTAGTGACGGCCCTTAGGGATCATAATTTGTCACTTAAGGGACCGTTTTAGTTTTTTCTGGGCTCCGGAGTAGTTTCTAAGGATTACTGTCCGGAAAAACCCAGAATACACGCCGTGTAGTTTTGACAACATGCCTTGTGTTCTTCTATTCAAGAAGAAAAAATTTATCTTATGTACATGTCATGTACATTTGGTACACGTCGTGTAGTCTCTAACCATGTCATATGTCATGTGGCCAGAGACACAGGATAAGGAATTCCTTATGGAAACACGTAGTGTAACAGTTTTGGCACATCGTGTATTTCTGACCCTGTGTCCGCTTGTGTAACTAACACCATAGACAGATAAACCTTAAGCTGTACACACTGTGTAAAGGATATACACATCGAGTATTCTAACCTAGGTACCCAAACCTGTCACGAAAAACACGATTCGATTTAATCCTTTCTCGTACATGTCATGTCCATCAGGAACACGTTGTGTAGTGTCAGCCATGTGTCAGGTCGTGTCACTAACAACATGGGTCTGGTGAATGATGTTTAGTAAACGCCATGTCTTAATTGAACATGCCATGTAGTCTTGTCTTACGGAGATATGTGTGGCTTAACCATGTAGAAGGACCCATGCAGGGAATGGGATTCAAGTACATGTCGTGTGTTAGGACAACACGCTATGTGTCTGGGGTGTTACATGACCTGTTTTTGAAAATTTAAATGCCCATGTGAATGGATTAAGGGAAAACACCATGTATTCATGGTATATATAACTTGAATGATTTCTTTATACTATTTTCTTCTTGTTCCTTCAGTTCACCGTCCTTGATAATCTTGATCTAAGGTGTGCGCTTGACCTTGCAAAGTCATGCCACTGCGACGTCCTCCAGTTGTAATCCAGTTTCCAGACGGTGATCAGACAACATATATGGTTGATCAGGGACTTCTTTCAGAATCTCCCATTATGCCAGTGTTGAAACCAGATGTTATACCTGGCACAGGTGCTGATGCAAAATTCAGGGAAGGCTTTTTAAGGATGATTCATACTTTTCGGGGAGCATCGTCTCATACCCCATCGATGGAAGATTTGATGAGGGTTTTGAACAGCAACATCCCCCATCTTTTTATGGGGATGGAGGACCCCAGGGTGTAGAATCATGACTATAATCCACGCAAACGATCTTAAATTATATGAAGGTATCTCCAGAGAGAAAGGTGAAGCTCACTAACTACATGCTATGAGACTCCACCAAGAGGTGGTGGGATGTGATCTCATAGGCAGGGCCCAACATAATATGGCTTGGGATACGTTTTAGTGCATCTTCTATGACTACTTCTACCTAGATACCTAGAGGGCTGATCAAGCCTAGGAGTTCCTGATTCTGGAGCAGGGTACACTTTCTGTTATGGAGTATTCCTCTCACATTACAGAGCTGCATCGTTTCATGCCTATTCCGGGAGGTGATTAGTTGTTCCTTGAATGGAAGTTTGAGGATGGCCTGAGACATGATATCCGATCACAAGTGAACATCTTTAGTTTGAATTTTATATCCTCCATTGTCAACCGGACACTGATCACAGAGCACAATATGAGGGATTCTAGAGCTGTGTGCCAGGGCGGTTCAACATCCAGAGTTAGTATTCCACTTACTGATAGCAGGAAGAACCATAGAGAGTCTTCATGAGGAGATCAGAGTAGGCGAGATGCATCATCTGGTAGCCTGGTGGTGTTCTACCAGTTTGTGAGGTGCAGGCATACTAGGTCGCAGTTCCAGAGAGACCTAGTGGAGTGCTGATCTTGTGGCAATATGGGCCATCTATAGTGTTTCTGTCAGATCTTCCCACCAGCGGCTGGTGACTAGGGTTCATCTATGACTCCCCATACAGGAGTAGCCCCACCAGTTTCTCACCGGTCTAGGAGCTGATGTTTTTCCAGCCATTCATGCTGAGGTGGAGGTCATGGCCGTGTTGGTTAGTCACTAGGCTATCAGCGATAGCAGGGTGGATCAGCTTAGAGTGGTCAGGCTGGATCACAGGGCCATGGGGAAGGCCAAACCTTTGCAATGGAGCAGACCGAGTAGGATCAGGATCCCATGCCCTCTACTGTTCGAGGTACAATCCTAGTTTCCTCATTTTTATCTTCTACTCTTTTTGATACAGGGGCTTCCCATAGCTTTATATATGTTGTTCTTGTGGAGAGCCTTGTTCTTTTTTATCCTTTATTCATCTAATATCTTGACACTGGACACTCCATTGGGGAAGAGGATAGCTAGTGTACGTTAGTGCAATGAGTTCCCTCTTGAGGTTGGTGGGTGTCACTTCTTTTGGGATCTCAATGTCCTAGAGATGACATGTGATGATGTCATTCTCGGAATGGACTGGTTAGTTCCCTTCCGGGTAGTGGTAGATTGCTATTGCAGTAGGGTGAGTATCATATCACCAGAGGGTGTATCGTTTCTTTATAAGGGAGAATGGGATGTCCAAGAAAGCAGAGCTGGGCTAGAGCATCATGGGTTAGGAAGAGTTACAGCCCAGACTGCTCGTCTGTATCTAGATGACCAGGGGACTTCACAGTTAGACTTTCCTCCAGTCATGGATCGTTTGGGGGACGTCTCTCTAGAGGACTTTCCAGGTTTTCCTCTAGAGCATGAGGTACACTTTTCTATTAATCTCGTTCCAGGAGTGGAACTAGTGTCCATTCCTCCATATAAGATGGATAAAATAGAGTTACAGGAGCTCAAGAAGTTGTTGGAGGAGTTGCAGGCAAAGAGTTTCATCCGACCCAGTACTTCTTCTTGGGGTTTTCATGTCCTGTTTGCGAAAAAGGCATGCGGTACTCTAAAACATTGTGTGGATTATTGGAAGATAAACTAGTTGACATTCAAGAATCGATATCCCTTTACAAGGATTGATGATATCTTTGATCAGCATTGAGGAGCCCAGGTGTTCTCAAAGATCAATTTGAGGTCCGATTAACATCAATTGTGCATTAGAACATCTGATATACCTCTTACAACTTTCTAGAGTATGTATGGTCTATACAAGTATATTGTTATGCCGTTCGGTCTCATGAACACACCTACAGTCTTCATGACACTGATGAACCTAGTATTTTATCCAGACATGGAATCTTTTGTGGTTGTCTTCATGGACGATATGTTGGTGTACCCTCAAACTTGACACGACCATGCCACACATCTTGTGATCATTCTGAGTACACTGAGAGAGAATCAGTTATATGTTAAGCACTAAAAATTCCACTTTTGGATGGATCATATTCACTTCTTGGGTCATTATATCTCAGAAGCAAGAGTGTTAGTAAACCCAGAAAAAGTGAGAGCAGTAGTTTCCTGGGAGCATCTGAAGAACATCTTTGAGGTACGAAGTTCTCTAGGGATGGCTGGAAACTATAGATACTTCATACATGCCTTTTCAAGCTTAGTAGTGCCACTGACATGCTTACTAAGAAGGGTGAAAAGTTCTTGTGGTCAGATTCATGTGAGTCAGCCTTTCAGTAGCTGATGGGGAGGTTGACGTCAGCACCAATACTAGTATTTCCAGAGCCAGGAAAGAGTTATACTGTTTACTGTGATGCTTTAGGTATCGGTATGGGAGTATTGCTTATGATGGGAGTTGGAGTCGTTGTGTACGAGTCTCGGCAGTTGAGGCCACATGAGAGGAATTACCCGACGCATGATCTCGAGTTGGAAACTATTGTTCATGCCTTACGTTGTTGGAGACATTATCTTCTTGGAGATCATTTTTTGGTTTTCACTAACCACAAAAGTCTCAAGTACATCTTCACTCAGCGTGATCAGAATCTGAGATAGTGTATTTGGGTAGCATACCTTCAGTCATTCAACTATGAGCTTGCCTACATGCCAGAGAAAGGAAACACAATGGCTGATGCGTTGAGCAGGAGGAATGAGATACAGGCAGTTCAGGGGGCCAGTAGTGAGTGAAAACTTATGGATCTGTTCTCTGAGATGCATTTGGAGGTGCACGATAAACATGTGTAGACTTTTATTTCATCTATGGCTATTACCACTACACTTCTAGATCATGTATGAATGAGGAAGCTATTGGATTCTGAAGGCCTAGTCCTACAGGAAAGCGTGTTAGGAGAGGACCCTATTACTGGTTGGACTACTGGCGAGGATGAGACCGTGAATTTCTAGGGGTGTGTATGGGTTCCAGCATATATACGCGGGGAGCAGATTCAGGACTTTCATTCCTCAGTTTGGGTAGTTCATCCTTGTGTCACGAAGATATATCGTGATCTACACCGCCAGTATTGGTGGCCAGGTATGAAGAGAGATTTTGCTAGTTTTTTCATGAGGTGTTCCACCTCTTAGCAGGTGAACGTAGAGAATCAGCGACCAGTATGACTTCTTAAGTAGTTACTCATTCATGAGTGGAAGTGGAATGATGTCGCGATGGATTGAGTGACAGTTTAGCCGAGGTCACCTAGAGGGAATGACCCAGTATGGGTTGTCATTGACAGACTCACGAAGGTTTCTCACTTCTTGACGATCAAGGAGACCTTCGGTGTTGATCAGCTTGGACAGCTGTACATCTACGATATTGTACGTCTACATGGAGTTCCACACTCCATTTTATCATATAGGGATGCACATTTTACATCTTGAGTCTGGTAGGGGATTTAGAAGGCCTTTGGTACACAGGTTCTTTTGAGTACAACATACCATCACCAGAATGATGGCCAGTCTGAGCGTATGATTCATGTGCTTGAGGACATGCTTTGATCATGTATTTGGAATTTTTAAGGATATTGAGAGAGACATACACCTCTTGTGGAGTTTTCCTACAACAATAGTATTCATGAAACTATTCATATGGCACCTTATGAGGCTTTGTACGGTCGTCCATGCTGATCACCCTTATATTGGCTAGAGGTAGTAGAGGCAGTTATGCTGGGACCTCACCTTGTCTAGGACACCACTGAGTAGATAGAGTTGATTCAGAAGATGATGGATACTGCACAGTCTTGATAGAAATCTTATGCTGATCAGTAGTGAAATCCTATGGAGTTCAAGGTCGGGGATCAGGTTTTCTTGTGTTTCACACTGAGGTTGGGACACAAGAGGATTAGGAGATAGGGTATGCTTTCACCAAGGTACGTCAGACTATTTGAGGTGTTGGAGAGAGTTGGTCCAGTTGCCTATTTCTTTTAGTTACCTCAGAGGTACCGGGATATGCACAACGTCTTCACCATTTCTCTACTTTGACGTTACTTTTTATACCCCTCTCATGTTTTCCAACCTGAGGGAGTTGAGTTGGAGGTGGATGAAACATTCGAGAAGCATCCTAACCAGATTGTTATTAGAATTAAGAAGGTTCTCCGTGCCTTTTCTGTTACAATGGTACGGGTGCTATGGATGCACGAGTGAGTACAGGATGAGACATGGGAGAGGGAGGCTGATGTACGATCATAGTGGCTAGAGCTATTCAAGGTTTCTTCTTTTATGCCTTGCTAGGGAAATTTGGGGATGAATTTCTTTAAGGGGGATGTTTGTAAGATCTCGTATCTTCTTTTCAGGCATGTTCTTACTTTTCTTGTCAATTTTTATGAAAAAGAGGATTTTCTGGAAAGTTTTGAAGTACACGTCGTGTAATTTATGAGTACACACTATGTATTTCCTTGCTGCTAGAGGCCATGTGTTGGCCCTATAGTGGCCACACACACGGCTGTGTGGGGGTGTTTTGAGGCCACCTAAAGAGGAGTATGGAAATCGGGAGTACACGTCGTGTACTTCAAAAGCACACGCCGTGTATTTTCTTTTTTTATTAAACGCACTGGGGTTGCAGCTAATTACTTTAACACTCTTCCTTTAGGTCTCGTTCAACCGAGAGCCCCATAAGCCCGCAGATCATCGACAAACCCCCAACTGTGCGTCAGTCCTCCGAATCGAACACCATCAGTTGCGTTGGAATCACATCAGTGAGTTCCCTCTTATCCTAGATCCTCATCTTTTGATTTATCCTCTATTATGAGATATCGTTGGTTGAAAATTTTAGTTGTTTTTGTAGATATTCAGAGTTCTGAGGCGATTCAATCCTTGAGTATTACATATAGAAATCTTTTATCACTGAGGTAGGTGTTTTTTGCCTTTCCGTAGTAATTCTTTGAACATTATGTGCAAAATCACCCAATAACCGTGAACGGGGTATTTCACGTTTACCACTTTAGCCCCATTGTTTTCCTACCTTTCTTGTATTCTTGAGTAGAGGTCAATTGTTCTGAATAGGGTGAATTACTATTCATTGGATGTGTTTCCCATTCATTGTTCGATTTACGACCGTTTAGTCCTGCTTAGCATTTTTGACCACCTTGCCTGTTTCTCCCATGCCTAGTTGTAGGATGGTTTTTTTGATATTTGAGTTTTTTATTAAGTTGAAAACGGTTACCCAAGTAATTCTGTAGGTTTACTTTATCCATATTTCATTGTTACGTGTTGACTTACATAGGGCCGTGAGAACCTGGTGTAGTAGACTATAAAGGGATAGACAGAGTGAGCTTCCTCAGAGAGTCTTTGAGTATTATAGGATATAAGGGGATAAAATGAGTGAGATTCCTTAGAGATCCTAGGAATAATTTAGACTATAAGGGGATAGACCGAGTGATCTTCCTTAGAGAGTCTTTTTTTAACTTTAATTTTTTTTGAATCATCCTAGACTATAAGAGGAATTGACTAAGTGAGCTTTCTCAGAAAGTCTTTGAGCGACTTGGGCTATAAAGGGAATTGACCAAGTGAGATTCCTCAAATTGTCTTTCGACCTTGGGGATATAAGGGGAATTGATAGGGTGTGATTCCTCATAGACTCCTTAACTACCATAGACTATAAGGGGAATTGAATATGTGTACTTCCTCAGATATTTTTTATAAAATCTTATGACCAAACCAGAGGGGTTATGCTATGTGTACTACACAGAGGGTTGCTGGTACTTGTTAGGTAGGATGAGAGGGGATGGTTGTGAGTACCTCCCAAAGGGTTACCTATTTCTATTTATCTATTACTTGATATTGAACTATGGATATTTTATTGCTGAGTAATTACATGTTTACTGATTTCTATACTTTTACCTTCCATATATTCACTGATTGTTAGGCACAGATCTCCGGGTGGTTGCCTACTAGGATTTAGTCTCACACCCTATTTGGGTCATGCTTTTGGGTCCAAAATGATTATATTTCTGCAGGTATAGATACGGAAAATCACCCTTCTACTTCAGGTACTTTCCTTTCTGTGGAGCGGGAGAGCATGGGACCAAGCATTGTCATGTGATGTTGAGGATATTTTTATCTATTTCATTTGTACTGTGGCTTAGTACTCTTTTTATTCAGAATTTTGACTTGTTTGGCTGTTTTCCTAGACATATGTACCATGAATCATTGTTATATATGTGTGCTTCAGTTTACTTATTTTAGTCTTATGCTATTTTTTGTTGTATGGTTTATTACTGCTTCCGCTTTTGTATATCTGTTTAATTCCACTGTGTACTCTATCGTTGAGGGTATAGTTTCCCTACTATCACACCTAAGGCCCTTGCTGGTAGTCAGAAGCCTCTGGCTTTCAGGGAAATTTTCATGATGTCGTGTGACCAACCGGGCACGGGGTGCCTCTGGGTGGTTCTAGAATCGGGACATTACAATAAACATCTTGTAATGGAGTCTATAGAACTAGTCTATTCCTACTGATGATAATATTCTTATGAAGTGTATTCACATGGGATCTCATTTTCAATGTAATAAGACTACAATATTTGAATTAGTATAGCATTTATTAATTAAATCTAAATGGAAAATATTAATTTTGGTTCACATTTTCTATCAGCAGGGAATCCCAATGCAAGTGATCTTCAGTCCAAATTTTTTGTTAACAAGGTTTCTAGGGGTGGAGTAGTGTGGCAGTGAGAGAAAACCTCATGGTATTTTGTTTTCAATGGTGTTCTTGGTTACTTGGGAGGCATGGAGGGATGTTTGTTAAGGTAAGCACCACTCCCATCCTTAACCTCAGGTTCATGTTCATTCTCTTATAAAATATCTTAGAGATATTATTTTAGGTGGATATTCCTAGTCCACCAGTAGTGGATTACTCATTAGGAACACAATTATACAAGAGGGAGGTGGAAGCTCACTTTATGTTTTATGTGTTTAATAGAGTCCACCATACAATAAGATGATGTTAAATTTTGATGGACCATAAATACATGGATTTATGTGGGGGGGGTTTTCTTATTACCTGATATTGGGGGGAAAATAATCCTTTATTTAAAAACAATTTTTGGTTTGGGAAAATTCATTGGGGAAGAAACAAGATCTTTGCATAGTGGAATCTCTTTACACAGGACCTTCGACATTAATATCTCTTTGATGAGTTAAAATCCATGGTTTGGGTTAGATTAATTAATGATAATGACTAAATCCTATGGTATTTACTCTACATCATCGAGAAGTGAAAGTTTTTATTTGACCACAACATTGATGTTAGTCATTCATAGAGTGTGGGGAACATTGTGAATGAAATTCCCACTAGAAAATGTAATTATAGTTAAATACAAATTCTCTTTCAATTTATGGGTTCTATAATTCATGTTTGTAATCTTACTAAATGTGGTGACCTTTAGGGATCCACCACTTATGATCACTATATTTCCAAGCCTTACGGAATAATACGTTAATTGTGGGTGATTATTCGGGACATGAAGATTAAATCACACAATGAATTTGTAAAATTAAAATATAGGCTCCAAAGAAGTCTATAAAAAACTCACTTATAGGGTGGAACCTAATTTCTTAATGTGTGACACTCTTTGTCACAAGATGAAAAATGTAAAAGATATCCAAAAAGTTCCATTTTACTCTAATGATTACCAAGACTTTTTTTATGTCCCCATAAACCCCAATGTTGACTAGAAAAAAGTCAATGAATAATATTTTAATGCAAGGGTGCATTTATGACTATAAAAACAAGGCTTGGTTTCTCCCTTAAATGGGGTTCAATGAAAGATGTATTTCCTGGTTAATGAGTGTTACATCATAGATTTTGGTTATTCAATATTTTTCTATAGGAATTATTTTCTCTCCCTCCCTCTCACACTCTCATGAGTAACATGAGGTTATAATTCATTCATGCCCTGAGTGGTGTCATTATAACTGTATGGTGCCTAATGAATATTTTTATATTATTTTATTTAATATTATGTGATCTTTTTTTCCACAATTACTCCTCTTACCCTTTTTTTTCATGACTATTCATAATAAAAATAGGAATCATCATTAAATATATGACTTATTAACCTAATTATAGCATGACCATTGATAATATAAGGAGAATTATTCTTAAACAAGGTTTTTAATAATGTAAATAATTAATCCAACAATATTTATCGACCATTTAAAAAAAATCAGTAAATGAGGGAGGATTCACTAAGAACAATGATTTTATAATATTCAATTATAAAAATGGAATAAATAATTGAGGTTAAATGTTATTCCACAGGAACATATACCTTAAAATTAATGAACATAGCATGTTTTCTCCATCCAATTTCATATTAAAAATCTCCTCATGCTTTCCCTTTCAAAATAAATAAATCAATTTTAATTTTTACTAATAATTTTAAAAATCATCTCTTACGATCATCCTTAGAATAACCAATTTCATTATGAAATTAGTTTATTCAAATGATTATTATTTTATGATGAATTAATAAATGTGATTAACCATATAAGGAAAGAACAATTCTATTAATTCAAAACAAATTCCATCCCAGTGCCTCAACACATCCTAGTATCCATGTCATATTTGAGAAATCCTATTCGATCAACTAGCTAAAGGAAAATTCCTAGCCTATACCTACCATCTATGAAGTCTATTAAGATATCCAAGTGTCATGTATTCCTATGTAGGGTGTGATTATATTTCATTGGGGTACCATAAATCCACTCCCATATATATCTATAAAATGGAGTGTAATTTCAAGTGACATACACAATTTAATAAATAAATAAACACTAGAGAATAAACAAGAAATTACAATCTATCACTAGGTACTAACAAGACACCAGGGATCAACTATACTAGCTTCCTCTAACATCAACGTGATTATGAGCATGTCACAACACCATTCCAACAAATAATATTCCCAATGTAAAAACAATGAAAAATATATTTTCAATACTTGTAATTACCCAAAAGTACCTTAATATATTTAGGTTTCAATGTTTGGTCTAGGTAATATGTGTGAGGAATCCATGAATATCAAGAAAAAATACCAATTCCTAGGGTGAAAAAATAGAAATCTAGTCATCAGGAATGACTTCTAATTCATAAGTTGTGACAATAGTATATTAATTCATCCAAAAAAACTATCAATTCCTATGGTGTTAACCCTATTCAAAAAAGTAGTATCCATATTAATAGTAGATTCCTTAGGGAATGATAATACGAAATCCAATAATTACATTAATCTTCAAATCTGATTCCCAGTGGTGTGATATTAGGAATTCAAGTAATAATATCGAGTGACATGATTGAATCCTAAGCTGTAATCCCATGTGTTATGTAGTTATAAATCATTATCCATGATCCCATGATGTTAATACAAGGATATCCATTTATATCAGGGTCAACATATGATTATCTAGGGGAATGAACCTTGGAAACATAGTTATATTATGGAAAATTTAGATCCCTTTTAGTATATTCATGGAAATCCATTGCTATTAGGATTCATCATTGATCCCTTGGAGGTGATCCCAGGTGATCCAGAAGTATCAGTCTTAGTATCCAACTCATAAAGAGATGACCTTAAGAATTATAGTAGTATAATTCGATTTTTGGATCCCCTTGAGGTGATCCTAGGGGATCTATAGTCATCATGAAAAATTGTTGGTTCCTATGGGGATGTCCCCAGGAAAACATACACATCAGAATCATCTTTGATTTAGGTTCTATAGTGACAAAAATTATCATCTCAACCATCTCCCCCATGCACCCTCTCAAGGGTAAAAATCTCTTGGGGAACCCATTAGGTTACCCTATATCACATTATAGAATATACACCCCTCATGGTTTCCCTCATTATATTTTCATCTCTTAGTTCCATGATCATATCATAGAGGCACCACATTCGCCAAAATTTTCATAATCATCTTAACTTTTCAATGGATTCTGGGGAAATCCTCACATGAACCTCTTTAAAAAGATATAATAAATATCGTCTCAATACCCAAATTATTAATATAATATGTACTTACCTAACCCAATATCAATCAACCCAGGGTCAAACCTCCTAGTTCTCACATCTGAAGGGGGAAGGTCCACTCAAACTATGATTTAATTTAACATCAATAGGTCTCTAAAGCATCTAAATGTTCTATAATACTAATTGGTCTAATCACTAAAACCATTACATACCTCCACTCAATGATCACTAGAGAAAATTTATTATATTCTACAAATATCATCAAATTTATTCAAAATGTACCACATTGTATCCTTGTATCATAAATAATACATTTATAATCAGGTCCCTTGTGTTCGACAATTGAGGTATCAAGCCAGTGAATGAGGTCCATTATGGGATTGAAATTTTTTTCACCCTTAGAATAGAACTATATTTTTAAAATAGAATGTATTTAAATAAATGTTCAATTGTTAAAATATAGGGAGACCATATACTTTGGGAATGTATGAATAATTAATTTATAAAATTTAAATTTACAAGTGACAATATACCTCAGTGATGAATCAATTTAATTTTTTAAAACCCCCCATCAAATTCTTCACTGACCCATTCTAGTCCGTCCGAACACCAACCACCCAAAAAAGGCCCAAACTCAGGCCAATAAATCAAGTAATTAATAATATCCAACCTATAAGTAATTATTTAATTTAGTAGAAAAACTAAAATTACATTACAATTTTGTTTTACAATGAATAATTTCTAAAAACATACAGGGTAATAAATGACTTTTGAATCCACAAGAAAAGAGGTGAAGACTACTCCCTGTGCACCCAAAAACCTAATCCGTAAAAAATCACTAATTTATACACTCATTCCAATGAATAAATTAACTTAATTTAATAAAAAATTATAAATAAAGTTTTTTAGGAAATTAATATTTACTGAAATTAAGGGCGATGATGTGAAGATATCACCACGTCAATCCCTCTACACATGAAAAAAATCCCCATTAAAATTGGATGATACCACCATCCTCTAGTGGAATCAGTTCACATGAAATAGCCAATATTATATGGAATTAGTGGAGAAAAATGAAGGTAGAATAGGGAAATATATTGAAGGACTAACCACTGATCATCATTGAATCACACTAAAATCCCTCTTTTTCCAAGGGGGGCTAAAGGGAGGAAAAATAGAGGATTAAAATAATGAAAACGTCTCTCATAAATTCCCATAACCACTAAATACTAGAAGTCCACCACATAAGATATATATATTTTACCCATTTGAAAAATCCAAATAGGAACCATTCATGTTGTGAAGATGTCATTCACACTGTGAAATACATAAGGTATATGAGATGTCCCTCTGCCTGAAAACATTCATGGAATGAACAATAGTTCATAGTATGAATATTTCAAGGTAGAGTGTCCTCCCTCATCAACTATATCATTCGTTTAAAGAATAACCCTTCATTCCATAAATGGTTTTCTATAACAAAATTTCAGTAGTCTAGACACTCTGCCACTACAATAGCTGCCATCCAAACCCTCAAGGAATCTACCAAGACTCATTCCATGTATAAAAAGTTTACTTAAGGATGTAAAAAATGATTACAATACTGATCCATTTACCATTTCTAAATATTGTCCCCTCTCCAAAAAAAAATCAAATTTGTTCTGCGTTCCACAGTCCTAAAGAAACACAAAGTTTTTAAACCTCACCACCCAAGCAATTATCATCCTTGAGAATCCCCACAAGCCTTTCAGCAGTAAATTCTAACCTATTTTATTTCATTAATCAATGTATAATTATTTATATTATATTTTAGAATATCCAATTAATTTATACTACAAAATACTGCACATGAGGCACACTATTCATCATAAGTTGATCCACTACTCATAACCATCATTGAATCATGAAGATAGTGCTCAACCAGCATGGTCTTACCTATGAAAACCCTTTGTAAATAATAAATTAAACATCTAACCAATGGTGATACCCACCATAATACTAAACCCATAAGGTCTGATCTAATCCATGGTACACCCCACCATTGGAGTTTCCTACTGAAACACTATTCCAAGGTTCCAATGACCATCCAAGTGTTGTTTCCATATCAACAATAAAATATAAAGACACTAGTCATTTCTCCCCTTACTGAAAATTCTTGAAAATTCTTAGCCACAACCACCAATGCACCATATCACTACCTAATCAAAACAGGAAAACCCTTGAAGTCATATTAGGATAATTCAAAACACCCTATTCACTATCCAAACCAAATTAATTGTGTTATTATATTGGTATATCCCTAACAATATAAATTTATTTCCATGATCTCACCTATGAAAAAATAAACCCTCAATATAAAAAATGAAAATATCCCATCAAAATCAACCCAATCAACCTTCTAATGTACAGACTACAACCAACATATCATCAAAATATGAAATATTTTATTTAATAGGAGATTATATTAATTGGATTCACAATCTCAAAGGAATATAAATTCTATATTTATCACCCAATGATTGGTCAAATCATGTGCATGAACCTTAGAAAACAAGTATAGATCTCCCTGTATCACTCTATATCCATTACATCTTGTAAGGATATGACCTAATAATAAAAATCATACTCAAGCATTAACTGAAATTTTTCAATCATCACCCATTCTTGTCTTTTGGGAATGTCAATTGTGGAACATTTGAAAAATAATTCATAATGAGGGTGATGATCTCTAATATAGAATTATGAAAGCACTTTTATTCCTTTATAATACTTCTCATGCACAATTGCAAGAAGAGTTTCATCATTAATCTCTTATTCATTCTCCCGATCCATGCTCATATCTGTCAACTCCTAGAACTAATCCATCCAATATGTTGTCATCCAAATAGAATTAAAATATCTCATTCTCATGAAACTCACCGGTTTACCAAAACCACATGAATATCACTGATTTCAATATTAAATGGCCAACACATGGATGCTCACTAATCAATGTCAACAGGAACAACATGTATTTGTATAAGAACTGCCTTGATATCTGGAGAAAACTAATTTTTGTATGCTCAAGAAAAAAACAAAACAAAGAGTATAACTCATGATCGATGATTCACACATCATAACACATATGATCATTCAACTAAATCTATATTCTTTCCCATCAACATGTCAATCAAATCCAACTAGGGGAACCATAAGCATGCCACATGAAAATAGGGTGTCTACCCAACATATTTATATATCACAATCACCCACAATATAAGGTTAATTAAAAAACCATAAACTTATATCCACACTAAACATTTTCACTACTCATAAAAACATACAAAATTAAGAATAACAGGAACTCAATCAATATATCTCTAAAAAAATTTATGCTAAAACCACCTATAATGATTTTCATCATGAAACCTAAAGAAATTACTATCCTATATCACAAAAAGAGTAGTACTACATATGCCCTTATCTCAAAACCCACATCTCCTAAATTTTCATTCCAAATCTAAGGCTTTCACAGTCATGGGATCACCCATTTCTTAGGATACCATCATATATCAACACATCTCATTTTAACCAAAGTAGGGAAAACACCCCAAATCTAAATAATAAAACATGTCTCACCAATATATTGAGGCTCATCTCAAGATAACTAAACCCAACCTCCTAGACCACAAGTCACATCTCATTTAGATCATAACATATCTTTAACAAAACTCTATTCCTACCACACAAGTAAAAAAACACCTCATGTGAATGACTAATCACTCTCCTATCTCATGTATTTTTATTTGGTATCCTATATCACACTCCCACACTTCACTGAATAGGGAAAAGATTCTTACTAGTATTTCATATATGATAAAAAACCCTTGAGAATAAAAAATCTTGCAACACCCTAATTGGGACTCCATATACATGATTCACCTCCCTGAGGACCACATTCTCATGCACGTACACACATATATAGTGAAAACACCATACAATGATCCATGTTGATTAACCATAGTCACATGGTTCAATTATTTAGAATGTCACCATGAAGAAATATGTGAAAACACCATAGAATATTTTTACACTTAACTAACCAAAAAAAATTTCTTTACAAAACAATAAGTAAAATCACATAAAACTTGTCTGTCTTTGAGTGATCATATTACGGTAAAAACTAATACTTTTCACTATAAATCCCATAAATTATGGATTTATATATTAATTATCACAATTCATTACTTCCTAGATTAACATGACCTATGATCAGAAGATAATATATCATGCTTCAGCTGAATTTAGGTCTACCAACAGGTTTTGTGGGAAATCATCGTATAAGTTGTATTTGACACTTTAAACTAGTGAAATATCATTGTTGGTGATATAAATAACACAGAAGCACATGTATTTCATTTGATTTCCATTTTATAGATATGATATACTAAAATCAAACATTTTTTATTTGGATAAAATACAAAAAACAAAATAAACATAAATCAAAAAATAAAAATCACATGTGTATCTTGTTAAATGAGAATACTACAACAATAAATTGGATTCCTAAAAATAAACCCGAAATCCCTGGTAGTTTGGACATACTATTGGAAAGGGTGGTCTAGATACACTAGTAAAATATCCACCAAAAGCCTCAGCATGTTCTTATGTAACATTTTTACCATCTCTATAAATTGTAAGTCAATAAAATTATATAAATTATGTGATATCGATCACATATATATTATGATACCACCTTCGGACATCCCCATTCACGTTCACTATGAACTGTAACTACTTAAAGTCTCCACTAGACCTCAGGTGTGCCTGCCCATACAAATGAGTCTGCTGACTTGTAGCGGAAATCTAGGGTAGTACAGTAGGGACAATATACCCCAATAGTGAATCTCATATAAGTGAAAAATATACAATATATCATCCATAATCATATATTTTAGAGTATGTGTGAATAAATAAATAGAAAAATCAATAATAAATTATACATAAGAATTATATACAATAAGAAATATTTTATGGTCCATTATTCCGATAATATATAAAAATAAATAATGAAATTATTGAAATTGTTTCTCTACGCCCACCGCTGAGGTACACCACATTCTTATACCGAATTCACATCCAATAAATCCCACCAAATCAAGCTACTTTCTTCCACTTCCCAGCCTAAAAATATGATCATGGAAGTCCAATTTGGCACCTAACATCCATGAAATCCTGATCAGGGTGTGAGTCAATATTAGTACAACACCATAACTATAGTATCATAAAAAACGAGAAAATGAATTTTATGTGTAAAGGCATGTTAATATGGAAAAAATATCCATGGAATTTTATATTAAAAACAATAATTGACCATCATGATTTAACTTTTAATAAATTATTAACTATGACTTCTTCATCCAGTGCAGAAATGTCTCTGAGCACATCACAATTCCTTTAAAACCAATACCATGCCCGCAAACTATATTGTAAATGGAGTATATTTTGGGTCCTTGAATGCATACAAAGGAATAACCATAGTATCAAGAATCAACACCAGATCAATGTAATATATCCAAAACTTCCATGACTGTCAAGAAGAACTACTGATTCCATGGGGTTGACCAGAGTTAATGGATTAATATTTCATATTCCTAGGGGGTGACCTAAGAAACTTAAGTCATAAAGAATATCTATTGATTCCAAGGGGACAGTTTTAGGAACACCAGAAGCATACAACTAAACATCCATTTATTAGAGGGATGACCCTATATAATCTAGTAATTTCATTAGATATAATTGTTATTATCTAAAATTTAGTACTAGGAAATATATGGTCACTGAGCATCATCTTCCTTCCCTAGGACTTAATTTTAGGAGATCTAGTTGTATCATTCTCACTAGACAATCTATAGAGTGAAGAATATATGTAATCTAGTAGTATCAGAATAAAGTATTATCCCAAGGATATTATACTATGAAATCCATAGTCATAAAGAATCATCATTGATCTTTAGGAGTTAATATGAGGTGATCTATTAGAATCATGTTCAATAGATTATTCTTATGGGGATGACCCCAGGGAAACTTGTGGTCTTAGAAATAATGTTGATCCATAGGAGGTGATCCTAAGAGCTACCTAATCATCAGTTAGAATTATATATTTCTAATGATATTATCCAAGGAAACTATATACATAAGAATCATCATAAATTTGGGTATTATAGTGACACCATCAATAATCTCTACCCATCTCTTGTACACACCATTGATAGGGTCAACATTCCACAGTGGTACCCAATAATGTCCCCCCAGATCACACAATAGCATGCAACCCTTCATGGGTTCATTCATATCATATCTATCACTAAGGTACAATATTATTAAAATGGGGAAGCATTTCTCTTTGTATAGTAATATTATTCTCATGGTGTTAACGAACTTGTAATGAAGTTGTAAAGGAACATATATAGAGAGATTATGTAATTCTCTTCTCATTACCCAAGTTATCCCATGACATTTTTTTCACCCAAACCAACATCTGTATACCCAAAGTCTATATATCTAGTCATCACACCTAATTATGGTAGGAACACTCACCTCACATTCTAATCTCCCAGCCTAGATTCACTAAGGAATCATAATGTTCAATAATTTCATACCTGGACCAATCAATCAAACTGTCACATCCAACCACTAGGAGGCCAACAAGGAAGTTGTACTAAGTTCCACTATGATCACTATGTCCAATTTAAACATAACCCTAAAGGTATTTATAACAAAAATTACACATTTATAATAATTTCCTTATCCATTAATGATTGAGGCTTCAATCTAGTGTATGAAATTCCTTGTATCCTAGAAAAATTGTTCATCCTAGTAGAGACATTATACATTTAGAAGCAAATTTATTTAAATAAATGGTCAATAAGCCAAATGTCGTCAGATATAATTTCCAAATACTATAAATTCAATTTATTTTCTAATTTAAAATCCATGTGATACCACCTACTATAGTTACAGAGCCATTTTATTTTTAAAAAGAATCATCATTGCTTCTATCGAAACCATTTCGAGTCCATCCACTAACTACAAACTCAAATAATCCCCTGAACAGCACAAATACATCCAATAACTAATTATAATATTTTTATAAATAGTGATTCAATATATTTTAAAAAATATAATTAATATATAATTTAATTAAACTCATCATAACACCTAAAAACACAACATGTTACAACCGCATTCCAAAAACCCAAAAAATGTGGTGTCGAACCCTCTTAGAAGGCCACCAATACTATTCCTTGAACAATTATCAATTTATATTCCAAATATAACAATTTTATAAACTAAATTAGATAATATAACCTTAAATAAATTTTTCGGGAGGCATAAATTTTCAAAAATAACAAACGACGTCAGGCAGATACCACCTCAGCTCACCCTCTATGCATTCTATACAAAATCAACATAAAAATAATCCACATCCACAATGATCAGCTGTAATTGACATTTAATCTCTTACATATGTCAAATATAATTATATTCTGAAAAAAGAAACTTTAATAGGGAATGAAATCAGAGTACTAACGTTTGGTTGATTCCATAATCCACAAAAATTGTCCCCTCTAATGGGGGATAAATTGGTGGATGAATGAGGGAGGATCTAGTTTAAAATGTATAACCTTGATGTCCCTAACCCCAAAATATATAATGACCCTTGACATTGTAATGTTTTATTTCCCCCACCTAAAAAGATCCACCCCACAACCATTCCTAACATAAATAGGGGGTTCATTCTATTAAATACATAGAGTAGAGGAGATAGTCCTCAGTCTCGATACATTAAAGGTTTGAACCACTAGTTCATGGAATGGATATTTTGAGGTCTGTTCAACACCCTCATCCACCATACCATTCAAATTTTAAATGACCCTTTACATCGTGAATGACTAGTTGCTTTAAAATTTTAACAGTTTGGAAACTCAACCACTATTGCAATGCTCATATAAACACCAATGCAACCACCATGCCTCATTCCATTTATAGAAATAGTAATTAAGGATGTAAAAATGTCTAAAACTCTATTCCATGTCTCTGTTCACAAAACTAACCCCTCAAAAATTTAAAAATTAAAATTTATACTACATTTCATTGTCCAGATTAGATGCGGGGTTTTACATGAAGAACATGATTTATCCCCTTACATTGTTATTTAAATTACATCATATATAGAACCATATATATTTTTTATTTTTCAATATTACTCCTGGATATTATCAATGAATCCATATTTCTAAGCGCATAATACTCCTTCTACGCCTTCCCAAGGATCTAATGTATTGAATTGTCATAATCAATAATCAACTCCAAAAATCTTATTTGGTGAATATTTAACGCTTCATATGTGAATATATATACTACAAGATTTTATTATCCGCATATGTGTCACATGTTTCACCATATATATAATGACTTAATATATTCAATGAAAATAGTTAAAAATTCTACCTCCAAATCGTGATTCAGGTAATTTTTCTCATGAATCATTAACGGGGTGAGGTATAAGCTACCATCCTTTAATAATTTGTTTTGAAACATAAAAATAATTTCATTAATGCATCACTATTTATAAAAAATACTTCTCCATATTATGGTAGTATAAAAATAAGTTCATTAAAAAAACAATTTCTTTACGGTGTTGAAATTCTCTTTACATTCATCTTTCGAAAGGAAGTTGGTTCCCTTTCATGTCAACTAGATTATTGGATATGATATACATGATCTCTCAAACGGATTCAACAGTATCATGGAAATCCAATAAAAATATATATTTCATTTACTATGGATTGTATAGAAAATTTCTCAATAACCAATATCTTATATTAATAAATAGATATGATCGCACTTATGATTACATGAACCATGAATAATACTTTACATATCCAAAAATTACATTTTCAAAATTTTGATTACAGCTTTTCTTCCTCATGGACTTCTAGAAAATACTAATATGGTCTTAATTATAATCATTAATTTGTTAATATATGGGTATAATATCCAAAAAAACTACCATGAATTCATGGAGGTAACATCTAATGAATCTATTAATTTGATCCATGAATAAAATGAGGGAATAGGTTGGTCAAAATAATATCATTATAAATATATATTGTCTATACCTAAAATTTAATGTAATATTTAACCTCCATTTTTACCCTTAACTGATGTCATATAGAATAAATACCAATCTTAGAAACGTATTAACCCCTTTATAAATTATGAAAAAATCATTTATATGGGGTAGAGGAAAATTATTCGTAATATAGATGTTTTTATATTCCTAAAAATCAATAAAAAGACTCATTGAACCATTTTTATTTTTAATTAAATGAATAGGTACACCTCATGGTGATCCACTAGAGAACTGTGATGCCTTCTCAATATTTGTTTGGAGTTTCTTGTTCAATTTAAGTAACTCAATCAGTTCCATGAGTCTTCGAAATAGGTGTACCACCACGTATGAATTATATTAAAAACACAACTCCAATATTTGGGGGAATACTAGGTAACTATTCCAGACATGTATTGTTATATTCATCGAAAATAGAAACATATTCAATTTTTTGTTTCTCCTGATACATTTGAGTTAAATAAACCTCATAAAAATATAGTAATACCCATACAATGGAATTATTTTCCATTCAATTTTCATGTTCATCATTTAATTCATAAAAAATCATAGTTTGATTGGATAATGAAATATCACATCCCTTCCTCAGAAACTAATATGGGATCTATATAGATATATCCAATAAATTCCCAAAATCATGTAAAAATTAAAAAGAATAATAATAATATCATTTTCATGAATTATATTCCCACAAATTACAATTGAAGAGGATTTATAGACCTTATTTGAAATCATCATACCAGCATGTGTTTTCATCGATATTCCATTAAATTATACATGTTGTGGCGATTTTATACTCCATGAAAATTATTTATATATAAAATATTGGGTATTACATGGATCAAATAAAACAACATTAGTTTTATAGTGGATGGTAAGTGTAACATTCACTAAATAAATCTTATAACCCAATTCAATAGTTATGATTTCATACGTCCTTTATATTAGGAAATCATTGAAATTGATTATCATCATTGAGATTTGGTTTTTTTTGTTAGAATAATTCCCATACTCCAATAAATTGAATAATTGGAATTTGGGTGGAGTATTTGGTTGAGCTTTCTATACATTCATTTTATTGGTTGACCTCTCCAAGTTAATTAATCATTCATATGCTTGATGAAGTTATATTTCACACTTGAATAATTTACCTATCTATTCTATTCAATTTACCCAAATCATCATTCAATATTTGTTTCATGGAAGAAGATTAATTTTCATTTTGATATGGGTTTTATTATTTTAATTTCCTTAAAACTATATATTTCTATTCTTATCCCCAAAACCATGAGAATAATAGGAGTCTCTAGTCTCTATTTCTCCCTTGAGATAACATTGAATGATTTATTTATAACCATAAATATCTATTATATATAATTAATTTCATAGAAATTATCATATTCCACAATTTAATTGATCAAAATCTCTCACATTGCTGATGATAAAATAAAAAGTGAAACTTGAAAATATGGTGAAATTTTCATAAAACATAATAACGAATTCATCATACTTATAATTATGTTCTATAAATTATCTTTTTATTTTCGTGTAAAGAGTGTGAGGGTACTAATTATTTAATAATACATTTTTAATCTCTTCCCATTTCATGGAGTTAATTTTTTACTCCTTCCACGTATTCTTAATAAGATTCAACTATTGGTCGACTATAACATCCATATTATACACAACTATGATATTATTGTCATGCTATAAAAAATGGATAATGAAGAATATATTATATATTATGTCGATCCATTATTCATTAATAAGTGGGCTAGGGGACCCACTGAAGGAATGTGGGATGTTCCTTATAAAAGACTCAATAGTAAGTTAATTCATTCATTGTTCATTTAAAAAATCGACTTTCTATACATTATTGTTCATATCTTGAGAGAGTTGGGTTATCATAGATGAATGATTTTAATCCTAAAGACTGTTTCATTTGTTTATTCACAAGGAATCTCCTTGCATTGGCCATAACATTAGTTATTCACATGATTCCTTATACTTCCAACTATTGACTAAAATTAAAAATACTAGTGTGAGTATCAATCATGAATAATAAGAGAATGAAGTCATATGGTAATTGAAATCATTCCAAATTTGTTTAAAATTATAAAACCTTCTTATTAACTAATTACATTCAATGATTTAATCTAAAAAATATTCACGTACTTCATAATGGTACCAAATATAATCTGAATTAATCATAACCAAACCAAAATGAGTTTCTAACTATGTGTGTAGTTCATACACATTATTTTACATCAAGGGATGATAATGTTAATGCACAACTAGCCTTTTTAAAGTTTGATACCCCTGTGTGAATGTTTTACAAAGCTTTTATCCACTTGTTTTTATCCAGTAAGTGATATCTTTTTAGGAAAACCAAAGAGTCTAAATAAATTTAGTAATGTGGTTTACCCATTTTATACCAACCATTTGAGTGACTATATCATAAATGAAATTTAATAATAATATTTAAATAATATATCATGGTTCATTTTTAATCGATGTTGTGTGCATCACAATAAATTGAAAGATTCGAATTTATTTAGGGTTAAAAATATTTTAAAATCATGAGGCGTTACAATTTGAGTCCATAAATTCCAAAATTATGTGTCATACACAAAAAACTAAGTATTTGAGTGTTAATGCAGTTGGAAATTCCACCCAACTGAATACCTTCATGTAATAAGATTGGAAAATGGTATGATTCATGAAAAGGGGAATATGAATCTTTGGAACTTGTATATCCACATTTGAGGATATGTTGAGTCAAATGGTGATCAATTTTACTGTTTTATAAAATAGTGGGAGACTAATAATTTAAATTTATTACATCAAATTCTATAATCATGATCATATACTGAAATATACTTCTATTATTATATAAAAATAACAATTCATTCATCCTTGAAATTTTACCTTTGATTCATCTTTCAGAAAGACCATCATCTTGACTAGTTCTAACTTCTAGGAGTGGTATAAGAACTTCTGAATTGTATCAGCCAAGATAAATATTTCTGCATTTTAGAGTCTCTAGTTCAAATTGATTATTATATTTATGTAAGTGAAGAAAATCATTGGATCTTTTCAAAACACATAGATAATGAATTTTATTTCTACTGAATCATATTACATGTAAGATCTTAAAGCTTCATGATTCCATGGATGCATAAACTACATTGTCTTTTGTATATGATATTTAGTAGGAGTAAAAAAAATAGAGAGGTTATCGATCTCTATGAAATTGTTTATGTGAAATTATTAAGAAGGTTTACTAGACAAACAACATATATTATAGGCGATTAGATACATTGAGAATTTGGAAATTAATATTTTCATTATTCTAATGAAATTATGATGAGACCACATGTTCAAATCACTTTTTAATAGATTATCTAGTTTTATTATGAATTTTAATATGACTAATATTTATAAGAAACTTCTGAATATCATGAGTCTATTTCAATAGGAGGATAAGGTGATGATCCATGAAAAACCACTAGTACTTTTGGTGAATAATCGGAAAGGGATGAAAAAAAATCCCTAAGAAGCATTCCAAGTATATATATCACTTTCAAGAACTTTCGTGGTAGAATAGGATTAAGGGGTTGGCTATTCACTTGTATGTAGTTATTTTTTCATGTATAAAAAAGTACATTGAAAGATAAACTATACATAAGTGAATAATCAAGGGGATGTTTGTGGTAAATTCACTAATTAATATAACTACTCCATTAATACATACTGAATATTAGATATAACTTATGGTGCTCACATTTTTATTCAAATAGATGAACAAAGTGGATACTAGAATGTTTTCCGAGGAAAAGAGCATCTTCAGGTTTCGAAATGAGAAACAATTTTTTAGAGACTACCATCTTATATTATTGAACAGGTTGGTTTTAGTTTTGAAGAATTGTTATTATGTGACAAGTGTTACTAAAAACCCTATATATGTGTTATTTTTAGACAATGATATATTTATTTTCATAATATAAAATAATATTAGTTAATTTTATAATGATAAAATATGTTATAGGATGAGAAATTTTAATAATAGTTTGTATAAAATAGAATATAGAAATATTGTTTTTAAAACCAATAATAAATCATCATTACATTACTCATATCACACCTAGTTATAGAATCTATTTTTTATGTAAATGAAATGTGTTTGAAAAATATATATCAGGAAGGATACATATATTATTTTGAAATATAATCTTATATTTATGTTATGATTTATAGTAAATACTTGCTTATATATTTTTATAAAAGAGTACAATAAAAAAATTATGAGAGATAAAAGGGAGAAAGAGGTCATGGGGGTCTAAAGTAATGAAGACCAAGAGAGTTTTCTTGAACATAGTAAACTACCTAAGAAGGGAATGACCAATGAAAAAACACAAAATATTTACACTATTGGTCACCTTGGAGGTGATAAGATCAGTGACTACATTCACTTTTTCCACATATGATAAAAATACATACAGCTATATATGATCCCCTTGCACATTAGAATGGTATATTCAATAGACCATGGAATATGCCAATAACGACACAAAGAAAAATAAATATAGATCAAATCAATTTTTAGAGACATGAGGTGACTATTTCATTGACTACACAACATGATGCCAATGAGAATCTATTGGGCTTTAGATTGAAGGGAATCACCTCTTCAGAAGAAAATAAATAATTCCATGATCAAAGATCCCCTATTATCCGAGAAAATTACACCACCCAACATAAGTCACATGTTTCATTAACCATAAGTGTTTATATTAATACCCAAATGGAGATGGTATCAATGAAACCATCTCTCTTTCATAGAACATGGATTATTTTTACAAGTAGAAGTTTTAGTAAGGAGGGGTCTTAGAGAGGGGGATTGCTCAAAATCAATATAAAATTTAACTACATCAGTGATAATGTTCTTGGTTTGCGAAATGAGGAATGTTATTATTCCTAATATACCCTTTTTCTGAGATTCATTACTCTCTTTCTAGATACACCAGCAACATGTTGCGTAGATGAGAGATATCACCATTTTCTCAGGGTTATGTCTCTACATCCCCTAAACCAATAATCATGGAAGGTCGTAGTCAAGGATAACTGAGATTACCAAGTAATGAATCCATCCAACACATTCTGCACCATTCATACTCAAACTCCTTTGAAAAAAAGGTGATCATAGGTTTCAACCCACAATTCCTTGCATTAGTGACATTATGAATGAAGAATCCCCCCAGACATTTGATGTTGTCGTCAGCTGGCCTGAAATGGTTCCAATTCCACCACACCATAAAAATTAATTTCATCAGGATATCTTTACACCAAATCACTTCACCCATTTCATAATTATATTTGGCCACCATTTACCTTATATAAAAAAAATTAACCGAAAACAAATACTCCGGATGAACTCATGAATACACATATGTCCAAACTCGATTTTAACACTATGTTATCATTGGTTGCTCACTGGTCTACATCCAGGACAGATTCAACGAATCTTGGGTATTCTCTTTCATTCCTAGATGTGATGGATAGTCTTGGACATCCAGTAAAACCTAGCATTGTTCCCAAATGGTTGTGTTTCCAAATATTGTTTTCTCCTCTACTAACAATCAATGTGAGTGTTGTTGAAGGTTCAATAAGTGAGGATGGATCTTGAGATGGATATTCGAAGGAATACCTATCTGCAAGTCCATTTTGGTCCCTTACCTAGCCTACATAAGCATTACACAGAACCTTTTACCCTAAAGGACCACTCATTCCATTTTTTCATGTATTCCCAACATAGTGGAAGAGACTCTTCTAACATTGATACCACCTTCATACAAAGGAATTTCAATCCAAATCCTTGCCATGCACTGATGCTTACATTATAATTGTGCGTCCCATTTGAAAAAATCCATAATGCTCTCCATTTTGGAGATGTAACATTTTAAAACCTTGAGTGTAGAAAATATGTGCATGGGTATAGATATAGAACACTAGTTACTATGGTAATTATTCTAAAAAAATGATAGGAATAAATTTTTCTATTTCATAATGCAACCAGTAATTTTGTCTACTATCATATAAAAGAGATAGATTCAAATATTTATCAGGGTGATAGGGGTAACTAATTATTCTAGTAGAATGGTGCCTCTATGAATTTATTGGGTACTATACAATAACCTATCCTCTATGCGTAAAAACATACTCAATATTTAGACAATTCTATTTTCTCGAATCAACAGTTATCCCCTCTATTTATAGTAGTCATCCAAAATTCCATTAATTCCCTGAATGGATCTATTACTACCATTCAAAAAATATTTATCTAATCTATAAAAATAAGATGAGAAATACCGCATGAATAGTACCTAGAATGGTAATGAATGATACTATAAAAAACAATGCATTTTTTTTATATATCGGCATAGTGAATCACTAAAAATAATAAATAGGGTGGTTAAGAGTTTTTCATCTTGCATTAAACCCCAGATATCTTTGAAGAATCCATATTTTTATCAAATGAAGGAGGAAGATAACTAAGAGTAATTGAATTATTAGAACATGATGTTAATCACCCATATTGATAATCCCATGCGGGACAGTAAATTGAGAATGAAACTCCATTCCATCATGTCATAGGACATTCTCATGTCATGATTGATGGATATATTTGATCTGAATATATTATAATTTATATAATTGATCACCTCTTGGGCCAACCGAATAGCTCTTTGAATTGATCATCCTTTAATAAGCCCATGATCCTCTTCAGAAACCCAACATTGGAGATGGATATATAAAATTCTATTGGGGATACAGTCTAACACCTTATAGGAAACATTACACATACAAATGATCATATAGTGTCTAAGAGTGCATGGGTCCTTAAATATTGAAACCATCACCAGAATAGTGGCACATTCAGCATGCGGAAAAGGTTAAAGGGACACAAAGCATCTAGAATTAGATGTTAAAATCATTTATTGACCTTTTATAGTTCACGATGTTAGTGGATAGTATTTCCTTAAAATATTTATTGATGAAGATAATAGATTAAAATATTTCTACATAATGAGTTATAAGTCATATTAATTTTTTGTAATTTAGAAAATAAAAGAATAATGTAGAGAATCATCATTGTATTGTGATATTGAAAATTTTCTCAGATCATAGTGTGGAATATCTTAATAATTAGTTCATCAATTATATAGGTAATTTTGGGAAAATATCTAATCTCACTCCCCCATATACACTAAAGTGGAATAATGTCGATGGAAGGAGGAATCACACCTTATTAGACATGGTCATATGAAAAATGATTCATGCTTGTCTTTTATTATACTTATTTGGGATATTCTACTGTAACATACACAATAAACAATGTGTAAACTAAAGCTACAATAAATTTTTTTTATTGGGTGTGGTGTGATAGGATATCTATATAGTCAAATTTATGAGTGCGGGCATGTGAAGAGTTTTTAAGGATATCTATGGCAATATTCATGCATCATGTGTATATAATGGTATCATAATAGGACATCAAAGGGAAATAATGGTACAATATCTATTCAAACCCACAGAAAAAAATTAATAGGTTTATTACGCCTCCTTTTCAATGAAAGGGAGAAAATTCACAGAATTGATAGTGGGGGGATGATTGCATTTGATAAAGTAGAGGTCCAATATATAAAAGAGCGTGAAAAGGAAAATATCCCACAATTACCCATTTAATAATAATACAATGAAATATGTAATATATAAAATCACTAGAGAGGAAATAGAAATATAGAGATATGGTTTTTTAGTCACAGATGAGGGTGACACATTAGTGGTTTGAGACAATGATCCCATATATACACAAAAGCTGTATGTATATTAGAAGTCAAAATGTATTAATAATCCATCACTTCCATAATGGATTCCTTGTACTAGAATGAATTTTGGGTTTTGTTAGATCAACCACTTGGTGAAAATACCACTGGCAGGAAATGGGTATTCATGAAAAATCTAAAACTAAATGGATGATTTGGTGCCTATAAGGTTTGACAAGTAACTAAAATTTTTATGACATATAAATACATTCTCCCAATTCATCCTTTTTCACTACATACTATGTTTGAATCTAAAATATTTTTTCATTCCATAGAATCGTACTAGGATTTTGGGATTTAGAAAAGGGATTTTAGGGAAACATTCCATAATTGGAACTTTTTAATGGGATTTTACAACATAAGATGAAGGGTTCATGACTTCCAAGGATTCCAACAAGGTGTTTATATACCAAAGAATCATTTGTGGGTTCAATAATTCATCAAGATCAATGAAAATTAATTTTAATGAATTCATAAAGTAATTTCGTTTCGTAAAAAATAAACTTGAACCCATATACTATAAAAGGTTTAGTGGAAATGTATTTGTTTTCTAGTTGTGTTTGTTTTGAGAAGTATTTCAAATGAAAAAAACTATAGACTTATATTCAATTTAGATGTGGTAAAACAAATGATTTCCTATATAAGGAATAAGTGTATAATCCTATGATCTTGTGATCAAGAACATTCGTGATAGAACTAATACGAATCATGGACTAAGTAAAGGTATATACATTGACGATATATTGAGAATATTTATTATAGAAAAATCCTAGTGGGAGATCATAATAATGTCACATGGTTTATATCATTCCAAGAAGATGTATACTCAAACCTAAGAGGAAAGCGTGTGAATTAATATATTCAAATCTACATCTATGATATGATTTATCATGCATTCCATGATATTTACCAGATGTGATGTTTCCTATGCCTTTAGAATGCTAAGAAAATATCCAGAAAACATAGTTCAGATGCATTGGATGGATGAAATGAATATCCTAATATACCAAAATAATATAGAGGATATATTCATGGTGTATGGATTTAATAAAGAACTATTCACTAGTGGATACACTAATTTTATATTCAATGTTGACTATAATAATTTTTATAAAAATTTGGATATATGTTTTATAATAAAGGTTGATTTTTGTGTTGGAAGTGTCATAAAAAGATAGTGATCCCCAATTTTATAGTATACCCTAATTATATAAAAGTATATGTTGTTTCTAAACAATTAATTTGGATCAAAATATTATGTAAGAGTTTTATATAGTGCCTAATAGTAAATATGGTATCACTTTGTGTTGTGGTAACAATGTAGTGATATAACCATCAAAAGAGAAAATGGAACACTAATAAATGAATCAAATAATTTATAAGTATCATTAATTGATACTTTTTCTCATATTAGTGAGATATCCTTATGTATAGTATCTATATAAGAAAATATTTTTGTAAAAACATAAATATTTCTATTATAAATAATAATTTTAGTAAAAAATTGTGACATAATTCAACTTCTATAGTTTTATCATAATAATATACCACAATATAATAAAATTGGAAAAAATGAAGTGAAATTTATAATAATAGCTCAGCCCAATGAAACAAAACTGATTTATAATAAAAGAAATAATAATTAATATTATAAATAGTACATTGAATAATAATATAATTATACATGTAAATTTTGGAATAAATATAAGAATAGTTGTATAATTATAACCAAAAACATCATGATTTTTAAATAATGAATTATTTTTATTAAATAAATTAATTTCATATAGATAGTGAATTATTTTCATAAAATGAATGAAATGTTTGAATCAAAAAGTCAAAAGTATCCAATGGTAATTTTTTATTAATTTGTTATGATTCTCTAATTTTTTGGTAAAAGGTATAATATAGTATGAATATAACGTAGGTAATATGAAACTATAATGAATAAAAAAAGTTATAATAAGAAACATAAAGTATTTATCAACTAAAATGGGTTGATTTAATAAAATAGTTCATTTTAATGTAATAAAATAAATTCTCCAATCCTGCAATGAGTCTTCCAAAAAAACTATATTTTATTATTTAAAACAAATTATTTATGAATTAGTGTCCTTTACCAATAAAAAATAATATATTTTCATGTTCTTAGGTTCTTAAACACTAAAAATAAGAAAACCATTCCATACATTTCAAATACTGAGGCATAAATCCTTTTGAAGGCCAATGTTATTCTTTTTTATTGAATTAGCTTCAACAGTGTATATTTAAAATTTAATCACAAAACTCCACCCAATTTACTATAAATATCCAATTATCCTCCCATTCATATCTACTATAAAAATTATGTGAATGGTTATCCTCTCATTTTTTCCCAATGATTTTTTAATATTTTAGGTAACTCTTCTCAAAAAATAAGAATCTATCTTTTAAGAAAGGCTTCCCTATCCTCCTCTTTCTTTTTCAATTGAAATTATTTTATTATAATAACATTTTTTTAGAGTATTATCATGTTTTTAGTTACATGTTGTTATCATCCATTGTATATTTATTAATGATATATTACTTATTCCATCTCAGTATAATCTTTTCCTATGTCATGAATATGAAAATATATGGGTCCCTATCCCTTACCCTTTATTTGTGTATTCTTATTTAATTAATTTTCACTTCCTTGTGAAAGGTTAAATTTCATCATTTTAATAAATCCATTATCATATTACTACTTCAATATAACCATTCCCTTTTATAACACATCCTTCATAAGCTGTTATAATTCTCAAACATTTCTAGAAACCAAATAAGATACACTAAAATATAGAAACTATCTTAAAATTTGATAATTTAATTACTGTGTGGTTTCCATGAAATGAAATAATTATATAGATACTATAAGTGGATAAATTAACGATATCCTAGGCATTTAGGGGTAATAACCCAAAAAACATTCGTCCGGTATTAAATCAATCCTTACATAGTGCACAAAAAATGGTCTTAACTCCACACCTAGTTTGATTCTCCTATGGGATATTATTTATATGATTCAAAATTTATTTGAAAACCATAATGAATGATTTGATAATGTATTTATAATGGTGATATAATTTTTTAAATGATATATCTAAAGTATGAAATTATTTCACTATATCTAGAGGTATGGATATATGGGTGAATTTTCTATCAATTCATTGGGATCCTATCATTATATACTTGTAAAATCAATTAATATTTCCTATTAATATCTCTAAACCACGAAATTACCCTTTATTATGACCACATTATAAATCAACTAATAATGGTATATTCGATTATGTTCTAAATATCCAATAGTTTCTAAGTTGATTGTGGGATATAAACTTAGATAACTACATTGGTCCATCAAGTAATTAAATATTGAAATTTTATATATCCATTATTTATATGTGGAAAAATATTTATTAATTAAGGACAACAATTTATGAGGTTGCATATGTTATATTATTATATGTATTTGTTATCTATTACATTCATAATATTGATGCATTTGATTATTATATGATGAGTGTGTCGTGAAATTATATAGACCCTTAATGAATTAGTAGGTATCATTAGAAAAACATGTTAAGTATTTGGTATTAGATGAACATAAAAATCATATAAAAGATGAGATACATAATTTCCCAATTTATATAGATGATATAGTTCTCATAGAGGAATCCAAAGAGATGATCAATTTAATACTATAACTTTGGAGATAGAATTTAGAATTGAATGGTTTCTATCATATATGGGATAAAATAGAACAAATGATGTGTCATTTTATAGATGATGTTGTCGTAATGTAATGGATGTGATATTTAGAGAACATGAAATTTAATGTTTTTTTATATTTATGCTGATTTTTTCAACATGATACAGATATTATTAAATATTTCAGCCAAATGATTCAATCTGGATAGATGAGATGGAGAATATATTATGGGGTACTTTTTGACCTTAATTGTTTTTTTGAAATCTAATAGTAAATTTTATAATATAGTTATTAGACTAGATATTCAATATGGTAGTGGGTTTTTCCATTAACAGGACATCTTGATATAAAAAACAAGGGTAGTAAAAAATAAAATTGTAAGATGTACATGTGTGAAGAATATGCTAGAAAAGATTACCAATGAATTAATTTGGGAGAAAATTAGAGTTGATATGATTGATGAGAAGATGAGTGAGTACAGATTAATATGATTTTGACATGATAGAAGAATCACTATTGATACATCTCTTAATAAGATAAATTTAATGTTAATTTATCTTATTAATAAAAGTAGAAGCATGCCTAAAAGGACCCTTAATAAATTATTTCATTATAATATTTCTCTAGATGGTTTCAATGAGAATATAGTCTTCCATAGTGTTGATGAACAATATTTGTTCCATATAGTTAACCCCTTTTAATTAAAATTAACTTTTTTTATATACATTCCATCACTATATAATTAGATAATTTTATCTATGGATTTATTTAATTTCATTAAATCCATTCCTATTTTATTCTTACTACTCTATTTGTTATCTAATTTATTTATTATTATCATATTATTAATTTGATGCTTCTTCAAGATATATTCCATTATACTCAACCCCTTAATGAGAATCCACATTCAATTATTTTCATTATTTTTAATTTTCCTTATTAACCTTTAGGATTATAAATTGTGAATTATTTTAAATAATTAACATATAACAAATGTCCATTTATTCAGTTAATGTATCTTATTTTTTTTATGTAATTGTAGGGTCCTGCAAAATCTGCAATGGAAATTTTACCTAAATCCCCTAAAAGAATTGTGGAAAATAATAAAATAAGATACACAATAAAGTACCGGTCCTCGAACCGGTCCATGGAAGCGCAATGCGGCCAAACATCATGAGGCACCCCCTCCAAGAACCATTGTCTTTCGCAAAATGGAGGTGGAGAGCCTCCTTGGTCGCGAGGCAAGATGGGTGCCAGTTCGGCTCACCATCACGAACCGCCCCAACCGCGGACTGTGATGACTGGTTCAAGCCACACCCATTGTCGTACGCGAAATGGAGGAGGAACCCTCCACAGCCGCAGATCACCCCATGAGTTCTCCTCACAGAGGAGGGGAACGATCAATAGCCACCGCAAATCACGGAGTGACCATGTCACCTGTGAACTGAGTTTTAGTTATGGGCCTCCACAAAAGGTGTCACAAGGGCACATATACATTCTTTTCCCCACTCTATAAAAGGAGACCAAGGGGGAAAGAAGAATAAGATTGGAGAACATTGATCGGATTCAGAGGGATTGGAGATTCATAAGGAGATCGGTTTAAGGAAGGCTTCAGATTTCACAAACAGTGACATTCCCATCCGTGAACCATAACAAGTATATGAATTAAGAAGAAATTGGAAAACACATAATAATTTGGTGAACCGCAAACCCTAAATAACAAAAAGGAAATCCACGAACCACACCCCCCCCTCCGCGGATGACTTCCCTGCAGACCAGGGAGTTTATGCCTCTTTTCTCATCCATCGTACCATGGAAAACCCTCCTCCGTGGGCAAATCCCCAACCGACGAGTCTCCGATCAGCGCCACCCTTGGCCGCTGCTGCCCACCTAGAGTCCTCCGCGAACCACCCTGACTCGCGGATTGGACCCGAAGTCACGAACCACCCTGGTTCACAGATTGAACCTGAAGTCGCGAACCGCCCTTGTTCGTGGGACTCCAATCAGTCCGCAGACCACCCTGGTTCCCGGATGACTTCTCCAGCCGCGTGGAATTTCCCCACGCGAAGGGAGCCACCACACATACCTCACGTTGGCTCTCCAAATAGTCCAGTGTTCTAATTTCCAAAGCCCGGTAAAATCCTTCCGATCCAGCCAGGTCCTTTGCAACTCCCTCGTTGGCCTGTTCATCAGCCCCGAGCTGAGGCCTCTGCCAGAGCCACACGATCCATGTGGTATAACATTCAGGTTCATCAGTGAACCATTTTGAGTTCAAATACCCACGGTAAACAGGGACAAAGGGGTTTCCCCGACCCTTGAGCAGATTCACGAAGCATTCCTAGGTTCACATTCCCACGGTAATGTGGAGTCTAAGCTCTATAATCCCTTTTCTGCCCCTCCACTTGTTGAGGTTTCCTCGAAGATGGTAAAATATCCATCAGAAGGAAGCCCTCATGAATTGCAAGAGAGGAGATGGGAAAAAGAGCACATCCTTTCCCACTCCCGCGGGGCTTTGTCGCCCCGAGCATCCATCACGGAGTAATCCCCGACCTTCTGGGCCTCCTCATAGTGTAATCCCCAATTCATCACCTTGGGATGCCTTCATGCGTAAGCCCCATTCCGTTTCTCACAGATGCACCTTTCGCGATGTGATCCTCTAGTCCCTGCTGCCTCTTGTTTATCACACCGATAATGACTCACGTGGGCTTAGAGTAAGCATTGACCATGACATCCTCCTATGGGCCTCCCCATAGTGTAATCCCCAATCCATCATTATGTGTCTCCTTAGAGTGAAAGCCCCAATCTGTCATCCTAGGCCTCCTCAGAGTGTAATCCCTAATCCATCATTCTGGGCTGCCCCAGAGCGTAAGCCCCAAGCCAAAGTGAACTACGTGGACTTTGATCCCCGCCTCCTAGATAGGTTATGTAGGAAGCCTCCATGAGGTTCAAACCCACCACCCATCGGACCACCTGGTCTCTCTTCATGTCGGTTCCCCGACACCTATCCGAACTACATGGACTTTGATCCCTTCTCCCTAAGTAGGGTGCGTAGGAAGCCTCCATGAGGTTCAATCCCGTCAACCGGTTAATCCGATCGTCGCCATGTCAGTTCAACATTCCACCCCTAGTGCTGCCTCAAGCAAGTTCCAAACCTTCTGGGTCATTAATCCAATGAGGGATGGTAATGCTCGAGCATAAATGATTCTGAAACCCTACGTCCAATTGATCGTTTCCTACCATGTTTAAATCCATGGATACTAGTTTGGGTATAAACTAACGATTCAAGAACATATGAATGCGTCTTAAATCTATAAGAGAGTCTCAGAACATGAAATAATTCCCCCCAAAAAGGGTGCGATGAGCCGGAATTCCCATCCTCTAGACCAAAGTCAGTTCTTAAGAGTTGCTGGTCAGACCATCCGGCAAACGCCTACCTTTGGAAAGTAGGTTCATCAATCATTGGATATAGAGCTGGTGTGCGTTTCATGGTCAAAAACCAGAACGAAACAAAAAATGGTGAACCCGGCGTGAATCGTTAACCAAACATGATGTATTTAACCTAATCCCACCCTAATACTCCTTTTACTCCCTAGGAGGGCCATTCCTGGTCATTATCAATGCATGGGATTATGAGATTATGCTTTTATGGGTTTGCTGCTTGTACTTGCTAAAATTTTTCACAGACACTACTTTCAGAACTCCATTCGATCCAATGGCATCGTAAAAGAACTCACAAGTGGATGCTTCCAATGACGCAAGGATGAGACTTCCTAAACAATGGAGGACCCCATCACCCACCCAACATCTTCAACGATGGGTTTCAGATGCGCTGATCCGAGAGTACCATGCGAATGGTACTCTCCCAACGGTGGAGGCGGCCATGCACGCCCACCAATCCTTCAAGGTTCATCGGTATCCTGCCCAGCAATGATAGCAAAGGCGGACCCAGACATCCCCTGTTGCTATCTCCAAACATTTCAAGAGTCTATCCCCAGAACGAGACAATGCGTACCTCCCCTATCATAGGGAGGAGGATGAGGTCGACATTGAGGACTTCATCCATGTCAAACGGGGGTTCCGCTTGTATTCCCCCGCCTAAAAGAATCATCTCGGTTATGTCGCGACTCAACATCCTCATGCTGAGGAAGATGTTGCCCTGAGGATTCAGGCCCATGCTCCACGAGATCTGGCCCCTCAGACCGCTTGACAAGGGCGGCAGACATACAATCGGGGACAGGTCATCACCCTGGTCCCTGAGGAGGAGCTTCGTTGCCCAGTCACGGAGACGTACCATGAATAGGAACCAACACCTGTTCGCCCCTCTCATGCTTGCCATCCAGACATGGCGGCATCATACGAGCCGGCGTGTATCCCTTCCGAGCCCCATCAAGCTCGTCGCTCACACAGAACATCACTTAACAGATAGACACCTCTCCCTGCCCAAGGTCGCGAAGCCCACCAGCTTGATGTGGTGGCGGCCCGACACCTGCAGGACTAGCTACTGGCAGTTGCTTCAGACGCCCGACACCCTAATATGGTGGTGATCAACAAAGCTTGTCACCCAGATGTGGCTGAAAATCATAGGCGGGAATGTCTCCCCACCAAAAAAGGCCACCAACTCGATACGGTGGAAACCAATATATATAGGGCCAGCTCCATGTGGATGCAAGTAAAGTCCACCACCCCGATGTTGCGGAAAACAAGGAGAGAAACCGGCGTATCCCAGTACAGGGGCAGATTCATTCACCTGCCCTGACACAGAAGAATTGTCAGTACCCACTGACCACTGGAGGACCGGAGCAGGATGTCCCAACTCCGATATCAGAATGGGCCTTCATACCCGTTCTAGCCAAAGATGTCTCTCTACATATCCTGGCAATGATGGAGCAGGTGTCGATCCCAGATCATATCTTGTAAACGTTCCAGAATGTAATTGCATTGGCAGAAACCGCAAGGACTCGGGCCCATGTTCCCATCTCCCCAATTGAGGAGACTCATATAAGAGACGAGATAGCCGCCTCAGAGCAGATCTGCATCCATGCTGCTTCCCAGGAGGGTCGTCGGCTATATTACGCGACGCAAGGGAAACTGGATCGAACAGCTTCACACGTTCCAACTGGGGGACACCTTTCTATCATAGTGGATGCTCCAGAGCAGGCATATATCCCTGCTAAAAGTCAAGATGTTCTTCGGCGTATCCCGGAAATGTCACGAGACCCAATTAGGCAGGGACCCGAAGGTGAAGTCCATCGTCATCAGCAAACGGCCCCTGCTGCCAACAAAAGAGCGCCTCGAACGCACCGAAGGCAGCCGGAAAATAAAGAGCGGGTTCATGACTCCTCTATGCTGGAATTTGGGGTTTCCAACGCCGCTATGAATGAGAAAAAGGATCGAAACCCTACCCACCCATTCCCATATTATTAGAGTGGCAGTAGCAGTTATGAAGGTCCTCCCTGCAATGTCGCTACCATCAGCTCTGAAGGTCCTCCCCAGTGCACCCGTGGGGGCCTCCCTCGCGGGCATATAATGATCGGTCACGAGAGAATCTCTCTTGATGCAAGTCACGGAAACCCTCCATGTGACCAAAAGACCGAGCAGCAAGAAGGTCCTCCACTTGATGCGGTCCACCTTGAAGGTCCTCACTGGGGTATACACTTCAATCACTCTCCATTCAGTGGGACCACAAATTGTGATGGTAGTCCTCCCTATCATAGTCGTAACTACGGAGGTCCTGCCTGTAGTGACATCACATCATGATAAGAAGCCCCCCCCCTTGTCGTAGCATGCCCTGAAGGTCCTCCCTAGGGGTTACGCTGCAACAAAACTCCAGGGAGCCAGGCATCAGGTCACGGTGGTAGTCCTCTCCACCCTAATAACGAAGGTCCTACCCGTAGAGACGTCAACCAATGTGAGGGCCCTCCTCTCATTGTGGTACATTCTAGAGGCCCTCCCCAGGATGTATCCCGCAGAAATTCTCCCTGTAGCAGCAGTAATGGTATCCCTCACCATTTCCACAGCTATTATGGTAGTCCTCGCGACCACGGCCACCATTACGAAGGTCCTCCCCACAATGGCCCGAACAAGAAGAAGGTCCTCCCATTGTCGCGGTGTATCCTGAAGTTCCTCCCCAGGATGCACATCGAACGTCAAGACATGATGGCCATCCTCACCATGATGGAAATTATTGCGAAGGTCCTCCCCATAATGACGCTACACAGCCATAGGATCCTCCCTTTGCTGGGATACGCCTTGGAGGTCCTCCCCAAGGTGTGCACTGCAAAAGACCTCTATGTAGTGATGCATCAAGTAGTAATGGTAGTCCTTGCCATTACGGCCGCCATTGCGGAGGTCCTCCCCGCGATGACATATTATTTCAACAGGAAGGCCCTCCCCCTGCAGAGTCAAGCACCGAAAGGCCCTCGTATGCCGAGGCACTCAGAAGGACGGGATCGAGCATGTCAGATTCCCATCTTGTTGATAACAATTCCCTTCTTCGATCAGGAGATGGTCTGGGGCCACGTTCATCTTCTGAACCACCTAGGAATCACTTACACAATGATTCAGCACCTATCGGTCCCACTTCCTCTGATCACACTAGAAGTGAGCGCCTCAGCTGGGCTGACCAGATAGAAGAATCACAGGTGGAGGAGTACACCGACATGCTACACATGAGGAAATGACTGGCCAAGAATGATATACCAGTCATGTTTTGGCCCACGACCACCTATCAGTACGACATACCCAGGGAGTTGTCAGAAGAATGCATGCACGACATCCGCCATAATATATGGGAAACCCTCCGCCTTCTAAAATCGAGTTTCCTGCCCTATGACGGGTATTTATACCACGTCAAGATGGTAGGGGACCTCCTGCATCACATCGACCTGGAGGCCCTTTCCTCGATGTGACAACAATGCCCCGAGATGCTCAAAGGGAATATGGAGGCATCTTGCCTCCGTACACTGCACGAATTGCGCCGCCTCATCGATGACGCTCTGACGGGAGTCCATATCAGGGGGTGGGGGGATCACTAATCTCTTCATTTCACTCCACTCCCCACCCAGAAAAACACGTTCAGCATGATATCGTGTAACGTCGTCACCTCGAGATGATAATCGGGTGGACCCCCCGGTTTAGGAAAGGCAACACACCCAACAGAGTCGGGCCTTGAGTAAGTCCCAAAAGCGTCAGGCCCGGTGGAAACAAACCATTCAAGAACTCCCGAATCAGGCCACTGAGAGCATATGGCAGGCCTCTCACCAATGAGAGGCCAATCAAAGATCTCTGCATGCCTCCCCCGAAGGGACTGATCCACAGGTGAATTCGGCACCAGGATCGGTTCACCCCCAGATAGGGGCACACGAGATCAGGCAAGTCACGATAGCCGCGACCAATGCCGCAATCGAGGGTCAACCCTAGCCTCCTGGGTTGGGGGAATTTTTAACAACAAATTCCCCCATAAGACCAATAAAACTGGGAAGAGACTCAACATCCAGGGAATGGAGCCAGCCCCAGCCCTCAGGGCTGGGGGCATTATTACCCCCTCAACAAAAATCTTCCCCACGAGAATCAATATTCTATAGTCTAGGGAGGAAAGTCTGAACATGAGGTTCCCATCATATCCTGTCATTAGAATCATCATCTCCTCTGAGAGGCAGGCGCACCGTAAGGTTGCATCAAAGAACTCTCCGCGTCACTCTTTGTCATGAAGTCCAAGGGAAATCCCAAGTCATGAAAGGGAAGGCCAGCTGAAGACATTGGAGATCCTCTTCTTATTTGGAAGATGACGTCCCCTCCACCCCAAAATATTTGTTCATTAACTTCATAGAGGCTAACCCTATAGGTGACACCCGGGAAAATGCAAATCCAGAGGGATCAGGAGACGACGGTTCCGGTCAGGCTGTGACTCACAACGAACCTCCAGGGGTGTACACTCGAAACTAGAGGGCTGCCTTAAATTTGGCCACCCCTTCATCTAACCTCCCTCTTCTCACCCGGTGTGCTTCCAATAAGGATAAGAACAAAGGAATGGTTACCCTTAACCCGTCCCCTTTCCTCGATAAAAGCAAACCACTCATGCTCTAAGAGAGGTTCACTCGACAGGATGAAGAGATGAAATAATTGAGGCGGCTTAATGCCGAGCTACTCCAGAGGAACCACATTATTGAAAGTGCATCCCAAGAAGATCCACGTCATGCACTCCCAGGAGGTGCAGCTCACAGGCTAAGGCTTGCCCCGACAAATGAAGCATGATCAGGGCTACTGCCCAATGAGGCACCTGGGTCATCCAACTACTTAAATGTGGATGATGAATACCGGGATTTCCCTCCACTTAGGAGGCAACCGGAGCAAGTACACCGGAACCCTAAGAGAGTACCCCAAAATGAACATGCACCCTTGGTGCTAGCCAATCCGGATCCTCAGGCAATGCCTCGGGCTATGGCTTCCCAAGACCGGGCCCAACAGGATGTAAACCAAGGACTCACCAATACCATCGAGGCACTAACAGCTCATTAGGAAGTGGTTGAAGGTCGACACACTTTGATACAGCAAGAGTGGAAACCCTACCAAGATTGGGTGACCAACACACCACCTACACCCAATTTTGGGAGCCTTGTATTCCCCATCTTCAATGGATCAGGAAATCCGAAGCAGCATTTGATGCACTATGCGTCCTATTGCGACCCTATGATGGGGACTCTGGAACAACAAGAAGAAGTGAAACTCTGATGCTTCATACGGGCCTTGCAAGGATCCGCCTTCATCTAGTATATGAGTCTGCCAGCCCAGTCGAGAAAGAGCTAGGAGGACCTCCGATAGCAGTTCCTATTCCACTTCAGCTCAACGCTGCCTAAAACAACGGTCAGTGATCTCATTAACTGTAAGTAGAGGGAGAATGATAGGGTCTCAGATTTCATCGCCAGATGGAATGTTCTGACCTATTCTCTGAACAAGACAATACCCCATGATGAGATGCTAGACATATGCATCGATAACCTTAGAGATGAGCTGCGAACACTGCTCATACAGGTGGAGTGCACCACTGGCTTCCGCCATCTCTCAGCCATTGCCCAGAGAATTGGGGACTCCCTACAGCATACTAATTTGAAGTCCTGAATAGCCTCGCAGGCTCCTTCGAAAAGAGCCCCTGGATCTGAAGCATCTACTGTCACACTCAAACCGGCCCCTTTGCCCGCTCCACCGCTCAGGCCTCCACCAAATCTTCAAGTGCCCCCTGCATATCAGCAGCCACCCCCGCCAAAATGGGACTATCAGCAAGGACCGAAGCGGAACCATTTTGAGGAACAAAGACAAAAAGTATACTCATTCCGAGATGATCAAGTCTGCGGCTACTTCATCGCTGCCATGAACTGCAACTTGCTCCGCCTCTCGGAGATGAGGAGACCTGAAGAAGTCGGCCATGATGAGAGGAATGATTATTTCCCCTACCATCGGATGTTGTGTCATAGTATCCAAGAATGATTCGTCTTCAAAGACCTCATACAGAGGATGGTAGATTCCGTACAAGTCGAGCTGGGACCACCCCCAGCACATGTGGCATGTATCTCTACCACCAACTCCGACAAATAGGAGGGGTGGCAGAAAGTTACCAGCAAGCAGGGGCATAAATTTGAGAACTGAATGAATCAGAAGACTATCAACCGAGCCCAGGGCATGCTCTGAGCTCAACTACAGTAGTCGGTGTTGCCACCAGCAGCCCTTGGAGCTGCAAAGCCGACCACATTGGCCTCACAACCCTCCACAAGCCGGTCATCTGGACAGAGTCAAAGGAGGAATAAATCACAAGAGGTATAGTCTATGACGGGGCCAATATTAGTCCCGACCATGGCGGATTTCATGCCCTCAAATTTGGTACCACGAGCACCGACCCACCAAACGGCACCATCAGAGACAACCGACCAGGTTGACCTGTCAGAGGATGAAGAGCCAATATTCGGTTCTATTAATGAAATCCATCTCATGGAATCATTCCCTGATGAAGGGTATGATTACAAACCTGAGTTCCCTGCATGAGGAACAGGGAGGAGGAATCGCATAGGTAGAGGGTACTAGGGGAGGCGTAGCCGCGGCCGAAACCAACCCTATGGTTGGACCCCGGACCAAACCGTTTATACCACAGAAACCCGTGGGAGAGCCCTTCAGCGGACTCAATAGGAGAGGGAATGCCCCTCCACCCCAGCAAGAAGCCACTCTGGCCCTGTTGTCCTGCGATTGCTACCGGAGGTGGAGAAAGTGTCACGTCTCCTAGTGCGCACAAATAGTCTAGCTGGGCCAAGTCCTCAAAATGAAGGAACACCATCGACCTCCGTCCCCACGGTCGGCCCCTCCTCGTCAAATGCTACAGCTCTTAAAGCAACTGCTATGACTATGCCGCCAACGGAGAAGTGTTGACCGATGGAGCAAAAATACAACATCCTTAAGCAGCTGGTGTTTGTACCAACCAAGTTGTCAATCCTCGATGCCCTGTGTTTGTCAGATGACCTCAGAGAGGCACTTATAGAAGCTTTGATCAGCCCCTCGGAATTCCAAGATGAGGTAGCTACCGCTGAAATTTACTAGACAGAGACTGGTCCGGCTGAATGCAATGCGGTGATTTCCTTCACCGATCAGTATGAAGATGCCATCATGCAAGGACAAATCAGACCTCTATATGTGTCTGGAACATTAAATGGTATTGAGATCCAAAAAGTCTTTATAGATAATTGATCTGGAGTTAATCTCCTACCCCTACAGACACTCCGTATGTTGGACTACATTGAGGACAATCTAATTCCCTCAGCCACAACATTGTTAGTTTACGACAAGAGTGAGCAGAACCCAATGGGACAGATTAAGCTAAAGACCCATTTTGGTGACCTAGTAGACTACACGGAATTCCTAGTGGTATGGAAAAGCACGACATTCAATGGCCTATTGGGAAGGTCATGGCTCGATAAGCACAGGGTCGTTCCTTCATCCTACCACCAGTGTATCATGTACTATGTCAACGGATATAGAAGGACGTTGCACGCCGACAAGGCCCATTTCAATCTCTCCGAGTCTCATTACATTGATGTCGGGTTCTATGATAAAAAGAAGAAGAAGCCTTTGATCAACGTCGTTGACTGGATCCCCGCTCTAAATGGCCTGGAAATGGTCCCCGACGACCCCCTCAGGTAGCATGGCAGTGATTATGTCCTGCCCATAAACTATGCTAAGAGTGGGAGTTCAAGTCCAGACACGCATTCAGATTTCCTCATGACTTCAGCCCTGATGGCTGAGTACGACAACGCGGGAACGTCTACCAACCCTCAATTTGGGGATGAATACTCAGTCAGGGATTCCCACGATGCCTCTCCCTCAATCCCTCGAATCCTCAGACCAGAAACACTCTCCTAGTCAGATCAATAAGATTAGGACTTGAGAGAAGAAGAGGGGGAAGATCTCAAGGATGCACCTCCCGCATTTGAGGAGGGTATCTCTACCATTGTGTATGAGCTCAGGGAAATAAACCTGGGTACTGAAGAAGACCCGAGGCCCACTATCATTAGCACGACCATGTCTCCCGAGGAACATGAGGTATATACCACCTTCCAAAGGCAACATCTGGATGTCTTTTCATGGAACTACATGAAAATTCCAGGAATCGATCCGAAGGTAGCGACACATCACCTGGGTCTTCCAGAAGACGACCGAAGATACAAACAGGCTTCCATAAGGACACACCCCTCACATGCTGCCAAGATAGAGGTTGAAGTCGATAAACTCATTAAAGTAGGCTTCACCAGGGAGGTTCAGTACCCCATTTGGTTGGCCAACAACGTCCCTATCATGATAAAGAATGGGAAAACCTGCGTATTCATTGACTTCAGAGACCTAAATCATCATTTTCTGAAAGATGACTTATCGGTTCCAATCACCGTGTTGTTAATCGGTGCGACGGCCGGGTATGAGGCTCTATATTTCATGGACGACTATTCCGGATATAATCGAATCAGGATGGCCCGAGAAGACAAAGAAGATGCTTCCTTCAGGGCCCCTCAGGGGGTATTCTGTTACAGGGTCATGCCCTTTGGTCTCAAGAAATCTGGCGCCACGTATCAGCGTTCCATGCATCGGATCTTTAAGTCATTCCTTGGGAAATTTGTTGAATGTTACGTGGATAACCTAGTGGATAAATCCAGACAGGGCTCAGATCACCTATCGGACCTTGAGACCATATTCAACGAGCTCCAATAGCAATGCTTGAAGATGAACCCCTTGAAATGCGGCATTGGGGTTAGCTCAGGGATGTTCCTTGGCTTCGTCATACGCCATCGCGTCATCGAAGTTGACCCCGAGAAGACGAAGGCTATCCTGAGCCTGCCACCTCCTAGAAATCTCACTGAGCTGAGGGGATTCCAAGGACACCTAGCCTATATTAGGTGGTTCATAGCCAACCTGAATGGAAAATGTTTTACCTTCACCAGGTTGATGAAGAAGGGGGTCGCTTACCAATGGACGGATGACTGCCAAGAGGCGTTCGACAACTTGAAGAAGTACCTCTTATACCCACCGGTGCTCATGCCCCCAGTTGAAGGAAGGTCTTTCATTCTATATGTGACAGCCCTAGAATGATCATTGGGAGCCTTCCTCACATATAAGAACGATGTCGGTAGAGAAAAAATTCTCTATTACCTTAGTCGAACCATGATTGACGCTAAGACTCGATAATCAAATATCAAAAAGAGCTGTCTGAACTGGGTCTTCGCAGTTCAAAAGCTGCGACATTATCTGCAGCATCATGAGGTCCATTTGATCTTACGGAGTAACCCACTCAGGTACATCATTAGTCGCCCGATGTTAACCGGATGCCTATCCTGATGGGTTGTCATCCTGTAACAATTTGACATCTGGTTCGTGCCGAAAAAAGACATCAAGGGCCAGGCATTAGCAGAATTTCTGGCGGAGCACCCTTCAACAGGGACCAGTGCACCGGACATCAAGCTACCTGATGATGATATCTTCTCGGTTCAAGAGGATTTCCCAGTAATTGAAATGTACTTTGACGGCGCATCCCGAAGTCCAACCTGGATGAGGATGGAGGATCCCAGATTCAACAAAGTGGGTATGGGGATAATACTCGTGTCCCCAGAAAAGTCAGTTTTTCCATATTCCTTCCTCCTTTCAGAGGGATGTACGAACAATGAAGCGGAATATCAAGCCCTCATTTCAGGCCTGGAGCTCGCACTCCAGGCCCAACTACAACACCTTAAGGTAAAAGGTGACTCGGAGCTGGTCATCAAGAAAGTCAATGGTGACTATGCTATTAAAAAGGAGGAGATGATCCCCTTGTTTGACCATGTCTGAGGGCTAATGGCCGAGTTCTCCACGGAACCGAAATTGACTTATATTCCCTGGTCCCAAAATGCTCAGGCTAATGCATTAGCCAATGGAGCCACAGCCCTAGCCGACCCGGACCTGGATGAAATGGTCATCAGCATTGGTCACCGTCGAATGGTATTACCATTTGATCAGGCTAAGATGTAAGAGATCCACGAAGTCTGCCATGTCCCCGATCCATATTCTCACGCTACCTGCTGGATGACCCCCATCATGAACTACCTTCAACGGGGAGAACTTCCATCAGAAAGGGCTAAACGAGAGCGAGTATGGAGAAGGGAAATCAATTTTGTCGTATATAGTGGTGCGGGTCAGCAAGAGGTCCTCAACACATGGGGCCTCGATGGAGTGCTCCTCAGATGCATTGACAGAGAAGAAATCACTTCTGTCATGACTAAAGTACATGCAGGAGCATGTGGAGCACATCAACCAGGGACGAAGCTTTCCCATCAGGTTCGAATGCTTGGGTACTACTGGCCCACATTGGCACTGGACTGTGATCATTTTACCACGAAATGTGACTCATGCCAGATTCATGCCAACTTCATACACCATCCCCCAAAGTTACTTCATCAAGCTACGTAATCATGGCCGTTTTCTGTCTGAGGGATGGACATCGTGGGACCATATCCTCCCGCCACGGCCAAACAGCCGAAGTATATCCTCACGGTGACCGACATCTTTTCCAAATGGGCAGAATCCATACCCCTCAAGGAAGTCAGGGCAAGAAATATTGTCAGCTGCGTGAAAACCAATATCATCACCAGATTTGGTGTCCCTCATACTATACTGAAGGAAAACCACACAAATGTTTGCTCTGCTGAGTTGGAAAATCTATACCACGAGTATGGTATCAAGGCTAACCATTCATCCCGCTCCCATGCAGCGGCCAATGGGCAGATATAAGCTTTCAACAAGACCTTTTCCAACATCCTCTAGAAAATGGTGGACAAAGACATGAAGTCATGGACGGATAAACTCCTCCATGAATTGTGGGCTTATTGAACCACAATCCGCACCGCTACTCGGTCTACCCCGTACTCATTGGTGTACGACACGGAGGTGGTCCTGCCCATTGAACTCCAACTTCCCTCACTCCGTGTTTCCATCAGTGATCGATTATCCGATAATGAGCAATCAGAAAAATGTCTCTGTGAATTGGAACAACTAGACGAGAAGCGGGTGCACACTCTACACCACCTTGATGTGTACCAGAACCGGATCGCACGAGCCTTCAACAAAAAGGTCTGCCTATGGACTTTCTTGGAAGGAGAATTAGTGCTGGTCCTCCGGACCCCAATGATATCAAGAAAGAAGCATCCAAAGTTGGAACCCAAGTGGGAAGGACCATATGTTTTACACAAGGTCTACTCCAATGGATCGTATGCCCTGATCTCCATGGATGGGTAATCCAACACGGCCCCTACCAATGCAAGATTCTTGAAGAAGTATTTCTCATAGAGATAGAGAACTCTTCGTCCGAGCTCTATGACACTAAACTACCAAGCACATCGTCCTCACCGTATGATGTTAAACTGCACGGAATCTAATAATTCCCCCTCCTCATAACCACAAGATGTTAAAATGTATGGACCACATCTTCACTGTATGACATTAAATTGCAATGATTTCACAGAACTATGTATGGCTTGATTCCTTCCCTTACCGGATATGTAGCGACGCCGGGATTCCCTATCCTGGCCCAGCCACTTCAAAAACAAACAAATGTCCCCTTTTCCCCTGTGTGAAGACCATACCTACAAAGGGTGTATCATAATTCATATAACTATGTATGTCTTGATTCCTACCCTTGCAGGACACGTAGCGACACCGAGATTCCCTATCCTAGACCAGCCACATCAAAAAAATGCCCTTTCCCCCTGTGTGTGGACCAGACCTGCACAGGGTGTACCGTCTTTCACAGAACTACGTATGGATTGATTCCTACCGTTGCAGGATACTTAGCGATGCTGGGATTCCCTATCCTGGCCCAGCCACTTCAAAAAAAAAATTCCCTCCCCCTCCCCCCCGTGTGTGAACCAGACCGACACAGGGAGCACTTATCTTCCTTTCTGCATGACGTTAAACTGCATGGACAATGATGTTAAATTCCCCTTCCCCAGTGTACGGACCAGACCTGCATGGGGTGTATATATTCTTCATTACCGCATGACGTTAAACTGCATGGAGTTTTTTCTTCACCTCATGACGTTAAACTGCACGGACTTAGTCTCGATCCACCCAGGACACATGGCGATACGAGATGAAGATACTCCTTGCACATTTGGAAACATCCTTTCCATACATCAAACTCTCTGGCCTGGATAATTATGGATATTCATAACCACTCATAGCCATTGGATGTGGAAAGTAATTGACCCGTGGACACCTTTGTCTGACTATGCATACAATGCCCTCAGCGGCTCTGCATATTGATAGCCCCTGGACCGTCTACCAATGGAAAGATTTCCCTAGGCGACACTCTTCCTAGATATGTATGGTTACCGGCCTCAGAGCCCCCATACCATACCTCTTGATCCCGAAGTTTATGGAGAAGTGGTTTACAAGTTCGTTCCCCTTTTCATATTTGGGTGTTTCCAGGGATTCCCTATCTGGCTAGCCTGTGTGTCCACCAGTGGTTCACATAGCGACCTGCATCAAAAAATAACAAGCCAGGACTAGGATACTTTGACTCAACGGACAATTGTGGTGAAGATGTTTCTTTTATACATGGACACCATTATCCCCATGTGGCGAACTCTGCACTGTGAGCAATCGCGGATTGTCATAATCATTGATGGCCTTCGGAAGTGAAAAGTTATTGACCCGGGGAAACCTTTTTATGACTTTGCATACCATGCCCTTAGCGGCTCTTCATAATGATATCCCCTGGCTCGTCCATCAAAGGGAAGATTTTTCGGGCGGTACATCTCCAAGCTGTGTATGCCTACCGGCCTCAGAGCCCCAACGCCATACCTCCTGATCCAGGAAAGCTCAAAGTTGCAGTTTACAACCTTCATCCCCACCTTGTTCTAAGTATATCAGAACATGTTGACTCAGTTATCCTTCGAGTGACTACAGAAATAGTCACCCAATGTTCCGAGCTCTATGAATGATAAACTTGGAGTACCTCATCCTCACCGCACGATGTTAAACTGCATAGAGTGAAGGCACACCCCTGCGAACAAGATAAGTCAGTGCGTGGGGGCTCTTTAAGTGTTAACAGAAACCAGGGACGAATGTCCCCGACATGCCAATATATTTCCTCATCAGATGACATACTTCGTGGTCCGGACAATGGCAGATCCTCATAAACACTCACGGCCACTGGAAGTGGAATGTTATTGACCCGTGGAAACCTTTGTATGACTTTGAATACCATGCACACAGCGGCTCGGCATAATGATAGCCCCTGGATCATCCATCAAAGGCAATATTTCCACATGCGACGCTCTTCCTAACTCCATATGCTTACCGGCCTCAGAGCCCCCATATCACCTCTCCTGATCCATGAAGCCCTGAAACCATGCTTTACACCAATCATTCCCCTTCCACATCTGGGGCATGTTGAGGTATTCAAGCCCAGTTACATTCTGATGAAGAGAAACTTTTGAAAAAATGTCACCTTCCTCACTACATGACATTAAACTGCACAGAGAACTACAAAAAAATGCCCCGCGTCCTCATCGCATGATGCTAAACTATATGGAACCCTTTAAAGATATCTCTATCTTTACCGCATGATGTTAAACCACACGCCCGAGCCCATCACGGATTCAGTAAGGAACATAGGCTTTTCTCTGTCTTACAGTGCACGAGTCAGACCTGCACGAACCACCGCCTCACACCAGTGTGAGAATGAATTACTTCACCCATTATCAGGATGTTTAGTATAGATATTTACCCAGTATTCAGGCACCCTCTCATCATGAACCATACATTGTACTCAGAAAAATCCGAAATCTCATAAGCCACCCCTAGTAGTTCCAAATATCAATGTCCTTGAAGTTGCTCGGCTAACAGAAGTGGATAGTCTTTGACATAAGGACACCTTTGTATGACTATGCATACCATGCCCTCAGCGACTTTGTATATTGATCACCCCTAGACAGTCTACCAAAGGAATGTTTTCCTTAGTCAATGCTTCACTCCGTACACCTCTTGGCCTCTGAGCCCCCATTTCTATCCTGGGATTTAGAAACCCTATGAGCTATAGATTACCAACCACTTTCACAATTCTACCAGAATGCGGCGAAACATCTTTGAAGAGATTACCGAGAACCAAGAGAAGTCATTCCATTTCAGATGATGTCCCAGATGCATGACTTTAAACTGTGTCAAGCCTCGATCATCCCTTACGCTAACTAAATTCGTAGGGAGGTGGTCTCCGGACCACGCTCTTGATTAGTAAGGATGTTCCCAAAAGCCTTTTAGATGTCACACTCCCCTTCTAAGCCACCCTTGGTGGTTTTTATTTCTTTCCATGCCACCCATTGTGGATTCTATAAGCCGGACTTCCATGAAGTCCCCTAGCCATCAGAAATGGGTAAGGTTTTGACTTAGGGACACTTTTTTATGACTATACATTCCATTCCCTCAGTGGCTCTGCATATTGATTTCCCCTGTCCCGTTTACCAAAGGCAAGTTTTCCTTAGGCAATGCTCTTCTTACCTCGGTATACCGACACGGCTCCCATACCTTGAGACAAACCCTGCATGCCGCTCATATTCAAATATGTTTCTCCCCCACATGCTTCTGAAGGGGATTAATACATCCTTTAATCAGTTGAACCCCATTGGGGCCCTCACCCCACCATATTTGGTCAAAGCTGTTCGACCTAAAACATCAGTAGTGATGGTCTTGACGGAGAGACTTTAAAACACTCACAAAAGAAAGATGCACAATGCATGTTAGGCCGAAAACCCGAAAAGGGCGTCCTAATGAAAAACTGGGTTATACCGTCTAGGTCTATACTGAATGGGCCCAGGCAAAATCAGGGAATTAAAAGAAGAAAAAGACAAAATGTTTGTAGGGTTTTCCTATAAAACCCTAGAAATAGTCAGACTACACTCACTGGATCCCATGGTCCAAGAAACAATTAGAGCTTATTTTTCTGAGTTATGATTAGTTTTGATTCAGTGAGTTGTTATTTTCACAATAATTGTTCTAAGTAACAATCAAATTCCACAGCAACGAGTGATTGATGGAGACTGTATTTCCTTCAATAAAATGGGGGGAGGACGTCCACAAGATGGGGTCTCTTCTTCATACAAAAAAGGACAGGGGGATAAGTAAAATAGGGGATACAAAAGTAGATCTGAGAGTTATAAAGGAGCCTGACTTGCTCTCCCCAACAGATCAGCGATTGCGTGGCGAAGGTCGTTGCAGGATTGTTCCGACACTGCTTTCTCCCTGGTTTCAACCTCAGCCACCGGACGGATATGATCCACTGTGGTTTGGAGATCATTGATCCCTTTTCAGGTAAGTTCATGACGACCAGTCATAGCTGATAACTGATCCCTCAGCATCGCGGCCCCTTCTTTGCATGCATGCAACTCATAGGATAGGTTGGTTTCCTGATCTCGATAAATCCCCTCCCGTTCTATCATTTGATGGAGCTTTGTTATAGTTTCCTCAATGGTTCGGGCCCTACAATGAGTGGTCTCGAAGTGAGCAATATTGCATTCACTAGTGACAGCTTCTTCGTGGTCCATGACAACATGGAAAGAACAAGAATGAAACTACCAATAGTCAAAGACACCCGATCCCAATCCCAGGAATAGTTGACGAAGAGATTCGATTTCCGTTGCCATTTAGGCTAAGGGGGTTTCAGAAATAATTTCATAGATTCAGGGCTAGGTACACCTGCGCACTGCCCAATGGTCCTCTATGGTATGGGGATCTTTGGTATCCTCGCTGGACGACACGAGCACAAAGTCTGGAATGGTAGCCCATGCAGACGTGTGCTCACTCGAAGTTGACTCTGAAGCTGGAAAGTGTGGAGACCATATGCCCAGTTCAGGCTTGGGGACCAAGTGTCTAAGCCTGGTATCGACTGGAAGAACCTCCGGGATGGTCTCTCTAGGATCCGAGACCATAGGGTCGTCCTCATCCATGCAAAAGTAGGATGAATTTGTCTGGACTGCGGCCACCGCAGAGTTGGGAGAGGGAAGTTCTCTGAGTCGCTTTGATCCACGAGCCATTAGTCGGTCCTCCCTTAAAACTGATGATGATGGTGTAGTGGTTCCAGCAGCCGCCATACCTCCTGATTTGGGAACCTTCCAGATAGCCTCCCTGGGATCCCATCAGGATAGTATTTTACCCATGTTTTTTCATATTCCATGGAAAGACCGGAAGTCGCGCCTGTATCAGGCAAGGGAACGCTTGCATCAGATCCCTAATGCCTCAGCATCAGCCACCACTGATGAATTATGGATGGATGCAGTCCTTGAGCCTGGGAAGGGGGAAGGGAAACTTGGACTTTCATGAACCCGAACTAGCGAGAAAAGTGATACGTGGCATACATATCGCACAAAGAAACACCGTCAATCAGTGCGGGCAGAAACCAGTCCCACAAGAAGACCTTGTAAGAGCACTCCTCCAGGCTTACCCGGCGGTTGTCGACTAAGATTCCAGAAGGGGTGGGGTAGGGAGTGAAGATGAATTGGTAGAAGTCGCATAAGAGCTCGAGGATTTCACTAGAGTTCAGAGACTTCAAGCGAACTCTGGCTATATCCAGTAGGGTAGGCCGAAAGGTAGGAAGCGGGATGGTCGTGTTGTGACGATACTCATAACAGCGACAGTGATCCACCACCCAACCGTACAAAAATTTAAATGGCCCGCTTAGACGGTAGGGTGACCCGCCCACCGGTATGTGGCCCAGTAGCTCGTAGATACAGGACAATGTGGGAACGGCTAAATTCACCAAGCGGCCCTCTGGTAACTTGGCTGGCATCATCAAATTGCAGGTCTGAACACCTAGATTAACTTCCCAGGAAGGAAATAGCCATCCGCTCAAAAACAAAGCAAACAGACCGGCAAACCAGATCATAGGTGACACACCAGGGCGTACCTCGTAACCCCATGAAAGGTAGTCTCCTGCTTCCAGCACCGCCCAGTAAGAACCGTGAATGGTTCGTGACTATTGGGAAGGATGATTCCTTGGACATTTAATCTTCAGCGTAGCACCTGTGGTGTTCAAAAATAACCCTATCCATGTGCTATAAGGAATAAGCGAGCATGCATGCAAGGCCTGCCCCCATGATTTCTCAGCCATGGTCAGCTGCTCTTTTTCCAATAAAGGCACATGTTCAATGTCATTCCATGCATCAGGATATGGAAAAAATTCTTCATACATCTCTCCAGCAATCAGCAGTCCTTTTATCTGATAGATGTCCCATAGACTGATGCCGACTTCACTGTGGTCAAGGTGGAATGTATTGGTACTTAAACACTAGTGGATGAACAAGTTTGGTGGGATTAAAGATGGTGGGTAAACAGAAAATTGGGTAGCCCACACTGCGGATTATAGGTTAACCACTTCTAGTTAATCACGAGAATCCTGAAAATGATGATGGACCCAGAAATCCCAAGCCCAATCATTTGAGAAGAGCCCGCTGGACTGAAGATCCCACCTGGGAACCCATCCCACATTAGGATCCCTTAGAGAAAGGTTGATAATATAAGGGTAGTCCTTAAAGAAATAATTCTAAGAGAAGTCTCAAGTGCACTAATCACTTTGGGTACAGACAGAGCCCCTTAGAATAAATGTGTCTTTCAGGCCAAAATTAGAGATTATCTCCCCGGATTTGGTATGGTTTGCCTGAATGCATTTTGAAGGAACTTCCAGGAAAGGAGAAGGAAGACCTGTGAAATTAGGGGGGATGGGGACATCATCCTGAATACTGAAGCCGTAGAGTGGGATCTGATTAGACAATGGATTACTCAGAATCTCCAGAGAGATTAGGTTCTTCAATGCACCATCATCAGGAACGATGGACCGACTAGGGTCCTCTTTGACGTCATCCCCTCTGTGAATCATAACTGAACATCTCTCTGAGCCAGTTGAGAGGGGCTCTGCAGCAGGCCTCGGCACAGAACAAGGGGGAACCATATTTTCTCCCTTCACAATGAGAAAAATCAGACTGGAATAAAAATATGGATAGAAAAATAACCAAATGAATGGTTAAGGATCCATCATAATCAAATCCGCAAGGAGGAATTAGAGGATGGTTCGCTATGACATCATCTCGCGAACCATCCCTTCGTGAAATTAGTGGAAAAATACCTGGCCTGTGGAGGGTTGGCCAGGAAACCGCGAACCAGGTTGCTCTGCAGAAATTCAATCCTGAGTTTATTCGGAAGACTCATATACTTTTCAAGGTTCAAGAGATTTTATTCCGCGGAGAATTGAAACCGCGAAGCAAGTTCCTCCACATCCCATCATCACTTAATTTTTAAATTAATTAAGAGTAATGGTTCGTGGTTGGGATGTTGGTTCGTGGATGAAGGTGAACTCGAAGAAGGAATGGTTCGCAGAGGTCACTGCCAGCTCGCAGATGAGGCACTTTGCAAAGGAGAAAACCTGTGGAAGCAAAGGAGCTCTGGATTCATGAAGAATTCGGTAAAGGAAAAGTGATGGATCCCTGTATTTGTAGGTGTGGTCCCCTACCGAGTCCACCTTTCTACTACAAACCATCATAGTTTCCAGACCTCTTTGCATCGGAATGGCCTACTCTTTGTTCCAATCAGACCCCATTCCGTTTGGGGGCATTTGTAGGGTCCCGAAAAATCATCAATGGAAATTTTACCCAAATCCCCTAAAAGAATTGGGGAAAATAATCATAGAAGATGCAAAAAAGGACCGGTCTGCGAACCGGTCCATGGAAGTGCAACGCGGCCAGACACCATGAGGCACCCCCTCCGTGAACCATTGTCATTCGTGAAATGGAGGCGGAGAGCCTCCGCAGCCGTGAGGCAGGATGGGCGCCAGTTCTGCTCACCGTCACGAATCGCCCCAACCGTGGACCGCGACGACTGGTTCAACTGTACCCGATGTCGTTCACAGAATGGAGGCGCAACCCTCCGCAGCATTGGAGCACTCCCTGAGTTCACCGCACGGAGGAGGGGAGAGATCAATACCCACCGAGAATTGTGGATTGACCAAGTAAGCTATGAACCTGGTATTTGTTTATGGGACTCCGCAAAAGATGTCGCGTGGCCACAGATACATTAATTTCCCTACTCTATAAAATGAGACCTAGGGGGAAAGAAGAAGAAGATTGGAGAACAGGAATCAGATTCGGAGGGATTAGAGATTCGGAAGGAGATCAGTTGAAGGAAGGATTCGGATTTCACAAATAGTGAAATTCCCATCCGCAAACCACAGCAGGTATATTAATTAAGAAGGAATTGGAAAATGCATAATAATTCGGTGAACCACGAACCCTAAATAACAAAAATGAGAACCGTGAACCATCCCCCCCCCCCCCCTCCGCGGAAGACTTCCCTATGGAACATGGAGTTTATACCACTTTTCCCCTCTGTCGTACCGCGGAGAACCCTCCTCCACAGGCGAAACACCGACCGATGAGCCTCCGATCGGCACCACCCTTGGCTGCCTCTGCCCGCATAGAGTTCTCCGCGAACCACCCTGACTCGGGGATTGGACCTGAAGCCACGAACCACCCTGGTTCGTAGATTGAAACCGAAGTCGCGAACCACCCTGGTTCACGGGATTCCAATCAGTCCGCAGAGCACCCTGGTTTGCGGACAGCATCTCCAGCCATGTGGCACTTCCCCACGCGAAGGGCCCCACCACCCATACCACTCGGTGGCTCGCCAAATAATTTAGTGTTCTCATTTATAGAGCAAGGTAAAATCCTTCCGATCCAGCCAGGTCCTATGCGACTCCTTCATTGTCCTGTTCATTGACCCCGAGCCGAGGCCTCCACCATAGCCACTGGATCCACATGGTATAACTTTCAGGCGCATCAGCGCACCATTTTGAGTTCACATACCCGCGGTAAATAGGGGCAAAGGGGTTTCCCCGACCCTTGAGCAGATTCCTGAAGCATTACTGGGTTCACATTCCCATGGTAATGTGGAGTCTGAGCTTGGGAATCCCTTTTCTGCCCCTCCACTTGTTGAGGGTTCCTCAAATATGGTAAAATATCCATCAAAAGGAAGCCCTTGTGCACTTCAAGAGAGGATACGGGAACAGGAGCACCCCCTTTTCCTCTCCCGCTGGGCTTTGTCGCCCCGGGCATCCATCTCGGAGTAAGCCCTGACCTTCTGGGCCTCCTCAGAGTGTAATCCCCAATTCATCACCTTTTGCCGCCTTCATGGGTAAGCCCCATTCCATTTCTCATGGACGCACCTTTTGCGACGTGATCCTCTGGTCCCTGCTGCCTCTTGTTTCTCACACCGAGCATGAGTCACATGGGATTAGAGTAAGCATCGACCATGAAATCCTCTTATGGGACTCCTCAGAGTGTAAGACCCACTCCGTCATTATGGGCCTCTGCAGAGTGTAAGCCCCAATCCGTCATCCTGGGCCTCCTCAGAGTGTAAGCCCCAATCCATCATTCTGGGCTGCCCTAGAGCGTAAGCCCCAATCCAAAGAGAACTACGTGGACATTGATCCCTACCTCCTAGATAGGGTACATAGGAAGCCTCCATGAGTTTCAAGACCACCACCCATCGGACCACCTGGCCTCTCTTCACGTCGGTTCCCTGAAACCTATCCGAACTATGTGGACATTGATCCCTGCTTCCTAAGCAGTGTACATAGGAAGCCACCCTAAGGTTCAAGCCCGTCAACCGGTCGATCCGATCGTCGCCACGTCGGTTCACCGCGCAACCCCTAAGGCCGTATCAAACGAGTTCCAACCTTTTGGGGTCATTAATCCAATGAGGGATGGTAAACCTCAGGTATAAATTATTCCAAACCCATGTGTCCAACTGACCGTTTACCACCAAGGTTAAATCTGTGGATACTATGTTTGGGAATAAACCAAAGATTCGCGAACATATGAATATGTCTTAAATCTATAATAGAGTCCCGTAACAGGCAATAATTCCCCCCAAAAAGAGTGTGATGAACCCGGCTTCCCATCCTCTCGACCAATGTGAGTTCTTAAGATTCGTTGGTCAGACCATTCGGCGAACGCCTGCCTTTGGAAAGCAGGTGCATTAATCATTGGATACGGAGCCGTTGGGAATTTCGTGGCTGAAAACCAGAATGAAACACAAATTTAATGTTAATTTATGTATTTAATTTCCATGAAACTATTAAACTATTAGATTATGTGTATTTTCATGAATGAATTTTGTTAAATTTTGAAACAATAACGATGAAATATAGGATATTGGAATCATGGAGTTATAATTCATATGAAATAGTGTTTAGTTGAACCATGTGAGAAGGATTTTGAGGAACATGTTAGAGAAAATAACTCTTTAAAAACCTCTTATGACATCCTACAAATATTTCTAGATTACATTATATGAATTTATGATAAATTCATACGAATTATATATAATGGTTTATAATTCAAATTATTATTCATAGATTAATTAAATATATTCCATTGTCTAGAAATGGAAACTAATTGAAGGATTAAAAATTATGTATACACCTATAATCAATGTAGGGATTACCATCTAGTGAAAGTCAAAGAGGATTTTGTTAAACTAGAAAATATTATAACTATATTAGGGAAGTTGGCTATGTTTTTAAACAATAACCTTTATTATGGAAGAAAATATTTCTCCACAACATATTGATATAATATTGTGCTACTACAAGATGCATCAAAATCCATATATCAATGGAACCAAAAATACATTAGTAGTGGAAAAATGGTTCAAGTCACTAGAAATGGTATTCCATTCCCTAGGATATATTCAACTTTAGAAAGTTATAATGTAATAATATCATATAATGGGATATGTTAAACAATGGAGGTCATAAATTAAAATGGAAAAGATGGAAGAGGAGATAGAGAATGTGGAGTGTATGTTATTTAAATTTATATTATTTGAGAAGTATTTTCCTTGAGAACCATGAGAATACATGGAATTAAATTATGAAATTTGAGACAAAAGAAACAAGAAGTTGTTACTAGGTATGAGACTAATTTTAAATGATTATTTAGACATGATGAAAACTATGTACATAATCTAGAAAGAATGATTTATTTTTTATTTGATGTGTTTTATCGTGATCCTCGAATGGAAGAAGCCTTTAAAACATTTTCCTCATATAAGTATACATTGATAATTTAAAAAAACCAATAAGTAATTCTCCAAGTATTATATTTTAAAAGTGAAGTAAAAGAATAAATGGATATATAAGAACCTTTTAAATAGAAATGTGTAAATAGAAAAAAGGAATAGTGGAAAGCCTATCATGAAATAATAATTGGAGGAAACACCATGGGTATTTCATGAAGGAAAATTGAATTTTCAATAAGTGTGGAAATAAAGTATATAATGATTATGAATTAAAATAAGATTCCACTAATGTCCAATAATTCAATCTTAATGAAAAGTGACACTATTAAAATCAATTCTCCAATAATTAAGGGAATATACCTTATAAGAGGTTAAGGGAGTAAGGCCATGCTTTTGAAATCACAATAGAAGATGTTGAGGTGCCAAATGATGCTATAATATGCACTTTGATGATAAAATAAATGATATATGACACATTATTTAATTCTAGATCTATTTATCCTTTTATATATTTCATGTTTATTAATAAAATTCAATCATATACTGATTCATTATATAAATAGTTGTCAGTTAACACTCATGGAGCATAAATTATAGGCATGAATGTATATTGGTAGGTTTATATTAAAATGAATAGAGGAAATTATGTTTCAAAAATGTACGTAATAATAATGGAAAACTTTTATATAGTCATTGGGATGTATTGAATATTAATTTATAAAAAAAGAATTTACTCTCATTAGAAGGTGGTTATAAATTCTAAATCTAGAATAGAATACCTTATTTCTATAGGAATAGAAATATGTTTTTATAAAAAAACATTCCAATTTGGATGATGGGGAACCATACATGATATTCCATTTATGAAATAAGTTAAAAAATATATTTCCACCCCATTTTAATGGGACGGGGGAGAACCCATATACAAACACTTCTATGCATGATCCTGCACCCAACCAGAGGAAGTGTGCCTGGTGCCCAAATCATGTCACTATAAACCACACAAAGCTATCCAATCACTATACCTCAGTACCATCTCACATGTATCCAACAATACAACACAATTTCTAAAGCACCACTGAGGGTGACCCTATATAAAAGATATTGTAGAAGCTAGAAAACCAGGTCTGACAACCAATTCCTTGACGTTGGCCCAATCCACCTATAAATGGTGGATTTAAATACATAGAATAACAAATTAGGTGTAAAACAGTAATAAATAACCCATTGAGTTGTATCAATTCCATAGGATCCACCACCACCATCTTAAATTTTTGTGGAAACTGATGAGTCTTATCAGAGTGGGGGATTTCATTATAGATCAAAATGAATGTAAAGATGATGAATGAGAAATTAGAGGACCAATATTGGGTTCCAAAAAACCAAAAAAAAACCATATGAGGAAGAAAATGAGGGATCATAACTAATAAAAAATGATAGATATGTTTCATACAGAATGGAAAGACACATATCGAAGGAACCATCAATGGAGGAATAATGATTGAGGATGATTCATTGATATAATTCATAAATACATAACTATGTGACTGTCAAGTCAATACACTAACAATGTGATGTTATTTACCACCTCTATACTCAAACAAGAATCAGAGAATCCTATAATGATTCCTAATATAGGGTATAAAGAAGAGGATCCATGTAGGTTGATTAAGACATAACACAAACTCCCTTAAGTGACATGTTGATGGAGGAGGATTTAAAATGGCAGAAAATTTTCCACCAAATATCCCAGGAAGTGATGTTGATGTTTTGAGAACATGAGTAAATAATCCAATAATAAAATTTTGGAATGAATTTTCTCCACATCAAAACCAAAAACCATATACCATTCCCAAAAATAACCACAAAAAATGGTCCGAAAAAGCCCAAACTACAAAAACACAATTAAGACACAATGGTGTCATACCATCATGAAAGGAAAAGGAGAAACATAATGAAATGTTTTGAAGGAAACCATACTAATCATGGATGAGAACCAAGTGAGGAATGATATATCATTACTAGATAATGACATGGTGAGATAAGATAGGGGTGTGTGGCAACATATGTTATTTTTTTAAATCATTCGTGACTCATTAATAAATATGTATAGATGAATTTTTAGAAATAAAGAAATGACTAAAAAACATTTTAATAAGAAATTTAGATTTACTAGTGTTAAACCATCTGGATAAAAGAATTTTTTAGGAAAATTATGATATTTTTGTGATTTTGTACATAGTTTATATCGAAATTAATAACATTATTATAAAGAAAATGTATCTTTTACCTCATATTGGGGATATGTTTGATTAGATTCAATTACCTTATTACATATCAATGGATAATATTATTTCTGGTAATCATCATTTAAATTCCAAGAATGAAGAAACATCAAAGATAGATTATCATATTTGTTATGTGAATTATTACTTTTGAGTTAATTAATGCACCGTCAGTGATTATGGACTTGATTAATATTTTATTGATGGATTATCTGGATAAATTTATTATGGGTTTTATTGAAAAAATCTTTTTATATTCTATGTAATAGGAAGAGCATGAAAACTATTTTGTATTTTTTAAGGTTATAAGTGATAAGGATTAATATGGGATATTTATAATGTTTGACATTTATCTTTATCAAGTTTATTTTCTATCACATATTATTTACAAGGATGAAATATTAATTAACCTTACAAAGAAAACCATATTATAGAAACAAGTGCATCAAATAGTTTAACTAATATATATAGTTTTGTTGGATTATCTAGTTATTATCAGTAATTTGTTAAAAACATGATTATATAATCTGTTAACAGTGTTTACCTATTATTAGGTTAAATTCAGATGGATTAAGGGGTTTGTAGAAATATTTGAGGGAGTAAAGAAGATATTAATCAATACACAAGTATTAAAAATACCTTATTGAAAGGTGGTATTTATAAGATACACTGATGACTCAAATAATAGATTAGGGTGTGACCATGTTCCAAATTATAGTATTTTTTTATTCATTGAGGCAACCAAAGAACCCAGAAAAAACTATCCCACTCATGATCATGAGCTTCTACCTATAATGTTTTATTTATGGATATGGAGATTCAAGCATTCTGTTGAAATATGTGACATATATATAGATAATTTTTTAATTTATATATTCACATAGAAAAAGAATAATGTGGGGAAAATTATTTAACTATAACTACTCTTGGACTTCGACTTTACAATACACTATCACCCTAGGAAGGAAAACAAGGTAGTATATTAATTAGGTTGAAGGTTCATGAAATTTTATCCATAATGAGGATAAACAATGATATTGTATTCATGGATATAGTAAATTTGGATATAGAGATTATTAATCAAATGTAATCATTTTAAAAACATGGTATTATTTTTTTTTTAAAAATCATTCGCTTTCTTCTTGTACATGAAACACCATGTTTTAACGAACCACGATATACTATAATATAGTTTTTTTAGTTCTAAGTCATATAACCTAGAAATTCAAAATGAAATTATGAATAATAATAAATTATAATTGAATGTTAATTATACTAGTTTTAGATAAATAAAATATATTGAAAAGTTATTACTTAGTTTTTGGTGAAGTTTCTATATACTTCGAAAATATCTTCTCTCAGAAAATGGGTTTCATTTATTTTTGAGAGAAAATAATAAAATTAAATTATGATAATTATAAAAAATTATTTTCCATAATAATTAACTTTTTTAAAATTAGTATTTAAAACTTATGTTAGGATTAATTATATATTTTGTTTCTTAAAACATTATTTTTTTTAATGAATTGAAAAAAATATAGTATTTTATTGAAAATTATATTTTCATTTATAGAATTTTTAATGATAATTATATTAAAAATGTTTTTATTTGTAATATTAGTTAAATTATATATTTATAAATCTAATTTACTTCATTTAAATTAATTTCATATTGAATTTTGATATTAAATCATTATTTACTTATGAAAATTGTCTCTTTGGAAACATGGGTTTTCATCACATCTAAGGGTTTAATTTTAAATTAAATTGTGCCACATAATTGAATAGAATTTAGAAAAATGGATTAAATATTTGGAATCATAATAATAATTATTATCTTATAATATAAACATAATATTTAACATTAATGAATAGTGAAAATAGTAAAAATGTATTACCTCAGTAATGGTATTATTGAGTTTAGTGTGGGGTTAAACTAAAAATATTTGGGTAAAATGACCATGAAATTGTATAATTACTATTTTATATCTATATTTCAGCCTTATCAGTTCTAATATTTGATAATGATCAATTTTCTTCCTTCTTTCTTGCAAGAAATAGGGGTATTAATTTTTTGTTTCAGAAGTTCCATGTGTGTCCTCACCCACATTTAAAAAAGGCCACCCTCCCATCTCATATTAACACTTAAAGCCCATTGTTTCAGCTATTTAGTTATAAAATATCTTAATTAATTCGATCCCCATATCCTAGAGGCCTTTTTGGGAATATAAATCCAATATATTAAGGCATTAGTATCAACCTAAATAGGTTGTCCAAAGAAGAATTAATGTTTGTAACTATACATTTTTGTTTTACTTCTACCACCACCAAATATTTTACAACTACAATAAAACAATAACATTATTTACACACATAGACAAATATAGTTTATTAAGTTAATTTCATAAACTAAATCTATATCCAACTCATTCAAGTAGGAAACAAAACTATCAATCTTCTGTATGGAGGAATACTACCTCATGAGTCAATGCAATTAATTTTCCATCACCATCATTCAAGGGTGTATATAATGATGGATGTAAAATATATAAATATATAAATATATATATGATATTTATGAAATTATTACTATTTTTAATTATTATATCACATACACCTTATTAATTTACATTCTATAGGGGATACGGTAATGTCACTCGTGTGTTCGAAAAAATACCACCTCCGATAGCGATGTGATATTTTTAAAAAAATTTCTTCACACTATAAAAAAGGGATTTAGATTATGTTTTATTATAAAGAATTTGTTTAAACCTCCTAAAAATGGTTCCATGATTTTTTTTAAACCACTAATCAAGTTTGAATCCAAATTTAACTCACTTAAGTTTCATCTATTTATATGAAAAATGTTTTTATCTATAGGTATTCCTTTTTTAGTGGTCGTTTCCCCTCTCAAAACTGTCAAGAAGATAATGTCAGTTCAAACCGTGGCTGAATATAATTATACATATAGGTGGTTATTTCATTTTCAATATGTAGTTTCCTCTCAAAGTTGTTGAAGTGATAGCTATAGTTTAAACAGCTACTAAACATAATAATATATTATAGTAGTTTAAATTACTATGAATCGTTTTTGGTTATATTTTGTGGTGGTTTAAACAACTTCTATGTAATGATGATGAAAAAAATATTTCTGTAGAATCTGAATCCCTATAAAATAAATAAAACCAATATGACATTATATATAAAATAAACAAACTATTCCAAAGTTATAAAAAATTAATCAAAACACGTCAATCATAGGTGTGAATTATGACATTAAATAGGTTGTGTGTTATGATGTGGGAGAACATTCTATCCAAGAATATTAATTTTATGAATATGTATAATTATTTATGTGACCATGAATCAATGGATGTGTTTGTTGTTATGTGAAGGGAATATGGGATAACTTGGGGATCATTCTAACCATTGAGATCTTATGCTATGAGTTGGGTGATCAAGCCAATCGTTGGTTTGTGAATAGGATAAGTGGGGTGTAATTAAAACATTTGATGGTGAATAGTATGGTTCAAGTTTCATTTCAACCATGAAGAAGTGATTATGAAATTTGTGGTTTCATACCTAAGGCATGTGGAAACCCTTCTCGGTAATGAAAGGGGATAACCATATTAAGGGATTTATAATGTGGTAACAAATCCTTGTTTCCATTATGGATATATTCTATATTGTTTACCCAAAGAGTGGGTAGATGATGTAACATTCGAGGTAAATAAAGAATATGAAATTTTAATATTTATTAATATTTTCGAATTGAATAATAATTTTACATTATATGGGATTCTATGTTCGATGGCATACCCGATATGCAACCACGAGTTTCTTTGAAATCTTACATTTTCCACAACATGGAGATATACCAAAAAAATAATATAATTTTATTATTATATTAAATGATAGTTAATGCATAGCCATTATATTTTCAGGAATGAAAAAAACTAACTAAAATATGATTACATTGTATGATAAATGTTTTTACATTTACCCCATAAATGTTAGAGGATTAAAATGTGAATGAATCAAATTTCAAGCATAAATACTCTAATATTTTTTAAAAGGTCGATTTACATATTTTTTATGGAGATCCCTATTTTAATCTGGTTTTTATTACATTTATATGTTCTATTTGTCAAAATAATAATCTTGTTTAGAATCAGGACATAAAATATTAATTTGGATGAAATTTATGTATTTTTCTGATAATATTCATTTTTTATGAATAGTTAGAAATACTGCATTTTAATTCAAAACTACATTTTAATCTAATTTATTTATATAGTTATATTTCCTTTTAATTAGTTTTATAGTGTAATTATATTATATTTTTACCAATTAATCCAATGTTATTAATCAGAAGTAATTTTACTTCAAAATTTGACAGAAAGAAATGTCAATCTTTTAATAGTTATTATTTATTTAAAACAGGATTTTTTCTTTTGAAAATGGGAACAAAATTTAAATTAATTTATTCCATTTATGTTTTACGAATTTGAAAAAATGGATTCCATATTTGGAATCATGAGGTTCAATCTTTTTAAATACTAAACATTTATTTTTATACAGAATGAATATTACTTCATTAAATATTTTATTTACCATGGTTAAAGGGTAAATCTGGTAAAATTGGGTAACAAATTACATTGTAATAATATTAAATTCCCCTTAAAATTGTCCTAACCCTATTGGATGGTGTATTTCCGTCCAAGGACATACTTGGGTTGATTTTGGGACCCCATAGAGCCACTTGGAAGTGATAATGACACTTTATATAAATTAATTTAAAAAAATGACAAAAATAACATAAACATATGTCTTTTAGTAAAACAATTTTATATGGGGTTATATAAGTTATATCTTGAACTGTAAATATTAATTTGAAATCTTAAAATATTTCCCACATCAGGGTATTTTATTTATAACTTTTGGACATCAAATAAATAAATTTATTTATGACACATTGATGATGTAATGATTACCTCATTAATGAATGTTTTAAATAAATGATATTATAAATGTTCAAATAAATTTATTTTGAAACCTTTTATTCCATACATGAATTTTAGAGATGAGTATGAATTTTTATATTTTACGTAATGAAGGTTTTTCGAAAGAATCTTCTTGTTTTGGATTTTTAAAAAAGTCATGATTTGAATAGTAATAAAATTGACATAAATGAGTTTTAAAAAAAATATTATTTTATTAAAAGATATAATAAAAAAAATTAGATTCATCCAAATGACTTTTATAAGGTTGAAAATTTCATTAATGAACCACTTGTGGTTTGATTGGGATCTTATTGTAATGATATTAACCTTATAGAGTGAATACACAAGAAGACATTATAAGAGTCAAAATGTGTGATTGAGTCGGATGGATTTGTTCTCTCCGAGGAACTCCCCCGAGTGCCCTCTTCCTCCCCCTATGGTTTCATCCTCCTAACGATGGAACATCTTCATACAACCCCTGGTTCCTTCTTCTCTCATTTTACATGCTTCTGCTTCTTTTCGTATGGAACTCTCTCCTTTGGCACCCAGGTTTCTGGCCTGCTTCTTCATCGACCATTGACCACGATCTCGGATGCTCTTCCGACCGGATTCTCCATGATGGAATCCATGTTCGTTCTTGTTCAGCATTCTTCTTAGTGGTTTTAGATGTGTTGATGGTTGGCGGTCACGATTCGGTGTCAAGGACCTTGTCTGACTTTTCCTCTTTTCCTCTGATCATCTACAGTGTTTCTTTTTCATTGGTTCCATCCCTCGGCCTCTCAAACCCCACCCTGCCCTCAATTTCTTATAACCCTCTCCATGTCGGAGCTAGAGTGGTTGTAACAAAGAGGGTTTGGGTTATGTGGTTCGTTGGTCGACGAATTTCAGGTGCTCTAGTGTCACATTTCTCTTGTTCTATCAGATACTAGTTTTTCTCTTCATCAACGATGCCTGTGCTCGAAACCCTCAGCCCCACAATACCCTACTCTGGCCCCGCGTTCCTCTATGCCTCTCCTAGTCGGATCTGGATTGGTGTATCTATGGGGTTTTGGGATGTGGGTTGGTGGTCGTGGGTGCTCTAGGCACGCCATGTATTCGTTTGAAGGCAATTACCGGTTTGGTCGATCAGCTTGTTGTTTCCTATTTTCCATCGTTGAAGCTTTGTTCTATTTTTCTGTGAGATGCTTGATCCATTTTATGTTTAGTCGGGGAAGATCTCGATTTTTGTTTCTGTTTGAGGTGATTTTCATTTCTAGTTTGGTATCGAACGACGATGTTGACGGTGGCGATGAGGGTGAAAAGACGATGGTGTGAATGTTTTCTTAAGGGTGTTGTGGTGTGATGTCTTTGGTGGGTTTTTCTCCGGATATCGGCACTGGCTGCAATGGAAGACGGTGACAAGACTAGGGTGAGTAGTGGATGGAGAAGTGATTTAGATGTGATGGTGGATGGAGACACAACTGGTTGTCGCGGGTGGCTCAAGGATCAAGGCCCCTCGTGTTGAGTGTCATTATGTTTGAATCTCTAGTCTATGATATTTTTCCACTGGAATCTGTGGTCTGTTTAGGGTTTTGAATTTTTTATTTGTGATCAATTCCGCTGGAATATGGTTTTTGGAATTTCTGAGGTTCCCACTTTTCCTTCCTTAAAGTGGCTTTAATAAAAATAAAAATAAATTGATTGGGAGGTAAGAGTCAAAATTTTAACTGAGGGTTAAAGATAAATAATAAGTTTAAATTTGATCCAAAAACTTTTCTAATGCCTATTTTCGAAGGGATTTATCATAATCGTCATCTTATATTAGAATTTCAAAAGTTTTGGATCTTTTGAAATGTAAATTTAGTTTATAATAAAATAATATTTTCAAAGTTTTCTAAAGAGCCACTCCCCCCCCCTTATAAGAAGTCATCACCTCTAACCCATTACTCACACCTCTCAAGACATTTGGATCGTCTACACTCTTCCCATATAAGATCCACACATCTCTCTATTACACATAGAATCCTTATTTTATGCATAAGGCACTTCAAGAAATCCTTTTGGATCAAACCAATGGGAGTTACCCGATTTAATGGTAACATATTCTCCTATGTTCTTTTATTTCATTTTACTTCTACAACCCCATAAACTCTTCTTATTCCATTAATTTATAACAACACAATTATCCTAAATATTCTAGTATTTTTTTATGAGAATTTTTCAAACTAAAAAAAACACACCTCCATCTAATGGATATAGAACAAACATTTTCTGGGGATGGCGAACTAATGCCTCACGAAACGATGATTGTTCAAAATTCTCCAACTATCACTTATGGTGGCCATTATGATGGAACTATAATTATATATGATATTTATTTTATCTATATGCTTCGGTATATTCATTTATATCATACCATTATTCTTTCTATAATGCATATATATGATAATTTCATTTGAGGAAGTGCAGACTACCGCCCCCTCAAAGTGATATGACTCATTCATGCTATACATGGAATGTATAAGGGATGAAATATATGAACTTAGGTAACATATAATACATATATATTATAATGGAATTATAATATACCTTTGTATAGTTTAGTTTCCATTCCATTAAAAATGAAAAAGAAATGAAAGTAGCGTTCATGCGTACGTATGGTTTACCGTCTCCATGAACAATGCATTTCATTTCTTATGTCCAAATATTATGGTCTATTATAAATAAATATTTACTGTATATATATGATATATATTATATCTAAATCATGAATATAATTATTTAGATAATTTACTTTTTACCAAATGGAAAATTTGTAATTATAACATGTTCATTTGTTTACTCAAGTTACGAACATCGACAAAATGTCCGATATGAACTCAAATAAAAAAAATTGTTATAGAAAGGAAATAAGTTATATAAAGGGAAATATAAAATATACATGGTTCTTATGAAAGTTTAAATTAACTTAATTTTATTATTCAGGAAGAACATGGAAGAAAAGACTCAAGTTGGACATGAGGAAAGGTGTTTTCATCTCACTTTTTATTCTCATGAGATTCATGCTATATTATCCTCTATTTCCTTTTGTGTGGTTTATGTAGTGAAAATTATTGTATTATTTTTTCAATATAATTTAATTAATTGGTATTTACATATTCATCATATTATCCTTCTTTCACGGGGTGTTTGTTTTGTAAGGTACCAAATCTGTAAGGGAACTTTTTGAACCTAATTTCTGTTCTTTTGGTTAATCTTCTAATTCTTAATCATGTCCTTCTATGATTTTGTGTGGAATCACAGTTTATTTATATATGTTGTAATTTACACTACCCTTTTTGTAGATATAATTTTTATAAACATAATCTCCCAATTGATTAATTCTAACGTCATTTATATGATATTCGTTAAGGAATGTTTCTCCCTTTTCTTTTAGTCAATGACTTATTTTATGTAATGTATTTTAATTTCCATTATCTTATGTTTGGATACGTTATTCTATTTCCTTATTGATGTCCATTTTATGTAAAAGCGGTGATAGACCCTTTTCACTCTCATCATCTAATTTTCTAAATTTTAACGTGACACCATTAGGCTACCGAATTTTCGCATGGGACTATATCTCATGCTCCTTTCATTTGAGGCATATATTGATCTTCTGCACCATTATTATCCTATAAGGGGTATATACTCCCCTTTGAAAAATTATATCGTGAATCTATTTAATCTCAAAATATTATAATCTTTGTGTAATGTTATTATGTAATTATTTTTATTCGATTATTTTATCAAGTGGTAAGGGTATCTTTAACTAAATCATTGTTTTAAATGGTTTAAATAATTATTCTTATAAATAATTCTCATTAATGTCCATGTTTTCAAAATGGTATTTAGGAATTTTTTTTATATGGAAATTAATGTTTTAAAATATTAACACCTTTATAAGCTTCAAAGTGGTATTGGAATGTTTTATTAAAGAAATCTCAATATTAAATATTTGAAATGTTTTTGGAATTGGTTTGATAAAGAATTGATTATGTAAATATCTTTAAATGATATATTGTGATTGTAATGTGGAAAATTTATATTTCCTTTATTCTTATTTTAGGTTTTATGAATATGTTATGATTCTTGGGAATTGTTTTGGTATACAGGTGGTTTCGTGATAAACGTAGGGCACGTGATCCCGAGATAGCTCTCCAATGCATTGGATAATGTGATAGAGGTAAACAATAATGTTTCAACTAAGAGATTTAGGGAATATACTATGATGGGTATTCCAAATTTAAATCCCTACCTAGTTATGAATGCTACAATGTAATAATGTTATGTTTTCCATGATTTACCTTTATGATTTATGATTTTTCTGTGATACTAATAAATCTTATGATTTCATAAGGTATGTTATGATGGAAAAGTATGGTTTCATTGATTTTTATTTAATGATGTGCTAAAATTTTATTCCTTATTTAATAACCCTTACCTATCTATTTTTGTTGATCCCATGTTTTGAAATGTTTTTCACTGGACTTAGAGATGAATAGGGTCAAGGATTGGATCAAGGAAAATTAATGATGTCTAAAACATGGAACTTGAAATGTTTCTTTTTTTAAGAGTTTTTGTTTTTTGAAAAAAAATGGAAACTAAGTAGAAGTGTCTAATTTTCAATTTTTGCGATGTAATATAATTGTTATGGAACAATTCCCTAAAACTCTAAGCCTGAAAGGATCCTTAATGTGAATTATTCATTTAATACAAGATGAAGCAATGTTTTAATGTTGGGTCCTTATAGTTGGTATCAGAGGTTGGTTTAGAAAACATTATGGATTAAGAGTTTTCGTTAAACACATGGATAGTCCCTATGTCTATTATTTCAGTTAAATCCTTGTTTTATAACTTTTTAGGATCATGGAATGTCGATTACAAATGGAAGGTGGAGGATGTCAAACAACATTCCTATCTCTTCCTAATGACATGCTTGCAATAATTATTTCAAAGTCATGTTTAGTTGACTATGAAACGTTTTCTAGTATACAATTCACTTGCAAACAGTTGTTTTAGATATCAAACACCTCCACTACACCTCGATATCATCATGGATCATGGTTTGTATTTAATCAAATCTTATTTTCATAGTATTCTCATATTTTCACAAAAGGTAAATTTTATCAAGGAATTTTCAAATATTTATCCTTATCAAAATATTTTAAGACATATTATGATTTTGAGAATGGTTCTGAAGAAGGGGACCCCTGTGAAACCTATTTATATTTTCTTTTACAATATATCATCTCAAAACATACTTATAGTATTTTAAAAGGACTATTGATTTAATGCATTCACTCATACTCGATCTGATTTTTTTATAAAAATATTGTTTTATTAGAGGTTTTGAAATTAAATGTCATAGATGATTATTTTCCGAAACTATTTTTCTGTGAGCACCCATATGAACCAAGTTGTACAAGGTGTATTTTGATGAAAGAGGAAAATTATTTTTAAGGATCTCTAAATCATTGTTTCAATGCATGGACCTTCTACCTACATGGACAAGATGGTGATGAAACCATATTGACACCATGATGAAGGTATGATATTCTATCTATTAGGAATAGTTTTATTTTTATTATATTGAGGTGAAATAAAAAAGGACAATATATATAAGGCTTAATGAATTAATATGTTGAGGTCATAATGTGTTGGGATGATAATGAGAGGTAAAATAAAACCATTGAGGATAAAACAAGTTAATATTATTTTTGAGTTTTATAAAAATGGAAACCCATAATTCGGGTGACAACCCATCTCATCTAGAAAGTCCATGGGAATCGAACCCATAACCGAAGGGCGGAAAGTGTACATCTCCTACCACTATACTACACGTAGTCCCTAGTTATTATGACTTATTATTTTTAGTTCGATGCTTTTGTGAATCAAGAATAAGTTTATTTTGGGTCTTATGTTTTATCAAATGGATATCCTTAATATACGAAAATGATTTGGTGATTAAGCGATAATGGTTATTTAGTAATTTTTTATCTCTTTTGGGGACCATTATATGCTTAAGAGAAATAAAATACTATGGCATCTCATTTTTGGAGTAATGGTTGAAATTTTTTTTGGAAGAGTTTATGTTTTTATGTGGAAATTTGGAAATTTGGGTTATTTATGGAAATGATTAATCTATCATAGAGAATATGTGATTGGGTTAGTTACACATCATAATGAAACATTAAGAGTAGTAGATTTTATTTTGCGATAAATGTTAAGATTTATCGTCAAAGACTATATAATCAAATTCTTCTGAGTTTTGGGTTTCAATCGTAGTTTGGATCATATTAAATAATTTTATGGACAATTGTTTATTGAATGGTATTTGTTAAACTTTGGGTACTATTTGTTGAATTTTTTAGATTAAGAGTAGTATTTTCTTTATAAATGATTATCCTTTTTTGGGATTATCTGATCTCGTCCTAAATTTTTTTGGTTTTTCTAGATGTCCAAAGACAAGGGAAATATATATTTTATCTTTTTTAGATTATTTTATACTCTAGAAATTGATTCAAGCTCTTCATTTGTGACCAAGTCATCTAGAATACTCATTGTTTGGAGAAAAGACGATTTTGTGGTATAACATTATTATAGGATGAAACTCTACATGAAAAGTAAGTATATTTCCTTATGTTCTTAGTCAATATCATAAAAAAATTCCTTAATATTATTAAAGGGAACCTAAAACAAAAAAATGATTTCTGTTTACTATTCCTATTGGGGAATCAAAGACCGTTTAACCCATCACAAGTTTGTGATTTTCTAGTGATTAACTTTCTCCTAATCATGTTTCTATCACTCTCCATAAGAACTTGATGGTTAGTTTCTCCAACATATCCATGTTTTTTATGTGGAATACCAGTATGGGTAGTCTTGGGTGACCTTTTTACTTCTCTTTCTTTCTTTTAAAGTGATATGTTTATTGAATATTTTTCCGATATAGGGATTTTATTGATGTTTCCAAGCCCAATTTTTAAATTGCGAGAACACAATTTCCAAACGGGGGGAAGGATGTGACATCCCAGGTAAATAAAGAATATTACATTTTCATATTTATTAATATTTTTTAATTAAATATTAACATTAATTTAAAGGGGATGCTATGTTTAAGGGAACACCCAATATGAAACAATGTGTTTCTTTGAAATATTTCATTGCACACAATGTGGAGTTATACCAAAAAAAATAATATGATTTTATTATTATTTTAAATGGTAGTTAACACATAGTTCTTTTATTTGTGTGAATGGAAAGAACTCAATAAAAAAAGATTAAACATGTATTTTAAATGTTTTTACATTTATCCAAAAAAATTAGAGGCTTAAATTGTGATGTAATACAATTTTAAGTATAAATACTCTAATATTCTATAACAGGTCGACTTACTGCCTTTTAATGGTAAAACCTATTTAAACCAAGTTTTTGTCACTTTTATATGTTTTATTTGACAAAATAATATTCTTATTTAGAATCATGACGTCAAAACGTACTTTTGATGAATTTTTTGTATTTTTCTAATAAGGTACAATTTTTATTGAATAGTGAAAAATACTGCATTTTATTTCAAACTGCCTTTTAATCTATTTTATTTATATGGTTAGATTATATTTTTAATTGAATTTATAGATTAATTAGATTATATTATTTCCAATTAAACCAATTTTAGTCATTGGATGTAATTTTACTTGAAATTGTACATAAAATTGTCTATCTTTTGATAGTTAGTATTTCATAAAACCACGCTTTTTGGTTTCGACAATGGGAATTAATTTTAAATTAATTTCTGCCACTTCTATGTTTTGAATTTGAAAAAAAGGATTCCATGTTTTGAATAAGGAGGTTAAAATTATGTAAATAGATAACTTTTATTTTTAGACATTATGATTGTTTACTTCAGTAAATATTTTATTTACCATGGTTAAAGGTTAAATCTCATAAATTAGTGTCAAAATAATATTATAATAACATTTAATTACCCTTACACTTGTCCTAATACTATTGAATGAGGTAGTTTCGACCGAGGGAATCCATGGGTCTATTGTGGGACCCCATGAAGCCACTTGGGAGTGATAATGACACATTATATTAATTAATTTAATTTAAGGATAAAAATAACATAAACATATATATTTTAGTAAAAATATATTATATCGGGTTATATAAGTGATATCATAAACAATAAATATTAATTTTAAAGATAAAAATATCTCCTACATCATGTTATTTTATTTAATAATTTTAGAAATCATATAAATAAATTTATTTATGACACAATGATGATGTTGTGATTACCTCATAAATTAAGGTTTAAAAAATGAGATTATAAATGTTAAAATAAATTTATTTTCAATATGTGTATTCCATCACATAATTTTAGAGATTAGGATGAATTTTTATATTTTAATTAATGATGTTTTTTCGAAAGAATCATTTTTTGGATTTTTTTAAAAAGTCTAGATACGAACAATACTTAAATTGACATAAAAGAGTTTTTTTAGAAAATAATTTTTTTTAAAAGATTTAATAATACTAAAAATATATGATTAAAAAAATGACTTATATAAGGTTTAAAATATCATTAATTAACCAATTATGATTCTACTGTCATTTTATAGTAACTATATTATCCTTAGACAGTGAATACACAAGAAAACATGGTAAGAGTCAAATTACTTAACTAAGGGTTAAAGCTAAATGATATGGTTAACATTGAAAAAATCTTGTATAAACCTATTTTTTGATAGGATTTAAAATATTAGTCATCTAAACTTTTAATTTAATATCTTTGGTACCTTTTGAAATAGAAATTTATATTATAATAAAATAATATTTTCATACATTCCTAATGAGCCCCTCCTCCCCCTTATAAAAATCAATCACCTCTAACCTATTTCTCACACCTCTCAAGCCCCTTGGATCATCCAAAATCTACCCATATAACTCCAAAAATCCCTACTTTCCACCTATAATCCTTACCTTATTCATAAGGCACTTCACTAAATCCTTTTGGTTCAATCCAAAGGGAGCTACCCAATTTAAAGGTAACATATTTTCTTAAGTTCTTTTCTTTTATTTTACTTCTCAAACACCCTAAAATATTTTTATTACATTATTTGATAACAGAAATAGTATAATTAATATAATAGGTTGTTTTTATGTGATTTATTTGATCTACACTTACAGACACCTCTATCTAATGGATTTAGAACATACAGTTTCTGTGGACAGTGAAGTACTGCCTCACGAAACGATGGTTGTTCAGAATTCTCCTACCACCACATATGGTGGAAATTATACTGGACCTATAATTATATATTATATTAATCATATTTATTTTATCTTTATGATTCTGCATTTTTCATTTACATAATACCATTATTCTTTCCATAACGTGTAAATACGATAATTTTGTTTGAGGAAGTGCGGACTACTGCCCCTCAAAGTGATATGACTCGTTCATGCTATACATGGAATATATAAAGGATGAAATTTATGAACTTATGTAACATATATAACATATATAATATTATGTAATTATAATATACCTATGATTAATTTAGTTTTCATTCCTTATTAATGAAAAATAAATGGATGTAGTGTTCATGTATAAGTACGGCTTACAATCTCCATGAATGGTGAATTTCATTTCTTATGTCCAAATATTATGTTCAATTATAAATACATATATAATAGATATATATGATATCTAAATGATTAATATTAATTTGGAGATAATGTAATTTTTACCACATAGACAATTTGTAATTACAATAATTTCATTTTTTTACTCAAGTTCCGAACATCGACTAAATGTCCGATATGTACTCAAATAATAAATAATTGTTATATCAAGGTAATAAGTGATATAAAAGAAATAATAAACATGAAAAGGGTTCTTAATCAGATAGGAATTAACTTAATTTTATTATATAGGAAGAATAAGGAACAAATGAGTTAAGTTGGACATGAGGTAAGGGGTTTTGATATCACTTTTTATTCTCATGAGATTCATGATATATTTGCCACTATTTCCTCTTGTGTTGTTTATTTTCCACACATTATTATATTATTTTTTTTAATATACTTTAATTAATGGGTATTTACATCTTCATCATATGATCCTTTTTTCATGGGGTGTATGTTTCATAAGTTTCCAAATCGGTAAGGGAACTTTTTAACCAAATTTTCCTTCTCTGGGTTAATCTTCTGATTCTTAATTATTTCATGAAATGATTATGTGTGGAATCATTGTTTATTAATTTATGTTTTAATTTACACTACCATTTGTTTTGAAATAATTTGTATACACATAATCTTCCAATTTATAAATTTTAATGTTATTTATATGATCTTTGTATAGGGAACTTTTCACCCTTCTCTTTTAGTCAAAGACTTATTTCTATATTATGTGTTTTAATTTTGATTATATTATGTTGTGATATGTTATTATATATCCTTATTGATGTAAATTTTATATAAATGTGATGACAGACCCATTTCACTCTCACCATATCATTTTCAAAATTTTAATGTGATGTCGTTAGGCTATCAAATCATCATAAGGGACTATGTATCAATCTCCTTTCATTTGAGGCATGTCTTGATCTTGTGCACCTTTATTATCCTATAGGGTGTATATAATTCCCTTCAAAATATTATATCATGACTCTATATACTCTTTAGATATTATAAGAATTGTTTAATGTTATTATGTAATTATTTTTATTTAAGTATTTTGTCATGTTGTAAGGGACTCTTTAACTAAAACATTGATTTAAATGATTTAAAGAATTATTCTTATTAATATTTATCATTAATGAACATGTTTTAAAAATGGTTTTTAGGATTTATTAATATGGACATTATTGTTTTAAAATGTCAATAACTTTAATATCATCAGTGTGGTATGTGAATCTTTGAATCAAAAATCTCTTTATTAAATGTTTTTAATGGTTTTGAAAATGGTTTGATAAAGCATATATTATGCCAATATCATGAAATGATATATTGGGATTGTAATGTGGAAATTTTATCTTTCCTTTATGCTTGTTTTATGTGTTATGAATATGTTATGGTTATTGGGAACTGTTTACGTATATGGGCGGTTCTGTTATAAACATTGGACGTGTGAGCCTGAGAAAGCTCTCCAAAGCATTGTGTAATGTGACGAAGTTAAACGTTAATGTTTCTACTAATAGATTTAGGGAGTATTATAAGGACTCATCCTTAAAAAATTACATAAACATTAATAAAACAAATAATTCACAATGGGGATCTTATCAGGTTTAGAGTTTTAGAGAATTAGGAAATAACTATTACATCTCAATGATTAAAAAGTAGACACATCTACTCAGTTTCCATTTTTTCACAAAATAAAAACTCTTGAACAAAAAAGTCATGTAATGTTCCATGTTTTATACATCATGAAATTTTCTTGATCCCATCCTTGACCCTATTCCACTTTATGTCTTGTGAAAAACATTTCATAATCTTTGGATGAGCACAAAAAGATCCATAAGGGTTATAACATAATGAAAGGAAACATTAACCCATAAAAAATACAAACCAATGAGACCATAATTTCCATTCATAAAATACCTTCTGAAATCATAATATTAATGAATAAAACATATTAATCACAATTCATAAAGGTAAATTAATTAATACATAACATACATACATTGTAGCTATCACAACTACATAGAGAGTCACATTTGGAATACCCATCATAGTATATTCCCAAAATCTTTTTGGAGAAACATTCATGTTTAACTCCTTCACATTACCAAAAGAATTGGAGAGATATCTCGGGCTCACTCTCCCTTGGTTTATCATGGAACCACCCGTATACACAACAATGGACAAGAACCATAACATAATCATAACACATAACTGAAGAATAAAGGAATGATAACGTTCCAACATAACATTTTATGATATTGAAATAATAAATCCATTATAAAAACCATTTCCAATAACAAAATACATAAAAAGAGTATATGGTATTTATTTTCCTTTTAAAAAAATTATGGTTTGTTAAGGAAGCCAAAGATCAAACAATACTCACGGTGGTGGAAAATGTCGTTGTCCCCGCTTTTGTAAAAAAAAGAAACATTCCTTATTTTTCGTTTAGTAAAACGCTTCATAGAGAAAAGATTATTTTTGAATTCAATGAAAAAGTTGAGAGGGTTTTATACACCGTATAAAATAATGTCTTGTATAAATCAAAGGATGCCTCAATGAAAGGATATTTTGACGAAGTCCCTTATTAAGACGGTATCCTTAGATTAAGGATAAATCAATGACATAATTATGTGTGAAAAATATAAATACACCCAATATAATTGGATATTATGTGTAAAACAATCATAGGTCATTCACACATATTCATAGCATGACATAATCAAGAAGTAGAGGTTTAACCCAAAAAATTGAAATTGGATTAAGAAGTTCCCTGACAAAAATTTAGTAGCCTAACGGCGTCACATCAAATGTTGTAAAATGAGTTGATGAGTGAAAAAGGGTATATCATCACTTGGAAATAATATTTACATCCATAAGGGTATAGAAGAACATATCCCAACATAAGAAGATGTGAATTAAAAGACATAACAAAAAGAAGCCTTTTCAAAAGAAGAGGGTGAAAGGTTCCTTTACCGATTTGGTAACTTACGAAACATACACCCCATGAAAGATGGATCATAAAATGTTGATGTAAATACCCATAAATTCATGTATATTACTCAAATAGTATAATAATGGGCTGTATATACACCACTCAAATGAGATAGTGGAAAATATAGCATGAATCTCATGGGAATAAAAAGTGAGATAAACCCCCCTTACCTTGTTGTAATCAATCATGTCGTATGACCAAAAGATAATAATTACCACATGAATCACAGAAAAAAATGAATATAAATAAAATAATGATAATATATATCAAATTTAAGTACACAATACACCACATGCAATAAATAATTGGCGAACGATGGAAATCACACGGAATTAAAAGTAAGATAAGAAATCTCTTACCTCATGTCCGACTTGTCTAGTTAGATTCTTTATATTCCTGAATAATAAACATTGGTCAATTAAGAATTTCATAAGGACATACATTAAAATTTATTATTCAATTCATATAAAAAATTATCATGTTATAATAATTAGTTAATTATGTGAGTTTACATCATACGTTTTGTCAATGTTTGGTACTTGAGTCAACAATGAACATGTTGGAAGATAATTGTCCATGGATTTATAAGTACATCATCTCTGGAATGATGTTAATTATTTCAATATAATATATATCCAGTAAATATTTATTCAATAATATTCCATAATGTTTGGAGATAAGAAATGAAATGTATCGTTCATGGAGACGGTAGGCCGTATGTACGCATGAACGCTACTTTCATTTTTTTGTCATATTAATGGACATTAGAACTAAATTATACATAGATATATTATAATTAAAATATAATATATATGTTATATAGGTAATATAAGTTCATTAATTACATTCTTTATAAATTCCATTTCTGTCATGAATGAGTCACATCACTTGAGTGGGCAGTTGTCCACACTTCCTCATATAAAATTATAGTATTTGCACAACATGAAAAGCATAAAGGTTTTTTTAAAAATAAAATACAGTAGAATTGAGAGGATATAAATATAATATATATCATATATAAATATAGTTTCATCATAATAGACACCATGAGAGGTGTTAATGGAATATTGAACAATCATCGTTTCGTGAGGCAGTAATTCACCACCCATAAAAATTGTATATTCTTTAACCATTAGATAGAGGTGTGTCTACGTGTAGGTAGAATAATTATCATAACAAAATCCTAATATATTGTGGATACCGGTGTTATTATGGAATCAAATAATAAGTAGATAATGGTGAGTGAATAAGGAAAAAAAGAAACTCAAGAGAAGACATTACCTCTAAATCGGGTAACTCTTTTTGGTTTGAGCGTAAGGCTTCCATGGAAATACTTCTTCAAAAAGTGAGGCTTCTAGGTGTAATAGATGGATCTGGAGAGATAATATGAGCAGTTTTTGGACGAGACAAGGTCTTGAGAGATGTGGGTAAGGGGGTAGTGGTGGGGGCCTTTTATAAGAGGGAGGATGGTAACTTTTGGAATGTCTTGAAAGGTTACATTATTATAAAATGGTTTTCATATTTTAAAGGTCCCACAATGATATATTTCTAGGAATAGGTGATAAGGGTTCCAAATAAACCAATCCAATAGGTTTTTGACAAGTGTATGTCTTATATTTTACCTTATCTTTTCATTTTATTTAAATCGTTCATTAATGAGGTAATCACTACATCATCATGGTGTCATAACTGAATTTATTTATTTAATGTCTAAAAATTATAAAAAAATTCCAAGATGTAGGAAATATTTTTAGTATTCCATTTACTATTTATTGACTAAGAGTTAATTTATGTAAACAAAATTAAAATTGTTTTACCTAGGTTATACAAACATTTTTTATATTTCTCATCTTTTTTAAAAATCAAGTCATACATGTCACTATCACACCCATGTGACTCCATGAGACCTCAAGTTTGGTAAATATCTTCCCATGGTCGGACATGAGTCAAAAAAGAGGATTTGGACACATTTTTCTGTCATTTTATATTATTATGATATCATTTGATTACCCTTAACTACCCGATTAATAATTAATCATGATAATTAAAGATACTTACCGTCGTTACTATCTATAATGTCCTAAAACAAAAGAGTCCTAATTACATAATTTGGACCTTATGATTACAAATATGGATTCCATTTTACCAAATTCCAAACACATAAATTGCAGTAATTAATTTAAAAATAATTCACATTGTCACAACAAGAGACGTGTTTTTAAGAAGTAAAATTTATCAAAAGATGGACATGTTTTTACATCCAATTGAAAAGTGAAATTACTTCCAATGAACAACATTTTATTAAGTGATAAAAAAATAATTCAATTACACTTTAAAACCAATTAAAAGGACAATCTATCTATATAATTAATTTACATGAAAAATAGTTTTGAAGTAAAATGCAGTATTTTTCACTATTCAGTACAAATGAACATTTGTCATAAAAATAACAAAAATTTATCCAAAGTAAATTTCATATTCCAAATTAAAAAAATATTTTCATTTTACCAAATTCAAAACATAGAAGTTACATTAATTAATTTTATGATTAATTACCACTATCTAAACAAATAGTGTGTTATTAAGAATCAATATCTATCAAAATATTGACACTTGTTTATGTCCAATTTCAATATAAAATTAATTCCAACGACCACCATTGGATTTAATGGTAAAAATATATTTTAATAAATATTTAAACCCAATAAAAAAGATAATATAACCATATAAATAAATTATATTAGAAGTATATTTTGATTTAAAATACAAAATTTTCGATATTCATTAAAAAATGAACTTTAACGGAAAAATAACAAAAAATTTCACAAAGTTAATTTTGATTTCCTGATTCTGAAAAAGGATTTTATTTTGTCAAATATAAAATATAAAATTTACAAAAAGTATTTTAAAAAAGGGTTCTCCATGAAAAGGTGTTTAATATACCTTTTAAATAATATTAGAATATTTATGCTTAAAATTGGATTCATTAACATTTTAACCCTCTATAATTTATTGAGTAATTGTTAAAATATTTAACAAAAATATATAATAATTTTTTAGTTAGTTATGTTCATTACTTCCCTTAAAATGGCTAGGCCTTAACTACAATTTAAAATAATATTAGTATATTATTTGTGTGCAACGTACGATTTCAAAGAAACCTGTTGTTGCGTATCGGGTACGCCATCAAACATAGCATCCCCTTTAAAGTAATATTAAATTATTATTCAAAAATATTATTATATATGAACATTTCATATTCATTATTTACCTGGGATGTTACATCTTTCCCCCCTTTTGGGAATGGCATCCTCGAAATATTGAAACTTGGCTCGAAAATGTTATTGAATGCCCCAAATCAGAAAAGGAGTAAATAAAATTATCACTTTCAAAGAAATAAAAAGAAGTACAATGGTCACCTGAAATAACCCTTAATAGGACTCCATGAAAACATGGATATGGAGGAGAAAAAAACCATCATTTTCTGATGGAGGGTGATAGAAAACATGTTTAGGAGAATGTTAACCTCCAGAAAATCACAAACTTGTGATGGGTTAAATAGTATTTGATTCCCCAATAGGAAAAGTTAACAAACAACATTTTTGTTTAAAGTTAATTTTCATTAATGAATTTATTTATGAGATTAACTAAATTATAAGGAAACATACTTACTTGTCATGTAGACTTTCATCTCTTACTATATTTCTTACACAAACTCATATTTTCTCCAAAATATTAGTATTTAGGATGACTTGTTCACATTAAGAGTGCTTTAATCAAATTCTTGAGAATCACCTAATCCACAAAAGATGAACTATATATTTCCCATGACTTTTAGACCTTAACCAAAACCAAAATTGTTAGTACAAGATCAGATAATCCCCAAAAAGATAATCCTTTTTAAAAAGAAATAATACTCTTAATCTACAAAATTCAACAAAAAGAACCCAAGGTTCAAGGAAGACCATTAAATAAACAGATATCCATAAAATTCATCAAAGTTATCCAAACTAAGATTGAAACCCAAATCTCTGAAGGATTTAATCACATCGTCTTCCAAGGTAAATCTTAACATTTATCTTCAAATAACATCAGTTACTCTGAAAGTCTCATACTGAAAAGTAATTAACCCAATCACATATCCTCCATGATAGGTTAATCATTTCCATAGATATCCCAGAATCAACATACTTCTGATTCATAAGATCATATAACTGAAAAGAATTATTCATACAAACCAGGGACTCCACGTAGTTCAGTGGTAGGCGATAAATACTAGTCACACTTTGGTTGGGGGTTCGATTCCCGCAGCTTCATCCGACGTGACGGGTTGTCACACGGTTTGCGTGTTGTCCGTTTTCAAAAACTTCATTAAATTGATAAAATTCCAAAAAAGAGATAAATTTATCAAAAATAATCATAGCATATTTTTACCAAAAAGGTTATCTAATAAATTTCGTTTTTCATCCCAAAATGTATATACCGGTAATTAACTCAAATTCAAGGATCATATAAACCAAAATGGTTCTTTATAACTATATCCACAAAATAAAAGATAAATATTACTTGAATAATATTTACATATATAAAACATCAGGGTTACACATACTATAATAAGTATTCTAATATAATCCCTTCATCATAAGAGCCTTAATACTTTTAAGTATTTCACCATCTTAATATCTATCATAACTCTTGAATCCATTATATGTTGACTTCTTACTCATTCTACATTCTTCATAATCCCCTAACCCTTACTTTATAACTTATTCTTAAATACGTATTTCTTATATACTACACCATGAATCATATTCTATGATTCAATAATAGAAAAATATATTTTAAGAAATAATCCATAAATTTCATTGGTCCTTGTCAGTTTCATCATCCTCGATCGGAATGGCATTAGGCATTAGAAAAGCAATATTTTTACAATCATCGTGATTACAATACTGAAACATCATCATAGGACATGTGTTTGCATAATTACCATGCATCCCACATTTAAAACATTCAATTGATCCTTTAGAAAGAACTTTTTTCCCTTTCCAGGAGTCAACTAGATGCTTCCATTTTCCATGGAAGGTTCTTGCTTTATGACCCTCACTTCCACATCTATAGCATCTTTCTGTCCCTTTGAAACATTTTTATATGTGTTTCTTTCCACATCTTTGACACATAGGTTTTTGAACATTCTTACCATTGTGATTATTACCTATACTTCTGTAGAGATTTTTTTTCTGGAATATATGATTCCTTATAAAAATCACTAAGGTTCAGGTGGTCAATCATGAATCCAGATAGTTGGTTGAGAATAACCACAAGAGTTCTCAATGCTACTCCCATATCATTAAGATGCTTTTTCGAGAAACTGCCACAGTTTTCTTCACATCCATTGTTACTTTGGTGCCTACTAGATCCATCCATTTACATAAACCAAAAAGGTCAGTGTGAGTATATCAGTAAAATAATCATATAATACTAAGATATAATTATTCATTTTATCTTAAACTCATTCAATTTATCTAAGAAAACTATTACTCTTTCTGAAATCCTAACCGTTATAGTAATTTCACTTAAGCTTAAAGAATACCCTATCCTCTAAAGTTATCTAAAACAACCTCTAAAACCAACTATAAGGACCCGACATTAAAACATTACATAATCATGAATAAAATGAAAAATTTACATTGTGGTTCTTTTCAGGATTAGAGTGTTAGAGAATTAGGACATAACTATTACATCTGAATGATTACAAAGTAGACACATCTACTCAATTTCCATTTTTTTACAAAATAGAAACTCTTGAACAAAAGAGTCATGTCTAGTTCCATATTTTAGAGAGCATGAAATTTACATGATCCCATCCTTGATCCTATTCCACATTATATCCTGTAAAAAATAATTTCAAAAATATGGGATGATCATCAAAAGCTCAGTAAGGGTTATAACATAATAAAAGGAAACATTAACCCATCCAAAAGACAACCCAATGAAACCATAATTTCCATTCATAACATAACTTCTGAAATAATAATATTTATTAATAACACATATTAATCACAATTTATAAAGGTAACTTAAGACATACATAACATACTTACATTGTTGCTATCACAACTATATAGGGAGTCACATTTGGAATACCCATCACAGTATATTCACTAACTCTCTTCAGAGAAACACTCGCGTTTACCTACGTCACATTACCCAATGCATTTGAAAGCTATCTCGGGCTCACCCACCCTAGGTTTATCACGGAACCGCTCGTATACGTAACAATGGCCAAGAACCATAACATAATCATAACACATAACTTAAGCATAAAGGAAAGATAAAGTTCCCACATAACATTTTATGATATTGAAATAATAAATCCATTCTAAAACCATTTTCAATACCAAAATACATAAAAAAATATTATATGTTATTTATTTTCCTTTTCAAAACATTAAATCTTGTTAAGGAAGCCAAATATCAAATAATACTTGCAGTGGCGGAAAAGGTCGTTGTCATCGCTTACGTAAAAAAAAGAAACATTCCTTTTTTGACATTTAGTAAAATGATTCATAGAGAAATGATTCACTTTGAATTCAATGAAAAGTCAAAAGGGTTTTCTACACCATATAAAAGAATGTTATGTATAAATCAAAGGATGCCTCAATGAATGGAGATTTAGACGAAGTCCCTTATAAAGACAATATCTTTAGATTAATGATAAATCAAAGACATTATTATGTGTGAAAAAATTAAATACACCCAATATAATTGGATATTAAGTTTAAAAAAATCATAGTTCATTCATAATTATTCATAGAGCTACATAATCAATAAGTAGAGGTTTAACCCAAATAATTGAAATTGGATTAAGAAGTTCTCTTACAATCATTCGGTAGCCTAACGACGTCACATCAAATTTCAGAAAATGAGTTGATGAGAGAAAAAAGGTATCTAATATATTGGAAATAATTTTTACATCAATAAGGATATATTAGAATTCATCCCAACATAAGAATATGTGAATTAAAAGACATAACAAAAATAAGCCTTTTAAAAAGAAGTGGGTGAAAGGTTCCCTTACCAATTTGTTAACCTACGAAACATACACCCCGTGAAAGAAGTACCATAAAATGATGATTTAAATAACTATAAATGGATTTATATTACTCAAAGAGTATAATAATGGGCAGTACATACACCACTCAAAGGAGATAGTGGCAAATATAGCATGAATCTCATAGGAATAAAATGTGAGATAAAAACCCCTTACCTCATTGTAATCAATCAAGTCATATGACCAAAAGATAATAAAAACCAAATGAATCACAGAATACCATGAATATAAATTAAATCATGATAATATATATGAAATGGTAGTACAAAAAACACCACATGAAATATTTAATTGGTGAACAATAGAAATCTAATGGAATTAAAAGTGAGATATGAAATCCCTTACCTCATGTCTGGCTTGTCTTGTTCATTTTATTATATTCCTGAATAATAAACTTTGGTCAATTTATAATTTCTTAAGGAATTCACTTAATGTTTATTATTCAATTCATACCACATATAATCATGTTATAATAATTAGATAATTATTTGAGTTCATATCATACGTTTTGTCGATGTTCGTTACATGAGTCAACAATGAACTTGTTTGAAGAGAATTGTCCATGTAGTTATAATTACATCATATCCAGAATGGTGATATTTATTTAAATACAATATAAATCCAGTATATATGTATTCAATAATAATCCATAATGTTTGGAGATATGGAATGAAATTTACTGTTCATGGAGACTGTAGGTCGTACGTATGCATGAACACTACTTGCATTTTTTGTCATATTAATGGACTTTAAAACTAAATTAGACATAGATATATTTTAATTCTTTTATAATATATATGTTATATAGGTAACATATGTTCATTAATGACATTCTATATAAATTACATGTTTTCCATGAATGATTCACATCACTTGATGAGGCTGTTTTCCACACTTCCTCATATGAAATTATCGCAATTGCACAATAGGAAAATCATAAATGTATGTTTTAAATATAAAATACAGAAGAATTGAGAGGACATAAATATAATATATATCATATATAAATATATTTCCATCATAATTTCCACCATGATAGCTATTAGAAGAATACTAAACAATCATCGTTTCGTGAGGCAGTAATTCACCACCCACAGAAACAGTATGTTCTTTAACCATTAGGTGGAGGTGTGTGTAAGTGTAGGTAGAATACATATAATAACAACATCCTAGTATATTTTGGATAATTTTGTCATTATGGGATCAAATAAGAAGAAGATAGTGGTGAGTGAATAAGGAATATAAAAGAAAGAAACTCGAGAGAAGACATTACCTCTAAATCAGGTAACTCTTTTTAGTTTGAGCCAAAGGCTTCCTTGGAAAAACTTCTACCCAAAGTGAGGCTTCTAGGAGTAATAGAGGTATGGGGAGAGATAAAATGAGCAGAGGTTGGAAGATCCAAGGCATTGATAGGTTTGGGTAATGGGGTAGAGTAGGGGGCCTTTTATTAGAGGGAAGATGGTCACTTTTTGAAAGTATTGAAATGTTACTTTATTATAAAATGGTTTTCGGATTTTAAAGGTCCCACAATGATATATTTCGAGGATAAGGTGATAAGGGTTTAAAATCCACCCATACTATATGTTTGTGACAAGTTTAAGTATTTGATTTTACCTTATCATATAATTTTTTTAAATCGTTCATTAATGAGCTAATCACTCCATCATCTTGGTGTCATAAATAAATTTATTTATTTAAAGTCTAAAAAAATACCATGATGTAGGAAATATTTTTTTCTTTCCAACCACTATTTATAGTCAAAGAGATAATTTATGTAAACAAAATTAAATTTTTTTTACTTACGATATACAAACCTTTGTTATATTTCTCTTCTTTTTTAAAAATAAAGTCATAAATGTCACTATCACATCCATGTCACTCCATGGGCCCTCAAGTTTGGTAAAAATATTCCCATGGTCGGCCATGACTCAAACAAGAAAAGTTGGAAATATAGGGACCTGGACTTTTCTTACATTACTATTATATCATTTAAAAGAAAAACAACATATTAGTATTACACATAGAGAATCCAAATGTTTAGTGTCTTGGGAAAACTAGGACCACACATAACAAATACCACATCAAGAATAAACATTTATTTATTATCTTCTTCTCTAGCTTCTTATTGGAACTTTTCCTCCCCTTAGTACATGTATCCACCTGAGGATATACATCAAAAGTGGTGAGCTTGAAGCCCACTAATAGGATAGATAAGAAAAATATATCATGGGGTGAGCATAATCATAAAATAGGCAAAAGATCATGAACATGAGAGTAGTATAAATAAAATACATGAAATGTGGCAATGCATAAAAATGAAACATCATGTCTTAGTGGTTAAATACCAATAATACTTGTGAACCAAGTTATAAACTTTTTCACACATCATTTAACATTTACTCATGAGACTAATTACTTTAACAAATGCATTGGGGTGCTGTATAATTCCGAGTGCACCCGTAACTTAGAAACATTCATATATGTGCTATATAATTATGGGCGCAACCCTCACATCATGACATTATCATTATCATGCTTGACACATGTAAAATATATCCAAAGTGAACATAAATAACCCATTTTAAGGAATATATTTCATCTCATAAGAATACATTCATAAGATTTGGGTTCCCAAAAGAAAGAGGGAACAATAAGCTTGATATAAGAACCATCAACCATGAATGAGAGGTAAAAGGTGAGTTCTTAAAAAGATAGTTCATTTGGAAAACATTTGTATTGGCATAAACATCATTATAACACATTTATATCCCATAAAAGGAATTAAAATTATGATCAAATGATTTTTAAGGAGTGAACATATCAAAAATGGAGTGAAAGAGGTAGAACCCGAAAGATTAATGTTGGGTTCGAGAATTTCCCCTTACCTTGTATTTGAATGCTTCATTCTCTTTAATGTCATGTATAATGAAATTATATTCATTAATTAGAAATATAGAACCATGTTTACATTAATAGGGATAATTCTGGTTTCATTATGTCATATTATGTTCCTTTTTATGACATATATATTTAAAAACATTGTTCATGGATGTTCGTTTTTATGTTTTTTCTTGGGTGGTTCACTTGTATTCTTAAATTGATGTTTGGGTAGAACATGAGTAAACATCCAGAAATGATAATAAATTTCATTAATGATATTAAATATGTTTTTATGATATTATAATGAATTATATTAGATCCATGTGGATGAATAAATAGATAATAATTAAATGATGGTTATTTGGGTCAATTTGGCAGTTTTTAGATCACAACGAACTTGTTTTAACTTATCACATAGTGATATGGCCATAGATTATTTCCAAAACATTAAATAGAACATAATTCATATAATTTATTGTTTTTATAACATAAATATGGTTTCATTACCAGATATGAAGGTATAAATGGAAGAAGACAACATGTCGTTCTTGAAGGTGATAAATTAACACCTCACGAACAACGTTCTCTTTAAAAGAATAAAAGGAAGAGGGAAAGGGGGATGGGTGATATACTATCCCATTAGAATAATAAAATTACTGTATATGTATAATTATGGAGTTAAAATACAATTTGGATGAAGATATTTGGGGAGATATCAAGAAATGAACATGAACTTGAAAGGAAATTAAAGGAGAAGAGGGAGGGAAATTACCTCTTGATTCCTTCTCTTGCGAACCTCCTTAAGGGAATAAGAATGTTATTTTGATGAGACCAGTAGCTCTTGGACCTGAGGGAGGGGATAGGGAATGTGGTTTGGAAGAGTTTAGAGAATCTTGGATCTTGAGAGGTGTGAGGAAATGACGGTGTGAAAGTTGGCTTTTATAGTGGAGGGGAGATGGGTTTCATTAATATAAATATCAATATTTTATTAATTTTTCCTAAGACAAGGAATAATGATTTTTGAATGACCAAGAATTGTAATTATATAATTTTATCCTAAACCAAGTGGTCTTACATCAGAAGAGCTTCATCGATGACTCAATTAATCCATTATTTATCATTTATTGTAAATTATCGGATTCTACTATTCATAAAAAATTCAAGTATCTCAGAAAAATCCCAAAAATATTCCCCAACCATTTTTTGACCTGTAGAATCCAAAAATGAATTTCATTTTTAAATTTTTTTTTAAATATTTTTAATTTTATATTTAAATAAAATCTTTATTTATTTAAAAAACAGTTTTTCTGATTAAAACTGATTTTATAGTGCTTTAAAAAATTATATAGGGTCTTATAAAATTATCTAAAAACGATAAAAATTGATTTAATAATTTATGAATATATTTTAGTGAAATAATTTTTCTTTTAAATAAATTAATTAATTATAATTATTTATTTATGACTTACAAAATACCAAAACGTTTACTATGGTCAAATTGTCACTTTCTAAGTTGTCTAAATTTTATTTAATTATAAATAGTTAATGTTACTCTTATGTTGGCTGATGTACTATTCAAAAGGGTCATATCACTATTCATAAGGGTATGTTACTATTCAAAAGGGTATGTCACTATTAACTAAAATTGTTTTTCACTAGACTCCAAAAATCATTTTGAACACAACCGTGTATGTCAGATTTTCAAAAATTCAAAATATAGAAGTGGAAAACATAAGTTTAACGATCACTTATCACTTGGTAGTTCATTATGTTGTGTTTTCATGAAATAAATATAAAAAGGGAATTTCCATTGAAAATCTTTGGGTCATTACATTCTTCACCCCTTAAAGAATTTCACCCTCGAAATTTTACATTACACAAATAGGTTAGGGTGTTTCTCCTTCATTACCTCTTCTGGTTCCCATGTTGCTTCCTCAAACTTATGGTTCCTCCACAACACTTTGACAAGATTGGTTGTCTTGTTTTAAGGAACCTTATCTCTCCGATCCAGAATCTTTACTGGCTGCTCCTCATAGGAGAGATCATCTTCCAGTTACACCACCTCTGAGTTTAGTACATGTGATGGGTCTGGTATGTACTTCCTCAGTAGCCATACAAGAAAAAAATCATGAACAAGAGACATATTTGGTTGAAGTTCATGATGATAGGGCACGACTCCTATGCAGTCAAGGACATAAAAGGGGCCAATATACCTTGGACATAGCTTCCCTTTCTTCCCGAATCACATGACTCTCTTCCATGGAGATATTCGAAAGAAGACTTTATCTCCAACGTCGAACTCCAAGTCCCTTAGATGGTTGTCAGCATAACTCATTTGCAAACATTGAGCAGCTTTGATGTGTTTCTAGATGACTTGAACCTTCTCTGTCATCTCTTGAACAAGATTGGGTTCCAGTATCATTCTTTCTCCAACATCATCCCAACAAGTTTGAGTTATAAATCACTTTCCATACATAGCTTCATATGGAGACATTTGGATACTCGAGTGGAAGCTATTGTTGTATGAGAACTCAACTAATGGGAGATGTTGATCCCAACAACCTTTGAATTCAAGAGATCAGGCTCTTAGCATATATTCAAGCATCTGAATAGTCTTTTCAGATTGGCCATCAGTTTGGGGGTGATAGGTTGTGCAGAAATTTAATTCAGTACTCAAATAATGTTGAAGGCTCCTCGAGAACGTAGATGTGAACCTTTGATCACAGTCAGAGACAATTGAGAGTGGAACATCGTGCAGTCCCACCACTTCCTTCACATATATCTTTGCAAGTTGTTCAAGTGATAGGTCTTTCTGAATAGTGATAAAATGTGCAGTCTCAGTGAGTAGTTTAACCACAACCCATATCACATTATTTCCCTTTGACATCTTCAGGAGACCTGTGACAATGTCCATAGTAACATTTTTCCATTTTCACATGGGTATAGGCAATGAATGCATCATACCATTGGACTTTTATTGCTCAGCTTTAATATGATGACATACCAAGAACCTTGATATATATTCCGTAATATCCTTCTTCGTGTTATCACAGAGAAGTGTTATTGGAGATCATGGTACATCTTGGTACTCCCAGGATGGATAGAGAATGTTCAGCTATGTGTATTATCCAATAGATCCTTCTTTATCCTAGGTGATGAAGTCACATAAAGCTGCATTCCAAACTGAATCACACCATCATCATCAATATATAACTCTTGCAGCTTCCCTTCCTTTACTGCATTTACCCTGTTTTCTATCTCCATACCATCCCTTTGTGCTTCCTTAATCATCTCATGGATGGATGGATGTGCAATCATTTGGGAAAGGTAGGGGTATCCCATGGCCTTATGATTTCCAAATTCATCCTTGGCATATACAAGAAGATTGGGGCATTCTCAATCTGCAGCATGGATAGAGTAGCAGGTTCTTTTCTGCATAGAGCTTTAGTAACCTAGTTCTCCTTTCCTGGATGATAGTGAATAGATAAATCATAATCCTTTATTACCTCTAACCATCTCTATTGACTCATGTTGAGCTCCTTTTTTGTGAATAAATACTTTAGTCTCTTGTGGTCGGTGTATATGTCACACTTCTCTCCATAAAGGTAGTGCCGCAAGATTTTCAAGACAAAAATCGCGGCCGCCAGCTCTAGATCATGCGTTTTGTAGTTCTGCTCATGGATCTTTAACTGTCATGAGGCATAGCCTATCACATTATCATTTTGCATTAGTACAGAACTAATGCCTTTATTTGAAGCATCACTGTATATCACGAAACATTCTCCACTTTTTCAAAGTGTGAGTACAGGTGTAGTGATCAACCTTATCTTTAGCTCCTTGAATATTCCCTCACATTCATCCATCCATACATACTTTAACCCATTCCTTGTTAACAAAGTCAACCGGCTTGATAATCGGGATAAGTTTCTCACAAAACATTGGTACTACCTAGATAATCCAAGAAAACTATGGATTTCTATGACACTAGAGGGCCTGGGCCATTTTTCAATCGCATTTATCTTTGAAGGATCCACAGAAATTCCCTCACTTATGATCACATGTCCCAAGAATGTGACTTGATTCATCCAAAAGTCACACTTGCAGAACTCAGTATACAAATTATCCTTTCTTAATGTCACCAAAACAAGTATTAGATGTTCTTCTGGTTTCTCCTTGAACTTGGAGTAGATGATAATATCGTAGATAAAAACTACCATAAATTTGTCGAGGTGATGTCTAAAGACTCTATTCATCAAATCCATGAAGATTTCAGGGGAATTAGAAAGTCCAAAGGGAATCACCAAAAACTCATAGTGCTCATACCTTGTACGGAAGGCAGTCTTCGGAATATCTTTCTTATTCACCATTACCTGATGATATCCAGAACGAAGATCCACCTTTGAGAAGTATTGAGCTCCTCTTAACTGGTTGAACAAGTCAAAAATCCTTGGGAGAGGATACTTGTTCTTGATGGTGATCATGTTTAGTTCTTGATAATCAATACACAACCGCATAGTTCTATCCTTATTCTTCACAAATATTACTGGCGCACCCCAAGGTGATGCACTAGGGCGTATGAACCCTTTGTCGAGATGCTCTTGCAGCTGCTTCTTTGACTCCTCCAGTTTGATAGGAGCCATCCTATAGGGACACATTGAAACAGGAGTAGCTCTAGGTACGAGTTCAATTGAGAACTCTACCTCACGATCCGGGGGAATTATGGGTAACTCTTCAGGAAATACATTGTTGTATTCCCTCACTATGGGCATATCCTCAAGGATGGAACTTTCCTTCGACTCAACCATTTTGGAGAAGTATGCTTCTTCATAGGGAATTAACACCCACAACATTGTAGGATTTTTCAAAGGAGATTCTTGATCTTCCTTGAATTTTTAGAGGAGAATGGGATGGTTCGGAATATGAAAAAATATTTCCTTTTCCCTATAGTTGATATGTTCTCTATATAACAAGAGCCAATCCATTCCCCTTATAGCATCGAATTCCACCAAGGTAAGTATTACGAGATTTTCCCGAAGAATCTTCCGACGTACGCCAACATGAGAAGAGTCAAACACTTGGGTTAAAATGATTGCACCCCTTGGTGTTTTTACAGATATCTCTACTTCAAGGTTTCATGGATTCGATTATATAGTTCTAGAAAACATTCAAGATATAACGGAATGTGTAGAACTAGAATCAAATAAGACTTTTTCCATTCTTGAATGAATAGGAAGTGTACCTTGTATGACATCATTATCATGCTCCTCCTCTGCAGTAGTGATGGCATAAGACTTCCCTTGTTCTGTTCGCTTCGATGGCTGTTGCCACTGATTACCCTCGAGAGCTCGAGGTTTAGTGTGTTGGTTTTTAGAGTGCCCTAGATCCTTACAGTTGTAGTTTTAATGTAACACCCCGAGCTTCCACGGTACGTTTCCCTTCGAATAATGCAATAGCTTGCATTGTACGCAACTTCGAGTTCTAAAACACCGCGACTAATCAAAGTAGCTGTTATGAATAGTAATAACCACTTTTTAAAATTATAGAAATTTTTTATTTCAAAATGGACTTCATTTTTGTATTCGGAATATCGAATTTAGCCTATGTTGAATTTTTGGTATTTTTCTGAGAACTTCTAATTTTTTATGAATAGTGAAAAATACTTAAAACAACTTTTTTAATCAAAATAATTTATAGTGATATTTTCTGATATTTATTGGGTTTAAAGTATAATTAGAATATATTTTTACCATTTTATCCAATGTTGGTCATTAGAATTAATTTATCATTGAAATTGGACATAAACAATTGCCAATCTTTTGATATAAATTGTTTCTTAGAAACACGCCATTTTTTGTAACAGCGGGAATTAATTATAAAATTAATTAATGCAACTTATATGTTTGGAATTTTGTAAAATAGAAATCATTTTTGAATTAGGAATATCAATTATAGCTTAGGGTGAAATTTTGGCCTTGTTCTGAAAAACTTCAATTTTTGATAAATAGTGAAACCACTAAGTGGTAGTTAAATAACTGATTTTTCGTTTAAATGAAATATTACCACTTCTGTGATTTTATTTTCAAAAATCCGACATACATGGTTGTCATTAAAAAGTAAAATGTGGTTCAATGAGATTAAAATATTTTTTTTTGTGAATAGTAACTTTTAAGTTCTTAATCGCGATTAGAGGTAATTAGTGTAGTTTAAGGTAAAAATAATTTTTTAATAATATGATATGAGCTTGAAACTTGTCCTACTCCTATTGGATGAGTCATGGCCGACCAAGACAACCCATGGGTCAACTTGGGGACCCCATGGAGCCACTTTAGTTGGAAAATGACATTAATATATATTTATTTAATGTTAACATTAAATTGACACAAACATGAGTTGTTTTACTAAAACCGTTTTTAAGTGGGGTTACACAAGTCCACATTTTGCCTATAAATATTCATTAGAAAGATAAAAAGATTTACTACATCATAGTATTTTATTTATATATTTTAGACATTAAATAAATTAAATTATTTATGACATCATTATGATGCAGCGATGACCTCATTATTTAACGATTTAAATAAAATGAGAAGATAATGCAAAATCCAAGGCATACACTTGTCCAAAGCCTATGGGATGAGGAGATTTCGAAACCTTATCACCTTAGCCTCGTATAATATAAGTGTGGGACCTTTATAATCCAAAAAGCATTGTGAAATAATGTAACATTTCAATCTTTCCAAATGTTCCCCTCCCCTCCACTTATAAAAGGCCCCCACCTCTCCCACCTCATTTACACTTTCAAGCCATTTGGCTCGGCCAAACTCTGCCCAAATACTCTCCCATCTTCCCCCTCTTACTCCTAGAAGCCTCACTTTGGGCATAACTCGTCCCAAGGAAGCCTTTGGCTCAAATCAAAAAGAGTTACCCGATTTTGAGGTAATGACTTCTCTAATGTTGTTTTGTATTATTTTTCTTCTACAACCCCCTAAACTCTTTTTATTCATTTCTTTTGTAACAGAACCAGTATCCTAAATATACTAGGATGTTGTTATAAGAAGGATTCGAGCTACACATACACACACCTACATCTAATGGTTACAGAACATATGGTTTCTGTGGATGGCGAATTTCTCCCTCACGAAACGATGATTGTTCAACACTCATATAACACCTTCAAAGGTGGCCATTAAGATGTAACTATTTTTATATATGATATATAATATGTTTATGTTTTACTTATTCTTCTGTATTTCTCATTTATGGCGTACTTTATGATTTCCATTATGGGTAAAACGCGATAATTTCATTTTAGGAAGTGCGGACTACTGCCCCCTTAAAGTGATTTGAATCGTTAATGCCATATGTGGGATGTATAAAGGATGAAGTAAATGGTATAATACACTATATTATACTGGAATTATATTATACATTTATATCATTATGATTTATTTCCATTAAATATGAAATTGAAATGAAAGTAGCGTTCATGCGTACGTACGGCTTACCGTCTCCATGAACGGTGCATTTCATTTCTTACTTCTAAATGTTACGTAATATTATAAATGAATGTATATACTGGATATATAAGATATATATAACATCTAAATCATGAATATAATTCTGGATATAATGGATATTCTACCACATGAACAACTTGTAATTATAAGAAGTTTATTGTTGACTCAAGTTACCAAAGATCGACAAAACGACCGTTATTAACTTAAATAATTACATAATGTTCATAACATTGTAATAAGTGATATAAAAAGGATAATGAAATTTAAAATGGTTCTTAATAAGGTAGATATTAACTCTAGTTTATTATTCAGGAGGTTAAAGAACGGTTGAGTCAAGTCGGACACAAGGTAAGGGAACTTCTTAACCCAATTTCCATTCTTTGGGTTAATCTCATACTTTAAAATTATGTCATGATATGATTATGTCTTAACATGTATTTATACTTTATTTATGTGATATTATAGTGAATACACATGAGCGATCTATTTTGTTTACAAAATGATCTTTGTAAGGGAATTTCTTAACCCAATTTCCATTCTTTGGGTTAATCTCCTACATTCAAATTATGGCATGATATTATTATGTCCTATCTTGTATTTATACTTTATTTATGTGTACATATAGTGAATACACATAATAGATCTATTTTATTTTAAAAAATGTTATTTGTAAGTGACTTCGTCTCAATCTCCATTCATTGAGGCATATTTTGTTTTATACACAAATTTCTTTTATACGGTGTATAAAAGCCTTTGACTTTTACATTTATTCAAAAGGTTTTCTTTTATAATTATGTGATTTTTAAATGGTTTCAAAAAAATGATATTTCTATCTAATATATGAAAATCCAGTGAAAATGTATACGTATTTAACGCAAGCTTAAAAATGTATTCAGAAAACCCGACTCTCGAGTGTGGTAGACAGGAAGGGATTGGGAGTGGACCCATCATGGCTTGTAATTAGTCGAGCAGTCTCAGAATTGGTTATTTTGTTTTTAGAAGCTTGTATAATGATTTCAGAAAAACACTGGAGTATTTTGATCAATTTTGAACGTAATTATCTTCTAAAAGAATTGCATCGGAAGGTCTCATGAGACAATCTAGTGTCTTGGCACGAGGCCTTGACAAAATCTTATTTGTGGTATTGGCATGAGGCCTTGACTACGTGGTTATGATAGTCTGGCATTATGCATTCCATCATTATGAAAGTGGTTATTGATATTGCATGTGATTATTCGACCAGTAGAATATCCATGTGATGAAGTGAATGACATTATTTTATTTTACTTTTGCCATATTATGCTGAAGTTCAAGTTCAATAAGGCATTTGTTTTAGTTATACATTGCCTTAAATGCTTATATTTTTTAATGAAAGCTTCCGCAATATTGTTATCCTTACTGAGCATCCGAGCTCACCCCTTTCAATGTTTTAATATTTTTCCAGGATGTGAAGAAGTATTTTATTATTGACCTGCAGGGATAGTCCGAAGAGGATAGAAGTGTGGACTATGGAGACTATGTTATTATAGTTTTTCACTTTGTGATGTAATGTAACATTTATGAATTTATCTAGTGTTTCCGAGGCTACTAAACTAATCGGTCTTTCGAGACATGATCTTTTGTGATCAGGCCAATGTTACGAAGTAATGCACCGGCTCTGGGTAGCTGGGGTCGGGGCGTTACAGTTGGTATCAGAGGCAGTTTAGTACTAATCTTGGAAGCTAGATTTAGATATACTCTGATTAGAGAACATATCCCTAAGATAGACTTTGAGGATTAGTATAGACTAACTTCCTAGAATTTTTTTATTGTAGAGATTTTGTGAGTTTTCCGAGCAATACATCTCTGTCTGGATACGAGCAAGTAGAGGCGGCTTTGGCACAGATGTACCTAGGGGTAAAACCTGAAAACATTGATTGGAGCTAGACTCGAACGGGAACTGGTGCACAACAACGGGCCTTGCTGCACTCTTGGTTACGACACTCCCGGGGGATATGCTTAGGATAACTCTCATTTTCTTTACAAATCATTATGAAGGATATACTTCCTCAAAGAAAACATTTTTATGAATATGGATTATATCCATAAATAGTTCAATTTATGTTAAGTGTTTTATAAGTATGGGATTATGTATTTTGATTCATAAATTGATCTAGTTTATGCAATTGTTTAGAAATGGCGCCTAGTGGAAGAAATGGAAACTGTATCAATGCACGCACTCCATGTAGGGATTGCCCTCCTGCTCAAGATAATTATAGTGGGGCTGGTGATGCAACTGGTGCCGATCAGCTAATCACCATACTGGGACAACTTACTCAGGTTATCAATAATAACCTTACCCGTATGGAGCACCCTGATCCACAGCGTGGAGGATCAATGTTAGATCGATTCATGAGGAAACAACCACCAACCTTCAATGGGAGTACAAATCCTATAGTAGCTGAGCAATTGATAAATTCCTTAGAGAAAATATTTCATGCCTTGGGGAGTAGTGAAAGGGAAAAAGTTATCATGGCAGTTTACCGCCTCACTGGAGATGCCGATCAATGGTGGTCATTGAATCAAAACATGAAGGAAGACGATGATGTATCAAATATGGAATGGAGGGAGTTCAAAGATCTGTTTTTAGAAAAATACTTTCCTCGCGACCATCGAGCAGATATGGAAAGGCAATTTCTGATTCTGAAACAAAAGGAGGATGAGAATGTCGCAAAGTATGAGGCCAACTTTACAAGGTTAGAGAGGTATGCTGCAGATTATATACGTAACCCAATAGGTAAGATTGATCATTTCTTTGATGGGTTAAAACCATTTCTCCGTCGAGCTTTAGTATCACAATCGTTCTCAACATACGAATATATTGTCTCATGCGCTATCAAGACAGAAAAGGAATTCTCTAAGTCTTATGACAACAAAGTAAAGCAAGAGAAGAAGAGAACGGTGGAACAAGAGACAGATAAAGGGAAAAAGGGAATGAAGGATTTTCCATTATGTGATAATTGTGGGAAGAATCACCCAGGTACTTGTCTAAAAAGAATGGGAGTTTGTTATAAATGTGGAGAAAAGGGTCACAAGGCTCGTGATTGCAAGGGAAAAAAAGAGGCTATCAAAGTTGAATGCTACAATTGTAGAGAAATGGGTCATTATTCAAATGAATGTCCTAAGCGTCAGGGAAACTTACCTCAGAAAAGGCCAAGGGATCAAGGACAATCTTATGTTGTTACTACAGTTGAAGGAAAATAATTAATGTATTGGTGCCTTTGGACTCATGGATTATATTATGGTTATTAGAATAATGTGATATATATATATATATATAAGGATTGTACTGCAGTACTTGTTGATTTTAGTAAGGTTTTAATATGATGAAGGTAATTATATTTTTATTATGTGACAATAAGAGAATCTTTACTTTGTTTGGGGAATATGATAAATTGATTTTGGAATTAAGAGACCTTTTAGAGAAAGTCTGGACAAAGGTATTTTGGATAACTATAAAGGTGGGAGTGGATTAAGTTGATCTTTGGATAGTATTGTTTAAGGTTAAAAAATTTATGAAGATTATTTTTGGAATATTATGATACTATAGTTTTAGGAAAAGGACAACCTGCAGGGTGGGGAATAACCCATCGCGTCGGACAAAGCTGCAGGAATCGAACCCACAACCATAGTGCGGCAAGCCTTTATTTCCTACCACTAGCCTACAGGAAGTCCCTGGTTATTACAAAATAGTTTTACTAATCTAAATGGTATGTGTTAACATTCGGAACCTTATACAATTAGGATAAATAGAATATTTTTGAGTTCCATTACCATTTGGAGTAAAAGTTGTGTTTGTGGTAAATATTTATTAACGAATGAAAGTATACATAACAAGTATGTATATTCCCTTATGTTCTTAGTAAATCTCCTAAATAAATTCCTCAACATTATAAAAGGTAACTTAAAACAAAAATGTTGTCGGTTAACTTTTCCAACTGGGGATTCAATGACCGTTTAACCAATCACAAGTTTGTGATTTTCTTGTGGTTAAACTTTCTCCTAATCCTGTTTTTTATAACTCTCCATCAGACCTTGATGGTTTGTTTTTCTTCCATATCCATATTTTCATAGAATCCTAGAATGGGCTATATCGGGTGACCTTTGTACTTATCCTACTTTCTTTTAATGTTATATATTTATTAACCTTATTTCTGATGTGGGTTTTCCTCAAAGGTATTTTCTATTTTAAACCTTTTATTTTCAAAGAAAAATTTCAAATTGCGAGGATGAAATTTATTGAAGGAGGGGAGAATGTAACACCCCGAGCTTCCACGGTACGTTTCCCTTCGAATAATGCAATAGCTTGCATTGTACGCAACTTCGAGTTCTAAAACACCGCGACTAATCAAAGTAGTCGTTATGAATAGTAATAACCACTTTTTAAAATTATAGAAATTTTATATTTCAAAATGTACTTCATTTTTGTATTCGGAATATCGAATTTATCCTATGTTGAATTTTTGGTATTTTTCTGAGAACTTCTAATTTTTTATGAATAGTGAAAAATAATTAAAACAACTTTTTTAATCAAAATAATTTATAGTGATAAGTTATGCTATTGAGTGGTTTTAAAGTATAATTAGAATATATTTTTACCATTTTATCCAATGTTGGTCATTAGAATTAATTTATCATTGAAATTGGACATAAACAATTGCCAATCTTTTGATATAAATTGTTTCTTAGAAACACGCCATTTTTTGTAACAGCGGGAATTAATTATAAAAATAATTAATGCAACTTATATGTTTGGAATTTTGTAAAATAGACATCATTTTTGAATTCGGAATATCAATTATAGCTTAGGGTGAAATTTTGGCCTTGTTCTGAAAAACTTCAATTTTTGATGAATAGTGAAACCACTAAGTGGTAGTTAAATAACTGATTTTTCGTTTAAATGAAATATTACCACTTCTGTGATTTTATTTTCAAAAATCCGACATACATGGTTGTCATTAAGAAGTAAAATGTGGTTCAATGATATTAAAATATTTTTTTTTGGTGAATAGTAACTTTTAAGTTCTTAATCGCGATTAGAGGTAATTAGTGTAGTTTAAGGTAAAAATAATGTTTTAATAATATGATATGATCTTGACACTTGTCCTACTCCTATTGGATGAGTCATGGCCGACCAAGAAAACCCATGGGTCAACTTGGGGACCCCATGGAGCCACATTAGTTGGAAAATGACATTAATATATATTTATTTAATGTTAAAATTAAATTGACACAAACATGAGTTGTTTTACTAAAACAGTTTTTAAGTGGGGTTACACAAGTACATATTTTGACTATAAATATTCATTATAAAGCTAAAAAGATTTCCTACATCATAGTATTTTTTTTATAATTTTTAGACATTAAATAAATTAAATTATTTATGACATCATTATGATGCAGCGATGACCTCATTATTTAACGATTTAAATAAAATGAGAAGATAATGCATAATCCAAGGCTTACACTTGTCCAAAGCCTATTGGATGAGGAGATTTCGAAACCTTATCACCTTAGCCTCTAATTATATAAGTGTGGGACCTTTAGAATCCGAAAAGCATTGTGAAATAATGTAACATTTCAATCTTTCCAAAAGTGCCCCTCCCCTCCACTTATAAAAGGCCCCCACCTCTCCCACCTCATTTACACATTCAAGCCATTTGGCTCGGCCATCCTCTGCCCAAATACTCTCCAAACTTCCCCCTCTTACTCCTAGAAGCCTCACTTTGGGCAGAACTCTTCTCAAGGAAGCCTTTGGCTCAAATCAAAAAGAGTTACCCGATTTTGAGGTAATGTCTTCTCTAATGTTGTTTTGTTTTATTTTTCTTCTCCAACCCCCTAAACTCTTTTAATTCATTTCTTTTGTAACAACACCAGTATCCTCAATATACTAGGATGTTGTTATAATAAGGATTCGAGCTACACTTACACACACCTACATCTAATGGTTAAAGAACATACGGTTTCTGTGGGTGGAAAATTTCTGCCTCACGAAACGATGATTGTTCAACACTCATATAACACCTTCAAAGGTTGCCATTAAGATGTCACTATTTTTATATATGTTATATAATATGTTTATGTTTTACTTATGCTTCTGTATTTCTCATTTATGGCATACTTTATGATTTTCATTATGGGTAAAACGCGATAATTTCATTTTAGGAAGTGCGGACTACCGCACCCTCAATGTGATTTGAATCGTTAATGCCATATGTGGGATGTATAAAGGATGAAGTAAATGGTATTATACAATATATTATACTGGAATTATATTATACATTTATATCATTATGATTTAGTTCCATTAAATATGAAATTGAAATGAAAGTAGCGTTCATGCGTACGTACGGCTTACCGTCTCCATGAACGGTGCATTTCATTTCTTACCTCTAAATGTTACGTAATATTATAAATGAATGTATATACTGGATATATAAGATATATATGACATCTAAATCATGAATATAATTCTGGATATAATGGATATTCTACCACATGAACAACTTGTAATTATAAGAAGTTTATTGTTGACTCAAGTTACCAAAGATCGACAAAACGACCGTTATTAACTTAAATAATTACATAATGTTCATAACATTGTAATAAGTGATATAAAAAGGATAATGAAATTGAAAATGGTTCTTAATAAGTTAGATATTAACTCTAGTTTATTATTCAGGAGGTTAAAGAACGGTTGAGTCAAGTCGGACACAAGGTAAGGGAACTTCTTAACCCAATTTCCATTCATTGGGTTAATCTCCTACTTTCAAATTATGTCATGATATGATTATGTCTTATCATGTATTTATACTTTATTTAAGTGAGATTATAGTGAATACACATGAGAGATCTATTTTGTTTACAAAATGATCTTTGTAAGGGAATTTCTTAACCCAATTTCCATTCTTTGGGTTAATCTCCTACATTCAAATTATGGCATGATATTATTATGTCCTATCTTGTATTTATACTTTATTTATGTGTACATATAGTGAATACACATAATAGATCTATTTTATTTTAAAAAATGTTATTTGTAAGTGACATCGCCTCAATCTCCATTTATTGAGGCATATTTTGTTTTATACACAAATTTCTTTTATACGGTGTATAAACGCCTTTGACTTTTACATTTATTCAAAAGGTTTTCTTTTATAATTATGTGATTTTTAAATGGTTTCAAAAAAATGATATTTCTATCTAATATATGAAAATCCAGTGCAAATGTATACGTATTTAACGCAAGATTAAAAATGTTTTCAGAAAACCCGACTCTTGAGTGTGGTAGACAGGAAGGGATTAGGAGTGGACCCATCATGGCCTATAATTAGTCGAGCAGTCTCAGAATTGGTTATTTTGTTTTTAGAAGCTTGTATAATGATTTCAGAAAAACACTGGAGTATTTTGATCAATTTTGAACGTAATTATCTTCTAAAAAAATTGCATCGGAAGGTCTCATGAGACAAACTAGTGTCTTGGCACGAGGCCTTGACAAAATCTTATTTGTGGTCTTGGCACGAGGCCTTGACTACGTGGTTATGATAGTCTGGCATTATGCATTCCATCATTATGAAAGTGGTTATTGATATTGCATGTGATTATTCGACCAGTAGAATATCCATGTGATGAAGTGAATGGAATTATTTTATTTTACTTTTTCCATATTATGTTGAAGTTCAAGTTCAATAAGGCTTTTGTTTTTGTTATACATTGCCTTAAATGCTTATGTTTTTTATGAAAGCTTCCGCAATATTGTTATCCTTACTGAGCATCCGAGCTCACCCCTTTCAATGTTTTAATATTTTTCCAGGATGTGAAGAAGTATTTTATGAATGACCTGCAGGGATAGTCCGAAGAGGATAGAAGTGTGGACTATGGATACTATGTTATTATATTTTTTCACTTTGTGATGTAATGTAACATTTATGAATTTATCTAGTGTTTCCAAGGCTACTAAACTAATCGGTCTTTCGAGACATGATCTTTTGTGATCATGCCAATGTTACGAAGTAATGCACTGGCTCTGGGTAGCTGGGGTCGGGGCATTACATTTAAACCATGAGTGGTTCTCTCCTTTAATCAGCTACATTATCCTTCATTTTTGTGTCCTTTCGACACTCTTGAGCATGATGTCCTTATTTCCCACACTTATAGAACTTCCCCATCCCTTTGAGACAGTTCCCATGGTGAAACTTTCCACATTTTTTGCATGTTGGTCATTGAGTTTTCTTCCCACCTTTATCATTAGATCTACCAGCTTCAAACTCCATATTTCATTTCTTATCCCCATATCCATGGGACCATTCTCCAAAGTCCATCTCCACTTTGAGAGCACACAGAACAACTTCTTCATAACTCCCAAAGTCTCGAATTACAAGTTCCTTTCAAAGGTGTGGTTTTAATCCACTAAAGAATCTATCAATTTTTCTATCACCATTGATAACAAAACCTTAAGCGTACCTTGAATGCCTTGTAAAATTCACTTCATAGGTTGTGATATATTATCCTTATTTTTTATTGAGCTCTATGAATTCTCTCTCCATCTTCGTACGAAGAGTTCATGGGAAATACTTATTAAGAAACATTATCTTGAAGTATTCCAATTCCATCACTTCAATTTCCTCCCTTGGATTGGTGTTTTTAATCAAAGCCCACCATTGACCATCTTCTCCATCTAGACGATAAACGACTAGAGTCACCTTCTCCTTTTCAGAATATTGAAGCATAGAAAAGAGCATCTCCATGATGTTTACAACTATTCCGCAACTAGTGGATCAGAAGATCCACTAAACGTCAGTGGTTATTGCCACATAAAACATTTGATAGCCAGTTGCTCCATCTTTGGTGAAGGAGGACGTTCCCCATTATTATGGTTATTATTCATAACCTGAGACATTAGGTAAGCATCTCCATTGACTTTTGACCTCCTCCCCCAAATAATTGGGGGTGTCCTTCTGGCAATCGTTGCATTGACTCGCGCATGAGATATTGGCCTGATTTCTCTTGGTTCCCACCATTTTCTAACATAGAAAATGTTAGAACAAAACATAAGTAAACAAATCATGAATAACTTATTCATTTAAAAATATTATACCAAAAACATAACATATGGGATCCCTAGGTAAATATACTTCTATGCATATTTGTACTTTGCCTCATGCTATAGGTTTCCTCTGGGGTTCACTAATCCTAATTCCCAAATTAACTAAACCTTTCCTCTGATACCAACTATAGAGACCCGACCTTTTCTTACATTACTATTACATCATTTAAATGATAAACATTATAATAGTATTACACATATAGGATCCATTGGTTTAGTGTCTTGGGCAAACTAGGACAACACATAACAAATACAACATCAAGCATAAACATTTATTTAATTTATTCTTCTCTAGATTCTTATTGGAATTGTCCTCTCCTTAGTAAATGTATGCACTTGAGGATATACATCAAAAGGGGTGATCTAGAAGCCCAGTAAAGGGATTGACAAGAACAGTATATCATGGGGTGAGCATACTCATAACATAAAAAAATATCATGAACATGAGAGGAGCATAAATAAAATACTTGAAATGTGGCAATGCATAAAAAATGAAATATCATGTCTGAATGGTTAACTACCACACATAATTGTGAACCAAGCTAGAATCTAGTTCACACATCATTTCACATTTTCCCATGAGATTCATCACATTACCCAATGCATTGGAGTGCTGTATAATTCCAGGAGCACCTGTCACTTTGAAACATTCATATTTGTTCTATATAATTCCGGACACACCCGTCACATCACAACATTATCATTATCATGATTGACACATGGAACATACATAAAAAGTGAACATAACTAGCCCATGGTAAGGAATGGGTTTCATATCATAAGAATACATTCATAATAATTTGGGTTCCTAAAAGAAATAGGAAACAATATACTTGATACAAGAACACCCAACCATGAATGAGAGGTAAATGATGAGTTTTTAAAAGGAGAGTTATTTTGGAAAACATTTTAATTTGCATAAACGTCATTAGAAAACATGTATATCCCAGAAAAGGAAATAAAATTATGAAAAAATGATCTTTAAAGAGTGACCATATCATAAATGGAGTGAAAGAGGTAGAACCTGAAGGATGAAAGTTGGGTTCGAGAATTTCCCCTTACCTTGTATCTGAATTCTTCTTTCTCTTTAATGTCATGTATAATGAAATTGTATTATTTAATTAGAAATATAGAACCATGTGTACATTAATAGGGTTCATTCTGGTGTCATTATTTCATATTAAGTTCCTTTGGATGTCTTGCAGAGTTTAAAATCATTGTTCAAGGATGTTCGTTTTTATGATTTTTCATGGGTGGTTCACTTGTATTCTTAAATTGAAGTGTGGGTAGAACATGAGTAAACATCCAGAAATTATATTACATGTCATTAATGATATTAAAAAGTTTTTAATGATATTATAATGAATTATATTAGATCCATGTGGACGAATCATTAGATAAGAATTAAATGATGGTTATTTGTGTCAATTTGGGCAGTTTTTGGATCACAACGAACTTGTTTTAACTTATCACATATTAATATGGCCATAGGTTATTTACAGAGCTATAAATAGAAAATAATACATATAAAATATTCGGGATCAACCATAAAAAAGGTTTCATGACCAGATCTGAAGGTTATAAATGGAAGAAGAAAGCATGTCGTTCTTGAAGGTGATAAATTAACACCTCACGAACATCATTATCTTTAATAAAATAAAAGGATGAGGGAAAGGGGTTGGATGATATAATATCCCAGTAGAATAATAAAATTACATTATATGTATAATAATAGAGTTAAAATACAATTCTTGATGAATATAGATGGGGAGAGATCCATAAATAAACATGAACTTGAAAGAAAATTAAAAGAGAAGATGGAGGGAAATTACCTCTTGAATCCTTCTCTTGAGAACCACCTTAAGGGCCTAAGCTTGGTATTTTGATGAGACCGGAAGATCTTGGACATGGGGGAAGGGATAGAGAAGGTGTTTGGGCAGATTTTGGAGAAGGTTTGGAGCTTGAGATGTTTGAGGAAATGAGGGTGTGAAGGGTGGCTTTTATAGTGGAGGGGAGAGGGGTTTCCTTAATATAAAAATCATTATTTCATTAATTTCTCCAAAGACATGGGATAGTGGGTCTTGAATGACCAATAATAGTAATTTTATCATGTGATCCCAACCAAGTGGGATTACATCCGAAGAGCATCATTAATAACTCAATTAATCCATTATTTAGCATTTATTGTAAACTATCGGATTCTACTATTCATCAAAATTTCAAGTAGCTCAGAAAAATACCTAAAATTTACGCCAACCATTTTTAGACCTGTAGAATCCAAAAATGAAGTCAAATTTTCAAAAAAAAATTATTAATTTTATATTTAATAAAAATCATAATTTATTAAAAAAACAGTTTTTAAAATTAAAAATGATATTATAGTGCTTTCAAAAATTACACAGGGCTTATAAAATTATCTAAAAACTATAAAACATTGATTGAATAATTTATGAATACATTTTTAGGGAAATGAATTTTCCTTTAAATTAATTAATTAATTATAATTGTTTATTTATGACTTACAAAATACCAAAACGTTTACTAAGGTCAAAATGTCACTTTCTAGGATGTCTAAATTTTATTTAATAAGTCATGGGTGATGTTACTCTTATGTTGTAAGATTCACTATTCATAAGGGTCGTATTACTATTCATAAGAGTATGTTACTATTAATAAGGGTAGGTCACTATTCACCAATTATTTTTGTTTCATTAGACTCTAAAAATCATCTTGAACACAACCGTGTATGTCATATTTTCAAAATTCAAAACATAGAAGTGAAAAACTTAAGATTAACAGTCACTTATCACATAGTAGTTCATTATGTTTTATTTTCATGACATAAATATAAGAAGTGAATTTACATTCAAAAATATTGGGACGTTACATGACACATGTTGGGGTCATTTTATATTATTATGATATTATTTTATTACCCTTATTTACCCGATTACTAATTAATCATGATAATTTAAGATAATTTCCATCGTTACTATTCATAATTTCCAAAAACTAAAGAGTCCTAATTAAATAATATAAAACTTCTGATTCCAATTTTGGAATCCATTTTACCAAATTACAATCATATAAATTGTACTAATTAATTTAAAACTAATTCTCGTTGTCACAACCAAAGACGGGTTTTTAAGAAGTAAAATGTATAAAAAGAATGACATGTTTTTACATCCAATTGAAAAGTGAAATTACTTCCAATGAACAAAATTGTATTAACTGATAAAAACATATTTCAATTACACATTAAAACCAATTAAATGGGAAATATTACTACATAATTAATTTAGATGAAAAAGACGTTTTGATGTAAAATGCAGTATTTTTCACTATTCAATAAAAATGAATATTTGTCAGAAAAATACAAAAAAATACCCAATTTAAATTTGATATTCCAAATTCAAAAATTATGTCCATTTTACGGAATTGATAACATAGAAGTTTCATTAATTAATTTTATGATTATTTCCAGCTATCAAAACAAATAGCGTGTTTTTAATAAACAATATCTATCAAAATATTGACATGTGTTTATGTCCAATTTCAAAGTGAAATTAATTACAATGAACAACATTGGATTAAATGGTAAAAATATATTTTTACTACACATTAAACCAAACTAAAAATATAATCTAAACATATAAATAAATTATATTAAAATGAGGTTTTGAATTTAAATACTGCATTTTCACTATTCATGGAAAAATGAACTTTATTGGAAACATTAGAAAAATTTACACAATGTAAATTTTGATGTCCCTATTCTAAAGAAGGATTTTTTTTCAAATATAACACATGATATTGAAAAAGAGTAGTTTTAAAAATGGTTCACCATCAAAAGGCGGTTAATCTACATTTAAAATAATATTAGAATATTTATGCTTAAAATTGGATTTATTCACATTTTATGCCTCTATAATTTACCAGGTAATTTTTAAAATATTTAACAAACATATATAATAATTTTGTAGTTAGTTATGTTGATTCCTTCTAATACAATGGAAAGGCGTTAACTACCATTTAAAATAATATAATTATATTATTAGTGTGCAATGTGAGATTTCGAAGAAACTCGTTATTGTGTATTGGGTATGCCATTGAACATAGAATCCCCTTTAAAGTAATATTAATATTGTATTCACAAATATTAATATTTATGAAAATTTCATATTCATTATTTACTTGGGATGTTACAGGTATAATGTGATGGGTATTCCAAATGTAAATCCATATGTAGCTGTGAAAGCTACAGTGTAATTATTTTATGTATGTCATGAGTTACCATTATGATTTATGATTTATGTGTGCTATTCATAAATCATATGATTTCATAATTCATGTTATGATTGAAAATTATTATTTCATTGATTTTTATTTGTTGATGGGCTAATGATTTCATTTCATATTTTAAAACCTTTAATGATATTTTTATACTCATCCCATGCTTTGAATTTTTTTCATTGGACTTGAAGATGAATAGGGTCAAGGATGTGATCAAGGAAAATTAATTCTATCTAAGAAATGAAACTAGACATGTTTATTTTTTAAGAGTTTTTATTTAATGAAAAAAAGGAAACAGAGTAGTAGTGTCTAATTTTTAATTTTTGAGATGTAATCTAATAGTTATTGCCTAATTATCTAAAACTATAAACCGAAATATATCCTCAATGTGAATTATTCATTTAATTCAACAGTACGTAATGTTTTAAGGTTGTGTCCTTATAGATGGGTCTAGGGAGAGTTCCTAGATTGTGTGATGTTTTGTATTGTAATATATATATATATATATTAATTATATTTAGTACTAGTGTGTTATAATAATGTAAGCTTACTAATGTGTTTCGTTATCCATGTAGTACAAGGTGAATTTCTAAGTGGTTTTCAAAACTGAATAATGTTTATAAATGGTTGAAGGGGAATATATATTTTGAAAAGAGAAATAACATGGAAATTTCAATGAGTATTAAAACAAAATAAAACATGAAGAGTGTAAGAATTATGAGTACAAGTTAAACTTTAGAATAAAAAATTTAAAATCCCCCAAGCATATAGATTTCATGCAATGTATGTGAAATACAGTTACGCTTACCTAAAATCACAATAAGGTTTCTCAATCCCTATATTAGTTTTATTGTGTAAAGATTTTAGTTACACACCACTATCCCTGAGTACATATTTAATCCTAATCTCTAATCAATGATAAAATATAACCACCATATCTATCTCCATCTCCACTCCATTATACCGAAACCTATATAATAATTTCCTTGAAAATTAAATAGTGTCGTCTATATAAATTTATAATTAAAACAAATAATAGTTTTTGTACATAATTATTATGAAGTTGTGTGATTTATCTTCTCACAAAAACCATCCATCAACGTAATATCACTTGGGGAACATCCAATATTCTTCTAATATAATTCAACCAATGTTTTCTATAAAGAAAATACATTTACATCATGCATCATTATATGATCCCCCTATTGCTGAATTGGGAATTTCAATGCCAAAAGCTCTATTTAAGAATATTAACCAAGGGAAGAACTAAAATTAAGTGTATATATTACTACAATCCATGGGGACCTAACAATGTCCTCATATGCCAATGGTCCCATAAGATTGTGTAAAAACATAAAACTAATGTTCCTTTCAAGGTACTTGATATAAAACATTATATAACAACATTAAACAATGATAAATCATCAATTTAATAGATTAAATTGGTTATTTTATCAAATAAATATTTAAAATATGGAAAATATTAGCATGGTCATTTTTTTTCTGGAAACACTCTTTGAACCAACATTGTTGGGGATGATTTTTTAATCTCAACATGATGAATTTTTCATTAAAACATAAATTAATAAAGATCATGAAATTTAATATTAATGTTTGAAATCTCATCTCCATGAAAAAAGGGTATATATATTTAACGATATTAATATAACAATATATATTTCAATACCATGTTCTTCTCATAGATATTACTATTAATAAACACCTTCTACTACTCTCTTGGGACCCCTTCAGGTACCATATCCTACTACTGTTGAGTGACAAATAATGTATCATTGAATTTATTCAATAATATCCATTTAAATGTTTTCCATTTCTAACCCATGTTTTTAAACATTCACTTTGTTTTGATAATACCAAAAAAGGTAAAGTGGAATTACATCTGTACAAAGAGATTCATTTTTAAAATATTGTAAAAAAATACATAATGATATTGAATTATGCCATAATGTATTAAAAATACAATTATTTAGGAATAAAATATTTTATTCCTCCACGATTGATGAATATGATTCCAACCAAAATTGATAATTAGAAGGGTAACATACTCTACCACTAAACAGCTTATAAAGTAGCTAAATAATCTCATAATATCATCTGTGGAGACCCCATGGTAGTCAAATTGGATAACAATCGTCAATACATTATAATTCTAGACATATGAACTATCCATGTTTGTCTTGGTAGTAACATTATTTACATATTTTATATAAAAAATCTAATAGTATAAAAAATGCTTAATAACATTATTTGCATTAAATTTTGTACTTATAACCATCACTCTCCAATATCCCCATAAAGAAAAAAAAGTGACGACATGTTCCCTTATTTACGAACCTTCTGAATGGGGAGGCAATATCCTAGATGTAGATGGGATAAAGGGTGACAGTTTTCCAGATACTGATGAAAGGGAGAATGATGGTGTGAGAGATGCTAACAGGGGGAACATGGAGGGTGTCTCAGACACTATAGGGAGGTAGAATGATGGATTATCAATGGATTTTCTGGACTACAGAATTTCAATTGGGAGTCAACTAGAATCATTAAAACACTTCATCCTTGTCATTCCTATCATTTAAACACTTAATATTAACATCTAAAAATATATTTCAAAAAATTAAATGATAAAATATTATAAATAATAACATATACATATTATTTTGAAATAAAAAATACAAAGATATGGTATTGAGTAACTCCACATGTAACATAGGTCATTGATAAGTAAATGTATTATTGATCAGATGATAATTTTTTACTTAAATTATTATTTGTAATTATACTCTATCATTACATAATCTACTTTATCCACCCTTGTAAGTGTAATATTTTCATCTTCATAATGGACCAAAATGTTTGTTTCTTATCATTGATTGGATTCAAAGTAAGAATTCAAATATTTCACATCATCACCTATATCACACGTGTCCATTTTTTATCTAAACAACTAAACCACATCATTCATCCATGACAAATTCTACATAATATACCATTGTCTCCTATGATGAGAAGATATAAAGGTCATATAATTTACTATCACTGACATCCATCATGCAAGAGAATTTCATAGAAGTAAATTGCAAGGGATCTCTTTTAATTTGATAATATCAATAAACTTTCCATAGAATCCCAATTATAGAACTATAAATATTCCTGTATTCTATGTTTTCAAACCCTCTTCTCATTTGACTGTATAAAATTTAAATCCATTCACATTGTAATCATTGAACTTTCTATCCTAATTTAGAGGACTTTGAGATAGACAGTTCAAATTTTCTGACAAATCTGCCCTAGTATTAGTATTCTTGATCTACAAAAAGTAATACACATTATTAGATTTAAAAAATATATGTCTCAACATAATATCAATATTAATTGAAATATTTATGAACATACATGACATGTTAACCATTCTAAAATATCGTAATTAATAACATTTGTTATATATTTCTCATTTCTTGATCAGCTTCTTATTCATGTATTTGTTTGTATCCGGATATCCTCAATAAATGGATCGAAAATTTCACTATTTAGTAGCACATATTTATGTGACACTAATAATTCCATTTCTCTCGGTGTAACATTTTATATCCTCTGAAGTGATCTAAAAATAGAAGGAATGAATTTTGATTTAACCTATTATTGAGATTGAGTCGATATGTCATCAACAAGTCATAATCGATTGAATCTTGTCTCAATATCATCCATGTATTGTGAACAAAATTTAATACACTCCTATGTTAAAGATCCTTCAGAATTAGATCCTTTATGTTGATCTTTTTTTTCCTTTATAATTTCAAATCCCTAATATATCTGAGAAATAATATAAATAAAACACAACTATTTATTTAATGAAGTTCAAAAAAGTCGTTACTTATGTTGAAAAACATATAAATATATTCCCCTTAAATTTGATGCATCCATCATTGAAGTATGAGGCCTACAAATTTAGTTTCATCGATAAATGTGTCGTTAAATGCATCATGACATTAAAAAATGATGATGGAAGGATCATCTATACTTCATAATGTGTCAGTAAAAATCTATGTTGATGGTTTTCAATATCAGATTGTTTTAGAGTTTTCATACATAGTTGTCTGAAGAATGTGAAAAAATTGAGTACAACTACAGTATCCTTTTTATAAAATAATATATACAATTATAGCGGTACTAAAAATTGAAATAAAATATTTGAATCATGACATTTCAATCCATGTGACCCATGATTCTTTAAGTCAACACACCTTGGGATTTTACTTGAATACCCATGAGATACCTTCAAATGTTTTAAATGTCAAGGGAATGTATCCTTATCCAAAATTTTCATTGGAACATTTTTCAAAGAATACATTCCATCATCATCTTGATATAGATAAATCATTATACTCATTGTTTGTATGTCCTTTCGATCATTGGGATGATCCTTCTATTTTCCAGGATCATTAAGTAATGTGAAGATAAATGTTTCACAATAATTATTATCAATATTCTCAATATAAAGATTATGACACCAAAAATTAAATTCCTAATACAGAAGTGTGATGAATATACATTTTTTCATCTATTGTTGCATTCTGATTTAGATTGATAGTGTAACACCTAGAGATTTTATGAGATATATTCTTTTTAATTTCTTAGATGTCTTCTATTTTACACTACACCATGATTATCTTGTAATATACACAACACCATATTAGATTGCGAAATACGCAACACTATTCTTGGCTCATGTTACACACAATTTCAAGTTTGTATTGTGGAAATTATTCTACGAAACATTAAGTATGGATTTTGTTTAATGTATAAATGAAATAAGTTTTTATTATGTTATAAACAACAATAAAGGGATCCTGCACTACAAACATCCCTAACTTTGCTTGCATAACACGCAATCACGACCTTCCTTGATAGAGTGTGCAGTACGCAATACCGGGTTTCACTAAACAATGATATGTTATTAAAATATTATATAAACTAGCTGTTATGAACAGTAAGATCCACTTTTTGAAATTTGATAAATTTTATCTTTCAAAATGGACTTCAGTTTTGGATTCAGAATATTGAAATTAGCTTGGGATGAATTTTTTTAATTTTTCTAAAAACATCCAATTTTTGATTAATAGTGAAAACACTAAGTTATAGTTTAAAACAAATTTTTATTTAAATAATTATTTATTTAAATTTATTTTAGGTCAAAATAGATACATAATACCGATATCAGTTCAATGTAATTCATTGGAGTCATTTTATTAAAAAAAATGAAATATAAAAAGTTTATTGAACTTTTTACCGTTTTTTACCCACCTCCTAGGAGAATTTGAAAATTTACCTAACTTTTAATTTTACAGCTTCTGTGACTTGAAATTTGAAAATTTGAGAAAAAAATTTAATATCAAGGAGTAAAATGTGGTTCAATAAGATAAAAATAATTTTTGGTGAATAGTATCTTTTTACTTTTATTTACCACGGTTAAAAGTAAATAGGGTAATTAAGGGTAAAATGATATTATTATTACTCTAACACATGTCCTAATTCAATTGGATAAGTGTAATTTGACCAAAAACAACCCTAGGAATACAATATGACCCTTTAGGTCCACTTGGATTATATTAATGCATTTATTATTATTTTATTTAAAGAAGAGTAAAAATTTGTTAAAATCAAAGTTTAATAATTAATGCATTTTTAATATAGGGTTATACATAAGATAAATTCGGATATAAACATTTATTAGATTGATAAAACGATTTCCTACATAATGGTAGTTTATTTATATTTTTTAGACATTAAAATTTTTTATTTATTTATGACACAATGATGATGCAGTAATTACCTTATTAATGAAATAATAGCATAATTGATATTATAAATACCCAAATTAATTTAATTTGATACTTTTTATGAATTAAAATAATTTTATAGGTTAATATATCAAATTATGATTGGTTAGATGAATTCTGTCTGAAATAATAATGCTCTTTTAAATTTTGAAAAAACAAAATACCAAATAGTGTAAAAATTGACATAAAAGGGTTTTTAAAACAATTATTAAATTATTAATTTATATAATTGTCCTAAAATATACGGTTATGCCAAAAAAAATTATAATTACATGTATAACATTAATGAACCTATTAGGGTGCTATTGGTAGTTTATAGTAATCTTATTAACCATATAGTGTAAGAATACAAGAAGACACGGTAAAAGATAAATTATTTAACTTAGTGTTAAATCTAAATGATAAAGTCAAAATGGTAACATAAACTTGTCTAAAATCTATTGGTTGAGGGGATTTTTACCCATCCCCACCCTAGCCTATAAATAAGTCACTTTGGATCCATTATAAAAAGAAATATTAATTTATTATAAAATAATATTTTAAGTTTTTTCGAAGGTGCCCCTCACCCCTATTATAAAAGGGCACTCCCCCTTCTCTCTAATTCACAATTACAAAGCCCACTGGCTTGGAAAAAACATACCAAAATACCCTCTCAACTATCCTGCCTTCATCATAGAGGCCTTCCTTTAGTCAAAAAGCCAGCCTACAGAGCCCTTTTGATCAAATAAAAAGGAATAACCCAGAGAATAGGTAAATATCTCACCACCTATTGAAAGTTACTTTCTTCTTCCACTTCCTCCTTGTTTGTTATTTCCATTATAAAATAAAAAATCTTGTATTATCTATATACTGTGATGTTATTATAAAAATTATACAACCATATTAGTTATTTTATCCATCCTATGAATGAAAAGGTCACCACACGATCGTACGTATGGCTTACGTCTCCATGTCATGGTATAGTTTGTTATTCAAACATATCTCCATTTGGATGGGTATAATAAATAGTATAAATTATATAAATAAAAAATATAGCATTATTGTGATTCCATATATATGATATACCATCCAATTATATACTATTTTAATATCAAAAAATGATATCATTTCTTGTGCGTACGTACGGACTACCGTCTCCACGAACAGGATGACATTCAGTTTCAATGAATAACCATTATAGTATAATTATAAAGAATATAAAATAAATAATCAACAATGATATTACATAATAATGATACTAGATTTATGTACACATATGGTTCATTTACTTAATTCTATTCAATTCAATAATGAACGAAAAACAGCTTTCATGCGTACGTACAACCTACCGTCTCCTTGAACGGTTTATTTCATTCCATTTATCGTTGTATCACATATATTTATATGCTGAATATATATTATATATAAATAATTTTTTAAATTATGGAGTTATGTAAATCAAGAAATAAGTAATAATATCAAGAACAACAAGTCGAAACACGTATGATAAATTAAACGATTTTACCCAAAACGCAGCTTTAACATGGAATTTACAAAAGAATGGGTAATATAAAGACTTATGTGAACCATATATGATATCATAACAATAAATATGATTCGATAATAATTCAATGAAATAATTTAAATCATTATACAGGAGGTTCAGATACATATGATGCATATCAGAGATAAGGTAAGGGATAATCTTACAATCTCATTTTTATACGAGATTATTTATACGTAAGTATTTACTAGGGTTATATTTTTCATCCATGTCAATAACATAGTTTTTCTTAAAGAGCTTAATATTCTTCCATGTATGTTTAAATTCATGTTTACCCCTCTTTGACTTTTAATTTTTGTTATGGAAGTAATATTTCTTTTTTTTACGATACGTTTTACTTTTTTACTTTTCTGTTAAAAGTACTAGGACAATGATTTTTTAACTCATACGGCATGAACTTATTTTTACGGTTTTCATAACACCTTTTTTCATGAATCTTACTATACAAGATTTCATAACTATTTTCAAAAAAATCATTTTCTTTTGAAATTTCATGGGATTTTTTGAATAGAAAATTATTTAGAATAAGAAAGGATATTTTCCTGAAGAATTCATTTCAAGTGTTTTATCAAATGAATTTTCTATCTAAGATGACATTATTTCATAGGTGTATGTATAAAGTATAATGTCTCTATTATTTACATGGTTTTATTTTTCTTATGATGGAATGATATGCATTTCTTTTATATGAATTATGTTATGATGGGATGATGTTTATGAAACCCATTTTATTTGTTGGGTTATTATGAATTATGTATGTTAATTTTGTGGCACATGTACGAATAATTTAATTATGATATGGGTGGGACCTATACATCCCTCTAATTTATTGGGTAAAGAATTATATCTCATGAGATATACATGGCTGGAACAACATGTTAATACGGTTCAGTGATACAGGACTGGAACGTGGAGTGAACAGAATTCAGTAAGGTACTTTTTCCAGTATGATGTTCCTGGCAACAATGCCTTGGCTACTATAGAAATCAAAACATGTTCTTAATTGTTTTCCAAAATTAAATGTTTTATTCCCAATCTATTTTATCATGATTGATGTTCCTTTATGATATATTAATTACGTACTTTCAATATTTATGTCATTGCCAAATATTTTGATGTTTAGATTTTATATTCAAGTTTTTAAATTCAAATCTTTATGGATTGTTTTATGTTCCCTATGTTTACCCTTACTGATCATTTGAGATCACCCTTTTTATGTATTAGTTTCCCCTAGATATAATGAACAGTTTTCGATAAGAAAACAAAAGTGGATGATCTTTATGGGAGATGTTGAAGATCTTTCACCATGATGAGAAGATTATATTCCGAGTTTCCAAAGACACTAAACTAATACAGTCTTTAAGAGTTTGTTTTGTAATGTATTAAGTATTCAGAAAAAGTAATTTAATGTCCATGTACATCAACCTTTGGTTCTCTACAGTTGGTATCAGATTCAAGGTTTATTCCACCTTTGGAAACTAGGATGCGAAAACATTAGTGAGATCCCTAGAGATATTTCTAAGGTATGTATAGGGATGTACCTAATGTTAAGTATAATTATAGGTTATATTCCTAGAAATATGGTAACGGTAATAGATTTAAACCTAAGATATTATAGATTGAATGTACCCCCCCTTGATTATGTTGTTTTTCCTATCATACTATTCGTTTTGGGTTTTAAGAAATGGCAGGAAACAGGAGGATTCATGTTAATAGAGAATATGATAGACAATGGATTGATATTCTTCATGAGAAACCAAATGAAATAGGATTTGGATGTCCAAACATCATTATAATTCCTAATCTGAAATATCATAATATGATCAATAATATCAACTTTGGTATGTTTCCAAACTCGACTAATATAAGAAAAATGGAGTTTCATGATGATCATAGAGGAAAGAAAGTTCAATTTACCTCATATAAATCATGTGGGAGAGGCATCAAGGAGAATGTTTCAAAGGAACTAGAAGATACTTTGGGTGTGGAAAAGAAGGACACAAAGCCAGTAATTGCAAAGGAAAAGGTTAAGTTAACACCATGGACAAGGATACTGGTATTTATAAGACATTAACAATGGTTAAATGTTTTAAATGTGGAATGTATAGGCATTATGAAAACCAATGCCCTAAGGGAAAGTCTCATGACAAGAATCATCATGGTCCTACGGGTAGTATTTATGTTGATGAAGCGACTACAAATGATATGTGAGATGAAAGAATTGTTGAAGATCCGTCAATGGATTAAGAAGGTAGTGGAATGATTTTATGTTTATCAAGAGTAATTTTGTATAGGTAATTTAATGGTAATATGGAATAAAGAAACATCTAAGGAATGTTACACTATTGTCTTTCTTAATGTATTTGAAAGTATATGTTGAATGGTACCGGTAACCATGAATGAATATTCAGATATTGTTGGAAAGAAGATGATATGCATATAATGAAAGGATAAAGAGATAATGAAATGTTTGATAGTATTAATGAGATCATGACTGATATAAAGACCATGTAATATCATTGATTGAGTATATATAAATTTTGGGATTTTGTTATGTGGAAAGAGTTAACTTTTGACAGCATTCATGTATTCACTAAGGTTTTATAGTAACTCATGTTTCAAGAGAATACATGATTAATGTATTTAAATGTTTGGAATGTGACCAACAAGATATATCTTATGATTTATGGGGGATAAATGATTGTATTCATGTGCTTGTTATGTTACCATTCAAGTAATCTTTTTCATTATACTATGATCTTGGACTGAAGTATTTTGGATAAGCCTAAATATTGGAATGAATTAACTTAGACATAAGATATAACTACTTAAGGATAGAAATTTTTTTTGATATTATTGCTAGAATGTTATAATAATGTACTTTTAGAAAAATGGAAAACCTGCAGGATGGGTGACAACCCATCGTGTTAGACAAGGTTGGGGGAATTGAACCCACAACTGAAGTGCGACATGCCTTTATCACCTACCACTGGCCTACAGGAAGTCCCTAGTTAGTAGAAACTAGTTTTATTTTATTAAGAGGAATGATAGATGAAGTATAAGTCCATTTTAGGAACCATTTATGATTAATATCACTATAGATAGACTTATGTATATAACATTTGATAACCTTAGGTTTGAGACAGATGGAATGACCCATAATTCTATCACATGATCTGCTAACACTTCATGAATGACCAATTCAACTTCATTTTTTTATGATATGAAGTGGAAATTTTTTATGGAAGGACCAACAGAAAGATTGTAACAAAATCAAGTAAGTATATCTTCTAATTCAAAATTTTCATCATTAGTGAAATGATCTTGAAAACCAAAAACAATGTCCTAGATGGTACCTTATATCATCACAAATTTATGGCTTTGTTATTGTTGGCTTTTTCATAGCCATGTTCTATACAAATCTCCATCAGAACATAATGGTTAGATTTCTCTACCATATTCATATTTCCACCATTGTTCTCCTATGTGGAAACCCAGTGATGAGTTAATTTGGGTAACCGTTGTGTTTCATAAATCAATTTTTAAAATTTAGTTTTAGTATTCCTTTTTTATGATGTGGGTTTCTATAAATGAAACTTTCAAGTAATAAAGGATTTATAACCCCAACGAATTTCAAGGGAGAAATTCATTTTAAGGGGGGTAGAATGTAACACCCTAAGATATTATGAGATATATTCTTTTTAATTTCTTTGATGTCTTCTATTGTACACTACACCAATATTAGCTTATACTATATGCAACAATGTATTAGCTTGCTGTTTACACAATAGTATTCTTGGCTCGTGTTACACACAATTTCAAGTTCGTTTAGTGGAAATTATTCTACGCAACATTAAGTATGGATTTTTTTAATGTGTAAATGAAATAATTTTTGATTATGTTATACAAAACACCAAACAGATCTTTCACTACACGTAACCATGACTTGGATTGCATTACACACAATCACGACCTTCCTTGATAGCGTGTGTAGTATGCAATACCGGGTTTCACTAAACAACGATATGTTATTAAAATATTATATAAACTAGTTGTTATGAATAGTCATGCCCATTTTTTGAAATTTTCTAAATTTTATCTTTCAAAATGGACTTCATTTTGGGATTCGGAATATCTAAATTAGCTTAGTTTGAGTTTTTGGTATTTTTCTAAAAACATTCAATTTTTTATGAATAGTGAAAAACACTAAGTTATAGTTTAAAACCGAATTTTTATTTAAAAAATTATTTATTTAAATTTATTTTTGGTTAAAATAGATATATAATACCTATATAAGTTCTATTTAATTCATTGGAGTCATTTTTTAATAATTTCTATTATATATAAAAAATTTGAACTTTTTACAGTTTTTTATCCACCTCCTCGGAGAACTTGCAAATTTACATAAAACATAATTTTACAACATCTATGAGTTGAATTTAAAAAATCCAAGAGACACCGTTAATATCAAGGAGTAAAATTTGGGTCAATAATATAAAAATAATTTTTGGGGTATAGTAACTTTTTACGTTTATTTACCACAGTTAAAAGTAAATAGGACAATTAAGGGTACAAATGATGTTATTATTACCCTAAAACATGTCCTAATTCTATTGGATAAGTTTAATTCAACCAAAAAACCTTAGGAATAAAATATTACCCTTTAGGTCCACCTAGATTAGATTAGGACATTTATTATTATTTTATATAAAGAAGAGTTAAAATGGTTAAAATCAATGTTTAATAACTAAAAAATTTTCAATATAGCGTTATACATAAGATAAATTTGACTATAAATATTCATTATAAAAATAAAAAGCTTTACTACATAATGGTAGTTTATTTATATTTTTTAGACATTAAATAATTTAATTTAATTATGACACAATAATGATGCAGTAATGACCTTATTAATGAAATATTTACAAAATTGATATTATAAATACTCAAATAAAAGTAATTTGAGACATTTTATGAATTAATTTTATAGATTAATATAACATATTAGGATTGGTTATATGAATTTTGTTCTAAATAATAATGCTGTTATAAATTTATAAAAACCGAAATACCAAATTGTGTCGAAATTTACATAAAAGTGTTTTTAAAAAACTTATTATATTATTAATTGATATAATGGTACTAAATTTATAAGGATCTTAAAAAGACTTATATAATAATATTTATTAAATTAAGGAACCTATTTTTGTTCTATTGGCAGTTTATAGTATGTTTATTAATCATATAGTGTTAGAATACAAGAAGACACGGTAAAAGTTGACTTATTTAACTTAGAGTTTAATCTAAATGATAAGGTTAAATTGGTAACCTAAAATTGTATAAAACTTATTGGTTGAGAGTAGATCAACCCATCCCCACTATATCCTATAAATAAGTCTCTTTGGATCCATTAAAAACTGAATATGAATTTATTATAAAATAATATTTTATGTTTTTCCTAAGGTGCCCCTCACCCCTCTTATAAAAGGGCGCTCCCCCTTATCTATAATTAGCACTTCCAAAGCGATTTGTCTTGTCCAAACCCTGCCCAAATACCCTCTAGAATGTCCTCCCTTCATCTTAGAGGCCTTTATTTAGTAATAAAGCCATCTTAAGGAGCCCTTTTGATCAAATCAAAAGGAAGAACCCAGAGAAGAGGTAAATTTCTCACCAACTATTTCAAGTTTCTTTATTCTTCCACTTCCTCCTAATTTGTTATTTCCATTCAACAATAATAACTCCAATATATTCTATATAATGTGATGTTATTATAAAAATTTTACAACCATATTTGTTATTTTATACATCCTATATATGAAAAAGTCACCACACGTGCGTACGTACAGCTTATCGTCTCCACATCGTGGTGTAGTTTGTTATTAGAACATTTCATCATTTAAATGGGTATAATAATGCATATAAATGATATAAATAATAACTATAACATTAGTATTATTAGTTATATATGATATACCAACAAATTATATACGATTTTTAATATCAAAAGAATGATATCATCATTCGTGCGTACGTACAGACTACCGTCTCCACGAACGCGATAAGATTCATTTTTCATGACTAACCATTCAATTATAATTATAATGTATATATAATAAATAATAATGAACGATATTACATAATAATGATACTATATTTATGTACATATATTTTTCATTTACTTAATTTCATTCAATTAAATAAGGAAACGAAAACAACGTTCATGCGTACGTACGGTCTACCGTCTCCATGAACGGTGTATTTCATTCTATTTATCAATTTATCATATATATTTATATTATGAATATACATTATATATAAATAATTTTTTTTCATTCTTGAATTATGTAAATCAGTATATAAGTAATAATATCAAGAATAATAAGTCGAAACACATACGAGAAATGAAAAGATTTTACCCAAAACGCAGCTTTAACATGGAATTTACAAAATAACGGGTAATATAAAGTCATAAGTGAACCATATATGATATGATAACTATGAATATGATTCATTAATAAGTCAATGAAATTATTTAAAACATTATACAGGATTTTTAGATGCATACAATTCATATCATACATAATGTAAGGGATAATTTTGCAATCTCATTTTTATCCGAGAATGCTTATACGTAGGTATTTACTGGGGTAATATTTTTCAGCTGTGCCCATAAAATGTTTTAAATATAGTGCTTAATATTATTCCATATATTTTTAATGTCATTTTTACCCATATTTTACTTTTACTTTGTGCTGTGGAAGGAATCTTTCTTTTGTTTACCATAAGTGGTACTTTTTGAATTTTCCGTTAAAAGAACAAGGAGAATGTTTTTTTAACTTATACAGCATGAACGAATTTTTACAGTTTTCATACCCCCTTATTTTCATGAATATTACTTGACAAGATTTCATGAATTTTTTCTACAAAATCCTTTTCTTGTAAAATTTCATTGCATTTTTTGAAAATAAAATGATTTTCAATAAGAAATGATATTTTCCTCACGAATTCATTTCAAGTGTTTTATCAAAACCATTTTCCATATAAGATGAAATTATTTCATATGTGTATGTTTCAAGTATAATGTCTCTATTATTTACATGTTTTGATTTTTCTTTTGATGAAATTTTATCCATTTCTTTTATATTGATTATGTTAGGATGGGATGATGTTTATGAAACCAATTTTATTTGTTGGTTTATTATGAATGATTTATGTTTATTTTGTGGAACACGTAAGAATTATTTCATTATGAGATGATTGGGACCAATATCTCCCTCCAATGTATTGGGTAATGATTTATATCTCATGATATAGACATTGCTCGAATGGCCAGTAAATCTAGTTCAGTGATATAGGACTGGAACGAGAAGTGAACTCGATTTAGTAAGTTACTTTGTCCACTATGATTGTCTTGGCAGCAATGCCTTGGCTACTATGGAAATAATATCAAGTGATTAAAGGTTTTTCACAATTTCATGTTTTTTTCCCATGCTATTTTATCATGATTGATGTTCTTTTATGATATATGCCTTACGTACTTCCAAGATTTATGTCTTTGCTCAAGATTTTGATGTTTAGATTTTATGTTCATGTTTTTGCATTCAAAGGATTATGGATTGTATTATGTCCTCTATGTTTACACTTACTGAGCATTTGAGCTCACCTTTTTATGTTTTCTTTTCCCCAAGATATAAATATATGTTTGAGGTATGAAAACAAAATGGGAAGATCTTTCACCATGATTAAAAGATTATGTTCCGAGTTTCTGAAGACACTAAACTAATACGGTCTTTGGGAGTTTTTATTGTAATGTATTAGTTATTCTGAAAAAGTAATGTAATTTCCATCTACATCATGATTTGGGTCTCTACAAATGGTAAACTTGGAACTCATTTCCCACTATCATTCAAATTATGTAACTTTCCAAACTTTATGTCAACATTTCCAAGTTGATGCAATATTATTAAACGGGTTGATAACTTTAGAGGATATCGAAAATATATAGATCCTTTGAATTTTGACTTGTTAAACATAAATATATGATATTCATAGAAAAATCTATGATGACATGAGAAGCATTATTTTTTTTGAAGTAGTTTTGTAGACTAAAAATAAAAGATAAAAAATAGTAAAATCTAAACTCATGTATTTGTTCCAACAAGATAATTTCCCAAGTCTACGGAAGTTAGTAATTTTCCACCTTAGAAAAGAATTAATTTTAAACATTTTTCAATAATATTAATCGTATATCTCCACATTGATTCTATATAACTAATACAATTATTCAATTAGACGTTTAATGATTACATCAATATCATTTCATTGATGTTTCCCATGAATAATCAATAAAATGATAAAATTCATTTTTATGTACACATCCACTGAGGTAGATTTTAAATGATCAAAACCACCATCTAAATGCTATAACTAATACTCAAAGTATCAAATGGGTTGAATTCATTGGTCTGAAATACCAATTGAAAATTCTTATTATCAAATTAGAAAATTGGTTGTAATGAATCAAATTCAATCTCTGCCATTGAATCTCTACAATGTCACATTAACCCATAATTTTTATTATCTATAGAATTCCACTTCATGCACTCCATTCTTTTCAAATGCAGGAATAATCATTACAGTCGAGGTTTTAAAGGGATGTAACACAAAACATTTACAGTCATGTTTATCTTCTTCCTATTTATAGTATTATATGTATTTATACATCCAAAATCATCTATTTACTTCCATATATGAGAAGAACATTTTTAGCAATCCTATCTACTTGACTACCCTCTCTAATAAATTATACAATCATCAAGAAAAAACATGTTTTTTTTATTATTTAGACCAAGATTAGTAACAAAATTTTTAATATCATAAAAAATTTCAAATATCTTATCTATAGGAAATGTGTCACACAATAATTCCAATATCATCGAAATCACCTTATTTTTAATTCCTCATAAGAATTTGATATGGTACAACTTTAGAAGAAAAGATTGGCTTGAATATTTTAGACATTCCCTATACAACTCTTGATTTACATCATCAACAAAATCATTAAATAATTTTTTTTCACATATATGTTATCTCTCACATTATTCTATATAGAATAAATATGATGATCAAATGATATGTTACGATATTGATCATGGTGTAATATACTCCCTAAAACATCAATTTTCAAGATACTATTTATATTACACAAAACTAGTCATTCTGATATATTTTTTATGTTGAAAACATTGCCTTTAAATTCCAAAAGAATCATTTATAAGGTTTTTCATTTCTTCTTAAATTATTATAAAATTTGGGTGCTCATTCAGTTAACTAACATTATTTATCAATCTTTTGATAATGATCATTTCTCTATGCCAAATCCAGCATGAATATTAAGTAAGTAATTACTTAAGATATAGTGTTCTTAAATATTATGTGTCTTCAACTAATTTGTAATTTTAAATTCAGTGAATGTAAATATTATATTCATATAAATAGATCGATTAGAAATTTTCCGATCTAAAAAATCCTCCATGCACTTAGCATACTGATGTGTGTTCCACAATCATGCGATCCATGTTTTATCCATATATAAATATATAATAAATTACCTATACATTGTTGAAAAAAATTAAAACACATATGTTTTACTAATTAGTAAATAAGTTAAATTTAAGTGAAAAATAAACAACACAAGTAGTTAAAAGAAGAGATGTAATGTTACTAAAATGTTTTAAGTAAAAAAGTAAATAAATCATGTCCAATATAATTTAAAATAGAATCAAAAAAATAATATACAATCATTAATTTAAAATAGGCTTTTTGGGAGAAAGACCCTAGGGTCACTATGTCTAGGTGAACTTAGTTATTATATGTCACCCATGTAGTGGATTTAGAGTTATAACATTTATCTAGAAAGAGGGGGGGGGGTTCATATAATACATCATTATCAATTCAAGGGGTTAATGAACTCGTCCTTTCTATGTTAGTCTAGTACAGAACCAAGGGTTTCCCATAAGGATTAACAAACAAGAACTACTGATAATAAAAAAATTTAACAATAATTAAATTAACAAGTATCATTCAAAAAACACATTTTAATCCATTTCCAATATCATAGTAAAAAATGTAATGAGATACACTTTTTTAAAAATAAAATTAAATGACAAGAAAATTAAACTTTTAATAAAACTATATTGAAACAATTTTAAGAATAAAAGCATTTGTAAGTTCCTTTCTAAAAAACCAACCATGCGTTTATAATTAATTATAAAAATACCTTTGAAAAATTATTGGGAAAACCAATTTCTATCAAAAAAAATTTAATCATGATTTAGATTACCATTATACACATTTGAATATAAATATATATATCTATAGGTAACCCAATGAACATATTCACATATTCTCATTTTATTATGTACAAGGATATATATAAATTTATATAGACATGTAGATATGCATATTAAACCAATCACAACATGAAACACTCTTAGATCTATCAAAAGTGAATAACATAAGGATTAAATAAGTAAAATCAATAAAATATCTCAAAAAATTAAATCCCAACTAAATGAACCTCTAAAAAATATATCAGAATACATATAATTATATGGAATCAAAAAAAATGAATCCATATTATGGGTAAAAGTTTATATTTTTTATTATTATACCCATATACATTTAGACATTTATGTATATACATATATCACATTTTAAAAATTCACATTTTCTCATGTGAATTTATACACACATGCTCATATATGTGTACTTATATATATATCAGTGAAACAAATATATATATATATATATATATATATTTAAAAGCATGTAAATTTAATAAATAAATTACAAATATATATAAACCCTCTTTTAAAACCAAAACATATCTCAAAACACTTAACTTATTAATTAAAGTATGTTTAGGAATTTATAAAACATTGGATGTGAGAAATGAATTATTGTAGGATTTTAAGAAACATTAATATAGGGAAAACCCATATAACTGAAGTGGATGTCATGTGAAACATTATTTACACATCAGATACATTTTAATCATAATTATAATATTAATAATGTATCAAAACAAAGGATTAAAAATACAATGAAGTAATGTTATAAAATTTAAGGACGCAATAAAATGGGAAACCTACCTGAAACTCACATCCATTGAAAATGGTGCCACTATCCCACCTTCACGAGGTCTAAGAGACCGTAAAGAACAACGTGGTTCCTAAAAATGAATTAAAACAAAATTAAAATCAATCAAAATTGGAATAATGAACAAAAAAACTATAAGATATGAAAATTCACCGCATTTAATGGTCATATAATGGATTGATGTCATTTACGATTCAAGAAAATTATACACCAAGAATATAAAAATGGAAGACCCAAAAGTGGGATATGGTTTTTCTAGGTTGTGTTATTAGTAAAGGATAGGATAAAAATAAAAAATAAAATATATATAGGGGCACTGGTGAGGGTTTCGAGGGGGGGGGAATATGTGATGATGACGGGGAGCAGCGGTGAGGCAGTGTGGGGGATGAGTTGACATGGAGGGTTGGGGGATAGAGGGGCTAGTTGCGAGGGCTCAATATCTAGGATCTTGGGGAAGTTGGGGGGCAGTTCTGGGGGCTTGGGAATGTAGGAAAATCTAAGAATAGAGGCCAATAACAATTGATCAGGTAAGAAGGGGAGGTTGTGGTGAGGGATTGGTCTTGGAGGCATGGGAGAGTGGGGGTTGGGGTGGTTTTTATGTGATGTCGAAAAAATAATTTATTTTTATAAAATTGAAAAAACATTAGCCGTGTTTTTTCAAAATTCGTCGAAAAACAATTTCAATTTTTTAGAGGCAATTTTAGAAACCATAGTTAAATGTAGAATTTTCGATAGTATGAAGGATGGTATTTACGATAATGCTAATCAATATTTTTCATATTTATTAATTAACCAAGATTATTTAAATATAATATCACATCTCACTTCTTATCTTCCAATCCATTGGGAAACATTAACTTCGCTCTTGTGTATGTGGGGACAACCTTCTCCACATAGCGATATGAAATGTATTTCATTTTTTTTCATGGATGGTAACAAGCATGGATTTTTTTATGAATTGTTAATAAACATTTAATAAATTTTCATAAGTAAATAAAATGTGGTAATAAACCTATATATATTATAAAGGAGGTTCTAATGTGTACGAATGATGTTAAGACTTAAAATATGAGAAATATAGTCTCTCTTTTATTCCGAGGATATATATGTTTGATTAAAAAATTGTTTTTATGGTGAATATACTTATCCTTTTAATTATTATATCATTATTATAATTAGTTTAATGATATATAATTTTTTATTTGATACCCATTATTTAATGGGAATTATTATTGAAAATATTTCAATTTTTTAGGGTTTTATGTTAGAAACTCATTATTTATCCAGATTGTTTCTGTTTATGTTCATAATGATGAAATACGATAATTTATATCTCATGAAACTAATGGATTTTATTATTTTATGGTTTTTCATAATTATTTTAAAAAAGTATACAGTTTTTCCTCTCTTAAGTACATAATGTTATTGATGAGAAAAGTTTAAGAAAAGATGACTTCATTTCTCTCTTTGGCTGAAACCCCTGTTTCTTCCAAATCAATGTTTTTAGAAAATTAATAATTTTTTTTACATTATCTCAATTATTTATTAAATATATTTTCTCCCATTATTGGATTTTTTTAAAAAAATTAGAGTAATCTACATTTTCTTTTCAAAACAAGGCCCATTTAGATTTTACTGAAAATGTGAAAGGAATGTTTTGTTTTGACGTTTATGACATGAATAGAATTTCCCACCACCATGATCATGCAATGTTTTTAATATTCCATTATATTTTTTAGTGTATATTTTCAGTGGATATGATTTTCACTATATAATGTGAATTTTTATTAGTTTTCATAAAAATTCAATGTGGAAATGTCATTTTCTTCAAAAATATTTTAATGCTATTTTAATGCTATTTTTATAAATCAATGACAAAAACATTAAATGTTGGTTATGGTTTATGAGGGATATGATCCAATTATAACATCGTTATTCTTTCTATGGATGTTTTGTGATTATAATGAAAATATTCTAACGAAACTCATTTCATTTCCATAGGTTATGCTATGATGAAATATTTGTGAAACACATTTCTTTCCATGGGTCCTGATTTGTTGAATGGTTACATAACCAATTTATTTTTATGGGTAATGGTATAATGAATGTTTTATGATTTTATGGCAGAAATATTTATTAGTTTCCTAATATGATTGGTGGGACCTATGTCTGCTTCAAATTCATTGGGTAATTATTTAAATATCATGAAATAATGATTGAAAACATGCTGATGAGCTTGATCTACTTTAGGATGAATGATTAAGTACTTGATCTACTATGGGAAACAACCAATGATTCATGATATTTTATGAAATTGGAAACATGTGTTGATTCTTGATCAATTATGATTTTATGGAAATGTATTTTAACATTTACACATGAAATGGTTTCTATAATTATGATTGTGCCACACTTTCATGATATAGAATTATTATTCATGATAGATTTATACAATCGATCACTCTTTTGAATCATGTCTTTTGAAATTATAAAACCTATTTTATAAATAATATTTATGATAATTCAAATATTGGTTGTAAAAATTGTATGTTATTATCGTGATCATATACCTTTATGCTTATTTATTATTTCATATTATTATTGATTATTATCACCAATGTTTACCCTTACTTTTCATTTTAGCTCACCATTTCTTATGTTTCCATTACCCATGTTATGAAGAAATGATTTTTGTATGGTATGTCTATAAAGGTAAATTAATGGGAAGATATTTGTTAGATATGATTATAATGATTCATCAAGTATGATGATGGTGTGTATAGTCTCCAAATACACTAACCCTTTATAGTAAATTAGCATATATTTTATGAAATGTAATTAATATTCATCTAAAAAGATGGAATATTTATTTGTGAAATTTCGTGACTGTTATAATAACAATTCGTTTTCCATGTAATTTCATAACCATTTTTAGTAGATATTCTACATATGTCTCAAGAAGATGAAAATAGATTACAGATGAATATTAGAACCATTATTGTGGAAAATTAACAAACATCAACTATGAATATAGTTTATTGAGGTTTAGAAATAGAATATGTGAACCTTCAGTATATAAGATAAATAATGTGTTACTAGATGAACCTAATAGATCAATTTTATATATACACCATGTAAATACAAAGATGTATAGGTATCAACTAGAAAAATTCTTGATAAAAAATACACTTTTAACTATCAATTGACTTTACTACTCTACAAATTTCAATGAAATAATGAACTATCAACCCCATGGAATGTTTTACAGTTATATATAAATGAAGTTATGGGAATTCATTATTCCTATTTATCAATATTATCTGATCATGACCATTGATTCATAAAAAATAGAGACGAATTAAAAATGATTTGGAATCTAAAATTCTATTTTAAATCGTCTATTATTCTCAAATAGAATGGAAGTATTAAAGGACCATCCAAACAAAATAGTACATGTTGAGGATAAGGGTAATGGGACCAATTACTATAACTAGATTAATTGGAATAAAATAATATCATCCATACAAAAATTCATATAGAACTATATGAGAAATTATATTTAAAAAGATGTTGTACTCCAAAAAGTGAGGGTAAAATTGGGTAAAGGAGTTAGTTTGTCCACAACGTGTTGAGAAAGCAATTGAGAATGTTTGAAATATGTTTAATTATATCAACACCAATCATATTACATTGATAATATATACTTATAATTTTTTGAAGGACATAGAATTAATATTTTTTATCATGGCTTGTAGGAAGTTTTACTATTATTGGGGGTTATATGTTGTATAAATATGGGGCGATAAGTCTGATATACATTGTAAATTTTGATTTTTTATAGAGAATTTGAGTTATTTATTATCATTTTTGTTTTACATAGAAAGTCTCTAAAGTGAATTGAATATATCATGTCTCATTTTTAATAAAGAAGATGTAAGAATCAACAGATGTACTTAACACCAAAGGAATAGTGTTAGAACATTGCATGTCATATAATGAAAATACCTTCTAGATTCCAGAAAATAGAGGGAATGTTTTATAAAATTAGATAACTCGACTAGTGAATTTTCTTTTGATTAATCCCAAGTTTGATGAAGAAACCATAGAGAAAAAGAAATTAATATGAATAATTACTCTAATTGTTTATTTGATTGATGTAAACTCAAAATCATGTGGACCAAATTAACATGGTGATGGATATAGTAATCAAGACTCTAGTTTTTCAAATAATCATTTCATCCCAAAAATTATGGCACATTACAGATTCTATTATTTTATCATAATAGTAGGTAAAAATATAATACACCATAAACCTATGAAATTTCATTAATAATAAATTATTGAACTAACACCACAAAATAATTTGAAAATAATATAATTAATTATATATATATATATATAATATAATTTAACATGTGTGTTTCAAAATAAAATAAGACCTGTTGAATTTTAGAGGCAAATTCAATATATATAAAATACATAAGTGTATTTTTTTAATAATTAAATTTCTCAGAGATAAACAATTATTTTCATAAAAAAGGAACTAAAATTGTAATTATCAATTGAAAATTAGATTATATTAATTTTGTTCATAATTATCATAGATAATTAATTATTTGGTAGAATAGTAAAATATGGTATGAATATACAGTTTGTATTATGAAATTATAATGAATTAAAAATGCTTTAATAAGTATCACAATCTATTTCATGATAAAAATAGTTTTACTAATTAATATATTTTATTTTAATGTAATAAAACAACTTCCCCTCAACTATAAAGTATCATACAAAACCGAAATTATAGTTTAAGATTTTGAAAACAATTTGTTATGAATTATATTCTTATCCACGTCTAAAGAAATATATTTTAATGTACCTATGTTTTTAAACATTTAGAATCCCAAAACAAATCACAACATGTAAAATACATAGGGTGAAAATCCAAGGAAGGACAATGGTTTTATTTTCATTGTTAACATATATTCGAAGGCCTATATTTTAAAAGTAATACATAAATACCCCTCCTTTACTATAAATACCCATCTATCCTCCCATTCCACTTGGACAAAAAATTAGTGAGCATGGTACTCCCATTATTTTATCTCTTTAGAGCCTCCCCAAGAAGATTATATTGTTCTATGTTTCTCTTATCAAGATTCAAGATTATACCTATCAATGTAAGGGTTCTTAATCATCTTCATTCCTTTGAAATTTCAATGCATTTGTGGAAATATATTTAAAAAATATTTTTTTGGATAATTACATTATTATAGTTCTATAAAATCATTATCACTTTTTTATATTCTTAGTGAGAGATTAACTATTCCCTCATAGTATATTCTTTTACAAATCCATTATTATACTGATGTAAGTGAAACTAATATTTTATTATCATCTATATGTGTAATCCACACTAATTAATTTTCATTTCATTGAGAGAAATTATTATTCTTTATTATTATAAATTCATTATCATGTTATCATTGAGAGTTCAAAATTACTTCTCATTATTCTACCTACATAAGTGTTAATAATTTTCAATCATTAATAGAAACCCAAGTGATATATATATATATATATCCCAAAAATAAGGTAAAGGAAACAATTTGTGGTTTCCTATAAAATACATATTGTTTATGATAGTACAAGTTGATACAAGATCTAGAGAAAATGCACCTTAGGGTTATAGCCATGAGAAAGGTCATTTTGGAATTAAGTAAATATTTACTCTCTTTACAACAAATGGTCCTAATAAGAAACTAAGTTTGATACACATGAGGGATAAAAATTGGACGATTCACAATATCATTATAAACCGTAATGGAGTATTAGAAAATAGTTTCATAATAACGAAAAATTATTATTATATGCATATAATGTATGTAATTGTTGTAATAATTCTAGAGGTTTGGATATAGGTGATATTTTTATATCATTTATTTGGTACACTATTATTTCAAACCATTTAAATGAATTACTATTTAATATTGACATACATACACTATGAATGTACACATCACTTCTATAATGATACCATTTTATTGATAAGGTTGCCTTTCATTACATTTTGAACATGAGATGTAATTATGGTATAGTCACATATATATCCATATTCTTCTATTTAATGGGGGAATATTAATATTATTTATATCCATTATTTCGATATGGAAACCTATTGATTACTTTAACAAAACATTGTATATGTTTCTTTATGGAGGAATATTGTTTTTTTTGTTTAGTCATTTTCTCTATATGAATAATACATTAGAATTATTTTATGAAGAGCGTGTTAAAAAATTATATAATACTTAAACAAATCTGTAGGTCTCATGAGACAAATTATTTGTATATTTTCTGTAATCATTTCTTATTTATTTATAACGTCATTTCATGAGGTTTTAAAAATATGATTACAATGTATGATATTATACATTACATCACTATAAGATCATTATTTAATATATATGTATTTATATATATTTAAGTAATATATCGATATATTATACTCACATATCCATTTATTATATAATTTTTTACTCCGTCACTTTATTGATTTTATGCTTAAGTTTGATAACTTTTGATGTACTCTACCCAAAACTGATTATTTGGGATCTTCATTTTAAATTATTTCTCATTACCCTAGGAAACTATGAATATTACATTATTTGAATTATATATTTTAAAGGATAAATAATAATTATTTTTGAATTAAGATTCAGTTTCATATGTTTTTAATGTAATTCATTATTTATTAATGTACGTAGTTTCGTGAAAGTACTCAACTACAAGATCTATTTATCGGGATCAAGGTATTTTATTCCAATGTAGTAAAATTTTCACAAGATTTGGGTTACTAGAGTTAGGGTGATAATGTTAGAGACCTATTTACTGATGTCTATCCTTAGTAGAAACTTGGAAATTATATGATAGTGAGGGGAAGACAAGTTATTAGTTGTTGTATCTAGTGTATGTGGGGTCTCTTAGGGATGTATCCATAAAACAATCAAACGTTGTAGTTTTAATTAAAAAATATTTATAATAATTTTAGCTCCTTAATAATGTTCTTCTATGTAACATTAATGTGGTAATTTCCTTGGAGTATTTGTCACATTGTATGATAATAATAGTTCTGCGCTATAATGTGAACCTACAAATCCTAGGAGAATATTTATAGAAGTTGGTCGGAGTTGTTTAATCAAGAGGGGAGGGGTGAATTGAGTTACAATAAAATTTATGTTAAAATAATATTATTTTCAAAAGAAATAGTTTCCCCGGAAATAGATACAGCCCAGTTAATCAAGTTTATACTGTTATAAGAGTTTTACTTTTTAAAAAACATCATAGAAGATTGATAAATTCATAGTAATCTTAATTTATATTATTTATATTAATTTTTCTGTTATCCTACTAAGAAAAATCAGTTATAACCTCTTTCCAAGACTAAATATCAATGAGAAATTAGTGTTTTTATGGATTACACAATAAAGTTGTAAAATAGAGAAGACTAAATTTAAAAAACACATCAGATATGAAACAAGTGGTCCAGTCTCAAGCCGAGACCTAATCCACTCCACTTGGTGATTACCTGCCACCAATAATTTTATATAAATAAACCTTGATCCACACACTATATAGGGGTTAACAAAAGTACCCAGATTGTCTAGGACACACAGGGACCTCTTACACAGTTTTCGTGGGTAAACAAAAAATAATAAACAGGCCACAAAGGGACCTCTTCCACAGCTTTTGTGGGTAAATAGAATTATAAAGAGTTTTGTGAAAGGATTTAGAAATCCTCCAGTCTAGCATAGGAGTCAGTGTGTGTATGGAATAAATAAAGTATACACACTGCTCAGAAGGTAAGTAAAAGAATCACTGAGAGGGAGAGTAGATATGAGTTTAGAATTCGGTAGTGATTTGAAGTGATGCTTTGGACTCCTTTAATTAAACAGAAATACTCTTGATTCCTTTTTTGGTTTTTGTCTTGAAAAATATAGTGTCGCGATTCAACTTGTGTTCTTCACGAGTTTTGATAATGTGACGATGTTCTGTGGATTCTAGTGTACTCTGTAGGTTTTTCAGTAGAGTCGGATTGCATGCATGCGACAATGATTCCTTTTGAATGTATTTCAATATGTTATTCGTGGTCGTGATCACACACTTGTTTTTCGTTCAGTATTGCGATGTATTTCGCTTAGGAACTATTCACTTTTTATCTTCAAATTCATGAGTTTTAGTCAACAGGTTCCATGTGATTCATACCTCGTACCTCATACTATGTATGTAATGAAACATTAATTATGTTAGTGCATTAAATACATCAAATATAACCGTTAAAAATTATATTTAAAGACGACAATATAGTTTAAGAAACGGTGTCACATTATGTCATTAAAACAGTGTCTCCTTCACACAGTGTGTGAGGGTCACGGTGTCTGAGTGTCACGGTGTCTGAGTGTCATGGTGTCTTGTTCACTGTGTCTTGTTTCATGCTGTCTTGATTCACGGTGTCTCACTTCACGGTGCCCGGCTTACAGTGTCTGGCTTATTGTGTCTGGCTTACGGTGTCTGGCTTACTTAGGAAAAAAACTGTATTCAGACTTAAACAGTGATATGGATTGAGCTTAACCATTATAATGCCTGAGATAACTTGAATCATAAATACACATGATGGGATATATTTTAAGAGTTAACTAGTTTGAATAAGATTTGTGATCATTAATGATATTTGTGATAATTAAAACATGATTAATACATGAGGAGTCCATCAATCTCCACCTTTTTTGTGATCACAAATCATGTACAGTTAATGTGTAAATTAGATAAAACTATAGAGAAAATAACATATATTAACTTCTCCCCCTTTTAGGATTATCAAAAAGTTAAAAGAATAGAGGGAAAATAGTGCACATTCCATTAAGAATAAACATAGTTTAGTATAAAATAATGAGAAATGAAAAAACAATAGCATTCCCATAAAAAAATTGTAAGAACTGGTCTACTTCAGTGACCAGCATTTTCTTTGCCTTTATCAGCAGCAGAAGAGGAATCTATAGGGGCAGTGGTTGATATAGAAGAAGGTAGAGACGTGGTAGATAAAGAGGGTAATGGGAGTCCTTGAATGACTGATGGAGCAAAGGTAGTGGTGGTAGAATATCTAAGCATTTGATGATCAAGAGTCACTGTCTTGATCTGACTGAGAGATTGGCCGACAGATATGGTAGTTGAGGCTAAGGCAGAGGTGAATGTAGGCAGCCCAGGTATGAGACATGCAGCTGCTGCGGAAAAAATTGTTATACTCTGGACATGGATATAAGGTCTTAGGAGTTTGATGAAGTCTGCAATAATCTTTCCACCATACTGCATGACCTTTTCAAAGTCATCTTTGTTTTCAATAATCTTTTCCAACAATCGGGTAAATGTGGATAGCATCTGGACTTCTGTTTGGAAGGCTTGAGTAATAGGAGGAATTCATAGATTATCTAGAAGGTATTTGAAGTGGTTGGTCATATCAGTGTTGTAGAAAATTCGGTTGAAATAGAAATCCACTTTTTTCGAAATCTTCTCATGGGAATTATTTTCAATATTGGAGTGAATTTGTACAAGGTCAAGAACCCTATCACTTTTCTTAACAACTTCAGAGAAAGAAGCCACATTAAATCCACTAAAAGCATTCTAAAGCTCTTCTTTGACTATAGATCTGAGAAAATTACGATCCAAGGAAGGTGTAGAGGATTGACCAGAGGTATTAGAAGCATTTATGATTGTGGTAAGAGATTTGAGCTGATTTAGTACCTTTTAAAGACAACTAGTGTACTCATCAGTGAGTTTATTAAGGTTCACAAGAATATCTCTCATTTCCTTCAACATCTGTTTGTGCCTTTTCGCAATCTTTTCATCGATGGATTCCGGATAATGGTGAATCTGATACAAAACATCTTGAGTGATTTGAGAAACATTGGTACTATAGGAGCAGTAGCAGGCTCTGATCTCGAATGCAGCTCTTTCTATATCTCTTCAACCATGTTTCTCAGGGTTGTGACTTCATTACAGAGAAAATTATATTAAACTCTTACTTCATGAATGTCATGGAGAATCTTAGGTTGTATTTTCCAAATGATATTTTCCAATAATAGTGAGGCATCTCTCTCACATAAATTTTTCACATGATGCGGTTTGGATTTTGTAAGTTTATGAACTCCATATAACAGATTTTATCCAAAATCCATCAAATCATCCTTACTAACAAAGGAAAACTATTCAGATAAAGGTTCAGTTGTAGGAATTGGTACATGGATAGGTTCAAGTTCAGGTTTAGGTTCCTTCTCAGGTGCAAAGTTTGTTAATTATTTCAACCGAAATAGGGAAGAGAGATCAAGCTCGGTTGTATTAACCTGCTGAGACTCATTCACATAATAGAAACTAGGAAATTTATACTGAGTGTCCATAGGAATTGACTCAGTTGGATGTGAGGCTTCACCAGACTCAAGATTTGGGGTTTTCTCCACCTCAATAGGTGACTCCTTCTCAGGACTAAGAGGCTCATGATCTTGGTATAAATCCATTGTTTCATCTCTAAGATCCTCATTCATTTCTTGTCTATCCAGGTGAAAGGCCATCTCCATCTTCTCTTCAGTAGAGGGTATGATTTCAGGAATAGATTGATCCACAAGGAGTTCGTCAATATTTTCTTCTTGCACAGCAGGGAGTTCTTCTACTATAGGATCTTCCATGACTTGCTTCACAGATTCTATGACAACTGATTCTTTTTCATCCTTCGGTTGAATTTATAGATTGACATCATCTCTACAGGAAGGAACTTATTCTTCACGAACAACATGAGTAACAATAGTACTTTCTTCCTCAGTAATAGCTGCTTCCCTCTGTGGTACATTATCCCCTACTTCTTCTTCTTTTGAATACTCAACAAGTTCATCTGGTTCCAAACCAGGATCAGAAATGACTTTCATCCTTGATGGATAATCCACAGGATTAAACTTCTCATATACCTTATCATTTTCTTCCACCCATTCCTTTTTACAAGGATTCCTGTTTATCTTCATTTTCTTGATTGTGGATTTAGAGATACAATATTCACAGTCTAGAATCACTTCTTCATTAGATCCAACAATGCCTTTTTCAACATTCATGGCTGATATCTGCAGAGAGTATAACAGCGATGTGGACTAGGATGTAACCTTGATCAACTCACACATATGGTGGAGGTACTTGCACACGTTGATCATATGACCATTTGTCCTAAGGTGAATCAAGAAAACATCTTGATACTTTAACACAGAAAAATCACCTTTTCTTAGACTAACCTGATTTTGAGAAAACATAAACAGATGTCTTGTTTCTTTATCTAGTTCAGCAGCAATGACCCTTAACTTGGTTCCATTTATGGTTAGGGTTTTAAGAGAATCTTCAAGATCAATGAAATCTGTTGAAGGAGGAGGTTCTCTCTGATAATCCTCACATATAACTTTTTGAGGTTTCCTAAGGCATGCAGCCCATAGCCTCGAAGAGAAGGAGTATATTTGGCCATTAATCCAGCTCCTTACTACATAACATTGACCAGTATCAAAGGAGAACTATACATACTGGTAGAACTGAGCTACTAACCTAGGATAGATGGGTTTATTCTCCCTTGAGAACCACTCTAACCAGCCTTGTTCTTTAAAAACTTTCATGACCTGAGATTTTCTAGAAAAAATCCATTCGTGGTAGATTTCATTCTCACGTACAACAATACGATTTACCTGATTCAGAATTAAAGGTCTTTCAGGTGACATCTTAGGTGCGATCTTCTTCTTCATCGGGATATTCTTATCAGGTGTGGATGATGATGATTGTTTCATTCATGGAATCCACTGAAGGTTTGAGAGAGAGAGAGAAGGGGTTGCAAGGTTGAAAGGGTTCAAAACAAGATAAAGTCCGAGTGAAGAACCGAGTGAAAATTTTTGTTTTATCATTTAGGAATGCCAATCATCACAAAAATAAAAATGAGGGAAAGTAAAAGAGGTGAAATAATAATTACCATGATACTGGCATAAATAAAAACATAAATAATTTTCATGGTGAGACTGTGAGTGGTTGTTACGGTGAGACAGTGAATGTTCTTCACGGTGTGCCAGTGAGTGGTCGTCATGGTGACATAGTGAATGGTCTTTTTAGTGCGCGTTGCGGTGAGATATTAAATGTCATACCGTTAGTACAAAGTGCTAATGGTTAGACAGTAATCATAAGCGATAGTAACTAGGAAACTGTAATCATGAGATAGTAACTGAGAAACAGTAATCATGAGACAGTAACTGAGAAACGCAATCATGAGACAGTAAAGTATAACATAGTAAAATGTCAAATAGTAGGACAAGTAAGATATATATTTGATATTTGTAATGACAATATCATGTATGATGTAGTGTATTCTGTCATAATTTAAGGGTTTAGTGAATATATTAGCAAGTTGAGATTCAGCACCAATGAATTCCAAGGTGATATCACCTTTTTGATAATGATTTCTCAAAAAGCGATGGATTACCTCAATATGTTTTTTCCTAGAATGTGAAACAAGATATTTGGAGATGTTAATAGCACTTTTTTCTCACAATTTATTGGTACATGTCTAAATTGATATCCATAATCTAATAATGTGTGTTTCAGCCACAAAATTTGTGCACAACAACTTCCAGTAGCTATGTATTCAGCTTCTTTAGTAGATAATGCAACAGAATTTTGTTTCTTACTACACCATGATACAAGTGCCTTCCATAAAAGGTGAAATTTTCCAGAGGTGCTCTTTCTATCTAACTTACCGCCACTGAAGTCAGCATCATAATAACAAACTAGTTCAAATGATTGTTCTTTAGGATAGAACAGACCTAGATCAGGAGTATGATTGAGGTATTTAAAAATTCTCTTTATAGATTTTAAATGAGATTATTTAGGATTTTGTTGAAAATGAGCACACATACACACACTAAATATATTGTCTGGATGGATAGAAGTTTAGTAGAGTTAACTTTGAATCATTCCTCTATAAGTGGTTTGATAAACAGATTTTCCATCTTAATCACGATCTAACTTATAGGTGGTACTCATGGGAGTGTCACTACTTTTAGTTCCATCCAATCCGAAACGTTTTAGAATATCTCTATTGTATTTACTTTGAGTTAAACAATTCCATCATTATTTTGAAGTATTTGAAATCCAATAAAGAAGTTTAGATCACCCATTAAAATGATTTCAAATTCGTTTTGCATCATTTTTGAAAAATCAATACATATTGAATGTTTTGAAGATCCAAAAATAATATCATCTACATATATTTGAACAACTAAAACATCATTATGAAATTCGTTTTATAAAGGGGTTAGGATCAGCTATTACTTTTGTAAAACCTTTGGAATTGAGAAAAGTACTCAATCTGTCATACCATTCTATTGGAGGTTTCTTTAAACCATATAAATCATTTGATTGTTTGAAATATGATTGGGAAAATAAGGATTCGTAAATGCATGGGTTGTTCAACAAAGACATCCTCAGCTATATACCCATTTAAGAATGCACTCTTTACATCCATTTGATATTGTTTGAAATTCAGATGTGCAGCATAAACAAGTAAGATTCTGATGGCTTCAAGTCTGGCTACTGGAGAAAAGGTCTACTCATAGTAAATTACTTTTTCATGACTATATCTATGTGAAAATAATCTAGACTTGTCCCTAAATATATTTCCATCTTCATCTACCTTATTTCTAAACACCCATTTAGTGCCTATGATGAATGTTTCCTTTTGTGTTTCAACAAGTCTCCAAACAATGTTTCTTTCAAACTGATTAAGTTCTTCTTGCATAGCCATTTCCCAAAATTCATCGTTGATGGCATCCTCAGTATTTTTAGGTTCATGTTGTGACATGAAGTCTTGATGTTCAAACTGATTTCTAAGAGAAGCTCTATTTTGTGTTCCTTTATCTAGGTCTCATACAAAAACATCTAAGGGATGGTTTTTAAGGGTTCTATCCTTTATAGAAAAAGAGGGACTAGTGATTTCAGGCTCATCAACAGATTTAGGTTCATTATGACTCGATTGTAGAGAATTTCCAGAATTGGAAGTCTTCACAGAATATTTCACAGAGGAATTTGAGGATTTTGAGTTGATGTTCAGATTTGAGACATCATTATCCAGATTTTCTAGAATGGTTCTAGGCTCATGTGGATCTATTTCATCAATCTTGATATGAACATATTCTTCAACACATTTTGTTCTCTTATTGAATACTCTATAAATTTACAACATATTGAGTAATGTAGGAAAATTTCTTCATCACTTTTGGATGAAATTTTTTCATGATTATCCTTAGTGTTGAGAATAAATAATTTGCAATAAAAAACTCTAAAGTAATTAACCGTAGGCTTTCTATTTTTCCAGAGTTTATACGGGTTATTTTTCAGAATTGTTCTAATAAAAACTCTATTGATTTTGTTTCATGTTGTATTAATAGGTGGAGCCCAAAAGTAAATAGGTAATTCATATTCAATAAGAATTTTTCTCGAAATTTCATGTAGGGTTCTATTTCTTCATTCTTCAACACCATTCTGCTGAGGTGTTCTAGGGGCAGAGAAATTGTGACTATATCCATTTTGTTAGAAAAAGGATTCAAACTCTGGATTTTCAAACTCACGACCATGATCACTTCTTAATGATTTAATTTTAAGGACACTCATATTTTCTACAGACTTGGCATACTTAGTAAAATAAGAGCAGACATCACTTTTGTGAGCCATTAAAAAGGTCCAGGTATATCTAGAAAAATCATCTACCAGAACATAAACATAGTGCTTCCCATTTAATGTAAAAACTCTAGATGGTCCAAAAAAATCCATGTGAACCAATTCAAGGGGTTGAGAAGTAGAAACTTCATTATTTGTTTCGAAATTGGTTTTGGGTTGTTTTCCCTTTTGACAAGGATTACATACTTTTTCATGTGGAAACTCATGTTTTGTTAAGTCTTTAACTAGGACATTTCTATTAAGCTTTCTATGGGAGTGATCATTACAATGTCCTAGTCTCCTAAGACAGAGCCAAGATTATTTATGAAATACACATAAGCATGATACATTTTGTGAAGCCAAAGAATCTAAATTAATAGAATAAACGTTCACATTCCTTGATGTAGAAAATACTAATTCATCTTTAGAATTAAAGACATTATATGCATCATTTTCAAATTTAACACGATATACATCATCACATAATTGTGAGATACTAAGCATATTATATTTTAATCCATTAACAAACAGTAATTTAGAAATTAAAATCAAACCAGTGTTTCCAATCTGGCCTAAGACAATGATTTTCCCTTTGGAATTGTCACCAAATGTGACATGTCCTCCATCTACGTTTATCAGGTTCTTGAAGCATGAGTAGTCTCCGATTATGTGCCTTGAACATCCACTATCCAAGTACCATAGATTTTTGCAGGAGCTCTTTAAGCATATTTCCTATAACATGATCAAGCAAAGACATATTTTGGTACCCATACTTGTTTGGGTCCAATAACATTATTAATAAGTGCTTTAGGAACCCATTTTTGTCTCATAGGTTTACTATAAGCATTATGTTAAGTAAGTGAAAAATAAATTGTATTTGGTCCAAAAAACATGAAACAGTTGAATATGTATCATGACTTGAGCTATTTGAGCTATGTCCAGAACTGGGAACAATCCTCTATGTCATAGACTTTGAAACAAAATTCGTTCTACCAAAGTTTCTTTTACCAGGTTGATAACCAATTCTAGTATTGTCTTTGGGGGAAATTGTTTTTCCTAGAATTTGGGTATGGTTATATTTCCCATTAGTAAACTTTTTTAAGTCCCTTTTTAATTGCTCATTAGATATTTTCAATTCCTTTTTTTATTTGATCACATGAGAATTTTTATCCTTTTAGTAGTAAGTTCATATTTTATATTTATATTGAGATAATGTTGTTTCTTTAATGATTTATATTTATCTTTTAATTCATTGTATTTCTCTTCAGGCATGTTACAGTATTAAAATATTTCTTCATTAGTCATATTTTCAGTGTCACTTTCCTCTTCAGAATAGTATGAATTATGTACATAAGAGTTCAGTGTTACCTTGGATGTGTTTGTCATAAAACACATATTGGCTTTGTTATATTGTTCATCATGTGATGTCTCTGAGTCTCTTGAACTATCCTCAGAGGCACTCTAGGTTGTTTTCATTGCCTTTTTGTATTTATTGTCCTTGTCCTCATATTTATTCTTATACTTGATCTTGGGACAGTCATCCTTTATATGTTTTTTTGCATACATTCATTGCATAAAATTTCATCAGTTTTGTCACTTCTTTTCCAGTCCTTTTTTTGGTTTCCTTTTAGATCATACTCGCCCTTGATTTTAGGGATTCTAAAAAAGTTTTTCTTTTTGTAAATTCATTTGAATCTTCTGGCCAGTTGAGCCATCTCCTCATCACTCTCAGGTGATGATTGTTCAGTGGTGGAACTTTCTATAGAAGCTTCCAGTTTCCCTTTGTCTTTGTGCTTCGAGAAGGTGGTCTTGAATGCTACCGATTTCCTCTTTGGTGCATCCTCCACTTCTTTGTTGAATTTCAACTCTTCCTCATACATCATCAGTATCCCGATGAGTTATTTTACATGTAGCTTTCTGATGTTGCATGATTCTATAATAGAGATAGAGGTCCCCCTCCATATGTCAGGTAGACATCTAAGGATTCTCATTATCTATTCTTTGGCAGTGACTTCTCTTCCAAGAGAAATCATTGTATTGACAATCTCATTGAACCTGAGATACATGTCAGAAATAGGATCATCAGGTTTACTTTTAAAATTATCATATTTTATAGTATAAATATTAAGTCTCATTTCCTTTTCACTAGATGTGCCTTCATGTGAGGCAGACAAGGTATCCAAAATTTCATGGGAAGTTTTACAAACAGAAATCTTATTAAATTATTCATCTCCTAAGGAATTATAAGACACATTCATGGCTTTGAAATTGTTATTGTAAGCAAGTTTGGTAGGTTAATCCCATATAATTCAATCAGTCACAAGAAGTTCTTATTCATCTATAATGGATGACCAAATTTCAAAACTCATAATTTCTAGATGCATTTTCATATTAAATTTCCATTGAGCATAGTTGGTTCCATTAAATAATTGTGGTTTATTGGTTGAATCACCTTCCTATCTGTTTTCCATACTAACGAATTACTTTAAAAGAGATAGAAATTTAGAATTAACAGAAATTTACAGATCTTTAAAGTACAACTACAATGACAGTTGAGTAAGATACCCATAGTCCTAGTAATGAAACCATTGATACCAAATGTTGGTAGAAGTAGTTTAATAATGGGAGGAGGGTTAAATTGAGTAACTATAAAAATTTATGTTAAAAGAATATTATTTTCAAAAAAAAAATAGTTTCCCAAAAAATAGATACAACCCAGTTAATCAAGGTTATACAGTTATAAGTGTTTTACTTTTTAAACAACTTCTTATAAGATTTATTAACTCTCAGTAAGCTTTATTTATTTTAATAATATTACTTCTGAAGTTATCCTACTAAGAAAAATCAGTTATAAATTTTTATAATACTAAATATTAAAGTGAAATTTGTGTTTTCCTGGATTTTCCAATAAATAAGTAAAACAAAGAAGACTAAATTTAAACAGCACAAAGGATATGAGGAAAGTGGTTAAGTCTCAAGATGATACCTAATCTACTCCACTTGGTGATCACATACAACCAAGTAGTTTATATAAAGGAACGTTGATCCACACCTTGGATCAGGGTTAACATCATCACACAAACTGTCCAGGTCACACAGGGACCTCTTCCATAGTTTTCGTGGGTAAAAAAATATAACAACCATCCCACACAGGGACCTCATACAAAATTTTCATGGGTAAACATAAGTATAAAGAGATTGGTGTAAGGATTTAGAAATCCTCTAGTTTAACATGGGAGTCAGTGTGTGTATGGAATAAACAAGGTACACACACTACTAAAAAAGTAAGTAAAAGAATCACTAAGAGAGAGTAGATATGAGTTCATAATTCTCTAGTGATTTGAAGTGTAGGTATTGACTCCTTTTATTAAATATAAATTCTACTAAGTCCATCTCTAGTTCCTGTCTTAAAAAACAGAGTGTCACGATTCAACTTGTGTTCTTTATGAGTTTTGATAATGTGACCATGTTCTCAGGATTCAAGTGTACATTGTATGTTCTTCAGTAGAGTCAGATTGCAGGCATGTGATAGTGCTTCGTTTTGAAAATATTTCAATATTTTCATCATGGTCTTGCTCACACGCTGGTATTTCGTTCACTATCGTGTTGTATTGCTCTTGTGCATTCTTCACTTTTTATCTTTGAATGCATGAGTTTTAGTTGACATGTTCCATGTGCTTCATACCTCATACCACATATTATGCCTACAAAGAAACATTAATTATGACTGTTCATTGAAGGCATAAAATATGGATGTTAAAAATTAATTTGAATGACCAAAAAATATTTTAAGAAAAGGTTTCACAGTATGTTATGAAAACAGTGTCTCTTTAACACGATGTCTGAGTGTGACGATGTATGAGTGTCACAGTGTCTGAGTGTCACAGTTTCTTGTTCACGGTGTCTTTCTTCATGGTGTCTTTCTTCACAGTGTCTGGGTTCACGGTGTCTGGCTTACAGTGTTTGGCTTCCTGGTGTCTGGCTTATGGTGTCATGCTTCACGGTTTCTGGATTACGGTGTCTGGCTTACGGTGTCTAGCTTACGATGTCTGGCTTGCATAGGAAATCAACTGTATCCAGACATAAAAAGTGATATGGATTGAGATTAACCATTATAAATAATGAGAGAACTTGAAACATATAAACACATGTTTTGATATAATTTAGGTGTTAACTGGGTTGAATAAGATTTGTGATCATTAATGAGATTTGTGATCATTAAAACATGATTAATACATGAGGTTTCAAACAATAAACAATAGTATTATGGTCTAGATGACATTGTATAATAGTATAAAGATAATGTTTTCAATATCTGGTATTGGGTGTTAATAATACATTGATACTTCTTTATCATGAATTTCACACTTTGTAATTTTATGTATGGGAGGTTATGTGGGAAGACCCTCTAATAGTAATTCCATAATTTATATTCCTTATTCGATAATTCTATTTGAGAAAATTTATATTTTTAATGAGAAATTAGATTATTATTATTATTTTCAATGAAGAATAATGTACCTTGATGTATTGGTGAGAACTATGATGACATATTCTAGTGGGGGGGGGGTAAAATATGGTGTGTGTATCATAAGAGATATGACATTAACTAAAGTAGTCATGCATGAAATTTTATATTTTGAGTTAATAGAAAATGATATATATGTTAAAATTTGATTGAAATGAACTATATAATATATACATGGTTGTTTATTTTGGTTGAAGAATTTATTGGAGGATGTCAAGATGATAAATCATGCATATAGGTTTCTGACACTAGTGTGAAACTGTCTTGATGGGATATAGAGACAAATGGATTATAATACATAGTCAGAATTTGTATGTGTGTTTTTTCACTAAAATATTATATTATTTCTCTATGGGTGTCTTGATGTGTTTCTAGATTAAAATATTTTTCTTTAGGAAAGTTCACGTAATGATAATGAGAAAGATTCATACAGGCTCAACCTATAAGTCAACTGAAACTTTTAGTCAAATTCTATTTTAATTTAATATTTAAAGAAATATTACTATCATAATGTATAATAATAATTTTTTAGGTTATTTTGATCAAATTAATTCAATAAACAATTAGTTGAGTATAATTATATGTGATTTAATCATTAAAGATATATTTATTCACTAGTTAATGAACATAATATTTATTTATTTACATAATGAATAATATAATGTTATTTAATAAATATGTATTATTCAATGTTTGGTAAATACTATGGAGGGTTGACATTATATGTTAAGGTCGCAATGTAAGTGATATATTTTAATTTAATATCCCTTAAATAAATTTTATTTATTTATTTATAAAATGACATTTTGATATATTTTTTGTTCGAACATGACATGGATTATGTCATTATTATTATCAGTATTATTGTTATTATTTGATAAGGGGTTTATTTTCAATAAAAAATTAGTTATAGGACATTGTAAAATTAATAATCATTAACAATAAGTATATAATCCAAATTAGCTCTTTTCATAGGTAATATATAATTGTGTTCACAATATATTCCCCCAAGATAATTCTCTCAAATCCCTATAAAAAACATCATAATAACACTCTCATGAACAAGAGACAATAATCCACCTCCAAATCAATAACAAGGGAACAGAATAAAATTCATTCAATACTAAAATATTTATTATAACAATTAACTTTGGATGATGAATGACATTAAGTTCCTCCACACTAGGGACCTAAAAACAAACAATTATGTTAGAAGATTCGAGGAATGTGTGTGGATTCCACTAAATGAATTGAAATTTTTATTCTTCAGTACATTGACAAGACTATTATTATGGATACCATAATGGTCAATTAAAACATGGATTAACAAGACGTGTTGAAACATGTTTTAAATTATGTATAAAATATATTTGAAAAAAAACTCTCTATAAAGAATCCAACATAACTTCACATTTTTTTCTACTATTATCCACTCATACCTAAAAAAAAACATTATCAGGAATAGACCCAACCACTTATACTATGCACTAAAACCATAATGATTCACATAAACATACATATTTAATTCATCAATAATGGTAAGGATGTATTGAAATCAACCATTAGTTAAAATTTATATTAAATCACATACATAAATATGCATGTGAACTAATAAATCATTAACCAATTTTCCTTTTCCCTTGTCTATTTTTACTTAAAATGAAATTTTTTATATATCAAGTTATTCAAATTCATCTAAATACATTATTTCATAAATATTGAGTTATTGAATTAGATTTGTATTTATAATAACTATGTTAATATGATAATAAAAACTGTAATTAAAACCATTTATTTAAACATATTATTTTTAATATTAAATATATTTTGTTTGATTTTAATATATACAAGCCATTAAACATGTTATAAAATCCACAAAACACCTCATTCATATAACCAAAATATTCATTATATATTAGAAATGAAAACCCTCGATATCATGTATTTTTATAGAAATAAAATTTAGTATTATTTATGGTACATGATAATAGTCTTCAACCAATAATTAAATTGGTCAAGAAAGATGGAAAATCACTGTCAAAACAGATAATGGAACAACTCTTTCACTATTAAAAACTCATAGGTAGACATCTCTATTAATCCATTTCCTCTATATATTATGATATTTTGTATATCCGAAAATATATTATTTGAATTAGGTCTCCAATAAATATGATTTAGAGTTAAAGGAATTGACTATTATAAAATGATGCACATCACACCTATAAATCATTGATTTCTTCTTAATCAATTCAATCACGTTGAATGATTCAATATCTCTATAAAGATTATAAATATTAGAAGATGTAGTAGATTACGTTAGACATATTATGTAATATAAAACCTTATGACATGACTAACATATACCTTTTCCCTCTTGTGAGTTATAACTAAATTTTCCTTATGGTGTGGGTTTCTCAAAAATGTATATTTTCTCCTATTGTTCGATAGTATTTCTAATATTATGACACCAATAAAAAATAATAATTTTAAATATATTTTTTACTTCTCAATAGCTAGTCTCAAGGATAAATGGGAGTTTATGCCTTATTCCATGAATATCTAAAAAGATATATTTTATTTTAATATCATTAATTTTATTATTCAATGTGATCATTCATTTAACATAAAACAAAAAAAAATATTATCCTTTTTTATAAATTCCATGGGCCAAAATATATATTTATATATTTCATAATTTATGAAATCTAATCTCTTAGGCCTATATATTTAGGTATAAAACTATTAATAATTGTATTAATATAACTCTTAAATGTTATAGTATACAACGTCATTCCCAATTCATCTCAAGAATATACCAATACCCATGAATCAGGGAGTCTATATGAGGGTTACTTTGTTAAGTGTCACCCTAACTTAATATTATTATAACTATTACACATTCTACTAACAGAAGATTGATAATTTGTTCTCTAGTAAGCGCACCCCATTAATTTAATCTATTATGGTCTTAAAGAATGTGATTCTTAATAGAATGCATGAACCACTTATAAATTTAATGAATTTTTTTATTTATCCTCAACATTAAAATTTAAAAACCACATATATCAGATGCATTCCCTATAATATTATATTATAAATAATTTAATAATATGTATCACATACATTCTCCATACATCATATGAATATAAATTATATAATTGGTATATCTTTATATTACCTAAAAACGTTCAAGACAATAAAAAAATTACATTGAAAAATTATATACCTCTATATTGACTTTTGACTTATGTATAATACATAATAATTTAGGGGGTTGGTTGAATAAATCTTAGTGAGTGAGATATATTTTATTAGGGATGAGTAGAAATCCACTTCCCTAAATTAACCTTATGAGAACTTATAAAATCATCAAATATTTAATCAATGTTTTATGTGAGTCTTAAATGAATTTTATATAATATGAATATATAATATTTTATCATTTTAAAATTTAGTATAATTATTTTTCCTCTAACAAGTGTGACACTAATACAATTAAAGGAGTAGTGTGATCGTATCCTTTATAAGAACACATTGAACATGACATATGTGAGAACCTATTAGAGTAATCCAATAACTTGACTCCTTTGTCTATGAAAATCATTTCATTAAATATAATGATCCCAAATAGAGAGTCATAATTCATCACACATTCATGTGTGAGTGTTTCGATGAATCATATAACCATTATTATATGTTCTAATATTATGGAACGGTTTCATCAATTATTCAACATAACACCCCATGATTTTAGTATGAATTTACCTTTATATAATTTAGAATGTTCGATATATTTTTATACATGAAACACCTATCTAAATAGAATAGTGAATTTTTATAATATAAAATTATATTCATTAAATGTTACTTAAATAAATTATAATTTTCAAAACAATTTAATTTATAAAATTAATCGGATTCCAATTTACATAAGAAAATTCCTTTGATTGTATATAAAATATTTTCCTAAATTATGTATTTGTATTATATTTAATATTTTCGAGAAATGATCTCAATAAAATTTATCAAAAAATATTCAATTAATTTTTTAAAAATAAATTATCAAAATCCACAAAATATGCTTGTAAATTAAAGGAAAACTAAATTAATAATTCATTGCTAAACATAAATGATTTTTTTAATTATTTTTTATTTTTTAATTGAAAAATATTTTATTTAGATTATTAAATTTATTGAAATTTATTTTTCAAACATCTAAAAAATGAATAATAATTCATTCCTTGATTTCAATAGTTTAAAAATAATGTTAAAATCATTTAAATGTAATAAGTTATATTTTTCAAAAAAATAATTTTTATGAGTGAAATGTATTTTTATCTTAATTAATTAATTAATTAACTATTTATGAATATTTTTAATGAAAATTATTGATAATATATTCTGTAATATAAATTAATGATCATATAACAATTTTAAAAAGTAGTGTACTGATAATAAAATAATTTCTTTCTTTAAGAAATAATTTTTCTATATAAATTATTTACACATTATGTGGGATACGAATAAATGAATATTTTATTTGATTTAGAAATTGAATCTTGTAAAATGGTTTTCATACTTCAAATCAACATTATGAAATTTCATGGTATCTTTAATTTTATTTTTTCCACTAAAAAATGTTTCCGTTGTAAAAGGTTTGTCATCATATTAAATGTTTAAAAGTTATATATGGTTAAATTAATGTCAAAAGTCAAAATTTATAACAAGAACATGTCTCCAATTTATTTTTTCAGTGTCTTATAGACCATAACAATCATATCTCAATTTTGTTCCTATTCGGTGACACTTAACTTTGATAAGGATATTTATTTTCCTTTATGTTATATGTATATACAAAAGTTCCACCCCAAATTTGTATTAAAGGGCCCCAACTAATATAACATAAATGTATTGAAATTATCATGAACCCTACTTTTATTACCTCTCGAGTAAATCACTAATTCATTTTGGAACCTATGGCTCAAATAAGATGTCTTAAAACCATTATTTCAAATAGGTTCTCTAAGTGGATAATAAAGTCAACCATGTAATGGTTTTCCATTCTAAAATCATTATTATTTATCTTCATCATCCAAATCATCTTAAATATGAAATATTAAATTAATTAACTTTCTTAAATCATTAATTATTTGTAATGTTGATAGTATCATCTTTAGAATCATATGATTATTCATTTATTCAATATAACAGACTCTTTCATGGGTTGGTTTTACCATCTACATGACCAATGTTATAAATTTAATGAAGTAAATAATTAATTAATGTTAAATAATAATAAAAATAAGATAATGACTACTTTATGATTTTTCATAATTATTTAAAGGCTATATATATATATATTCACTAATAAAATCAGTTATTTATATGGATTTAAAATATCTGAAAAATGAGATGTTTAGGACATCAATGTGAAACATCATCATTAGTTCCACAAAGTTTCTATTGAATATATAAATATATAAAACAAATAATATACACCTTAATTAATATTATTGATATGATAAAACCTTGTAAAATGTGAAAGTACATGAAAATATGACTCAAAAGGTGGGTGGAAAATGGAACGGTTAACCCCCAAATATAGACTTTTATCAAGGATTTGTTAATAAATTGGTATTAAGAAGTTATAAATGAAATTTATTTAGTAAGATAAATATTCATATGGTTCAAATTTATATCTATAATAAATATAAATATATTATATTTAAATTTAGAGTGTCATTGACCAAGTTGGAATCCAGGGTAATAATTCCCTTTTTCTCATTTTTTGTTAATTGGGGCATGTTATCTATGATAGAACTAACCTTATTTCATAAGTTTTATATAATAACTAATTAATATTTTTTAATTTTTTTTATTCATGGTATATAATATTTTATTTCCGGGTTTTTATTTTATGGGGTTTTTTAATTTTAATAGATGTAAGGGTTTTTTTAAATCAATGCTTATTTTTAGTGTAATTTTTCAAAACTACTTCTCCTCCAAGTAGATTATTGTTATATTGTATCCAGAATATTATTTTATATACATAAATGTATTTTTATGTTCCTTCTATTCTAAAATTTTATCTCTTTATAGAAGTTTAAAACTGAAAAAAATTCAATGTTTTCCATAGTGGTCATTTTAAATTTCTTTAAAAAAAGTGGAAAATAATGTTTTTAAAACATCATCAACATGAATTAATTTTCATAGTTTTTTATTATTCATAAAAATTAATTTCATTTATTCAGTGTTTTATCAATTAACATCCATTAAATATTTTTCAATAATGTTTTCATTTTTTTAAAAGTTAAAAAAGGATATTGTTGTGTATATTTCAAAGCTTATTTGAAATGTTATTAATAAATATTTTCAAATATATGTAAATATCCATTAAATTATTCTAATTAAACAATGGATAAATTATATAAAAGTATAATCCATTTTCTTAATCTGGATTACTTATGAGGATCTTTTGTAGAAGTTCTCGTGAAACATGTTTTTTTTACATTATAATTATGTGATGTTTGAATTTTGATGTCTTCATGTTCTTATGGATACCATATATATGGTTTTATATATCTAATATGCGTTTTTATAACTATATTTAAATCCAATTCATTAGTTAAAGAATTAAATTTCTTGAGATAATTTTTAAGGGAATGTGGAGTGAACCCAATCCTCTATATGGATTTGTCCACAATGTTTATGGGAATAGGGTGAGAACTCAATACAAATTGGAACTCTATAAACTATATGATGATAGTCATACATGTTATCGTTGAAAAATGATATTATTTTCTACTAATATGTTTTTTACAATGTAATTACATATTCTTATTCCTTTTTTATTCAGCAAGTATCATGATTGTTCACCCTTGTCTAATGTTATGACAAAATCCTCTTCCACGACGCACAATTTATGACATATGGAATATTGGTTATGATTTTATAAGGTTATGATCATGTTCATTAACTAAGTGATAATACTAATATACCTATACTATTATCACTTATGATCTTTCAATTTTATCTCCAATGATTACCCTTAGAGTGTATCTAAGCTCACCCTTTATTTAGTACCGATTTTACCATGTTTTGAAGAAGTTATTACGTATAATAATTCTATAAGGGTACTATGTGTAAAGAATTTATATGTGAGATATTGAAGACCATTCATAAATAAGAAGATTTTGTTTCTAATCTCCAATGAAACTAAACCATTGGGTAGTTTCTTTGTGATATTATATGAGATATAATGAGTAAGTGTAGAAAATAAGGTAAAATTTTGTATGAACTACTTAGGACATAAAATTTAGTATCTATGTAGGGTTTAGTTATTTTTCGGTACAATGTTGTGGAGAATTAGAGTATATAATATAGTATGAAATATGATAAATCAAAATTAATATAGGATGAATAAAAAATGCTATGGGTTAATAGATGGTGTCATAAATTTAGACATATTAAGGATGATTTTCATTATAATATGATTTATTACTCTAATTATTGTTTCATATTGTCCATAATGACCATTTTAGTTTTATTTAATGGTACTATCCTATAGAAATATAGTTAATAATGAATGTGAAGGCCAATCCAGCAACCATCATCATGATCAAACAAATATAATAAGATCCAGAAGGAATAATCTTATCTCTATGCTCACCCAACCATCTCATTCTATAAAAAATAATCTGAATCATGTTGAACATCCAAATTTTAGAAGGATATAACAACACATCATTGATTATTTCATTGGAAAAATCCCACAATACTTTATTGGGTCCCTTGATATACTAATTAATGAAAAATATATTAGTATAAAAATATATATTTTGTGTTCTCTAGTTTTCAAAGAAAAAAAGGATTATTTTAGTCATTTATCAATTGGAAGGTAAAGCTGATCAGTGGTGGAAACTTATCAGGAATATGATGAAGGAGGAGTTTAATAGATCAATTAACTGGGAGTATTTAAGGAATTTATTTTACAAGAAGTATTTTCCCGAAATTATTTACACTAGAATAGTGTTAAAATTACTCAAGTAAAACAGTGAATTCACTAGAACCTATAAAGAAATATTTACAAGCATTCTAATTTACTTGTCTAGTTTTATCACGGACCTGGAAAGAATAATTGGTTAGTTCATTAGTGGCATAATTTTTAGTATTTGAAAGGAATTATCCATAATACACTTTAGTTGTTATGAATAAATCTTTTAATGTTCTATCAATGTAGAAATAGAGATTGGATAGTTGAATTATTTTTGTGGTTTTAGGATTTAATAAAATAGAGTTTTAAGGAAAATAATAATAAGACCCATATAGAAAAGAAGTTAAACTATATTTATGCTGAACATGTTTAATGAAGCATGGGGGAATAATATTAAATTGGAATGATAAATGTTTCATGTTTTTAAGAGAACAAAATCTATAAAATTATTGACGAATAGATATAAAGAGGAAAACTAATGAAATGGATAACGAGAAACCTCAAAAAATGAAACACCCACACTCTAATTCATTGATTGAATAGAGTATGGTCATTATGATAACCAGTGAACAAATTAAATGGTTAATGATTTCAATTGATGTTAAAAACGTCTTTATACTATATAAAAATAGAAATTTCATAAAATACTAACTACCAATGTTGGTCGTGATAATGAAGTGGTGAAATTTGCATTTATAATCCACTCAAGAACTATTAATTTCACATTTTATTTTAGTTCTAAACATTCTATTGTATATAGGTAATTTTATATGGGAATCACATTCCCACATCATCTATTAGATATTAATTTATCAATGAGATCTAAAAATGGTATGATGAGTCCATATCATTTTTATTAGACACCTCTAATATAATTTTTTTGGGAGTTCACTTCAAAATAATTTTATTCCCCCTCTAGTGGAATTCAATGAAATTTTGTCCTTGAATTGGCACTCACTATATTGATCCCATATCAAATTCCATGGTAGAAAAGTCACATTTCATATCCCATATCATCAGAGGATTGTTAATCATTGTGAGGATGGCTTTGAAAAACCATTTAAAATTACTTCCATTATATGGTTATTATTACCATCCCAAATGATGTATATTACTAAAATAAGTGGGGATAAAACAAACAGTGATCATATTCCTATTGTTCTAGAGTATGTTGAAGCATTTACAAAAGTATTTCAGGGTCTGGCCCCAATCGGGATATTTATTTTTCAATAGAAATCATACAGGGTGTTATGAGTATTTGAAATACTCCTTGTAGAATATCACCCATTTATATTCAGGTATTAATGAAAACCCCATGATAAAATCTGTATAATTGATTCCTAATACAAAGTGTATACTTATGGGGTCTACCAGTTATTTCTAAAGAAGAAAGATAGTTCAATTAATATATGGATTTATTATTGAGAACATAACAAGATTACAATCAATAAGATTTATAACTTAACATATTTTGTTTACTTTTTTCATCAACTATGTAATAATTAATAATTATTTAATATTAGACATAGATATTAAATGTCCAGAAAGGGTTAATATTGAGGATATTCCTATAAAATATATTTTTTATTAGATATAGACCCTATGCATTTATAGTGATTCCATTCATAGATAAAAAATTTCCCCTCTCTCTTAATGGATCTAATGAATAAAGTCTATAGAGATTGTGTAGATCAACTAATAACCACCTTTATATATGATATTCATAGACATTCAAATATAATGAAAAAAAATTAATATCATTTGGGAAGTTTGTTAAAGAACATAGGGTAGAAGAAACTATATGCTAAATTTAGCTAGTTTGAATTCTTTTTAATAAAATTTATCATTATTGGGTCATTTATTCAAATGTGAGGGAATATATGTGGATCCATAAAATATTAATGGAAATGAAAAATGAACCAAACCAACAATAGTGATTGAGATACATAGTCTCTATGGATAAGGTAAATATTAACGGTACTTTGGGAAATCATTATCACTACTATAAAATTTATCAGACAAATTAACTCTAATGAGAGTCGTGTTTCTCTTTGTATATGGATGTGAATATAATTTTAAGGTTCTCAAGAGAAGGTTGGTCTCTAGACTCATAAATATAGTAACCTATTTTTGGTAAGGGTTTATGATAAACAATGATAAATCAATGAAGGGTTTGGTATGTGGGATTAGGAAAAATAACTTCATGTTAGCATATGACTCATGCCAATTGATGGGTCATGAAAAAAACTATCGGACTCAATATATTGTTCCAGTAGTGAGACATATTTCCTTTAAAATATAGAGGCATTATCAATATCCTAAATGGTGTGACAAAAATACTAATCATTGAAATTTAAATTACATATTCACATTGAATGATTTGAATATGTTCCAAATTGGATGTTTGGAGTTGATAAAGAACTATAATTTCACTACACATTACCACCATGGAAATGAAAAGAAGGTGGGTAATTAACTTAGTTTAAATGATAAATCTACGTTATCTATTATGATTATTGTAAAATATCCAACAATTATATATTTATAGACGATGTACCTTGAAATAATAAATAATTGAGAGAAATCAAAATTTTCTAATTCAATTCCACTCCACCCATCCCTAAAACGATCAATGAGGTATAAAAATATTTTATGGTTCTACAAAAGATGATAAATGATAATATCATGTTTAACCACGATAATAATGGAATGATAATAATCAATAACCAATTGAATATCCCATAAAACATAGAACTGAATAAGTACCTATTGAATGATATACATAACTCATCATACTCTAACCATCATAGAAGCCCATATATATATATAGACCATAAAGAGATCTTCTGGTGGGATAACATGAAAATATATATTGTAGAGTATGTATCTCGATGCTTGGTATTCCAGAAAGTTAGGGCTTAAAATGTGATTTTGATGGTGATGATGAAACCCTTACCCATGCCGATATGGAAATTGGAAAACATCACCATGGTTTTTTTCAAAGGAATCCCCAAGAAATATAATTAACATAATTCCATTTGTGTTATTATCAATTTCAATCTAAAGGTGGCGTTGTTCATCTCCATCAGAGAGTATTTATCAATTGATAATATTCTTAGGTTAAACATAAAAGAATTTTTCAAGATGAATCTAGCGACACATTCAATAATATATTATTTGGACCTAAGGTTTAGCTCTATGTTCAAGAAAATTATTCCATAGTAATTGAATATGAAGCTATGATTTAGCACATTTGGTCATCCTTAGACTAATGGTCATTATGAGAGGGAAATTAATAGCCTACAAGATATGCTGATATCCTATTTAATGAATTTAATTATTTTTAGGATAAGCACTATAATGGCCTGGGATTTTCATACATGGATACTACATCTTTTTAGATATATATTAATTACATCACACAAAAAAATTCCAGAGGATCATACAAGTTTTGTTATTTGGAAATGTGGGGGAAATTATTCTAATATGGTGAACGATCTTCAACATATCCCATAAATATCTTCACCTTTAGTACTTCTACATAAAAAAATTCTTTATAACAAGAGAAACAGAAACAAAGGAATTGTGAGGTCTAAAGGTCAGTAATGGTAAAAAAGGGAGAAATGGAATTATAATCCTGAACATAAGGGTATGAGAACATAAACATAACATTATAATAACATACCATGAATATCAAATTTCATACATATGAGTCATAGAATAAATATTGGAAGTTCATAAGAAAGGATTCATAAGGGAATTAAGATATTTAGAAATAAAATAATAATATATGAATAAGACATGGAATTTATAGCTGACTCTCAAACATGTAATATAATTAACTCGAAGTCAAGGCTTATTTCCAAAAAATATGAGGGAACTTCATGGGGGCTATACCTACTAGGTGGGACACACCACCATCCTCAGTCATAGTCATTTCCTTATAGTGGATCTGGTTTCCCCTTTATCCTATAGTGGAATGGGTTTCCCATACTTCCCATAGTGGATTTATCCCATAAATTTGTTTCATATCATTATCTCATGAGATATATATATTTAACAAAGGCATTATAGGGAGATATAGGTCCCACTTGTCGCATAACGAAAACCATACATATGTGTTCCACAAGAATAGAAATAATCCATCATAAACCTAAAAATCATTGAAAGAATAATTATAGTATCCTTTAATAATAATCCCAATAAATCATAAGTAACATTAAATAATGTTATCATAGATTAAATATTTTTTTGAAAGATCACTTGAAATTATTATTGAGGAAAATATACTTTCCACTTTGAAAACAATTATTTTTAAAATAAAAAATCATTTATTAGAAGTTTTTCATTGAAAATAATCTTGAAAAATTATAATGGAATATTTGAAAACCATTTTAAACATCTTTTAAATCTTTTTACTTTAAAATGCATAAATGATCATTTTAAACACTATCATATCATTTTTGATCAAAATTATTATAAAGAAACATAAATTTCTGAAAAAAGATAGAATAACATTACATGAAACAAATAATATCACTAATAGATGTTAAATCATTATAAAATGTGTCAAATGGAAGTATATAAACCTTGTATATTAATATAATTTCATAACATAACATGCGTCTTAAAGACGGAAAATTTAGATAAAATTACTTTACCGATTTGGTCACTTTTGAAATGTAAACCCCATGAATGAGAGATATTTAGATGTATATGTAAATAACCATAAATTAAATGATATTCACAATATAATACGTTTATTGGAATTATATTCAAAAAACATAATAAATTGTTGGTGAACATGGCTTGTATGTTAGGGAATGTAAAAGCGAGATGGAAATCCCTTACCTTAAGTATTCAGTTCCTTCGTATACGTTCAAACCACATTTATAACATATATATATTTATTATATGTATAAAAAATATATTCATATATATATAATATCATATGTGATTTACTTATGACTTTATCTTATTCAATTATCCACAATTCCATGTCAATGTTAGGTTTCAGTTAAAAACCCATTTATTTTTTATATGTGTTTTGACTTGTTATTCTTGGTCCTATTACACAGATAATGACTTAAGAATATCGAAAATGATAAGAATGATAATATATATATATTGTGTATATATATTTATGGTTATTCATAGATGTTATATATTGAAAATAAAATACATCATTCATGGAGACGGTAGGTCATCCGTACACATGAATATTGTTTTGATTTTCTTTTCGAATTAAAAGAATGAACTATATATGATAAATTATCATTAAAAAATAATTTTGAAGGAATATATAGAAAATATTATTATTAAAAATATCCTTCATAAATTCCATGTAATGCATGAATGGATCACATCAGTACGTGTGGTCATAGTCTACCATAGACACAAACAACATTATTATATTCCCACCAAATGGAAAGCATAAAGGTATCTATGATATAAAAATTAGATAATCATAATAACATCATAAACCTAATGTATATCATATATAAACTATAAATCCAAAATTATTCCCAACCATTAATTGTGGTAATTGAGTAACAAACGTTATCAATTCACAAGGCAATAATCCTCCTTACACATGAACAATGATTGACTATTCCCTTTGATAGAACTGTGTGATGTTGTAGGTCCTACCCTTAATATTAAAAAAATATGCATAATTTTGATAATTAGGATATTATTTAAATTATAAATAAAAATAAATGAATTTTTTAAATAATAAATAAAACAAAAGAATTTTCTGAGGAACATTACCTCTTTTTTAGGTATCTCCTTTAGATTTTTACCAAAGGATTTCCTTGATTAGTTTTATTCCAAAATGAATTATTATATGATTAATATAGGGATTTTAGTAGGATGTTATGATATATTTTGGATGAAAAATAGCATTTTATGTGTGAATAAAATAGAAGAAGTGGTTTCCTTCTATAAGAGAGGGGAGGGGAACTTTTTGAATTTATCAAAATATTATTTTATACAAAATTATATATCAACAAAAATTAATCTAATAGGATGATAAATATAATATAATATATGATAAGGTTTTAATATCTTCAAAAAATAGCTTTTAGACAATTTTTTGTGTTATTTTAATATTTTAAATTTTGATTAACCATTAGTTAGCACATTTTAATTTTAACTCTATTGACAAATTAATCAATATTATGATAATTTGATTTGTAATTATAATGTTTAAATTATAAAAATAGACAATTAATGATATTTATTACCATATATAATCAAATTTTTCCTTATAGATTATTTTTATGATTTCAAAATAATTTAATAAATATTATTTTCATAAAATATCAATAGTGTCAATTGGGTCCATATTAATTACTTTTCCATTAAGAAAACCTATATAGAAAGATAACTTCAAAAATATCCTGTAATACACCCCAAATATTCCATATTAATTGATAAAATTCATGGAGAGCCTTAATTAATTCAAATTTAATTTTTTTATTACTTATAATATCATTTAATTTATTTTTTCATTAATTGAATAATTATTTCCTCAATATTGTTCAATAATTTATGATAATAATTTATTAACTAAAAATTTAACAAAAAATCACATGATGTATATATAACGTTAAAATTAAATATCAATATTAATAGTCTAGAATAACTTCTATTTATCCTTATATTAAAAAATTTATACGTATTATATGTAAGAGTGTGTTATTTTGTAAGTCTCTTTGATTTTAATAAAATCTAATTCAATTTAATGTCAAAGTCTCTATTAAATATTTAAATTTAAAAAATTATGTATTAAGGGTAGAATTTATTTAATTCAATAATTTTTTTTCATGTGTTAGGATAATTTTATAATATTTATAACAATATTTTAACACTTAATTACCAGATTTTCCCTTAATCGTAGTAACATATTTTAACCAAAATTATTATAGATATTATCCAAAAATAAAATGGAATTATTTAATAACTTTTTATGTTTCGATTACAAATATTGAATCAATTTTTAAAAAATTAAGACACATATATGGATAAAAATAGTTTAAAATTAATCCTATATCTGGGGTGATAAAATGTATTTCTAAAGTGAACGTTTAAAATATTGAAATGTTTTTATATCCATGTTTATTGTGAAATTAATTCCAATGACCTACGTTAGTATTAATAATATAAAATTTTCATAATTATACTTTTATAAAAATGAAAAATATAATTTAATATATATGTTATTTAGACAAAAAAGATATTTTCAATTAAATTTCAATATTTTCTACTATTCATCAAAATAAGTATGTTATCAGAAAAATAAAAAAAATTCAACCAATTTATATTTTGATATTAAGAATCCAAAAAAAAGTTTATATTTTAAAATATTATTGAGAATAGTTTCAAAACCTAGATTAAAAAAAGTGCATCATCAAATAGTAGAAAAGAAGTCTTTTTAGAAAAATACATTTCTTATGCGTAAAATTGGAGTTGTTATTATATCATGTCTTGAAAATACATAAGTTGAATATTAATAATTATATTGAATATATATTTCATTAAAACAATTAAAGGTTAGTGATTTGTTTATTTATTTCATAAAACACACCTCTACATATGTAATTTTTTTTTCAGAAGTAAAATTCTATTTATTTTAGAAAGGGTATTACATTCATTTATAAATAAACAATATTTTCATAATACAGTTAATCTTATATATACCCAGCAATATAACGGCTATATTATATTATATATTGTTTAAATAATATCAATATTAAAAAAATCATAAAAACTCTATGTTGCGTGTAACGCAAGCTAAGACGGTGTTGTTTGTAATGCATGAAATCAAAGAAATTTAATGTTTTCGAACAAAAGGATCATAAAAACTCAGTGTGTTACATTATAATCTCCTTAAAATGAATTTATTCCTCAAATGTTTTCAATCTAATATAAAAAAATGAGGATATCTCTTCCATATCACATCCTAAAGTTCTCGTATAACTTATCAAACTGGTGGTTTCTCAAAAAAACATTAATCATGTTACTGGTCTTTTTTGCAAAACAAAATCTCTATGATCCAATTTTTTTCTACTTTCTCTTCATAAGAATGAATTTCCTCACGCAATAAAACCTCTAATATTATTATATTTGAAGGGTTGAGTATGTTTTCCCTCAAATGATATTCATATAACACATCATGAACTTGAGAGTGATTAGGTGGAATTACCTATCGATGAGCGAGAATTCAAATATGATTACAACTTTAAAAAGGAAATCACATCCTTCAAATTTGAGATTGTGCTTCAAAAATTAATTATGAATATTTGGAAATCCCTTTTTAGGAAAACCATATCATAAAAAGGGTCAATAAATATTCTTATTAAAAATAGGGAATATAAATAGGTGATGATCACCAACAATACTAGGATTCCAAATTGGAGGTCATTTGAAAAAAGTGAAAACACAGATGTGGGGGAGAAATGTAAATATTATGTTCTGATGTTGAATGATAAATAATATCGTCGTTAGATTATTAATGATCTAATGAAGATGTAACAAATAGTTCTATAAAAGGACATTGATATCATTATAAATCGTGATAACATTTTATTTCAAAAATCATATTTGAAGATATATTTACTTTATTTCATTCCATTTTGTAAGAACAATATCCTATATCTGTTATTCCATGATCCATTTTCGATTCATCTCTAACTCCAAGAATTGAGTTTGAAATTGTAATGCATGAAGAAATAGTGGATCATGAGATCCACAATGGGGTAAAAATTGATTCCTTATATCTCTACTAATAATAAAAAAAATTCAGTAGAGGTTATACAATATGATAAAATTATTATATAGTTTTGTAAAATATTAATCCTTAAAACCTCATCAAAATTTAAACTTATTCATTTTCATAAATTATGACTACCCTGCTATTTTTTCCACATTAATTCATACTTTTTTATATAATATGTCACCTAATACAACCTTGAAGATCAAAATGTCTAGTGTATATTGGAATTAGGTACATCACATAACAACCTAAAATAGGATATACATCATCATTATTGAAAAAATCCTTCCAATCTACGTATTATTCCAACATAGATAAAACCATATGGTATAACCATGGGATAAGCATAATAAAGGGGTGATTTATAATGAAAAATAAGGGAATAAACAAATAATTAATTGAAGAATTTAATACATGACAAGAATTATTACTATAAATGGGTAATAAAAGGGTTTAGAATCATAAACATGAATAATAAGTCATGGTATGACATGGTAACATAAATACATCATTGAAAATTTGGAAAAAACATAAAACAATACATCATAGACATAGGTAAAGTATAACAGGTAAGAAATCATGATGGGAAAGGTCCCCTGAAGGAATCAAGATTACACACTATCTCATGTGACTAAATATTACCCAATTCATTGGAGTACTATATATTTCTACGCACACCTGTCAATTTAATTTCATTCTCATGCTTAAGTGTGCCACATATATTAGACAACATGGATTCATTAATCATCATAATTTATTCCATGATAAATTATTATATAATACCAAATTCTAATTCCCCAATAAATAAGTATAATTTTATAAAGTTTAACACCCTTGATATGAAATGGGTATGAGTATTCACAACACAATTGTCTATCAAGGAAAATCTCCGTGAAATTACATCAGCATAACGTGTGTGTATGAGTGTTCAAGGGACATATTGATGAATGATAAATGGGTGTCTCATAATTTAGACATAAATTGGATATTAAAGGGGATAATTAATAACATATCCCATAATTTCTAAATAAAGATAAAATTCATAAGATAATGAATATACTTGAATAAATATGAAAGTGGAGGATCAGTTACCATGAACGCGTGATTCCAAATGTTTGGGAGGAGCTTCTTGAGGGATTTTATGTTCCTTGGGAGGACTCTATATATGGGATTAAACACTTGGGACTTGATACTAGGATTTTGGGAGAAATGAAATGAGATCTTGTGTGATTCTATATTGAAAAAGTGTGTGGAATTATTTATCATTTCCGAAGTATATGTTTTGGGCTCTATATAATAAAATAACCAAAAACCACAAACATTACCATGTTTTTTACCATGTTTTCAACCAATTTTGAGTGTATTTAATTTTTATATATGTATATGGGCCTAAATTAATAATATAATACGGTTGCTAATGTGGAAGTGAGCCACACTCTAAAAGAAATGATTTTAAACCATAAAATATTTTAATTGGTTTGGAGGATTCAAAAGGGCATTATAATTGGAATAAAATAAACATTAAAACACATTATTTTAAAGTGAAAACATATTATTGGTAGGTAGAACCTTTATAGTGTTAATTAAATAACTTCTGGGTCATTATGATGTCAATATATACACATCATCTATTTATATAATATTTAATTTTTACCAAGAAATTAAACTATCTAAAAAATAATGAAAAATTATTTATTGGATAATTTCAAAATTATGGTTCCAAAGAAAATATTCATATTATCTAAATAATTTTCTAAATATTTTCACTTTCAATTTTAAAATAATAATATATATTATTGAGAAATTCTTGGTTTCTTATGATAAAAGTTTTCAAACCCTTAAAAAAGTACATTTGCCTTCTTAAAAAATATAAGACCTTTTTTTAGTTGAAATTATTTAGTGAAAATATTTTATAAAAGTATTTTCTATTTCAAAAATTTATTAATTCATGATAATAAATTCCTTAATCTAATTTGAATATTTTAAAAAAAATATGTTTTTTGTTTTATCGTATAAAAAACAAAATCATTTACAAAGTAACAATAAAATAAAAATATATTCAATATTATATACCATGAATATATTCATATTGTTAAGGTCTTCGTTCATATATCTATAATACGAAAAAAAAACTCCCTAAAGGTATGGTGCGTGATAGTGAGACTTTCATGGGGTGTTTTGACGTACATGGTTTGGGTCGTGATCTCAATAAGCTTGAACTTATCCCATAAATGGTTTCAATCGTGCTTAATTTTTTGGATCTCGGTATGGTATTGGTCAAGGGAAAGCCCTAAAGATGTTATATCCCTTATGAAATCTAATAAATTGGAGTCATTGTGTACAATCTTATGGTCTGAGGTAATTACTTATTATCTCTATGTCAATTGGATTTGTTAAAACCCTGTATTTTTTCTAATCATATAATAATTGTTAAATGGCTATATTATCGATTGTAATTATTCTAAATGGTCTTTTAAATTTGATAGGTTATAATAATACAAATGAAGTTCCTGAATTATATATAAACATAATATATACTAATTCATTTAATTAAATTATAAGTTAAATTTTATTCATAAATGTTCAAGTCCTTTTTCTATTCCCCTTAAAAAATTTCGACATAAAAATTCTCAGTACACATATTAAAATAGATGAGGGTAATTCTAGTAATCACAGCCACTTGTTCCCATTTCATTTTATCAAACTTGTGGTTACTCCACAATACTTTTACCAGCATCATTGTCTTCTTTCATAAAAATATGTCACTATGGTCTAAGATCTTTACCGTTTCTCCTCAAATGAGAGATCATTCTCTAATGGTACCACCTATATATTGATTACATGTTTGGGGTCTTTTATGTACTTACTCAAGAGGGATACATGGAATACATCATGTAGTTGAGATAGTTTAGCAGGTAGTGCTAGTGGATATGCCACTACTTTGGCACGATCATGGATCATAGAGAGACCGATGTATCTTGGACTAAGATTTCCCTTCATCATAGACCTTATTAATTTATTCCATACATATATGCATATGTCTACGATGTATCCAACATCAAACACTATATCCCATCGATGATTGTTATCATCACTCTTCTATCCACTCTGAGATGTCTTGATGTGTGGCATAATGGTCTAAAATTTTTCCACTATTTCCTAGACTATTTCATGACCTAGTAGTTTTCATTCCCCAACATCATTCAAACATTAAGGAATTATATACCTCTTCCCATAAAAGTTTCATATGGGGACATTTTGATTCTTGATTAAAAAATATTTTTTATAAGAACTTGACTGTATAAATTTGTTGGTAATATCCTCTTTTAATGTCAATTGTGAAAGCTATCAACATATCCTCATGTTTCTAGATGTTTCACTATGATTTTTGTCCATTTTGGGGTGATAAGTAATGATAAAGTTCACCTCATTATTTATAATTTGTTGAATACTCTTCAAGAACATGGAGGTAAATCTTGGATATAAATTAGATATAACTGATAATGGTGTTTCATGTAGCCTCACCAATTCTATAATGTATATACATGGAATTTGATCTAGTGATAAGTCATATGAAATTTCAATAAAGATAGAAGTCTTTCTAAGATGATCCACCACAAACCATATTTTATTATTTCCACTGAATGTGTTTAGAAGACTAGTGAAAAAGTCCATGGTGATGTTTTCCAATTTCCATTTAGATATGGGTAATGGTTTCATAATCCCCATGTAATGTTTCCTTTATACCTTTAATTTATAACATACAAGATACATTGATGTATATTCTATAATCTTCTTCTTCAAATTGTCCCAAAAATAGTGCTCTTAGAGACCTTAATACATCTTTGTGCTCTCTAGATAGATGGATAAGATTGAGATATGCATAGCATCCAAAATATCATTCATTAACACAGGATTAGATGGTATACATAGTCTTGATCCAAAACTTAAAAATCCTTATTCATTAACATTAAAGTAAGAGGATTTTCCTTTTTTTATAGTTTCCAGTTTCTTTTGTATTCCCACATCATCTATTTGAGAATACATTATATCCTCTAGATTGGATGGTTGAGCAATCAATTTTTAAAGTATTGATGATGTCCCTTCCTTTATGATTCTCATTACCAACCTTTTTATGTCAATTAAGATCATATCCTTTTCAATTCTAATCATTTATTGAATGATTTGGTCCATTCTACATAAATAAACTAAATATTTATTTTCTTTACAAGGATGGTAGGGGATTGAGTTATTCTACTCCCTCATCATCTCTAACCATCTTCTTTGGAAAATATTCATCTATTTCTATGTGATTATATCCATGAGGCTCATGTGATCTATATATATTACACTATTCTCACCAAATAGATAATGATACCAAATTTTCAACGAAAAGATAACTATATCCAACTCTAGATCAAGAGTTGGTTAGTTATTTTCATGGAAATTCTATTTTCTTGAATCATGGGATATCACTTTTTCATTTTTCATTAACACTGATCCCCAACCCTTCTTCAAAGGATCAATGAACACCATGAAAGGTTCTATACTCAAGGGTATTGTATGTACATGTTCAATTATAATCCTCTTATTTAACTCCTTGAAAATATTTTTGCATTCATAATTCCATTTAAATTTTAATTTTTTCTATGTTATCTTGGTTAGAGGGTTTGAAAATAGTGATAAATTTATCATCAATCGACGATAGTACCCATATAATATAAGAAAACATTGGATATATTTCATAGATATTGGCCTCATATATCCTTCAATTTATTATCTCTTTGTAGTTTCAATAGATATCCCATTTCTTGTGATGATATTTATCATGAATGATACTTCTACCAGAACTCGAATTTTTAGTACATTTCATAAATCTTATATTTTCTTAACTTCATTATCACAGTACTCATATTCTCATCATGGTCCTCCTTACTTTTGGAGTATATCATAAAATCAACTATAAAGTCAACTACAATGTTTTCGATGTAATTTAAAAATATTTTATTCCAAAATTCCTTGAATATTAGTGGAGCATTAGTGATTCTGAAAGGAATTACTATGATCTCATAGTGATCATACCATGTACGAACCGTGGTCTTGGGGATATCCTAATTATTCACCCTTTTATGAATACATCCTAACTGAATATCCACATTTGCAAATTATTTTTCACTATTTAGATGATTTAACCTATAATCAATCCATGGTATATGAAAATGTTTCTTTATCATGATTTTCTTTAGCTCACAATAATTAATTAAAAGGAGGATTGACCCATCATTCTTATTGGTGAAGAGTATTGGTTCACCCCGTGGTAAAACACTTGGGCATATGAAACCTTTATCCAGATTCTCTAATGGTTCTTTCTTCAGTTCCTCATGTTCTAAAACATCCATTCTATACATATTCTTGGATATTTTTGACACCCTAGGTATAAGATATATTGAAAATCTGACCACTCATCTCAGAGGAATACCAGAAACTTTTTCAGGAAATGCATTATCCTAGTCCCTCACAATGGACATATCTTCATGGATGATCCTCTCCCTAGATTCAACAATTTGAGCTAGATATTCTTTCTCATAGGGAAAATATCCATTCTTGAGATTTTGGTGCTAAATAATATTCATCAATCTACCTGTATTTATATAGATGTAGAGGATGATTTGTGTTACTGAGTGTAATTTCCCTCTCAAATAAATTTATATTGCCTCTATGTAGAGAAATAAAATCCATAACTATAATTGAATCAAATTCCACCAATGGGAGTATGAAATGGTTCTCTAGGATGTTTAACCCAAAAATTATAATAGAGGTGGAGTTATATATTGGGGATGTAATAATTTACCCAAATATATTTTCATTCATAACTCTACTTCCATGATTTGTGGTGGTGTTTAAATAGTTATACTAAACATTTTTTATATAAATGTATTCATAGAACTGATATTATAAAGTATGTTTACTGTTATTGAATGAATAACTAGTTTACTTGTCACCACTTCGTTATCAGGATCCACCTTAGCAGTTGTGATGGAAAAAGATCTCTCTTATTTCATTATAGGTTGTTGGTTGTCTCCAAAAACCCTTTTCTTAGTGCATTGGTTTCAAAATTTATCTGGTTCCTTGAAGTTGAAGCAATGAAAAATTCACTGAGGGTTGGCCAGATTATTTCTATCCTCCAACACATTAGCGGGTATCTCCAATTGTTAATTGTATTATAGGTTTCCTTCCTTAAAAAACCTACTACATTTCCTTGTTCCCCTTATGAAGATTTTTTGGTGCTCCTTTACACACCATTGACAAGCGGGATGTTTAAATTTCTTAGCACCATTATATTTCCCCATCTTACTGCCAGAATAAAACTCCAATTTCTCATTACTGTCCATGTGATATCTTTTTGATTCTTGGATGTACATTTCAGCTTTGAGGGAACATCAGCCAGTATTTTCATAGATATCAAAGTCTCATGTTGGCATAGTTTCTTATAAACTAGGTTTTATGCCACTAATGAAACGGTCAACATTTAATTCCATGGTAATGAAAAATTTGGATCTGTATCATGGAATTCATGTCAACCTTTATATTTTATGTTAAAGTGTTCTGGGAAAATATTTATTGAAAAACATTTTTTTGAATTCCTTCAACCCCATTACATAGATCTATTCATCAAGATTTGTATTCTTGATCAACTTCCACTACTGATTAACATCTCCCTCCATAAAATAAATATCTAGTAGAACCTTCCCTTACTCAAAAAATTAAATCATAGAGAAGATATTTTCAATGGATTTGATAAATTTATCCATGATTAAGGTATCAAGAAATCTATTGAAATTCAGACGCCTTTATCACATAAAGAACATAATTGTAAATTTTTATTTCCTAGGGGGATTTGGGTGATCCTTCTGATCCAAGTTTCTATTTAGAACTCATTTAGCTGAAATATTATGAACATATAGTTCATGATTCCAACTCTCATCAGGTTGGGATTCTCATTTGGGCAGTCAACACATTTCCTGTCACATTGGTTGTTCACCTGATTCCTCATATTTCATGGACATTAGATTGAATAAAAGAAAAATTAGGAATGAGTATTTTAAAAACTATTAAACACATAATGGGGAATCCAATGAAAATAATTGGATAACACATAAATTAAATCTATTTCTTTAACTTATAGATATCCATCCTTCAATCTATGTTATCCATGATTTATTTCCTAACATAAACACTTATGGGGATTTTTTCCCTAAATAGTGGTTCATAATGAGATTATGAATTTAACAAATAATATCATTTAGAAGTTCTAAATTTGGTATGCATCAAGGCTCATTATTGTGCACAGGTTCATGGTTGATTCTATCTCAACATGGTGTTTTTGGGTTTTTCACCTACATATATCAATGATAGATCCACGTCCTCTTGTAGTATCTATACAAGGATTTATGTTCCTGATAAACATATTACTCTGTACTTACCATAATTTAGTCACGTTTTCTTATTCATATATTTATCCTAATTTTTTCCCTATATTCTTCTAATCCAAATCAAAAAAATCACTAATTTTTCATTTTATACCAACTATGACAACCCTGCTATTTATTTCATATTAATACATGATTTATTACATCAAATATCACTTAATAAAACCCAAATTATTGAGAAGGATAGTTCCTTTAGAAATTAGGTATATTAAATAACAACATAATATAAGGAATACATCATCTTTATGGAAAACTTACTTAAGATGATCGTACTATTCCAACATACATAAAACTGTATGGGATAACGTTTGGACATACATAAGAAAGGGGTGAGTAATAAAGCACTGAAAGGGAATAAACATAGCATAAAATAATAAAAGTAATTTTTTTGACAATATGCATATAAATGGGGCCTGAAATGGGTGAGAATTATAAGTATGAACAATAAGATATGATATAGAATGGTAACATAAATACAACATGGAAAACTATTCACCAACATAAAAAAATGCAACATAGACATACATCATGGAAAAATACCATGTAATCATGATGGAAAAATTCTAAAGGAATCAGTTTTACTCGCTGCCCAAAAATTTCATCTCATGAGACTAAACATTACCCAATGCATTGGAGGTCTATATAACTACTGGTTCACCAGTCACTTTCATATCATTATAATGCTTAAGTGTGATACATTGATCATAAAACATTTATTCATTCATAATCATAATTTATTACATGATCTAATAGTTTGGAATAAATACATTGGACTCCTTAATCAATAAGTGTAATTGAATAACGGTGAACACCATTAATACAAAATGTGTACAGGTATTCAGTAAACAATTGTTTGGCATGGAAAATCACAGTGAAATTTTGACAGCATAACTGGGCATATGATTGTTCATGGGAGGGATTGATTAGAGTGAAAATGGAATATTAACAATTAGTTATAAATTTTTTATTAAGGTGGATATGTAATAACATATCCCATCAAATGTAAATGAAGATAAAAAGAAACAAGATAAAGAATAAACATGAATAAAGAGGTTTAAGGGAGGATACCTTACCTTGAGAGTGTGACTTCAAATTCTTTAGAAATTTTTTTGAGATCATTGGGAACATTTGATGGACTCTAAAGAGGTCATGAAAAAGTATGGATGTTATAAAATCAGTTATAGTGAGAGATATGAGATCTTGTGTGAATTTATATAGGAAAAGTGAGGAAAATTCTTTATCATTTCTCAAACATTGGTTTTGGACACTATATAATAAAAATACAAAAACTATAAACCATACCATGATATGTGTCCATGGTTTATTCCAAAGGGGAGTGATTTAATTTATTTGATAATACTAAAGGCTGAAAATAATAAAATAATACCCTTGGTGATGGGGAAAAGATTCATACTCTTAATGAAATGATTTAAAACCCACAAAATATATTAATTGTTTTGTAGGATTCATAATGGCTTCATAAAATTAATCAAACAAAAATAAGATAAAATTAATTTAAATGTAAAATATATTTATGGTAATCAATACCCTTTATATTATTTTTTACATCAATTTTGGATCATTTTTATTTCATAATACACACCATGTATTTATATGATATTTATGTTTTACCCAAAAATTCAGTTGTCTAGAAAAATTATGAAGAATTCACCGTTGGATAATTTGGAATTAAGTTTTCCAAAATTATATTCAATTTATATAAATAATTTCTTAAAAAGGGTTTTTAAATTTTTTAAATAATAATCAACATTTATTGAGAAATTATTGGTTTTCTCAATAATAGGTTTTGAACCCACATAAAATATACATTTTACTTCCCAAAAATAATATGACAATTAATGTTTAATAAACATTATTTGATAATATATATTTTTTAAAAAAAATTGTTTTAAAAATCCAATAATTTAGGAAAATAAATTCCAAAATTGAAATTGAACATTACCTAAAAATACATTTTTTATTGTATAAAAATCAAAATCATTTATAAATTAACAATAAAATGAAAATATATTTACTATTTGATACAATGTATATATTCATATTTTTAGGGCCTTGGTACATATCCCTTTAATACACGTGCAAACACCCCTAATGGTAAGTTGAGTGATGGTGAGACTTTCATGGGGTTGTTCGATGTACGTGGTTTGGTTCATGATATCGATGAGCTTCAACATATCCCGTAAACAGTTTCGCTCTTATTTATGTTGTGGGATCTCAACTTGGGATTAGTTAAGGAAAAATACAGTAGATTCTTTCTCCATTAGAATCTATAATATATGGGATTCAAAGGGTGTGATCTTACATGTTGTGTCTGTAAATTCACTTATTTTTGTCAATTGGAATGGTAATATCCCTATATTTATATTAATCTTGTGATCACTTTTCAGCGACTATATTATAAATGTTAATTAATCGGATGTTATTTTAAATCTTATTTGATATAATAAAAACAAATAATTTCATTTTTTCTATAAACATAATAATGAATAAGAAATTTAACTAAATCTGAAGGGAAATTGTAATTATAAAATTTAGGTTGTTAAAAAAATGGTTACCCTTATGAACTTTACAAAATATTAAAATCCAAAAAATTATATGGAAGAATAAAAAATTTCATGATAAACTTATCACGAATACCCAAAAAAATAATGTAGATATTAATTTACAGACACTAAGAATATAAAGATCATTATCATGTATTTTATTAAAACATCATAATATCCAGAATTAGAAGAAAACCTATGTGAAATCATGATTGCTTTAAATAATTAACTACTTCCTCATATCATAAATGAAAAACTAAATCCCTAAACCACCATGCCATAATATTAATAATTATTTCCATGTTCATCAATACTATAAAGTATATTTTATCCCAATAAAACATCTCTTCATTCATATATTAAGGATAGTCTTTCCATAATTCACGTTTTATCCAAACTTATCACATTGCCACGCCAATAAATTTTCATGTTTACCCATACCATTCAAAATATACTTTCAAAAACGTATGTAGAAACTATAGTAGATCAATCCGTAGATGTTTCATTATTCTATAATACCTTTAAATTAATTGTACAACCATATTCTTGATTTCCAATATATAAACACTCAATCAATCCACTTCCTTCTTGAACTAACTACTAGGTTTCCTCATTTTACTCCATAATGCTTCTTCCATATCATATTTCATTCATAGTTTCTTCATCATGAGAATTATAACCATTACTCATACAACCTTTATGATCATCTTCACAAGATTTCCTCACAGGGAATCAATTTTCATAAGTCACATACATTCCACATTTATAAAATTTAACTATCATTGATTCCTTCAAAATAACATTATCCTTGTCTATTTCATTAGTTGAACATTTTCCTTTTCAATTACATGATTTGGGTACTTCTTTTTCAAATCCAATTCATCTTATAGTTCCTTTGAAAAATTCCCCTTGATGACTTTTCATACGTGATTTACATGAGAAAAATTAATCTTTTTTCCTTTTTCAGCACCATGAAACTCCAACATTATCTTTAAAGATTATACCATGCATAACATGGAACACATTTTTTTGAAGGAACAAATATATCTGATCGAAGATAGAAAAAATTTACATGAAACATATTATATCATGAAAATAAGGACATCACGGATGTAACATTTTACCGGGAAGTATATACACATCATAAAATAATATAGGTGTATAACATAACATATGTCTCAAAGAAGGGAAATTGAGACAATATTATCTTACCAATTTGGAAAATTTTGAACCATATAGCCTATGAAAGATAAATCAAGAAATGGATATGTAAATAACCATAAAATAAATTATATGTATCATAGAATAAATTCATGGGTATTATATACAACACACACAAGAAATAGGTGGTGAACATGGCATGTATCTCACAGAATATAAAAGTGAGATGGAAATCCCTTACCTTAAGTCCTGACTTCCTTTGTATACATTCAAACCTCTTGTATAATTAATAAATTTTTATTATAAATCTACCATATAACCATATTCATATATATATATAATACCATATATTAGTTAATTATACCTTTATATGACTCTATTTTTAACAATTCCATGTTAAAGTTATGTTTTGGGGAATAACTGATTTATTTTTCATACATATTTTGACATGTTATTCTTGGAATTTCTACATAGATCATGATTTCAACATAACCATAATTATAAACATGATAGAATATATATATTAAATATATATTAAATATATATATATATATATATTTATTGTGATTCATAAAATTTATAGATAGAAAATAAAATACATTTTTCAAGGACACGGTAGGTCGTACGTACACATGAACGTTGTTTTCACTTTATTTTTAGATTAAAAGGAATAATAAATTGAAATAGTATCATCCTAGAATAAATTATATGTCATAAATAACACATATAATAATTTGAAACATACTCAATGAATTCCTTGTAATGTGTGAACAAATCACATTGCCACACGAGGTGGTAGTTTGTCATACACATGAACGACATTATCATATTCCCAAAAAATGTAAAGAATGAATTAATGTGTGTTAAAAAACATATATTTTCATAATATAACAATTAAAATAATATATATCATCTACAAACTATACAAACATCATTATTAAAAACTAGTAATTGTGGTATTGGGAGAAAAAATGTCATCAGTTCGTGGGCCAGTAGACTGTCGTACACATGAATAATGATTGTATGTCACATTTGGTGGTAGTGTGTGAAGTTTTAGGTAAAAAATTAAAATAAAAAATATCTTCGTATATTCTAGAAAATTATTTTTTTATATAAAAATAAAATAAAAATAATTGAATGTTTTTAAGGAAGAAATAAACCAAAAATTGTTTGTTGATGAATGTTATCTCTTCTTTGGGTATCTCCTTTTGGTTTTCACCAAAAAAATATATGGTTAAACTTATTCAAAAGTTATTTATTCTAAGATTTAGTGAGGTCATTTATAAGATATTTTAATATATTTTTCCAAACCAAATAGTTTTTAAGTGTTAATAAAATAGAATAATAGGTTCCATTTTATAAGGGATGGGAGGGCCACTTTTGGAATTTCTCAAAAGATTAATTCATAATAAAATCAATATCAAACCCATTACCTCCAAAAGACCATATATTGAAAGAAAACATATGATATGGTTTAAAAATCATAAAAATATATATTTTATACATGTTTATGTGTTATTTGAAACCTTTTCTTTTTGAATAACCCTTAGTTAACTGATTTTAATTTTAACTATGGGAACATGTTTTTCAATATTAATATGATGTAATATTTACTTATAAAGTGTAAATTGGACCATTAATTTCCAATTAATGAAATGTTAGACCATATATAATCCAATATTTCCTAATTTAATATTTTTATGATTTATAAAAAATTTAATAAAATATTATTTTTATATAATATCAATTGTGTCAATTTTGACACAATTCATTACTTTGACATTATTAAAATCAATAAATCAATTTAACATTGAAAAAAAAATTATACAAAAATAATATTCTATATTAAACTATACAAATCCTTTAGAACTGTAATTAATTCAAATATTATTTATTTTATTATTTATGATATCATTTAATTTTTTTTATTAATTGAATAATTACTCCATGATCATTATCAAATTATTTATGATAAATATTTCTTTACTAAAACATAAAAATAAATATCCATGATATAGATATACCTTTTATATCTCATTATAATATTTATAGTCTAGAATAAATTCTATTAAAAACCATATTGAAAATATTATAATTATTAATAGTAAGAATGTGAAATTTTGTCACTCCCTTTCATTTTAATAATATCTATGTTATTTTCATGGAAAAGTTTAAATTAAATATATAGTGCTTGAAATATATGTGTTAAGGGACTAATTAATTTAATCTAATAACATTTTAGAATGTTTTAGGTTAACATTATAATATTCATAATATTATTTGTACCCTTAATTACCAGATTTACCCTTAATCGTGGTAATTTTTTTTACCAAATCTAGTATTGATATTGTCCAAAAATAAAAAGGGACCAATTTAATAAATATATATATTCTAACGGAAAATATATGATACAATTTTAAAAAATTTAATTATATAACATTCTAAAATTAATATAAAATTAATCCTATAGATGGGGTGAGAAAATGAGTTTTTAAAGTGAAAACATTAAAACAATTGCTTTTTTTTAAATCCAATTTCAATGTGAAATTGATTTCAATGACCTATATTGAATTAAATTTTTTAAAATTTATCTAATTATAATTTAAAGCAATCAATATTACCCTTTTACAATAGAATTTATTTAGACAAAAAATCGGTTTTCAAATAAAATTAAATATTTTCCATTATTCATTAAACCATGAAACTTATGAGAAAAATAAAAAAATAAATCCAAATTAAATTTTTATATTATATTTTAAAATAATATTTTTATTTTTTAATATATAGTTTATAAAAATTTCAGAAAACTTGTTTTCAAATAACTGCTCCATTAAAATGCTCCAAAACCGCATTTTTTAAAAAATATAACTTTTATGTGTAAAATTGGATTTGTTCTTATAACATGTATAGAATACATATAATATTAAATTTAAACATTTTATTGAATATATATTTGATTAATATAACCCAAAAAGTGTAATTTTTTTATTGTTATAAAACAACCTTTTGAAAATTTAAACAATTTTTTGAATAAGCATTTCCTTTAATATTAAAAAGGGTTTTATTTTCATTTTTAATTAAACCATGTTTTCATAATTTAGTTAATCCTATTCATAAAATCTATTATAATTGATAGATTATAATATTTATTATTTAAATAATTATAATAATATAATTTTTTTTCATAGAAACTTTGTTTTTTGTGTAATGCAAGCTAATGAAGTATTGCATGTTACACAAGAAATCATAGAATATTTTTTATTTAAAAAACATTTATTAAAACTCAGGGTGTTTCAAACCCATTACCTTGTTTATGTTGTAAAATTAAAACAGTTCCCAATATTACAGTAATATGGAAAAATATGAATATCTATATAGGATGAAATGAAAAACATTGTCATGCTTGGATGATGTTTGAGAAAGGAATCTGTTTGAACTAGATCATGTTTAAGAAATTATTGAAAATAATCCATCCATTAAACAACATATTAATGCGACAAAGATTCAATATAAGTTTTGTGTTGATTACTACTAGTGGGATTTGTAATTCTATGTGGGTTATGATGTATTCAATCACATATCTCTTTAGAAGAGGGTTATGAGGTTTGGGATGAAAGGGAAGTTTATCTCTAGAATCATTTAACTTTTGATGATTCTAGATCATATAATATGGGTAGTTAATTATAAAGAGATTCTACCAAACCTATCTCAGTTTAATTATGTTTTTTACATATCCATTTTCAGGGAGTGCATTCTAGATCCATCACATGTACTATACATATAATACGTTCAATTGGAACATGATGTCTCATATATTAAAAAATCAGTAGAGATCTTCAATCATTGAGAAAATGTACTATCGAATGATACCACATATATGGTAAATGTCCTTGGTTGAAATGAGAAATTTTGATGAAGCTATATTCAATCTTGAGGATAAAATGGGAAAAAATTACCTTCACATATTTTCACTTTTATGATTGAATTTTGAGTAAAACATATTTTATGTGGTGTAAAAAGTAACACCCTCGTATTTTAGTATGAATTTGCATTTTAAGTATGTTTAATGTGTTTAATTTTTTTTAATACAATAAAAACCATAATAAAGGGTGAAATTATTTATTATAATTAAAATTGAATCAAATTAAAATATATTTAAGAAAAATATAATAGTTTAAATAAATGATTTTGTAGAAATAAAATAATTCTTATTCACTTATGAAAATAATATAGATTATAAAAAAAATGTTATCAAATATTTTTATGAATTATGTATTTTTTGATATCTAACACACTGGAGGAATTATATAATCAATATTTATTTATTACTATTCATTTCAAAAATAATAAGACCAATTAAATATATCCATAAGAATGTGTAATTCAAAGGAATACTAAAATAACTATTATTTTCATAACAAATATATTTTAAAAAAAATTGTTTTTATTTGTAATCAAAAATTTATAATTATGATTAATAAATATATAAGAAAATATTCTATGAATAATCATTAATAAATATATTTCTATTATGTTATAAATGTCGATAAAAAAATTTAAAGGTAAAGGGAGTTATTTTTCAGAAAACTATTTTTAATGCGTGCAATGTGTATTTATCTTAATTAATTATATTAATCAATATTTATTAATGAACTAATCATAAAAAATATGGATAACATTTTCCTTTAAGTAAATAAGATATCATCTAAGGGTTGTTACTAGGAAAATAATGGAATTAAATAACATTTTTTCATAATGACACATTTGTTTATAGAAATGGTTTTTATGAGTTATACGTGCTACGAATAAAATTACTTTTTAACACATTAAAAATTGAATCTTATAAAATGGTTTTCATATTTTTAATAATTAAATTGTTTTTTTAATATGGATTATTTCATTTTTTTCAAAAACATATGTTAGAATAGTAAAACAATTTATCGCCACGATAAGGGTTTAAATGATTAAAAGGTTTATTATAAGTGGATAAAGAACCAAAATATCACAAAAACATGTCTAATTTTTTTATTAGTGAATTAATTAACATCCTTATCTTATATTTTAATATTTTTCTATTTTGTTTCACTTTAATTTGATAATTACACGTATTTTATTTCAAGTTATCAGTATTTACAAAAGTGTAACCCCTCTCACCTATAAAAGGAATTGTCTCCTCCCCACCTCAATCCAAATCATTAATTTCGTTTTATCACGAATACATGACGAAATTACCTTCGTAATAAACATATCCCACATTTTTTAACATATGGTCCCAGGAATAAATCCATAAGCTCTCATTTCTAAGAGGTTATATAAGACATAATCAAGCATTGAAGTTAAAATTTTCTTTCCCATAATCATTATTTAATATCATATTAAAATATATACTATTATAGATGATTTATTAATTGAAAAAAAATGTTTTATAAATCATTGTGGGTCAATAAATATTTTATTATCATAATGAAATATTATTTCCATTCCCATTTTATCATTATAACAAGCTCTTTCTTGTGCCAGTTTTCCACCTACATGAATGGTATTACAATACTTATGGCATGAGTTATTAAGGAATGATAAATAATAGTAATATTACAAAATAATTAATAATTTAGTTTTTTTCATAATTAATTAATGATTATATACTTATTTGTATTCAATATTAAAATCAGTTCATTTTGTGGAATCAAATTTCTAAAAATTAACATTTTTAAACATTCTAGGTAAATCATGACCGTATGTTCCAAGAATTTAACATGTTATACTATAAATATATCAAAGTTTTACACAAATTATTAATGAAATTTCATGATATGATAAAACCAAGAAAAACTTTCAATGACTAAGAATGCCAAATGGAAACATGCATGGAAAAAATAACCATTAACACTAAAATAATGATTTTAACAACTATATAATAATAAATGATCAATAAGAATTTATTAATTAAAATTAATATGTAACATAAATATAAATATTATTATAATATATATATATATATAGTAAATATATACATTATTATTGAGGAATTTATAGTGTCTTCGTCCATGTATGAATCCAAGTTATGGGTATTCTCTGTCTAAATTTTCTTTCTTTGGGAAATGTTCTTTATTATGAACATATATTAATTTATATGGTGTATATAAATCCCATATTATATTATATTCCTTTATTATATATTTATTCATTCTATTCAATGTTTCATGACATGTTTTATCTTTAATGGGGTTTTTAATTTTTATAGTCATAAGGAGGCTTATATAAAATCATTGCTTTATAAGAATTATAATAAGTTACCTTAACTCATCCTCCATGACCATGTTATTCATATTAGTTAATTACTGTTATTATATAAATAAATTATATTTTATAGTAATTATAAACTATATTTTCCACTCTTTACAATTGTTTAGTGAAAAAATTCATGTGATTTATATGGGTTATTTTTATTTTTTTAAAAGATTGGAAAATATTCTTTTTTAAATATATTTAGATTTAATTAATTTTCCTAGAATCATATCCATTTTTAATTATTAAGATCAATTTACATATTTCTCTGGGGTATCCCAAAAACATTATCCATTATTCTATGAATTTATTCATTTTTTTAAAAGATAAAAAAATAAAGGATGTTTCTTCTTATTTTTTAAATTATATTTCTAATGCGTTTATAATAGTGTTTTTTATGTATTAAAACTTCCCTTAAATACTTATTATGAAATAATATGGGTATTATATAATGTTATCATCCTTGTTCGTACTCTAGATGGATTATGATGATATATTATAGAAGCTTTCATGAAACATACTTTATTTCATGGGTTAATGAAGTGATGTTTAAATTGTGTTGTTTTTTCTATTGGAACACATATATATGGTTTTCATTGTGTGAAATGTTTTCATCGAAGTATATGTACCAATAATTAATTAGCTAAATCTTTACTTTTCATGAGATTTATGTATGTTAAGGGGGATTCAACCTAACCCACTATGTTTGTAAGAATATGGAGTGAACCTAAAACACTATAAGATTCTGTCTACTATATAATGATTATCATTTTAGTGATACATTATAAATGGAATTACTCTATGTTATTTTGTTTCTAACACAATATTATTCAATAATTTTATACCTATTTTAATATCTCATTGGTCATTATTATTAACTCAGGGCTTATGTTAGTGAAAAATCACATTTCAAGATTCATAATTGATGATATTTCACTTATTGGGATTGGTTTTCAAATATTTTGATCATGTACCATGATAATATCTTCATACCAATATTATAATATTATAATAACTTGTGATATATGACTAATATAATAAATGTTAAAACTTACTTAGTATCTAAGTTAAATCTTTTTTATTCTTCCATTTTTGTAGGTTATGAAAATAGGTATTAAGTAAAATAAGTTTGAGTATGATGTGTCATGTTTCTTTTTTCTACAGATGAAAATTGTAAGGATCCAACATCAAGATATAAAATTTCTAGTTACATACTACTATTAATTTTTTTATTTTATTCCTAATTATATTTTAGGTTTACAGTTTAAGAGAATTTATATAAACATGTATATAGTAAACCAATACAATACATGTAGACACAACTTCTTACTACCCATTTTTTCACCATATCAAAACACTTTATAAATGAAAATCGATTTATTTTCATGTCATATATTCATAAATTTCAACTTTACTACGTTTTTTGTCTTAAAAATCCCTAAACCATATGCGAAATATTTTATAGAATGGAGTGATCACAAACAGATCACTAAGGAACATAAAAAAGAACAAAGGCTTTCGTCTAGAAGAAAAAATTACAAATTATGAAAAATTTACCATTATCTCCATGGTAGTTTCTAGGATTAAATGAAATAATTTTTATAAGAATGTCACACAACAACATTTTTCCATGAATCATAATAAAAATCATATCAAGAAAATAAAAATCCTTTTTTACCAATATAGAGAATCACATTTATAACCAATTTTAAACCCATGTCAGAAATAACAAGTGCCCAAATAAATCAAAAAGGGAGACCCTTTGATATCACCCTCCTTCTTTCCTAAAAATAAAAGGTACGTTAAACAATCCATTAGAGATCTCTAGGCACCCCAAATCCATAACAGACTCACCCGATACTATCTGGTCCCACCGAATGTATAAGATAAATCAGGCTCACCCAAGAGAAATAATGGGGATAAACCATTCATATAAGCTATTTTGGGTTCCCCCTTGTCACATATAATTCTCCTGAAACATATCATGATGTAATTTTTTTATTCTTTCACTTTTCATCAGAAAACGTTTTAAAAAATCTTTCAAAACCATATGCAAAATACATTCAGATATCAAATTAATTTTTTGTTTTATAACCCCATTTTCTATACCAAAATAACTAAAGAAAGGTAAAATAGGGTTTTTTAAAGAAAATATGTTTTAAAACATTATTTAGGAAAATAACATTTCCCTTTTGGGAACACATATTTTTAAATACTAAGCACGTACAGAGGAAACCATTTTCTTTGAAAGTAACTTTATGAACTTTTAAAGTAAGAATAAAAATATAAAGGCATCATAATAGTGGGAAATTATAATCATTCCATATATTTAAAAAATAAATTCCACTATAACTTTATAAATTATTTTTAAATTGGAACCATAATAATTATTTTTAAAATAAATTACCTTAATCACTATAAAAATACTTGAATCCTAATCCCAATAAAAGAATAAAATTAAACAAAGCATTAAATATCATGAGGATTTATAAATATATGATATAACATATCAAAAAGACTATATATACACATCATAAAATAATATTGGGGAATAGAATCAAAATAATCATTGATATATGGAAATTGAGTTGAAGTCACTTACCTTTAGTCTGACTTGTCATATAGATTATTTATCTTTCATTTTATTGAAAAAACAATTTCTTAATACCTCCAGCCCTTATATATTTGTATTATGCATAAAACAAACCTCTAGTATTACTGTAGGGACTCTAGAAACTTACATGGGTTTCGAATTCTAGAACCACATGGGTTTATAAGTGTGAAAAAATATGATGAAGTGTGATTTTATAATAGAGGGGAGGGCTACTATTGTCATTTAAAAAATATTTAATTAACATAAATTAAATAACAATTAAGAATAGATAAAAAGTGAATTATTTCAAATATAATATGAAAATCTATTAACATATCAACATCCAATAATTTTTCGATATGTTTTGATTATTTTTTTATCATTATCTTTAGGTTTAAATACCTCGTAAACCCTTTTAAAACAAACCCATACAACAAATATTTTTAATCACTGAGGGTAAATATAATTAATATAAATGGATAAAAGGAAAAGAAATGGACCCTTATTGATATTATAAACATTATCTTAACAACATTACCAAATCTAATATTTTCTATATTTATATACCAATTAATAAAATATTATTTACTATTAAATATCTATAATGTTATTTTTTAGAACTATTCATCAATTTGAAATTATTAATATCAAGGAAACACTTATTATTCTAAATTATTATTTTAAAATATCCACAAAATTCATGGTCATATTAAAATTCATGTATTACATTAATTATCTAAAAATATATTTTATTTAATATTTTTAATATCATTTTTATAATTTTTCTAGTTAATTGAATAATACTATATCAGCATTGAGTAAGAATTTAAACTAATTAAATATTTAATAAACATTAAATAATTCCTTGATGAAAATAAAACTTTTATATTGATGAAATCTATTTGTATTCAAACATATCCTCTGGATAACACTACATTAAAAATATTGGACTTATTTAAAACAAGAGTGTGACATGTTATATTTTTATTTATATAAAATACTATATGGATCTTAATCTAATCCATGTGAACCAAAATGTCATAAATTATATAATTCTATGAAAATGGTTTATATACTCTCATAAAAAAATAATTTGGTAATTTATTGGTTTATTTAATTGTTTTTATAATTCTATTTTTATCTTAAATTACAGGAGTTTCTCTTTACGGTGGTCATAAAATATACTAAGGGTACTATTAATTTTTTTACAAAAATAAAAGGGTCATATTTACTAAATTTGGACCTCCTGATTGATAATATGGAATCATTTTTACATATTAAGAATAATTAAGTTGTATTATTAAATTTAAAATTAAATCAGAAAATGCAATAGAAAATCAATTTTCAAAAAAATGACATTTTTTAATGTAAAATATTTTTCTTCTAAATTTACATATAATGTATAATTAAAAAATAATAATAATTTTATATTAAACAATAATTAGATGATAAAAAGTCAAAAATAATAAAAAACAGAATTTGACCTGATAAGTACATTAAAATCAGTATTTCTCATTATTCATTAAAAAATAAACCTTTTTTGAAAATTCCCTAAAAATGTATCCTAATATAATCATGATATGATAAATTCAAAAATGAAATTATTTTTTTCAAATACATTTTATAAAACCTCTTAATATTTTTCAATTTTTATTCATAAAAATAAGAAAAACACATTTTTGATGAAAAAACATTTGAAAAATAAAAATAATATAATAAAAAAAAGATAATTTACTAAGAAATTTTCGATATATTAATATTGTAAATAAAATTTATATTTATTTCATAAATAATTTATTCATATACAAACAATAAAGTTTAATATTTATGATATATTGGTCAAATTTAAACTATAATATTATATTGTTCGTGTACTGTTAATACTGTGCATCTTGGACACAATCGAACATATTGTTTCCTTTTATAATATATGGGTGTTTCATATTCACAATTTAAGATATTTAATCCTCAGAATTTAAACTCATTCTCGATATCCTGGGCTTGAATTTGCAAAGTGATTTTTTCTTGAAATTTTACATCATCAAAAGCATTAACAAAACATCCTCATGAAAAAAGATTAAGTGAAATATATTGGTAATACATAATAATACATTAATAGGTTTCAAAATATTAGAACGTTTGTGGGAAGTGAAAACATGGATATAAATGAAAAACATAACTACCATGGGATGCTAGAGAGTGATAGAGTAAATGGTCTTGATAAAGATAATTATCAAAAAATCAGAAATATGTTACCTCTTAAAAGTCCATTGAGTTATTGATAAGAAAAGTAAACATATAATGTTTTGGTCTAAACATCAAATTCCTAATGTTAATGAATTCATTTAATACCTAGACTATGGAAATATGGTATTATATTAACATTAAAAGTAGAGTTTCGTATTTAATAAATATCCACCATAAAATGATATTATTATCTAAATAATGAGTATTCAAGATATATTTTTCATGATTGAATCACTAGAATCAACATCTATAGATAAAAACTCCCAAAATATCAAAACCATATTCCTATGATCATTATAAATTAAACAAAAATATGGTTTGCACAAGGTAAAAAAATTAACGAACATTACAAAAACTGTCAAATTAAGAAAAAATACTTTTATTCACAAAAATTCAATAGTAATGCCCAAAATTCATCTTAGATAATTTAAAAAATAAATATCCTTAAATTTCCTTACAAATATTACAGTCTAATATTGAAACTCAAAAATCATAAATAATTGATAAAAAATTCTTCCAAGAAAAATTTAATATATATCTACAAATAATATCAATCTCCATTAAAGTCTCATACCAAAATGCAATTTCCCAAATCACATAATCTCAATGATTTGGTAAAAATTTACACACATCACCTAAATCACCATAAAGCCACATTTAGATTGTATATGATTCCAAAATATAATTTAATCTTGAACCATCAAAAAAAATACCATAATATTCTTTTCTTCATAATCCTATAATATTCACTAAAATGTGATAAAACCTCAAAATAACCCTAACATATTATGTGTTTATGAAATTTTTTAACCTCAAAGGTGACTTCAAACCTTTATTTTTCATCCCAAAATGTAAAACCACGTCATGAACTCGAAAATAAATGCCTCAAAACATTCATTAGTCACGATGGAATTTAATAACTCAAATCCTAAAATAGGATTTATAAGAAATTAAACTTTTGATCGACCATAAAATTTTAAACCCATGATGATATCCATAATTCATATGATAAAATAAACTAAAAACAGTATAATCCAGAAAGTTATATAAACCTTTCTCTAAAAACTACTGTAAGGATTCATCCTTAAAAATTATATTATCTTATACCTTTAGACTAAAATTGTATTTCTTTATTTCATAATGATATTCTTAATTTATAGTTTTATAGGATGATAAAAAAAAACTCTTACACAGTAAACCTAAACACAACAGGTGGAAAATTACACCCCGTGACCATTTTTACACCAATAAAAACCCATTTTTAATATAAAATGATTTATATTCATCAAAGAAAATCATAATTTATCTTCAAATCATTCAAGTCGACTTCTTCTTTTCTCTTACTCATCATTAAACTCTATTAAAACAAATTAAAATTTGGGGTGTGCCCAAAAATCTTATTAAGGGACATAAAATGATGACAACCATTATTCATGTGAAAAACATGAAAACCCATGATAAATTTAACATTATCTCCATTTTATTTTAGAAGATTAAATAATATCATTTACATATAAAAATTACACATGATTGTTTTCATAGAAAACACATTAAAACTAATATCAATTAAATAAAAATAATCTTGGGAACATAGAACATCCGATTCATAACCTTCTTTAATCTGGGTCATAAATAACTTGATACCAGTTACATAAATAGGAGAAACAATTAGTTAAATCCATCCTTCTTACGTTTAATGAAATGGTACATTACCTAATACATTGGATTGCTATCCGGGTGCACCCAAAGTTATAATGGGCTTATCTGGTGCTATCTGGGTGAACCCAATATGTATGTTAAAAGATGATAACTTTTGAGCTATATTATGCTCAACCCTTCATATAATCTATTTCAAGATCAACTATTTCACATATAATGATCAAGTACCATGTCAAAAATAAGACATTTTATGATATCACTTTTGATCCTAAAAATTTTGAAAAACTATTTTAAACCTATCGTCAAAGCACCTTCAGATATCAAAATACAATTTTCATTAAAAAATCCATTTTCAATACCAAAATACCCAAAAAAGTTAATACAAGGGTTTTAGATATAATATCAATAAAAAACGAAAGGAAAATATAATTTCTATTTTGAAAACACCTATCTAAAATAATTGTGCATATACTATGGAATACAATTTATATGAAGCTAACCATATAAAATTGTAAAGTAGGATTCAGAACAATATGGTGTCATATAGGTGGGAAATATTATTCCTGTCGTATATGTAAAAAAATACATTCCATTTGATCTTTATAAAACTATTTGAAAGATTAACATTAAAATAATATTTTGAAAAGCATATCCCTTAATCGCTATAGAGAAATTTGAACTGTAATCCCCATGAATGAATGACATTAAAGAAACATTTAAATATAATGGGAATTGATAAATTCATGCTATAACATGTTAATTGGCATGTAAATACAAATCATAAAAGAATATAGGTCCATAACATCAAAATAATCCCCAGTGAAAGGAAATTTAGATAAACTTCAATACCTTGAGTCAAACTCATCACATACGTTCTTTATTATCCTATTCTTCAAAAAACCAAATTTACATAAAAACATAAGAAATCCTATATTGGACTTCATTCAAAAAAATACCAATTAAACTAGGTGATATATTCTATAAATTAAATTGGGAAAGGAAAAGGATAAACAAATGGAGTTTTAAGTGTTAATAAATGATATGAAGGAGTGTGCTTTTAAAAGAGATGGGAGGGGCACTCTTGGAATATCACAAAAAATGAAATTAATATAAAATAATTTTACATTCTAAATGTTCTAAATGTGATTTATTTCAAATAAAATATTATTATGATTCCAAATCCCCTTAGAGAATAATTTTTAGGTAAGTATTGACTGTGTTTTTATCCTAATCTTTTTTTACGTCATTAAATCTTTTAAAACTCCTGTAAAAACAATAATTTTTACACATTGAGCTAAAATATAGTTACTATAATTGGATAAAATTTCAATAGATGAAAAATGGTTGATATTATCAACCTTATACTAAAAACATTGATGAATCAATTAATTTATGAATTTTACATCATTTATGAAAATATTAATTACATAAAAATATTTATAATGTCAGTTTTTAATACAATTCATTAATTTGAAATAAATAATATAAAGAAAATAAATAGAATATGAATCATTTAACTTATAACATCCCCAAATTGTCAGTATCTTCTCAAAAATTTATGTATAACATTAATTATATCAAATTAAATTTCTGTTTATATTTTTATTATCATTTATTTGATTTTTCCATTATGTGATAATTATTGAATGTGCTCTGAGTAAGAATATAAGGTAATTATTTCGTCACTAAAAATTAAATATAAAATACCTTGATGAATATAAATCTTTTCTATTTCAAAAAAATATTTATAGAAAAAAATATCATATGGATAACACCGTATTCAAAATATTAAACATGTTATAGAAGAGAGCATGACTTATTGGAATTTGTATAAATAAAATACAATAATGGTCATAATATCAACCACATGGCCCAAAAAGTAATAAATTTTATATTTGGATTATTATGGTTGAGATAAACTCATCCAATAAAATTTAGTCAAGTGTTTGGGTTATTTAATTGTTCTTATATTTTTTTTGTAACATAAATAACACAATTAACACTTTATATTAGTTTTAACAATTACTAAGGTTACTGTTCATATTTTCAAGAAAATTGATTTATTAAATAAACATGGATTTCAAGATTATAAATATGGAATACTATTTTCACAATTTAAAACAAATTAGTTGCAAAAATTAATTTGAAATTAAACCATAAAAGGCAACGAAAAATAGTTTTTTAGGGAAACTTTCATTTTTAAATATAAATTTTTTATACTAATTTTAAGTTTAAGATCCATTTTAAAATAAAAAATTGAATTAATTTAAATAAAAATAAAATAATTTTAGTTAAAAAATTATCCAAAACATAATTTGACCTTATAAATACATTAAAATTAGTATTTTCGACTATTTATTAAAAAATCAATATTTTCATAATATTCTAAAAAATCCAGCCTAATATAATATTGACATGAATAATTAAAAATTGAATTTATTTTTTTAAAATATATTTTATAAAACACCATGACATTAATTATAATAATAAATTATAAAATGAAGAATAACTCATTTTTGAAGTAAATTTATTTTTTAAGAATAAATCAACTTTAATAAAAATTAGGTGGTTATTTCCAAGAAATTGTTTAATAAATTTATATTGAGTATATAATTTATATTTGTTTAATAAATTAGTTATTAATATTTATACCCACCAATTTAACACCATGGTTACAGTGGTCACATTTAAATAATAGTATTTTGTTGTTCTTTAATGATCAATATTGTCGATCTTTTATGCAATCGAACATACTATTTCGATTTAGAATCTCTTTATGTTACAAAAATGATCATTTATAAATAATTTTATAACATATATATTCTGAAAATACAATAAAACCTTATTTAATGGTATTTGAGATTCTACCTAATTTAATTTTTTTGTCACTAAAATGAGGAAAATCACATGGATGTATTTCTCTGGTCACCACATACTAACACTCGATATATATTGGAAAAAGTTATAAAAATAATCCTTTATTAAAATAATAAATTTAAAACATAATACTAAAATAATAAAATAATAAACGCATTTTAATAATATTTAGAATATTAAGTTGGAACATGAATAGGTGAATCTATTACTAGTTTTTTATCTAATACTAATGATATTCATTGACCCGTTGGTGGGATCTCTTACATGTGAAAAACTAAGGGAGTCCATTGGATGAGGAAATTTTAAAGACACTAAATCTACATCTTATTTCACACAATATTAATAATATTTACTCCCCTTTTCGTACTATTTATATTAAGAGGGGCATCTCATAGCCTCCAGGGAAGTTAAATTAATACCATTCCAATAGTGGGGTAAACAATACCCTCATATTGTCATTTAGAGCCTTAAATAGACTCTAAATGTGTCTTATTCCCCAATACAACATGGGATGTGAATTAATGATCATCCTAATTAGTTAATGTTTTAAATTGAGGTTATAAAATGATCTATAAATATTATATTATTAATTTTCAACATATAATGGGCCTTATATGATCATTACTCCAAATCTATGCCTAAATATTATTTGGGCTATACCATTTACTCATTTCTTATTAATGTACTAAATAACTCAATAAATATTTCAACTAATTAATTATTTTATTAGATAAGGATTATTAAAATAAATAATTCAAATGAACAAAACAAAAATCATATTTATTATTATAATAAATGTAAATATATTTAAACATGAACTAATCACATTATTATAAAAAAATCCATTTAGAAATAAGTTAAGTGTACCCTATGGAAATGTTGTGAATATAATTTATTTTCCTGAATCACTCTAAATAATCAATTTTCTGGTTCACCACATGACCTAAGGTGTACCTCCCTATACACTAGAGGATACCAACTAGAATAAGTTATCTAAGATGGTAACGTGGGGATGGTATACTCCATGTAACATATTATCATAATAGAGAAAATATATATGAAATCAAGAACATCAATAACATTATAATATAAAGAAATAATTAATAAACTAAACATACCATAATAAATGATAAATTGATGTAGAAAAATAAAAGAATGATCACCCGCAAGACTGCTCACATAAATATTTAAGCCAATAAAATATACAAGCTCTAGAATTTAAGTATGTGAGGATTTTAAAAATTACCTAAGAAGAAACCCTTCAAAAACTCCAAAACCCTTCTGAGTGACTCTATCTCGATCATGAAATCCTAAGCCTCAACCTAACTTGAACTTGTCACAAGTGGGGTTTACTAAACTACCCTAATTTAATGGTGTCCCAAATAGGGTGTGACTAAAAAACATGGCAGGAACCACCAAAATTAATCCATACATGTCATAAATTATGTTATACATTCAAAAGAATTTCTCAATAGAAAAAAAATAATTAACTATAAGAAATCAAATAATTGAATAAACCACCTTTGATCCTCATGTTCATAACCCTGGTCAACCATACATGTATTGAGTATTGTATGGGTGTCTCTACGTATGTAACAATGATCATGCCTCCCTATATAACAGACATGGGTCTCCCTAGCATATATATGATGTGTTAGAGACTTTCCATATATGTGCTTTTTAAGATATTTTTAATAAAAACCACCCCTATGAGAGTTTTCTCACAAGTAACACTAACCACTACTATGATAATTTTTTGGAGAAGTATCACATAAGACACCCTATAGGAATATTCATAAATATGAATCACATACAACCACCTACTGTGTTTTCATAGAAAAGTATCATAGAACTCCACTTCATGATTTTTCTAATCTAAGAAAATAAGGCTATCCGAAGGTAATTTCAATGATTAAATAAAAGCCCAACCTAAGGGTGATTATAAAATATTACAAAAAACCAACACCAATGGAATTTACAAATAAAAAAAACAGCCATAAAAAAGAAACAAATAATGAGGGGTGGAAAAATTATCAAACCCATCATCGTAGTTGAAAACTATATATACCAACCAAGGGAATAATCACTCATGGTTCACACATTGGGGCCCCTTGGGTCAACACATAGGTGGAGGTACACCAGTAGGGTTCTTAGACCTTAAGAAATCCACTAGTGGTAAAAAAACATCACTTAATATATGCCTGAATTCTCTATATATTCACAATATAGAACAACCCCATGGGCCTCCAATATAACATCATGAGATTTCAGTTTATTTTCTGTTAGATAATATCAGTTCAATAACATTCTTCACATGAACTAAAATAAAGGCCATCAGACATTATTAAATTATATTAATAATTTTGAAAATATCATTATGAAATAAAATCATATATATATATATATGATATAGTATATTAAAATTATTATATTTGAAAATATTAATGAAATAATAATAGAAACACTTAATGTTTAAAATTGCGATTTAAAAAAAAATTAACTTCATATTATTTATTTATTATCAAATGCTAAAAATATAAACAATTAAAAATTTATTTTGATAAATTTAACATTATTTTGAGTTTAGAAAATTAAAATTTTATTATTATGAATTTTTGAGCTGTTTTTGAAAATAACTATTTCCAATCGAAAATTGTGCTTTTATGAAAATATAATTTTTTAAAAATTACCTAAATATATGAATGAAGAAGAAGGGAAAAAAAGATGAATGTGATCAAATGTAAAATTATGGAATAACATTATACATTTTAAAATATTATTTTAACATAGAGAACCCATGTCCATCGTTTTTAGAAATAATGTAAAAGGTTAATATAATATATAAAACCATTTTCTACCTTTTCATTCAATTAACTCATATTTTTTGGTAAAAATCAGTGATGGATTGATTTTAATTTCAAAAAAATATTTAATTTATTATAAATTGATTTATGTTATAAATATTATTGATATTAATTTTTATTACGCATACATAACTTTTAAGCTGAAAAACACTATTATATTAAGAACTATTTTAATGTGTTATGCATGTTTATTTTGATATTTTCATTTCATTATAATAATCATTTCTTTTGATAATTTTAATATCATATTAATTATTATAATAGTCAAATTAGGTGATAATATCAAATTTAATGATGATACTTTTAGTCAATTAACATTTGTGAAAAAACATACCTAGTTAAAAGTACAGCTAGATAAAGTGAAAATTAATTTGTAAAAGCCCCTAAATCACTCTTGGATATATCCAAAAAACCGTTTATGGGATATTTTTCAACCATAATATGTCACAATATAAATATTATTGAAATATGTGAGTCTTTCACCTTGAATAATGTAAAAAAGAAATTTAATAACTTCAAGTAATTCAGAAAGCTACACTTCCATTCACTTATAACAAGGAACGCATGAATACCTTCTTTAAAAATATTTTTTTATTAGAACCATCTATTTTTATGATACTATAAAAATATATGAAAAATAAAATACATTTTTAATTTTTTTTCTTAATCGTTTCATTTCTAAGGATATTTCTATGGAAAATCAATGTTCCAGATGTGAGTATCAATCTCTTTTTAGTCTGTCTATTTTACTTTTTCTCTTCCTAATAGTCATTATCATTGTTAATATAATGAATTAAGATTTATATATATATATAGTATGAATTTAATAATAAATATTTATTCATTCCATATAATCCTCTTAAAAAATAATGCGTTGTTAATGGGTTATACAGGCTACCACCTCCACAACATATTGTATTTATTTTATCATCACAACCTCCTGTGTATAGAATAAGGGATGGTATTGATGATTAGTTAAGTTCTTTTGTTAATTATAAAATTCTGTAATGATCACCTTCGAAATTTACCATAATTCAATCTGCTTATTAACAAATTATATAAATAATCATATATTTAGGTGGAATACCGCCTCCATGAACAACCTGTCTTATTTATCTAAAATAAGAGACATGGATAGCCCTAAAAATATAATTAATTAACTTATATGATTTTATCACATTATTATAATTTTTTTCATATATTTTCATATACCATCAATCCTTCAATTCATTAATAAATGGCATCATTATTCATCAATACTTGCGAACTATCGCCTCCATGAATAATGAATTCGATTTGGCCTCAAAAAATATCTTAAATTGTTTTAACAGTTAATTTTATAAAGAAATGAAATATATATGATAGGTATATTGCTTTTTAAATGATATATTTACATTATATAGTAGAACTTTCATACTTATTTTATTATTATGGAACACTTTGGTTTTGGTCGGTTTTCCACCAACATGAGTATTGTTGTAATGTTTATATATTGAATGATTGAGGAATGATATATAATCTTAAATAAATGAAATAATAAGATATTAAATTTATTATAAGTGTCATGGAATTATAATATTATTATCTAAACATATTAATAATGTATTATATTCGTTCTTTAAAAACTGGTGAAACAAGTTTGTCACAAGAATCAACTTCAAGAGTCAAAAATAAAAATATAATGGGATGAAAGTGGAAAAAATATATAATAATGTTATTTACATTATAGAACCATAAGTAATATGGGAATTTAATATATATTATCATATACAGGGATCGAAATTAGCATTACAAAGCATATGAAAGAAAATTAAATGTTTTGACACCTGATAAAAAACATTTATAAATAAGCATAAACATTTAAGGGATTGTATAACTAAAACAAAATCCTTTTAAACTAGATCTTCAGCATAATATGGAAAAAATAAAATAAAATAATTTCATTTACTAATTCAACTTGATATTCTACTAGTAAAATAATCACATGCAATATCAATAACTACACTCATAATGATGGAATTCATAATGCTAGACTATCATAACCACATAGCCAAGGCCTCATGCCAACACTACAAATAAGAGTTTGTCAAGGCCTCGTGCCAAGACACTAGTTTGTCTCAAGAGACCTACCGATGCATCAAGGAGGTATAGCGGGCTCCACCCGTCACTTAATATGTCCAATGCATTCCTCATATGAAAATATTGAAACATAACATAAATATTCATATTAAAACTAGCATAGAAAATGTCAATACTTTATCCACAAACCATGAATGGTATTAAAAGAGCACATCCACAGTCAAAAATAACTCATCTGATACAATATAGAAGATTTTATTGTATCATTTTAACCGTAATCAATAATAATGAAGGAAATTGACATAGGTGAAAATAATAATCAAAACTATTAGAGAGAAATATACCCTTTTTTCTTGAAATCAATTAAAAGTCACACTATTTGTCAACAAGACATTTAAAAATAGATTTTTGAATCAAAGTGTCCCATACCACTTTGAAACTTTGAAAAGTAATTTTAATTTTAAAACATTAATGTCTATATAAATAAATCCTTAAAACCATTTTTGTAACGCCCTGACCCCAGTTACCCAGAGTCGGTGCATTATTAAATAACATTGGCATGATCACAAGAAATATCAAATCTCGAAAGACCGGTTGGTTTAGTATCCTTGGAAACATTAGATATATTCATAAAGTTTTACATTACATAATGAAGTGAAAAAATAATACAACAACATATTGTCTCCATAATCCAAACTATTATCCCTTCATAATATCCCTGTAGGTCATTCATAATTTACTTCTTCACATCCTGGGAAAAATAAAACATAGAAAATGGGTGAGCTCAAATGCCCAGTAAGGAAAACAATATAGCGGAAACTTTCCTAAATAAGAATAAAATTTAAGGCAATATAAAACTAAAACAAAAGCCTTTTAAATAAGAACTTCAACATAGTATGGAAAAAATAAAATGAAATAATTCCATTTACTTATTAACATGGATATTCTACTAATCGAATAATCACATGAAATACCAATAACCACTTTCATAATGATGGAATGCATAATGCCAGACTATCATAACCACATAGCCAAGGCCTCGTGCCAAGACTACAACTAATATTTTGCCAAGTCCTTGTTCCAAGACACTAGTTTGTCTAATGAGACCTACCGATGCATCGAGGAGCTATAGCGGGATCCACCCTTCAAATATTAAGTCCAATCCATTCCCATATGAAAAGGTTTAAACATAACATAAAAATTTGTATTAAAATTAGCATAGGAAATGTAAATGCTTCATCCATAAACTATGAATGGTATAAAAATAACACATACATAGTCAAACATATCACAAAACCTTCAATACAATACAGAAGTTTTGTATCATAATAAATCAACTTCAAATAAGTGTAAAATCCATCAAAGGATGTTGGCATAGATGAAATCAAAACACTTTGTAGAGAAATATCTCTTTCTATTTTGAAATCATTTAAGAGTAATATATTTATAAAATAAAACATTTTCTTTGAAAATATTCTTATAAGATTTTAAGGGAAGCTTTGATGATTTTATAATGGCGGAAAATAGCCGCACCCGCCGTATAAGTTAAAAAACATTCTTACCTTAATTCCGTCGAAAAGGTTAAAAAGCACCTTGTATGGAAAACAATGGAAAGATTACTTTATAAAACTCTTATAAAAAGTGAAAAAATGGTATAAATGACTTTAAACCATATTCTTGTAAATAGTAAAAATGTTTTTAAATACATTTTTAAGAAACATGGATGTGGATGATAAAGAGATCCCAGTAGATTATTACGTATAAACAACCTCGGATAATGAAGAGATTGAGAAATAAACCCTTACCTTGTACTTTTCCTTGGTTGGGGTAGGTTAACCTCCTGTATAATGGTGAAATAATTGTTATTAAATTATACAAGAATGATATACATTAATATGATATCATATATGATCTTTTATTGATTTGTTAATAATATCTTAGTATTGTCGTTGTTTCGGGTGTTAAATTACTAGTTTTCTTTTATATGTTTTTTTACGTAAGATATGTTTTTCATGGATAGGTTGTATATTAATCATATCCAGAATGATATCAAGTCCTTAGATACTATTATTAATCATCAAAGGAGAACTATACTTGAATGGATACGATGGAAAATGAATCTTATCGCGTTCATGGAGACGGTAGTCCGTACGTACATACGAGCGATAATATAATTCTTTTGGTATTAAAATAATATATAATTGTATGGTATATAATATATAAATAATAATTATACTGTTATATTTATTATTTAAATGAGTTACACATCATTATTATACCCATCCAAATAATAATTTAATGAATAACAATTACACCACGACGTGGAGAGGGTATGTCGTACGTACGCACGTATGGTGACATGTTTTTCAAAGGATGGATAGAATACTGAATATGGTTGTACCATATTTATAATAATATTATTGTATATAGGAGATAATTGATTCATTATTTTAGAATGGTAATAACAAACAAAGAATAAGTGGAAGAAGAAAGGAACTTGGAAAAGGGTGGTGAAATAATTACCTCTTCTTCGGGTTCTTCCTTTTGATTTGATCAAAAGGGCTCTTAGGTTGGATTTCTGACTAAAGTAAGGCCTATAGGATGAATTGAGGGAAGTTGAGAGAGTATTGGGGAAGAGGTTGTCCTAACTAAAATGCTTTTAAGGTGTGAGTTAATGAGAAGGAGGAGTTCCCTTTTATAAGAGGGGTGAGGGGCACCTTTGGAAAAGCTTGGAATATTATTTTTTAATAAATTTATATATTTTTTTTCTAATGGCTCCAAAGTGGATTATTTAAAGGTTAAGGTGGGTATAGGTCGAAAACCACTCAAAAAATAGAATTTAGACAGGTCTGGGTTACTATATTAACCTTATCATTAAGTATTAACTCTTAGTTAATTAGTTTGACACTTACCATGTCACTTTGTATTTATATATTATATAGTTAATAAACATACTATATAACTCCAAGAGACCCCCAAGTGGTCCATTAATGATACACCTATCCTGATATAATTCTCTTGGCCGATCCTTAGATTTTTATGAATTTAATATCAATTAATAATATAATATTTGTTTTAAAAACTCTTTTATGTCAATTTCGACACTATTTGGAAAATTGATTTTTTTTAAAATCATAACAGAATTATTAGTTCTAAAAAAGTCAATTAAATCAATCCTAATATGTCATATTATCCTATAAAATTATTGTAATTCATTAAAAGTCTAAAATGTTATCTATTAGGGTATTTATAATTCAATTATTTTAATTTTTCACTATTATGGTAATTACTGCATCATGATTTTGTCATAAATAAATTAAATTATTTAATGTCTAAAAATTATAAATAAACTATCCTTATTTAGTAAATATTTCTAGATTTCTAATGAATATTTACAATCGTATTTATCTTATGTATAACCCTATATTAAAAATGTTTTAGTAAATAAAATTTGATTTTAACTCTTTTAACTCTTCTTTGAATTAAATAATAATAAATGTCCTAATCTAATCCAAGTGGACCTAAATGATAATATTTTATTCCTAAGTTTGTTTTTGGTCGAGATACACTTGTCCAATAGAATTAGAACATGTGTTTGGGTAATATTAATATCATTTTTACCCTTAATTACCCTATTTACTTTTAACCGTGGTAAATAAAAGTAAAAAGTTACTATTCCCCAAAAATTAGTTTCATCTAATTGGACCAAATTTTACTCCTTCATATTAACCGTGTCTCTTGGATTTTCAAAATTCCATTCAAATAAGTGTTAAAATTAAGTTTTATGAAAAATTCGGTTTTTAACTAACACTTAGTGGTTTCACTATTCATCAAAAATTGATGTTTTTCTGAATAATGCCAAAATTTCACCCTAAGATATAATTGATATTCTGAATTCAGAAATGATTTCTATTTTACAAAACTACAAACATATAAGTTTCATTAATTAATTCTATAATTAATTCCCGCTGTTACAACAAATAGTGTGTTTTAAAGAAACAATATATATCAAATGATTGACAATTGTTTATGTCCAATTTCAAAGTGAAATTAATTCTAATGAACACTATTGGATAAAATGGTAAAAATTTATTATAATTATACTTTAAACCCACTAAATAATAGAATTTTTCACTATAAATTATTTCGATTTAAAAATTTGTTTTTAAGTATTTTCACTTTTCATAAAAATTGGAAGTTCTCAGAAAAATACCAAAAATTCAACTTTTGATAATTTCAATATTCTGAATCCAAAAATGTAATCCATTTTTAAATATATAATTTCAAAAAGTAGGTATTATTATTCATAACGTCTAGTTTGATTGGTTGTGGTGTGTTAGAACTCGATGTTGCGTGCAACACACGCTATCACATTATTCCAAGAGAAGCGTACCGTAGAAGCTTGGGGGGTTACATTCTCCCCTCCTTCAAATAATTTCGTCCTCAAAATTTCTAGAATACTACCACATGAAAGGACTCAGATGGTTCTTCATCATAAGTTCCTCGGGTTCCCACATTGCCTCTTCTATCTTATGGTTTCTCCACAAGACTTTTAACAGACGAGTCGTCCGGTTTCTCAATACTTGTTCTCTTGTATCAAGAATCATGACGGGCTCTTCGCAATAAGACAGATCAGGTTCCAGTTCTAATTCCTCGTATATGAGTACATGGATTGGGTCAGGCATGAATTTTCTCAATATAGATATGTGGAACACATCGTGAACTTTGGAGAGACTTTGCGGCATAGCCAAACGGTAAGCTACATCCCCAATTCGTTCTAGAATTTTGAAAGGTCCGATGTTCCTGGGACTCAACTTACCATTCTTACCAAAAAGTATGACTCCCTTCCATGGAGATAACTTCAGGAAAACATGATCACCAACTTGAAATTCCAAATCCTTCCTTCAATTATCGTCATAGCTCTTCTGCCTACTTTGAGCTGCTTTGATATGGTTTGGATTACCTTCACCTTTTCCATCGTTTCCTCCACCAGTTCTGGGCCTACATGTTTTGTTTCACCAACGTCATCCCAACAGGTTGGTGTGAAACATCTCTTTCCGTATAACACTTCATATGGTGCCATATAAATACTCAAATGGAAGCTATTGTTATAGGAAAATTCTACTAGAGCTAAATATTGTTCCCACATACCCTGAATGTCAAGTGAGAAGGATCTAAATATGTCTTTTAAGGTTTGAATAGTTCGGTATGATTGTCCATCTGTTTGAGGGTGGTAGGCAGTGCTCAAATAAAGTTCAGTATCCAAGGATTTCGGAACACTTTTCTAGAATCTTAAAGTAAAACGGGGATCACGATCAGATAAAATCGATAGGGTTACTCCGTGAAGTCTCACAACTTCATCAATATATAGTCTTTCTAGACGTTCCAGTGGTAGATGTTCTCTTATAGCAAGAAAATGTGCTGACTTGGTAAGTAGATCAACAATGAACCATATTGCAACATTCATTCTAGGAGTCTTTGTTAGCCCCGTGACGAATTCCATCGTAATATTGTCCCATTTCCACTCTAGTATGGGAAGAGGTTGCATGACTCCTCCAGGCGGTTGCCTTCCAGCTTTCACTTGCTGACAAACCATACATCTTGACACAAAATCAGCAATCTCCCTCTTCATGTTGTCCCACCAAAAATGCTCCTTCAAATATCTATACATTTTTGTGCTCCCAGGGTATATAGAGAAATTGTAACTATGAGCATCATCCAGCAATTCCCTTTTTAGATCAGGTATACCGGGAACTCAAAGTCTCTTCCCAAATTTCAAAATTCCATCTTCATACACAAAGTCTCTCAATCCCCCATCATTCACAGCATTAATCTTCTTTTGAAATTATTCATCATCGGTCTGAGAACTCTTAATTCTTTCTAGTAAAGATGATTTGGCTACCATTTGAAAAAGCAATGATGTTTCAACTTCCCTGGTTATTCCCATGTCCATCTTCACTAGATCCATGAAAATTGGATCCCTTTCAATTCTCATATTTTTCAAAACTTCATGGTATTTTCTGCTCAAAGAAACTGCCACCTTGTTCGGCTTCCCCGGGTGGTAGTGTATTGTCCAATCATAATCCTTGAGTAATTCAATCCATCTCCTTTGCCTCATGTTGAGTTCTTTTTGTGAGAAAATATACTTCAAACTCTTGTGACCAGTATAAATCTCACATGTTTTAACATAGAGGTAGTGCCTCCATATTTTCAAAGAAAATATCACAGCTGCTATCTTGAGATCATTAGTAGATAGTTTTTCTCATGAATTTTCAACTGTCGTGATGCATAGTCAATAACCCTATCATTCCGCATAAGGAAACAACCAAGTCCTTTCTTTGATGCATCACTATAAATAACAAACCCATCATTCCCAGATGGTAGAGTCAATATAGGAGAATTGAATAATCTTCTCTTCAGTTCTTCGAAATATTTTCGACACTCTTTTGTCCAAAAAAATTTAACCCCTTTACGTGTGAGCTTCGTTAATGGGTTTTCGAATCTGGAAACATTCTGGACGAAATGTCGATAATAACCTTCCAAACCAATAAAACTGCGTACCTCAGTTATACTCGTAGGTGTTGTCCATTATTGGATTGCATTGGTATTAGAAGGATCAAAAAATATTCTATCTTTAGGGATAATAAGGCGAAGAAAAAAATCTCCTAATGCCAGAATTCACACTTGCTAAATTTCCCATATAATTCATGTCCTCTCAGAGTCTTCAGGATAATTCTCAAGTGACTTTCATGATCTTCATTGATTTTAGAGTATACCAAGATATCATCAATAAATACCACCAAAAATTCATCGATATATTCCTTGAAAACTCTATTCATCAGATCCATGAATATAGAGGGTGCATTAGTCAATCCAAAAGGCATTACAGTAAACTCGTAATGCCCGTACCTGGTTCGAAATACTGTATTCGGAATGTCTTCCTTATTTACACAAAACTGATGGTATCCAGATCAAAGTTCAATCTTTGGAATGTATTAATCTCCATGCAGTTGGTTAAATAAATCCTCAATGCGGGGTAGGGGATACTTGTTCTTTATTTTTATAGCATTGATCTCCCTATAGTCGATACATAACCTCATAGATCCATTTTTCTTTTTAACAAAAAGAACAGGGGCTCCCCATGGAGAAACAATATGGCGAATAAATCCCTTATTACTCAATTCCTCTAGTTGTTTCTTTAGTTCAACTAATTCTATAGTGTAAATTCTATAAGGGGTCTTCGATATAGGCCTTGATCCAGGAATTATATCAATGGAAAACTCAACTTCTCGTTCTGGAGGATGTCCAGGTAAATCTTCCGAAAACACATCTCCACATTCTTTCACAACAGGTACATCCTCTATTTGAACGTTCCTTTCCTCACCCACATTCATTTCATTCTCTTCCTCCCCAATAATTAAATTTAGTTGAGCTACTGGGGGTGGATCTAGATAAGAATTAGGTGGTGACGATTCTGCTCTAAAGATGAGTTGTTCCTTATCATCATCATCAAAAATCGTAACCTCCTTCTTCTTACAATAAATCTTCCCATCATAATGTGAAAGCCAATCCATGCCGAGGATTATATCAAACTCAATCATAGGTATGACAACGATATCAGCGCATAAAGAACATTTATGTGCTCTAATGGGGGTTGATTCACAAAACATTGTTCCAATGATACTTCCCTGAGGAGTTTTAACTGACAACTCCATTGTTAAATCAAATTAGAAATATCTAATTTTCTTAGAAAACTGGGAAGATATGAAAAAATGCGATGATCTAGAATCAAATAATGCATTTTCTAAACTTGAGGAAACCATTAATTTACCTGCCACCATGTCTTTTGGAGCTTCTACCTCAGCAGTAGTGATAGAAAAAGCTTGGCCTTGATCCCTTTGCCTTTTCTGAAATATGTTCCCCTGACAATTAGGTCATTCATTTGCATAATGTCCCATCTCCCTGCAGTTGTAGCATTGAATAGTGGTAGCTTCCTTCTTCCCTTTGCATTCACGAGCTTGGTGGCCTTTTTCACCACACTTGTAACAGACACCCATTCCCTTCAAGCAAGTACGGGGTGTTTCTTTCCACATTTACCACAGGATGGATATTCAACATTTCCCTTCTTCCCCTTATTTCCATACCCAGAGTGATCAGCAGATCTCTTCTTCTCTTGCTTTTCTTTAAGGTCATAAGACTTAGAGAATTCCTTTTCTATCTTGATATCACATAAGACAATGTCTTCGTACGAAGAGAAGGATTGTGAGACTAAGGCTCGTTGGAGAAATGGTTTTTACCAATCAAAGAAACGATCAATCTTACTTCTTGGGATATGTATATAATATCCAGCATACCTTGCTAACCTTGTAATGTTAGCCTCATACTTTGCGACATTCTCATCCTCCTTTTGTCTCAGACTCAGAAATTGCCTTTCCATATCTGCTCGATGGTCACGAGGAAAGTATTTTTCTAAAAACTGATCTTTGAACTCCCTCCATTCCATATTTGACACGTCATCATCTTCCTTCGTGTTTTGAATCAATGACCACCATTGATTAGCATCTCTAGTCAGGTGGTAAACTGCCATGATAACTTATTCCCTTTCACTACTCCACGAAACCTGAAATATTTTTTCTAGGGAATTTATCCATTGCTCAGATACTAAGGGATTTGTACTCCCATTGAACGTTGGTGGTTGTTGCCTCATTAATAGATCGAACATTGATCCTCCACACTACGGATCAGGGTTCTCCATACGGGTAAGGTTATTATTCACAACCTGAGTGAGTTTTCCCAGTATGGTGATTAGCTGATCGGCACTAGTTGCATCACCAGTTCCACTATAATTATCTTGAGCAGGAGGGAGATCCCTACATGGAGTGCGTGTATTGATATGGTTTCCATTTCTTCCACTATGGGCCATTTCTAAACAATGGCATAAACTAGATCATTTTATGAATCAAAATACATAATTCCATACTTATAAAACACTTAACATAAATTGAACTATTTATGGATATAATCCATAATCATAAAAATGTTTTCATTGTGGAAGTATATACTCATAAACCATTCATAATGATTTGTAATGAAAATGAGAGTTATCCTAAGCATATCCCCCGGGAGTGTCGTAACAAAGAGTGCAGTAAGGCCTGGTGTTGTGCACCAGTTCCCATTCAAGTCTAGCTCAAAGCTGTGTTTTCGGGTTATACCCCTAGGTACATCTGTGCCAGAGCCGCCTCTACCTGCTCGTATCCAGACAGGGATGTATTGATCGGAAAACTCACAAAATATCTACAATACCAAAATTCTAGGAAATTCTTCTATACTAATACTAAAAGTTCATCTTAGGTCTATGTGCCCTAATTAGAGTATATCTAAAACTAGCTTCCAAGGTTTGTACTAAACTTTCTCTGATACCAACTGTAACGCCCCGAACCCAGTTACCCAGATTCGGAGCATTATTACATAACATTGGCATGATCACATGAAAGATCAAATCTCAAAAGACCGGTTGGTTTAGTATCCTTGGAAACACTAGATATATTCATAAAGTTTTACATTACATCATGAAGTGAAAAACTACTACAACAACATATTTTCTACATAATCCACGCTATTATCCCCTCATAATATCTCTGCAGGTCATTCATAATTTACTTCATCACATCTTGGGAAAAATAAAACATAGAAAAGGGGTGAGATCAGATATCCAGTAAGGATAACAATATTGCGCAATCATTCATGAATAAGAATAAACATTTAAGGCAGTGTATAACTAAAACAATGACCTTTTAAACTTTAACTTCAACATAGTGTGGAAAAAATAAAATGAAATAATGTCATTTACTTATTCACATGGATATTCTAATAATCGAATAATCACATGCAATACCAATAACCACTTTCATAATGATGAAATGCATAATGCCAGACTATCATAACCACATAGCAAAGGCCTCATGCCAAGACTACAAATAAGATTTTTCCAAAGACATGTTCCAAGACACTAGATTGTCTCATGAGACCTACCGATGCATCGAGGAGCTATAGCGGGCTCCACCCTTCACATATTAAGTCCAATCCATTCCCATATGAAAAGGTTTAAACATAACATAAACATTTGTATTAAAATTAGCATAGGAAATGTAAATTCTTCATCCATAAACTATGAATGGTAGAAAAATAGCACATCCATAGTCAAACATATCACAAAACCTTCAATACAATACAGAAGTTTTGTATCATAATAAATCATTTCAAATAAGCGTAAAATCCATCAAAGGATGTTGACATAGATGAAATCAAAACTCTTTGTAGAGAAATACCTCTTTCTATTTTGAAATCATTTAAGAGTCATATATTTATAAAATAAAACATTTTCTTTGAAAATATTCTTATAAGATTGTAAGGGAAGCTTTTACGATTTTATAATGGCGGAAAATAGCCGCACCCGCCGTATAAGTTAAAAAAACATTCTTACCTTAAGTCTTTCGAAAAGGTTAAAAGCACCTTGTTTGGAAAATGACGGAGAGATTACTTTATAAAACTCTTATAAAAAGTCAAAAAAGGGTATAAATGACTTTAAACCATATTCTTGTAAATAGTAAAAATGTTTTAAATACATTTTTAAGAAACATGGATGTGGATGATAAAGAGATCCCAGTAGATTATTACGTATAAACAACCTCAGATAATGAAGAGATTCTGAAATAAACCCTTACCTTGTACTTTTCCTTGGTTGGGGTAGGTTAACCTCCTTTATAATGGTGAAATAATTGTTATTAAATTATACAAGAATCATATACATTAATATGATATCATATATGATCTTTTATTGATTTGTTAATAATATCTTCGTGTTATCATTGTTTAGGGTGTTAACTTACTAGTTTTCTTTTATATGTTTTGTTACGTAAGATATGTTTGTCATGGATAGGTTTTATCTTAATCATATCCAGAATGATATCAAGTCCTTAGATACTATTATTAATCATAAAATGAGAATTATACTTGAATAGATACGATGGAGAATGAATCTTATCGCGTTCGTGGAGACGGTTGTCCGTACGTACGCAAGAGCGACAATATCATTCTTTTGATATTAAAATAATATATAATTGGATGGTATATCATATATAAAGAATCATTATCATGTTATATTTATTATTTAAATTAGTTACACATCATTATTATACCCATCCAAATAATAATTTATTGAATAACAATTACACCACGACGTGGAGACGGTAAGTCGTATGTACGCACGTATGGTGACATGTTATTCAAAGGATGGATAGAATACTGAATATGGTTGTAACATATTTATAATAATATTACAGTATATAGTAGATACCAGATTCATTATTTTAGAATGGGAATAACAAAGAAAGAATAAGTGGATGAAGAAAGGAACTTGGAAAAGGGTGGTGAAATCATTACCTCTTCTTCGGGTTTTCCTTTTGATTTGATCAAAAGGGCTCTTAGGATGGCTTTATGACTAATGGAAGGCCTCTAGGATGAAGTGATGTAATTTGAGAGAGTATTTGGGGAGAGGTTGGCCGAATCAAAAGGCTTTTAAGGTGTGAGTTAATGAGAAGGAGGAGTGCCCTTTTATAAGAGGAGTGAGGGGCACCTTTGAAAAAACTAGAAATATTATATTATAATAAATTCATATTTGGATTCTAATGGATCCAAAGTGGATTATATAAAGTTAAGGTGGGGATTGGTCAAAAACCACTCAACCAATATAATTTAGACAGTTTTGGGTTACTATATTAACCTTATTATTAAGTATTAACTCTTAGTTAATTAGTTTGACACTTACCATGTCACTTTATATTTTTATATTATTTTGTTAATAAACATACTATATACCTCAAAGAGACTCCCAAGTGGTCCATTAATGATACACCTATCCTGATATAAGTCTCTTGGCTGAACCTTATATTTTTAGGAATTTAATATCAATTAATAATATAATATTTGTTTTAAAAACACTTTTATGTCAATTTTTTACACTATTTGGAAAATTTATTTTTGTGAAAATCATAACAGAATGATTAGTTCTAAAAAAGTCAATTAAATCAATCCTAATATGTTGTATTATCCTAGAAAATTAGTGTAAATCATTAAAAGTCTCAAATTATATTTATTTGGGTATTTATAATTCAATTATTTTAATTTTTCACTATTATGGTAATTACTGCATCATCATTGTGTCATAAATAAATTAAATTATGTAATGTATAAAAATTATAAATAAAATATCATTATGTAGGAACTCTTTCTATATTTTTAATGAATATTTACAATCATATTTTTCATATGTATAAACCTATATTAAAAAATTTTAGTAAATAAACTTTGATTTTAACTCTTTTAACTCTTCTTTGATTTAAATAATAATAAATGTCCTAATCTAATCCAAGTGGACCTAAATGATAATATTTTATTCCTAAAGTTGTTTTTGGTCGAGATACACTTTTCCAATAGAATTATGACATGTGTTAGGGTATTATTAATATCATTTTACCCTTAATTACCCTATTTACTTTTAACCATGGTACATAAAAGTAAAAAGATACTATTCACCAAAAATTATTTTCATCTCATTAAACCACATTTTACTCCTTCATATTAACCTTGTCTCTTGAATTTTCGAAATTTTGTTCATAGAAGCGGTAAAATTATGTTTTATGAAAAATTCAGTTTTTTAACTACCACTTAGTGGTTTCACTATTCATCAAAAATTGAAGTTTTTCTAAATAATGCCAAAATTTAACCCTAAACTATAATTGATATTCTGAATTCAAAAATTATGTCTATTTTACAAAATTCCAAACATATATGTTTCATTAATTAATTCTATAATTAATTCCCGCTGTTACAACAAATATTGTGTTTTTAAGAAACAATATATATCAAAATATTGACAATTGTTTATGTCCAATTTCAAAGTGAAATTAATTCTAATGAACACTATTGGATAATATGGTAAAAATATATTCTAATTATACTTTAAAACCACTAAATAATATAATTTATCACTATAAATTATTTCAATTAAAAAATTTGTTTTTAAGTATTTTCACTATTCATAAACATTGGAAGTTCTCAGAAAAATACCAAAATTTCAAATTAGGATAATTTCGATATTCTGAATCCAAAAATGAAGTCCATTTTGAAATATAAAATATATATAATTTCAAAACATAGGTATTACTATTTATAATGGCTAGTTTGATTGGTTGTGGTGTGTTAGAACTCGATGTTGCGTATAACACGCGCTATCACATTATTCCAAGAGAAGCGTACCGTAGAAGCTTGGGGTGTTACAATTTTTAAAACATTAACATTAATGGTAATGATTTAGAATAATAAATCTTTAAATCATTAAACAATTATATTTATTTAGAGTTCTTAACCAAAATAGTGACACCTGAATTCAAATAATTGAGGTAATAGAAACATTGTAATTTAATGAGAATAATGGGATTCAGGATATATTATGCCAAAGTAAATTATATACCCCATATGAAAGTGATTTGGTGTATAATAACAAAGGAGTCTCAATGGAATAAAAATTAAGATGAAATCTCCCATAAAAGCAGTATACTTAGGATAAGTATAAATAAATGACATAATTATTTGTGAAAAATATATATACACTCAATATGATTGGATATTTAATGGAAAACAATCAAATGAAATTCACAAAAATTCTTGTAAAAACAACAACAATGAATTAGATGTTTAACTCAATAAATGGAAATTGAGTTAAAATTACTCTTATCAAGTTCATAACGATGAATTGAGAATTTATTAATGGAGTGATTATGTGTATCAAAAGTATATCCACAGAAAGGGGAGTGGAAATTATTACATAATAAAATTAATAGTGATTCCACACATAATCATGGAGTAAAAGAATCAATGAAGTATACGTAAAGCCCAATGAGTGGAAATTGAAATTTTAAATTCCCTTATTGATTTGGTAACATATGAAACATACACCCATGAAAGAAGGATCATAAAATTATGATGTAAATATAAATGAATTAAATTATATTACACAATGAATACATACATGGGCAGTACACACACCACATGCAATAAATAAGTGGTGAAGAATGGAAATCTCACGGAATAAAAAGTGAGATAAGAAACCCCTTGCCTTGTAATTTTCCTTGATAGGGTGTAGGTTAACCTCCTGTATAATAGTTAAATCATTGTTATTAAATTATACAAGAATAATATACATAAATATCATATCATTTATGATCTTTTAATATTTATTTGTTAATAATATTTTCGTATTATCGTCGTTTTGGATGTTCACTGATTCATTTTCCTTTATATGGTTCGTTACGTAAGTCATGTTTGTTATGGATAGGTTTTATAATATTAATATCCAGAATGATATAAATTCCTTAAACATCACTTTTAGTCATCAAATGACAATTATTCTTGAATGGATATGATGGTTATGTGAATCTCGTCGCATTCGCGGAGACGGTAATCCGTACATACGCACGAACGCTACTTACATTTCATTTTTAATTTTAAATGAACCAAAAACAAATTATACATAGGTATATTATTATTAAATTATAATATAATGTCTTATATGTGTTACTTATGTTCATTAACACCATCATTTATACGTTCCATGTATGGTATTAATGAGTCGTATAACTTTGAGGGGGCGGTAGTTCGCACTACCTCAAATAAAATTATCGTTTATATATACAACATGAAAAAAATAATGTTATTATATAAAATTGAATTAAATAAGCTTATATATAAAATAAATATCATAAATATCATATTTAATTATTGATCCATCAAAATGGCCACCATGTGAGGTGGTAGGATATAATTGAACAATCATCGTTTCGTGATGTGTTTGGTTGTCACCCACAGAAACATTATGTTCTTCACCCATTAGATGGAGGTGTGTGTAAGTTTAGTTAGAATACATATAATAACAATATCTTAGTAAATTTTGGATACTGGTTTTGTTACAAAATAAAATAATAATAAGTGTTTAGGGGTTGGAGAATTAAAATAAATGAAAAGAAGCTAAGAGAAATCGTTACCTTTAATTTGGGTAACTCTATTTGGTTTGAACCAAAAAGGACCCTTGAAGTGCCTTTTGACTAAGGTAATACATCTAGGAGGAGGAGAGGGATTTTGGGAGCTTAATTGGGAATATTTTGGATGAGCCAAAAGTCTTTAGATGTGTGAGGAATTGGTTATAAGTGGTGTCCTTTTATAAGGGGAGGAGGGGTATTTAGGAAAAACGTAAAGTATTAATTTATAATAAATTCATATTCAGTTTCTAGTGGCTCCAAAGTGGATTATTCAAAGTATAAGGTGGGTATGGGTCTAAAAAAACTCAAAAAATATTTTTTAGATAGGTTTGGGTCACTATAGTAACCTTATCTTTTAGATTTAACTCTTAGTTAAATAGTTTGACATTTACCATGTCTCTTTGTATTTTTATATTATATAGTTAATAAACATACTATATACTTCCAAGAGACCCCCAAGTCATCCATTAAGGATACACCTATCATTATATAATATCTTTTGACGAACCTTAGATTTTGAAGAATATGATATCAATTAATAATATAATATTAGTTTTAAAAACACTTTTATGTCAATTTTGAAACTATTTGGTATTTTGTTTTTGATAAATTCATTACCGCATTATTACGTCAAATAAAATTCATATAACCAATAATAATATGTCATATTAACCTATAAATTTATTTTAATTCATAATAAGTCTCAGATAACATTTATTTGTATATTTATAATATCAATTATTTTAATATTTATTTAATTAGGTAATTACTGCATCACCATTGTGTCATTTATAAATTAAATTATTTAATGTCAAAAAATTATAAATAAAATTCCATTATGTAGGAGATATTTTTATCTTTCTAATAAATATTTATAATCAAATTTTTCTTATGTATAACACTATATTAAAAATTTCTTAATTGTTAAACATTGATTTTTACTCTTTTAACTTTTTTTCGAATTAAATAATAATAAATGTCCTAATCTAATCCTTGTGGACCAAAGAGGTTCATATTTTATTTATAAGTTTGTTTTTGAACGAATTATACTTATCCAATAGAATTAGTACTTTAGTTAGGGTAATAATAATATCATATTTACCATTAATTACCCTATTTACTTTTTACCGTGGTAAATAAAAGTAAAAAGATACTATTCACCAAAAATTATTTTAATCTTATTGAACCACATTTTACTCCTTGATATTAACCGTGTCTCTCGGACTTTCTAAATTACACTCACAAAAGTGGTAAAATCATTTTTTATGTGAATTTGCAAATTCTCCTAGGTGGGGGGTAAAAGACGGTGAAAAGTTCAATAATTTTTTTATATGTCTAAAATTATTATAAACTGGCTCCAATTAATTGCATTGACCATATATAGGAATTTTGTATCTATTTTTACATAAAATAATTTAAATAAAATAAATAATTATTTAAATAAAAAATCGGTTTTAAACTATAACTCAGTGTTTTTCACTATTCATAAAAAATTAAAATTTTTCAAAAACTACCAAAATTTCACCGTAGGTTAATTTCGATATTCTGAATCAAAAAATGATATCCATTTTGAGAGATAAATTTTATAAAATTTCAATAAGTGGGTATTACTATTAATAACAACTATTTTGATTAGATGTGTTGTGTGTTAGAACTCGAAGTTGCGTACAACACATGCTACTGTATTTTTCAAAGAAAAGCGTACTGTGAACGCTTGGGGTGTCACATTATCCTCTCAAAATAATTTAGTCCTAAAATGTTTTTTTAAAATTGGGCTTGGGCATATAATGAAAAGTGCCCCATCGAAAAAATATTCAATAAAACTATCACCTCAAAATAAAGAAAGAGAAATACAAAGGTCACCCAAGATAACTCGTACTCGGATTCCATATAGGAAAACATAGATATGGAAGATAAAATCAGTGTCATGTTCAGATGGAGAGGGATAGAAAGCATGATCAAGAGAAATTTAACAATAAGAAATCCACAAACGTGTGATGGTACAAATGGTCATTAGTTTCCCAGTAGGAAAAGTATACGGACAACATTTTTTTAAGTTACATTACATAAAGATGAGGAATTCATTTATAAGATTTACTAAGAAAATAAAGAGATATACTTACTTTTTAAGTATAGTTTTATTATTTAATAAATGTCCACTACTAATTATTTTTTTAAACGATGAGTATTCAAGAAGACTTGGTCACATTGGAAGAGCTAGAATAAACTTCTATAGGATCACATGATTCAATAACGATAAACTATATATTTACATTGTCTTTAGAGATTAATCAAAACCAAAACGGATAATACAAGATCTGATGATCCCCCAAAAGGATATTCCTTTAGAGAAAGAAACACTAATCTTAATTTCTAAAATTAAAACAACATTACCCCAAAGTTAAATAAATACCATTCAATAAACAATTGTCCTTAAAACCCTTCAATATAATCCAAACTAATATTGAAACCCAAAACATAGAAAAATTTTGTTATGTAGTCTTCCACGTTAAATTCTGTCTCCAACTGACATCAACTAATCTTAAAGTCACATACTTAAATGTAATTAACCTAATCAAATATTCTCTATTATAGGTTAATCATTTCCAAAAATAACCCAAATCACAATAAATCCACAATAAAAACGTAGATAAAAATCCACCATTACTCCTCAAATAAAATCCCATAGTATTCTAGTTTCCTTGGGCATATAGTGTTCCCAACAAAGGTAACATCTTACAAAATAACATTTATCACTTAATGACCAAATCAATTTCCTATAATAAGGGTATTCATTTGATAAGACATAAGAACCCAAATCAACTTATTATTGATCAATAAAACCATTTAACTAAAAATAATTAGTCACACTAACCAGGGACTTCACGTAGTCCAGTGGTAGGTGATAAATCCCAATCTCACTTTGGTTGTGGGTTTTATTCCCACATCTTTGTCCGATGCGACGGGTTATCACACGGTCTTCATGTTGTCCTTTATCAAAAACTATATTTTATAACATTACCAAAATGAGAAAAATTAATAAAAATAACCATAATATAATTTTAGTTCGAAATGTTATCTCATACCTTGCATTTTCATCCCAAAATATAATAACTTGTAATTGCCTCAAACCCAATGATCATATAAAACCTAATGGTTATTTATAACTATATCCGTAAGGGAAAAGATAAGTCTTCCTCAAATATCATTCTCACATGGAAAACTGTGGGGCTAAAAATACAAGAGAAAATTATTCCAAAGTAATATCATCAACAAGGAGCACTAATACATTTAAACATTTTCCAACCATTTATTTCCATATAGCTTCATATTTGACAAAGAAAATATCCTATAGAATAAGTAATTCACTTGGGTATTGTCCAGGTCCCCTAAATTTACGGAAAATGACTGTAAATGGGTTTTTGGACCATTTTTATTTTCTTCCATAGTACTCTTCATTCTTCCTCGACAATTCTTCACTTTATGTCCTTCTTTACCACACGTAAGGAATTTTTTTGTTCCGTTGAGTCACTTTCTTGGGTGTATCCTTTCAAATTTCATGCATGATGAAAATTTAGGATTCTTTTTTCTATGGTTTCCATTGCTAGAGCTCTTATCATTCATCACCTTTCTCATCTTGGTTGATTCCGAGAGTTGTTTAATATATATGTTATTCATCATATTTTTGGAAAACTAATTTGGCATGAACATGATATCTTTTACGCCTATCAACATTCAATTTTGTTCCTCATTTCCACCGTTGTTCCCACCTTGTACATCATTCGTAAAGTTACCATGACTTCCTTAGACTCCAGCCATTAAATAAAACCAGAAATCATTGTGTGAGTAACAGTAGTCATAAAATCATTTAGAGAATATCATGACACCATATTCTCAATTTAAAACACATTAGGATTAACCAATGCCATTTATTCTCATCTTATATAAAAATACCTCAAATTGGTTTGTAAATAAAATGTATATTATCCTATGCATATCCCACGGGAGTGTCATAACCAAGAGTGCAGCAAGGCCCATTGTTGTGCACCAGTTCTCGTTCGAGTCTAGCTCAAAGCGGTGTTTTCGTGATTCACCCTAGGCACATCTGTGCCAGAGCTGCCTCTTCCTACTCATATCTAGACAGGGATGTATTTCTCGAAACCCTCACAAAATCTCTACAATACTAAAATTCTAGGATGTTTTTCTATACTAATCCTCAAATTCCATCTTAGATCTATGTTCTCTAATCAGAGTTATCCAAATCTAGCTTCCAAGGTTTGTACTAAACTTCCTCTGATACCAACTGTAACACCCCGACCCCAGTTACCCAAAGTCGGTGCATTATTACATAACATTGGCATGATCACAAAAGACCAAGTCTTGAAAGACCGATTAGTTTTGTAGCCTTGTAACAACTAGATACATTCAAGAATTTTACATTACATTGTAAAGTGAAAACTACAACAACATCTTGTCTCCACGCTCAAATCCCATTATACTATCCATATAGATCATTCATAAAATTCTTCTTCGCATCCTGGAAAAAATAAAACATAGATAGGGGTGACCTCAGAAGCTCATTAACGATAACAATATAGCAGAAACATTCATAAATATGTATAATCATTTAAGGCAATGTATAACTAAAACAAAAGCCTTTTAAACATTATATTCAGCATAATATGGAAAAAATAAAATGAAATAATTCCATTTACTTACTCACATGGATATTATACTAAACGAATAATCACATTCAATATCAATAACTACTTTCATAATGATGGAATGCATAATGCCAGACTATCATAACCACGTAGCCAAGGTCTCGTGCCAAGACAACAAATAAGAGTTTGTCAAGGCCTCGTGCCAAGACACTAGTTTTTCTCAAGATACCTACCAATGCAGCGAGGAGCTATAGTGGGCTCCACCCATCACTTACTATGTCTAATGCATTCCTCAAATGAATATTTTGAAACATAACATAAATATTCGTATTAAAACTAGCATACGAAATTTCAATACTTAACCAACAAACCATGAATGGTATAAAAATAGCACATCCATAGTCAAACATAACTCATTAGATACAATATGGAGGATTTTATTGTATAATATTAACCTCAATCAGGAATATTGAAGGATATTGACATAGGTGAAAATAATCATCAAAACTATTAGAGAGAAATATCCTCCATTTTCTTGAAATCATTTAAAAGTCACTCTATTTTTCAACAAGAAATTTAAAAATAGATTTTTTAATAAAAGTGTCCAATAGATCTTTGAAACATTGAAAAGTAATTTTAATTATAAAACATTAATGTCCATATAAATACATCCTTAAAACCATTTTCAAAACATGGACATTAATGATAATGATTTAGAAGAATAAATATTTAAAACATTTTAAAATGAAATTTTAGTTAGAGTTCCTAACCCAAAGAGAGACACTTGAATACAAATAAATGAGGTAATCATAACTTTTCAATATCATGAGAATAAATTGATTTGGGATATACTATGTCAAAGTACATTATATACATCATATAAAAGTGATTTGGTGTATAATAACAAAGGAGTCTCAAAGGAATGTAAATTGAGATGAAATCTCTCATAAAATCTGTATCATTACGTTAAGGATAAATCAATGACATAATTATGTGTGAAAAATATAAATACACTCATTATTATTGGATATTTAGTGTAAAAAAATCAATGTACATTCACAAATATTCTTATAAAACCAACAACAATGAATTAGATGTTTAACTCAATAAATGGTGATTGAGTTAAAATTACTCTTATCATGTTCATATCGATGACTTGAGAATTTATCGATGGAGTGATTATGTGTCTCATAATTAGTTCACTATAAAGGGGATTGAAAATTATGACATAATCAAATAAATATTGATTCCACACATAATGATGGAGTAAAATAATCAATGTAGTTTGAGTAAAACTGAATGAGTTGAAATTGAAATTTCAAATTCCCTTTTTGATTTGGTAACATACAAAACATACACCCATGAAAGAAGGATCATACAATGATGATTTTAATATACATGAATTAAATTATATTACACAATGAATACAAACATGGGCAGTACACACCACATGCAATAAATAAATGGTGAAAAATGGATATCTCACGAAATTAAAAGTGAGATAAGAAACCCCTTACCTTGTACTTTTCCTTGATAGAGTGCAGGTTAACCTTCTATATAATAGTTAAATCATTGTTATTAAATTATAAAAGAATCATATACCTAAATATGATATCATATATGATCTTTTAATATTGCTTTTTTAATAATATTTTAGTATTATCGTTGTTTCGAGTGTTAACTGATTCGTTTTCCTTTATATGCTTCGTTATGTAAGCCGTGTTTGTTATGGATAAGTTTTATCTTATTCATATACATAATGATATCAATTACTTAAATATTAATTTTAATCATCAAACGAGAATAAGTCTTGAATGGATATTATGGGTAAATGAATATCATCGCATTCGTGGAGACGGTAATCCGTATGTACACACGAACGCTACTTCCATTTCAATTTTCATTTTACAAGGAATAAAAACCAAATGATACATAGGTATATTATTATTCCAGTATAATATATTATCTTATATGTGTTACTTATTTTCATTAACACCATCATTTATATGCTCCATGTAAGGTATGAACGAGTCATATCACATTGAGGGGGCGTTAGTCCCCACTTCCTCTAATGAAATTATTGTTTATATATACAACATGAAACGAATAATAGTATGATATAAAATTGAATTAAAAAAGCTTATATATAAAATAAATATCCTAAATATCATATTTAATTATAGTTCCATCATAATGGCCACCATGAGAGGTGGTAGGATATAATTGAACAATCATCGTTTCATGAGGCGTTTGGTTGCCATACAGAGAAACATTATTTTCTTCACCCATTAGATGGAGGTGTGTGTAAGAGTAGTTCGAATAAATCTCATAAAAATATCCTATTATATTTTGGATACTGTTTTTGTTACAAAATAAAATAATAATATGATATTATGGGTTGGAGAAGTAAAATAAAATAAAAAAAACTAAGAGAAATCGTTACCTTTAATTTGGGTAACTCCATTTGGTTTGAACCAAAAAGGAATCTTGAAGTGCCTTATGCCTAAGGTAAGGCTTCTTGGTGGAGTCAAGGGATGTAGAAAGCTTAATTTTGCAGAGTATGGACAATCCAAAAGGCTTGAGAGGTGTGATTAATTGGTTAGAAGTAGTGTCCTTTTATAAGGGGGGGTGGAGGGGCACTTTAGGAAAAACTTAAAGTATTAATTTATAATAAATTCATATTCGGTTTCTAATGGCTCCAAAGTGGATTATTAAAAGTCTAAGGTGGGTATGGGTCGCAAACCACTCAACTAATAGATTTTAGACAGATTTGGGTTACTATAGTAACCTTATCCTTTAGATTTAACTCTTAGTTACATAGTTTGACATTTACCATGTCTCTTTGTATTTTTATATTATATAGTTAATAAAATTACTATATACTTCCAAGAAACCCCCAAGTGGGCCATTAAAGATACACCTATCCTTATATAAGTCCTTTTTCCAAACCTTATATTTTTTGGAATATAATATCAATTAATAATATAATATTTGTTTTAAAAACTCTTTTATTTAAATTTAGACACTATTGGGTATTTTATTTTTGATAAATTCATAACAGAATCATTACTTCAAATAAAATTCATATAACTAATAATAATATGTCATATTAACCTAGAAAATTATTGTAATTCATAAATAGTCTCAAATTACATTTATTTAGATATTTATAATATCAATTATTTTAATATTTCATTTAGTAGGTAATTACTTCATCACCATTGTGTCATACATAAATTAAATTATATAATATCTACAAATTATAAATAAACTACCATTATGTAGGAAATAATTGTATCTTTATAATGAATATTTATAATCGAATTTATCTTATGTATAACCATATATAAAAAATTATTTAGTTATTAAACATTGATTTTAACTCTTTTAACTCTTCTTTGAGTTAAATAATAATAAATGTACTAATCTAATCCAAGTGGACCATATAGGCTCATATATTATTCCTAAGATTTATTTTGGTCATATTATACTTAGCCAATATAATTAGGACATGTGTTAGGGTAATTATAATATCATTTTTACCCTTAATTACCCTATTTAGTTTTTACCGTGGTAAATAAAAGTAAAAAGTTACTATTCACCAAAAATTATTTTTATCTTATTGAACACCATTTTACTTATTTATATTATCTGTGTCTCACAGATTTTTGAAATTCCACTCACAGAACCAGTAAAATTATGTTTTATGTGAATTTGAATATTCTCCTAGGTGGGGGGTAAAAGACGGTGACAAATTCAATAAAATATTTATATATCTAAATTTATTATAAACTGACTCCAATGAATTTCATTTAAAATATATAAGTATTATGTATCTATTTTTACATAAAATAATTTAAATAAAATAAATAATTATTTAAATAAAATATTCGGTTTTAAACTATAACTCGGTGTTTTTCACTATTAATCAAAAATTAAAAGTTTTCAGAAAAATACTAAAAATTTACCCTAAGATAATTTTGATATTATGAATTCAATAATGAATCCTATTTTTCCAAAGTCAAAACATAGAAGTTTCATTTAGTAATTTAAAATTAATTCCCGCTGTCAAAACAAAAAGCATGTTTTAAGGAAACAATAAATATCAAAAGATTGACACTTGTTTATGTCCAGTTTAAATATGAAATTATGTTCAATGAGAAAAATTGGATTAAATGGTAAAAATATATTCAAAATATTATTTAAAACCACTCAAATTCATTATTTATCACTACTAATTATTTCGATTAAAAATGTGTTTTTAATTAAAATTTAGTAATTTTCACTATTAACCAAAAAATGAAAGTTTTCAGAAATGTACCAAATTTTCACCCTAGGGTAATTTCGATATTCTGAATCCAAAAAATGCAGTCCATTTTGAGAGATAAAATTTATAAAATTTCAAAAAGTGGATATTAGTATTCATAACTACTAGTTTGATTGGATGTGGTGTGTGTTAGAACTCGAAGTTGTGTATAACACACACTACTGTATTATTCAAAAATAAGAATACTATGGAAGCATGGGGTGTTGCAGCTTCCTTTTATCCATCAATCCTTATGCTAAATTAGATAAATTCATAGATTTGTTTATTGGTTCTAGGGACTCTATTGTTTTTATTGTTTCCCCTTATTTTGGTATTCAATTTTTAGCATGTAATACCTTAGTTTTGTGGTCGGTGGTTTCATATATTTCTTACTTTGGATTAAGTGAATTGATCATATTTCTGATAAATTGATTTATTCAAGGAAATTGAAATATTTACTGATTTTTGTGTGTGTGTGGATCTGGGTTTTTGTGAAATATAGTATTTCCCTTATTTTTGTAAATTGAAAATGGTTTTCAAATCATTATGAAATGGATTTTGAAATGAATTTTAAATCATTATATGTTGAATTGGATTGGAAAATAGAAAACATGGGAGGCCTTGGGTACTTTGGTTGAAGGGTAGTAATATGACTCATCGATCATTGAGGGGTTTTCTCAGTGGTCTTTCCTACTATCTGTAGGCCAATAGTTCCAAAGACGTGTTAAACTTATTGGTGGTTCAATTATGGTGGGTTCCTATAATCTCTAGGATTGATGAATAGGTATATAGGGTTGATGCGTGGACAATTTTATATGCTTGGAATGATTGTCCTAGCTATTCTCACATACTTTGATCCTTAGGGGGATGTTACCTATTCCACTTCATAACCAATTAGAGATAATCTTTGGTTTGTACTATTTGTTTTACTTCTATAGATTTGATATGATATGTGATGAATGATTTTTTTTTGATTTCATATATCAACTGTGATATATGGATATAGAATTATTTTAAAAGTGCTTTACCATCTTTATTTTAAAATGTAAAAAAGGGGAAATTTATTTTTTTCCATAATTTTGATATAAAACTGTTAAAATATTATTATTCCTTGTTTTTTGTAATGCTGAGGATTCATGGATTATTTTTTAGAGAATCTATATGGAATACTTGATTTAGATACTACTGATCCTATTAGCTCAAACCCTGCATACCCCTTCAGTGGTTCATAACCCTGCTTATGTGTTTTGATGAATGGAAAGTAAAAGAACCTCATTACGGCATAAATGATTTGGGTCATATTGGTTTTGGGTTGCTGGAGGTGAGTTGGTGGGAGTATTTCCACATTATCACATAGATATGTTGGATAAGTTGTTCAATTTTTATAGTACTCTATAGTTATACTTTTCATGTGCAGATCATTTTCTACCATTCTGTTTTATCAATTTTTCCTTATTATGGAATATATATTGGTTTTCTATCACGGTGTCTTATATATATATATATATTTGTTTGTGTGTGTTTCATGTTGTCCCATTAGGGATGGGTGAAATCGTTTCCTCTGTTAGTTTTTATGTCTACTGGGTTCTAGTCTCCAGCCCGTGGGGATCAATAAACCCCATTGGTTTTGTAGATTATTGGGTTGGGTTCTTTTTTAAAAGGGTATTTGGTTCAGTTTTTAAAATTTTGGAATTAGATCTCATTTTTTTTCTCTTTTTGGAAGTTTTTTGGCTAGAGATTAGATTACAAGGACTTGATATGATGGTTTTGGTGAGTGCCCATCCATCTCTTTCCATGAAGAGACTCAAGTTACCATAGTTATTTTATATATGTCTCCTCTTTCTAAATTTCTTCATCTAAATCTATGTATTTTAAGATGGTTTTTGAACTTGGAACTAAGATTATTAGATTCTATGATCATTTGGTTTCTTTTGATGTGCAATGGTAAGCCTTGGAGGCGTGTTCCATGAGATCCTAATGAGGTTAAAACTAATTCTACATAAGTAATCCTTTGATGTATTATAACATTAAAGTATCTATCAATTTAGTTGTTTTTGTAGTTTACTAGAATTTAACACAAATTAAGACCATGGTTGATGAGGTGTAACTATGAGCTGTTAGATATCGAGATCAATCACATGAGTTCCTATGTGCAATGTTACCATCCTTTAATGGAATGATTTAGTATCAAGAGGTGGAGGATTGGATTGAAAAAATTGATTAGGTCCTCAAATTTCTAGATACACTTGAGTGTATCCGGGTAAAGTGTACAAAATTCATTTTTGAGGGTCCCATAAAGTGGTGGTGGGATTCTATTGTACAAGAACATAAGAACGTTGGGTTGTGTATAAGGGTTTCAAGACTCTCTTCTTCCAAAAGTTTTTTTCAAGATTCACTGATGATCACAATGTTGTTAGAGTTCATCTCTGTGTAGTATGAAGATAATTCAGTGTTAATGTACAATAATTAGTTTTTTGAGGTCGGTTCATTTTTCACTGGAGGAGTAAGGAATAACCAGTTGAAGTCTCAAGAGTATATATAGGGTTTGTGACCATATTTCATTTCGAAAGTATTTATGCTGAAGTTTTCAACCTATTCATAGATAGTAGACAAAGCTATGATGGATGAAACCATTGTGTAAGTGAAGGTTGGATATTCTTCCCCATCTCATATACATAGTGGTAGCATTTGTGTCACTCTAGAGAAAAAGTTGAAGTGGAAGGATCAACACAATAGTGGTGAAGGTGGTTCTCGGTATAAGGTCTCTTTAACACTTGTAGTTATACGTAGTGTGTTGGGTCCACTAGGTCGAATACGCTGAGAGGGGGGTGAATCAGGGTATGATAGATTAAAACATTCTCTCATCCGGATCTTGTTTCATTGTTAGACAAAACATAATTCTATCTTCCTCTAATAGAAAAATATGAACAGATATAAAATCATGCACAAGACATAACGATTTTTACTTGGTTCACCCTCACTGGGCTACGTCCTAGGAGAATACAGTGGCAATGTGCCAATGTATGAAGTTCACTAAGGCTCACTACCAATAATTAGTACAATGTTCTAGCTAGATCTTCTATACCCAGGCTCACTACCTTAACATGGTTTAGGGTCTTCTCACTGAATTCCCAAGGGGTACTCCCTGTGCCTCTTTCTCTGGCTCACTACCGGTGGAAAGGGTCACCATCTTCCTCTTCTTTTGATCACTTTACTTGGAAAGGTATCCACTTACAGTTTATAGACATCTAGGTCCCTTAATTTTCATGAACTAATGCATCCTCAACTATTGGAAGATGATCTATTGAATTTCATTTTTCACCCGTAGATGAATTCCACCTTCTCGAGTACTTCTTAGTACTGGAAAATTCCTTTGCAAACAGATTTGAAACTTATGCAAGCTTCCTTGTGGAAATCACAAACCACCTTTTCCACCGCGTACTGTAGAGAGGTTTAGGTACACTGGACACCTTATTCGTGTACCGTTTCCTCTTCCACAAACCTCATCTATCTTCGTATTGCCTCCACCTTCGCTAACACGTACCGTTACAATGTACTGACTCAGTGAACCTCCTATGCAAAACACTAGTTGTCCGCGAACTATTCGTTGTTCACAGAGTACCTTCATTTCGGCATAATGATGCTCTCCCTCCAAATACTGCATGTGGAATTCACTCTCTTGAGTATCAAACCTTCCTCCTCTGTGTACCGAGGCCACTCCTTCTGTGTACTAGACTTCCTCCTCCACGTATTGTACTTACATTGCAGGTTAATAATTCTTGCAAACACCTTCGATAGAATCAGTTTTGTGTGAATGACATCAGCCTTCATGGAACACTTTGGAAGTTGTGAACTTTATTATATCTTCACCTAATTCTCAGTGAAACATATTATATCTGATGATGTTCAATATCCATAGTAATCAGTGTGATTAGAGATTATTATATAGTAAAAGATATCCACTTAATCCATTAAATCATGATTTACCCAATCTTGATTCCCGCCTCCACCACTTACTGATTAATCAACCACCATGAACCACAATCTATCTGCAAACCATTTTCGTATGCGCTCCATGTACCTATTTTTCATCTATGTGGTCGACTTCCTCCACCTACTTCAAGCCATTCCTGTACCAATTTTGCGGCTCAACTGCGAATCATTTTTGGTTTTGCAAACCGCATCCACGAACCGCTCCTGCCGCTCCACGTACCATTCCTGAAACATGGTACGCAGCCGAGGTATTATGTTAAAAACCCAACCTCACAAAAAACATAATGAGATGAAAAATTGAGTGATTTTCCTCCAATAATCTCCCCCTTCCCGTTTTTTGACAACTCTTCTCAAAACAATTCTTGCACATTTTGGTTCCTCGTTAAATCTTCTTCCATATTCTACCACCATTCACTTTATGTGATTAATATTGAGATCAAGGATTTTCTCTACACATACTCTATTCCCACATGAGAAGTTCTCTGTGTGAGAAATAAAAGTAAATGAAAATTTCACCAAATAATCACTTTATTTCTGACACAAATTGTCGATACCAAACTGATACCAATTGCTAATCGCTGGAAACCTTCTAACACAATTCTAATGCCACTCTTCTTCTTTTATCACGATCCTCAGCTATCATGATATCTATTCTTAGATCCATCACTTATAGAATTGTTAGATTTAAGGATCCCTATATCTTATAGCTCCATTAACCAAGTTCAGCTCAGTTTCAATTCCCCATATATCACTGGTTCTCAAAACAGCTTCTCCTCACATCTTTTCTTTCCCCTGAAATAGTCATATTTTCTCCCCCTTTGTCAAAGAACCCAAAGGAAACTTCAAGGTTGTATGAAACTGGGTAAAGAACAAATATCATCACATTAGAGAATGACAAAACATACCTTGGGGAGAGAGAGACCCACATCGTCACTTTTCTAGGTGTGGGGATTCGACTGGACTCCCAGAGCTAGTTGATGCCTTTAAAATGCATCATTGGGTAAGGCCTTTGTATAAATATCTGCAACTTGTTGTTCTATAGGCACATAATCCAACTTCACAAGCCCATGCTCTATATCCTCCTTGATAAAATGATTTTTGATTTCAATGTGCATTGTCAATGAGTGACGAACTTGATTTTTTCAATGATTTATAGCACGTTAATTATCACATTGGATTCTGATTAATGATTTCACTTCAATTACCATATCTTTATGTTGTTGCTTCATCCACAATAGCTATGTGTAAGATTGAGTAACCACAATGTATTCAGATTCTACTCTGCTTAATGAAATGCAATATTTTTTCTTGCTTAACCAAGAAATATACAACCCTCCAAGATAAAAGGCACCTCCTAATGTTGATTTCCTATCATCTTATGAACTATCCCAATCTACATCTGTATATCCCAATAACTCTGGCCAAGATTTTTCATTATACATTAGGACAATGTCCATTGTTCCCTTAATATACCAATGAATTATTTTAACTACAATCATTTTGATCTCCTTTGTATTTCTTTGATTCATCATTTCATGGCATATGGAAATACAATATTAGGTATTTTCACTTTCAAGTACTACATAATTCCAATTATTTTCCTATATTCTGTTATATTAATTACCTTGCCTTCATCATCCCTTGACAGTTTTAGTTGGTTAGCAACTGGAGTCTTCATCTATTTGGAATTATCTATTCTAAACCTTCTCAAAACCACCATTCCATATTTAGATTAAGTAATAAAAGTGTCATTCCTTTCTTTTGTCTCCTGTAATCCATGGAAAAATGTCAGCTCACCAATCATCACCATTTCAAACTCTCTTTTCATGAATTAAGAAAACTATCTGCATTATGATTCATCCAATCCACCCAATATTATGTCATCAACATAAACTAGCACCATCATCCTTTGAATGTTTCCATTGTGGAAATATAGATTGTAACCAACTCCACCACTATGGAAACAAACTTTTTATAGAAACTAATCAATCCTTGAATATCAATCTCTTGGTGCTTTCTTTAATCCATATAGAGCCTTCTTCAGCCGAAAATTTTTGTTTTCATCACCATGAATGATAAAACTATCTGGTTGCTCAATGTAGACTTATTCTTTTAGAACACTATTCTGAAAAGATGACATGACATCTATCTAGAAAACCTTAAACATTCCATCCATGGTTATGGCCAAGAATAATCTGATTGTCTCCAGCCTAGCAATGGGTGCATATGTCTCGTCAACATCTATACCCTCTATTTAGGAATAACCGTTTCATACCAATTATTCTTTGTTTCAAATTACAACACCATATTCATTCATTTTTTTGTGAAATACCCTCTTTCTCCTGATAATAATCTTGTCTTCAGGTCTTGAAACAATTTCCCATGTCTGATTTTTCTAAATTTGGCCAAGATAATCATTCATTTTCTAAACCTAATTATCTTCTTCAGATGGTTAGACAAAGCTTTTAGGATCATCTTGTGATAAGTATTTTGCTTTTCGTAGAGACTTCAACCTTCATGTTTTCACTGGTGTTGTATGATCACCAATTATGTTATGCCTATCAATTTAATCTCTTCATGCTGGTCATTTAGAAGAAACTAATTTTTTCTAATCATCTGAGTCTTCTTCTAAATCAAACAATGGAGCTAGAGAATCTAATGGTCTACTCCTCTATTCATCGCTATCCTCCTGAGTCTGATCATGTATTTTCTCAATATTCTGTTCATTTTTTATTATAGTCATAGCATGACTTTAAACTATATTTCCTAGCTTCTTATTGAAGCATTTATAAGATTTTCTATTCTTTGAGTAGCCAAGATATATCCCTTCATCCCCACAGGAATCAAATTTCCAATGTCTCTCTTTATTGAAAATGAAACTATTACTTCCAAATGTTGGAAAGTACTTCAATGGCGGATTTTTCCATACCATAACTTGTATGGAGTCTTATCCTATTTTGGACAATGTAATGATCTATTTGAAGTGTATACTTCAGTCATTACTTCTTCATTCCAAAATTTATCTGAAAGGTCCTTTTCAATGAGTATTGTTCTGGCCATTTTGATGACAATCCAATTTCTTCTATCAAATACTCCAGTCTACTGTGGAGTTATTTCAATCGTGACTTGATTCCTTATCCCATGTTTTCCGAGATAATCCTCCACTTGGCTATTTTTGAACTCATCTCCATTATCTGTTTGAATCGTCCAGATTTTATAACCAAGCATGTTTTCACATTCCTATCGATATCTTTTAATTCAACTAAACACGTTAGATTTTTGGGTGATTATTGAAACCCATCCAATTCTGCTATAGTCATAAATGAAGAGAACCTAATATGTCCTCCCATCAGTATCCCTCAACAAAATTGTCCCACACACATCAATATGTACCAGATCAAGAAATGTTGTTGACTTGTACTCCATTTGCTTATATGTATTCTGAATGATCTAACGCTACTAATAGTCCTTGCACATATGATTAAGATTGTGTGATAGTCAATGGATATTATTGATCTATATCTTATTTCACCAAATCATCCAAGGAACCCTAGATTATGTGACCAATACACTTATTCCATAACTTGTTTTCTTCATCCTTAGACAGAAAGCATATGTCTTCTTCTCCACTCACGAGGTAAAGATTCCCTTTTTCCTCATTCCTTGCAACACAATAGAACCATCTTGTTATTTGATGATACATAATTTCTTGGAAAAAAATATTTCATTTCCTGAGTCACACAATTGACTGAAACTAAGTAGGTTGTAACTAAGCCCCTCAATAACCAAGACATCTGCTCGTCTCATGTCTTCTCCTCTAAACGTATCTTTTCCTGAACCAATAATTTCTAGGCACTCATCATTACCTAATATTATGATACCTTTATTATTTTACATGATTCTGGTCACTAGATATTTTTTCACATCATATGGGAAGTGCATCCACTATCAATAATTCATATCCCAGTGCGATCTGATGCCTTGAATGCAATTTGAGAAACCACTACATGCTCTAAACTTTTCTTTTTGACCCAATTATTTGACTTCAAACCCATCATGGAATGGTAATCTTGATCTTTCTTAGGATGTGATGGACCAACTTCAACTTCCAGGGATGCAAATTGATTTCGAATTCCCAACACTCTTGATGATGCATTTGGCTTCTTCTTATGAACAAATTTAGTATTCATCTACCTATTCCTTTCTATTGTTGACGTGCATTATCTTTACATATGTCCAAATCCTTTACACCTAAAACATATACAATCATATGATGGCATAGAATTCGGAGCTCTATATGACCACTTTATTGGACTTGTTCCCTTTGGTATCTCTTTTCTATAAAACGTACATTTTTAGAGTGTCTCATTTTACCAAAATAATAACATCTTATGTGAGGTACATTCCTGTGTGGAAATTATTCACTACTAGTTGTGCCTTGGATTCTCTAAATCATCTTATTTTTCATTACACATAAATTTATTTTCAATCTTAGAGTGGGTGCTTGTTTTCTGACTTGAACCATGACTTCTTTCTGTTTTAGATCAGTGCCCATACCACCCTTGTCATTTAAAATTGGTTGTTTCTTCTGTTCTGATGGGCCACTCTACTCAAATATCATATTATTTGTTTCTTGTTTCAACATCTTCCCTAGCAGTTTCTCCTGATCTTCAATTGTTCATCACAGACTAATGAATTATTCTTATATTTGTTTGATATGTTTTATTTGATCTTTTCATGTTTCAGTAAAACTATCAATTTCTATTTTCTCTTCTTAAATTTTTAGTTTTTACTCAACCACCTTTTCAGGAAATTCTGGCATTGAATACCTTAGCTTTTCAATTTTTGCATTCAGATCAGAATTCTCTTCATCCTGCTACTGCATAAAGAGTTTAGCATAATGAACAAATTTGTTGGATTTCTTTGTTTTGGATCTCAGAATATCTCTCTCTTCAAGGGTAGCTTCTAATTCAGCCAAAAGATCAACTATTCCTTCAATTTCTCCTTCTTCGTTTTCACTTTAATCTCTTGTTAATGAATTACTGAAAAATGCTACCAAAGAATCTATTTTATGATCATTATAGTCATCCATGTCTTCTGTCTGAGATTCTTTTGAAATTTCATCATCCTTTAAAAGAATATTCTTCTTTTTGAATAACACACTTGTGGTACCTCTCCTCCATTTCTCATTTGTTGAATACTTCTTATGGGGAATTTCATCACTTTCTTCATTTTCATCATCAAACTTCTTAGGAACCCTTTCTACAAAATGCTCTATCATTCCACATAGGAAGCTAGAAAATGACAGTTTACCTTTGAACTTTCCTTTTCCCCTTTTCATATTGGAGGAGAGAAATGACATGACAACATCCATATTGTTCTTCTTAGGATTATCATCAAAAGATAGATTCTTCATGGACTTGAATGCCACTTCCAAAGATTTACCCTTTTCTACTGCATCATTATCATTATTTCTCATTTCATATGCTACAAGGGTATTGTGTATCTTATCTAGTGTCAGCTATTTTGGGTTATTGTCTTCCAACACTGAAAAGTTCTGATTGAACCACGGTTGAAGTTTCCTCAGGATACATTTCACAATATTTATATATTAAATAACATCTCCAAGACCCCAAATTTCTTTCACAATAATATTTATCCCCTCTAATAATGCATCAATATTCTAACTGGGATTCATTTTGAGATCCTCATACTTGTTCCACAGAACCTACAACTTTTCTTCTCATACTTTTGTGTCCCCCTCATAATTTTTCTTCAATTTCTCCCACATTGAATGGGATGTTTTACAAGAAATAACCTTATTATAGATTTCATTTGATTAGGATCACCCTAAAGCATTGATCCATTTAGAATCAGCATCCAATTATATTATTTCATCTTCTAATAAATCCATGTTATTAATGTTAGCTTATATTTCATGCATTACTACTAGAAAGACATACATCCCTACGGATCGGAAGTAGCGATGTATCTGATTCTTCCATAGTTGAAAATTATTTCTGTCAAAAATCATAATTACATTGTTATTGACCACCTTTATTTCTTCTTCTTGAGATATACCCAAAAAATTTCAACCTTTTTCCCTGAGACAAATTTTTAGGTCCATTAGGTCAAATACCCTGTGAGGGGGGTGGTGAATCAGGGTATGATAGATTAAAACTTTCTCCCGTCCGGATCATCATTCATTGTTAGAGAAAACATAATTCTATCTTCCTCCCATAGAAATATATGAACATATATGAAATCCTACACATGACACAATTATTATTAATCAGTTCACCCTCACTAGCCTACATCCAAAGACATACAACGATAATGGGCCGATCTACTGAATTCACTAAGGGTCACTTCCATTAATGAGTACAAAGTTCAGGCTAGATCTTCTATACCCAGGATCACTGCCTTTAAATGGATTAGGGTATACTCAATGCATTCCAAAGGGACACTACCTATTCCTCTTTCTCTGGCTCACTGCGAGTGGAAATGGTCACCGTCTTCCTCTTTCTTCGCTGACAACACTTAGAACGAAATCCTCTCATAGTTCATGGGCGTGTAAGCCAAACACAATTTATTGACATATAAGTCCCTTCATTTTCAAGAATTCCTACATACTCAACTATAGGTATATGCTCTGTTGATGTTCCTTTATCTCATATATATGAAGTCCACCTTCTCAAATACTTCTAGGTACTAGAAAATTCTTTCGCAAACTAATTTAAATCTTTTTCAAGATTCCTTGTGCCAATCGAAATCCACCTTCTCCACCGCATAATTTATAGAGGGTTTGGTATGTGGGACACTTTATTTGTGTACTGTTACCTCTTCCGTGAACCTCCTCTGTATGCGGACTGCCTCTGCCTTCGATATCGCATAATACTACCATGTTCTGATTCTGCGAACCTCCTATGTGAAATACATGCTGCCTGTGAACTATTTGTTGTTCGTATAATGCCTTTTCTTCCACGTACAGATTCTCTCCCTCTGCATACCGAGACAACTCCTTCTGCGTTCCAGACTTCATCCTCCACGTAGCAGACATCCTTTGCAGGTTAATAATTCCAGAAAACACCTTCATTAAAATCACTTCTGCGTAAACCACTTTAGCCTTCATGAACCACTTCTCCCTTCGTGAACATCCATTGGTCTTTTCCAAATTCCCAGAGCAAAATCTTCTTTCTCATGATGTTGAATCTCCAAAGTAATCTCTTTGATTAGAAATTCTTATATTTGAAAAGGTATCTTCTTAATCCATTAAATCAACATTTACCAAATCTTGATACCAGCCTCCACCGCTCACCGATTCTTCAGCCACCATGAACTGCAATCCATCAACGAATGATTTTATTACACGCTATATGTATCTCATTTTCTCCTACGTAGTTGACTTCCACCACCAACTTCAATCCATCCACGTACAGATTCCGCAGCTCAGTTGATAATCATTTTTGGTTTAGCGAACCGCATCCACGAACAGGTCCTGCCACTCTATGTACCATTCCCTGAACATGGTAAACGACCCATGTATCATGATACATGATTCCCACCTTTTTTCTATTTTCTTCAACATTCTTCATAAAATTTACTCGTATGAAGAAATCCTTCCTTTGCCAACATCAAACTCCTAGTTTTGAGGCCCCAAAAATTAGCAAACACTAGGAGACTGTGCCACCTTAAAAACATTTCTTTGGAAATGACCAACCATAATCATTTGCGATCATCTGGCTTTTTAAAAAAAACCTCACACAAAACATACTGAGATCACACCTTGAGGGATTTTTTCCCAACATAGTGGATTTTCTCTGAATTGTTATATTTTAGTAGGCATAGACACACACAATTTCCTTTTCTATAATTTAAAAGTATGCATTACAGTTGATGATATTATGTTCTTATAGAAAATTTCCATCTGGATATGTCTACATCTCAATATGGTTAGTGATTTTTGGCTCCAGATACTACTACGATATAATCAGACACTTCATAGACTATCATAATCCAACCGTCGGCCTTAATAGTGAATCACCTTTACAAAGTAGATGAGTTTGAAAGGTAGGTATATGTCGCTCTAGTGATAGTGAGAGGTACAATTTTTGTTTCATATTCTATAGAGATTTCTTTTTTTGATGTCAGTGCTTCTCACTCATTTATATCTAGATATTTTAATGATATGATTAACATGAAAATATACCTCGTGACTTTTTTATAGACATAGTGACACTATTTGGTATGTGAAAAGAGTATGGGTTTTGGTTCCCTTTTTATTCACTATTGGTAGATGATGAAAAGTTAATTTTTGATTTTCTAGTCCGTGATCTTGATTCTTTTGATGTCATTGTCAGGATGGGTTGTCTTTTTTTCAATATTATATGGTTTATTATTATATTCATCATGTATCATTTCATACAGTTAATGGGATCTCACTTATGTTTCAGGGTGTGATGTCCTATCCTAGGTGCCACTAATCGGTGCTGAAGGTAGGTGTGCCACATGATGTCAAGAATGCCTCCTTGTATTCTAGAGGTTGCCGACTAGTAGCGAGGGTCTAACATTGTTAATGGGGTGATAATAAACTCTTTATCATAGTTATACCACAAAACAAATAAAATATCAACCACCAAATGAAATACAACCATAACCGGTAAGATATCAGTGTCATAAGATGAGAAGAAGTAGAAATAAAATGTCCAAACTAAACAGTAAGTATTCCTTGCTAATATATGTCATCTTTCGAAATGAAAAGTAAAAATTAACAATGCTTACAACTCCCTAGAGGGTCCAAAACCACATCTTGTTCCCTCATCCATGATTCATCCTGACCCAGCCATCCAACACATGGAATTTTCACTTATCCTATCATTTAAACATGATGTCTATTCAGGTCCCGATTTGTAAGCTCGAGTAGGGTGTGAGTAAAACTCAACAGGCCTCCCCTAGCGAAATCTAAAATAATATCATGTCAATAAAAATTGTAATAAGTTGTACAAAGACTTTATAAAATCAATATATTAAATAATTTACACTTATTCAATTACTCTTTATTTATCCACATAACACCTGGGTTCTCAAGGACACATGAACTCCCAATACCAGATTAATTCCACACTGGCATATGAACTATCCCTAATGGGTATCATAAAACTTAATTTTAATGTTACCATTCATTAACACAATTCACATATGTTTTTCCATTGTAATCATTCATCATTTCAGTTAACACTATGGGATATTGATGCATCGGACCATGTCCCACACATATTTATCACATGTGAATTCCATTTTTATTATTCAACATTTCTTATCACAATATGGGATTTTGATGTAGTAGATCATGTCCCACACACAGTTATCACATGTGGATTCCATTGTTACCATTCATCATTTCTTATCACACTATGGGATTTTGATACAATAGACCATATCCCACCCATGATGATCACATTAAGACCATTAATTAAATAAAAAATTAATTAATCAATTCACAATCCAATAATACAGTAATTAATTCAATAATTAATTATTTTAATTCACATTCTCAATATCCCATAACAAATTCAAAAGTTAATTATTCTAATTTTCAATCTCATTATCCCATAATAAATATAACTTTTAATTAATCAAATATACAATGTCAATATCCATTAACTAATTCAATAATTAATTTTTTAAATTCACAATCTCAATGTACCATAATTAATTCAACAATTAATTATGAAAATCCATAATCGCATTACCCCATAATTAATTCAAAAATTTATTATTAAAATCCACTATCTCAATATCGAATAAATAATTAAATAATTAATTATTCAAATACACAATCTAAATATCGCATAATTATTTAAAAAATTAATTATTATAGTATCCAATTCAACATTCCAATATTTAACTCAATAATCAATTATTTCCCCAATTGCATCCATTTTAATAAATTGATAATTAATTAAGCAATTAATAATAAAAAAATACACAATATGTTAATTAATTAATTTACCAAATTAATTAATTCAATTTAGAATTTAAATTGTTATAAAACATAGAAAATTCATTAATTACATTCACGTAATTTAAATCATCACTATGATATTTCAATAATACACCACATACCTCAATTTGTTCTAAAAACTCATCAGAGGAAAAATCCCCGATTTGAGAAGAAAAATGCTGTTGAAAGGGATGAAGATCAAAAACCCTAATTTATGATCAAAAAATCAGGATCCCAAAATTCTAGATCTAGATACAATAATTCTAGATTTATGTCTAACAAAACATAGGATACCTTCCCTCTAACAGAAGAGGGGGAGACATGAGATAAGAATGAGACAACAAGGGATTAAATCATCTAATTAGATGGGGTGTACATCTTCAATCATCCCTTTTAATCGCTATGAATTGAGGCCAGGAAGGCTTGGAATTCGTTTGTAAACCACCAAAAATGATATAAAACGAGTTAGGCTATCTGGGTTTTGGTTTTGTGTTAACTAGGTGTTCGAGAAATTTTACATCTTTTTGTCAGATTAATTAAAACTAAATGCATGGTTTGAAAGGAAGAGATGCATGGTTTTCCAAACTATGCACCTTAACCATGTTCCTATTCTATGGGTGGGGGTGGGAGTTCATAGTTCCACCTTCTTGGGTATACGGTTTGAAAAACTAAAACCCATCCATGAAAACCCTCTCTGTCTAGGGGTGCATGATTTGTTGGGACAAGGTGCAAGGATAAGGAAAACTGTGTTCCAATTGTACAATGCATTATTTCATCCATTTTAATCTAATTTTCACCCAAAACACCCCAAGTTATAATGAAAATCATATATACTCAACACAAGTAAAAACGTTTACATGAAAATGTTCCTGAGACATATCTTGAGAACATTCGGGTTTTACAATCTCCCCACCTTATATCAGCTCATCCTTGAGCTGTAATCCCATGAATGTCTAAGATTCTGAGTAAAAAATATTGGGCCACTGTTCCATTATATAAATTTATATCTCCCAAGATTCCTCTTGAACACAAGCATGTTACCCCAATACACTAATTATCATCACAGTTTTCCCTGTAACACTTTCATACCACAATCCAAAACATGTATTCGATGCTCTTCAAAGGGAAAATCTATCTCAAGATCACCATAATCCATATTGATCACATGATAAGAGACGGGGTGCTACCAATAAAGTTCTGAAAAACAAAAAAACATCTTGAATATCACTATATATGTGCGGAAGAACCAATCAATATGTCACTATCCCAATTCTACCCACAAACTCAAATGATCTAATGAACATGGGTTCCAAATTTCCCTATATTTGTATCCTGCGGTGACCCAGTCAAGGAAACACCTGAACGAATATACAATCACCAAATATAAACTCTATGGGTTTTGAAAATACATTATTATATGAATTTAGTATTCTCTAATTCATATCCATTCTATTTTGAATCAGCATAATTTCTTCAGTGTCTCCTATATGAGACTCATTCCCAAAAACACTAACTAACTTGCTTCGATCAAGCATAGAGGTGTTCTGCATGGCATACAATAAAGATCCACTTATGGATTTATCTGAGTAGTTTCCTCATAACTGTTTTTATATGTGAACTCCACCTAATATAGGTTCTTCTACCATGACCCATCTATGTCTAGGACACATTTCTGAAGCATATCCTTAAGGACATCTATAGTACGCTCTGACTACAAATCTATTAGTGGGTGTAAATCCATACTCATCAAAACCCACATAATAATAACCCAATAAAACAACTTCCATAAGCACAAAGTAAAATTAAAGTCACAATTTGAAACAATATTTTTTTAAACCCCAGGTATATATACAATCTCTCAAACATATAATTTTGCAACAGCTACATTGAGAAACTCTCCAATATAGGAGATAAATTTTCTACCTTTATCAAGAGGCCCATAATAATCCAAATAACATCATTATTATAGGGAATTATCAATATATCCACCACAAAGTCCATAGTCACATCATCCCACTTTCATTCTGGAATTGGTAATGACTGTAGTAAACCACAAGGTCATTGATGCTTGGCCATCACCAGATGAAAGGTGTAACGTCATGTCACGAATCTTGTTATCTCCTTTTTCATGTCCAACCACCAAAACTATCATTGTAGGACATGGTACATTTTGGTAACACTTGGATGTAACACCCACTTTGACCCATAAAAATAATTCATTATCACCTCCCAAATTCTTGTAGGCATAACAACCCTATTTCCCACTAATATAATCACATCCTCATCTATGGACCAATCAGAAGGTGTCTCCCCGCATTCATGGAATTCCCTAGAGGATAAGAACTTATAATCCTCATATTTTCTTTATCTTATCTATATCAACAAGTGTAGACTACACTAAAACTGATACCAGATTCATCTTGTCTACACTCTATGGAACCTCATAATACAACTCATCCAGCAAAGTCACAATTTTCCACTTATAACTATACTCATGAATAGCCTGAGTCTGAGTTTTCCAAAGTAAAGAATCATCAACTCTATTTCCCTTCTAGGACGTTTATGCCATCTCAAAATCAAATGACTATATATACTCAACCCATATCCATTGATGAAGATTCAAATATGACTGTGAAAATATTTACATTAAGCTCTTGTGGTCCATATTCAAAATACACTTTTTCTAAAAAATAATAATGCCACTAACACTTTAAGGAATAAACCACTATATCAAAATTGATTTCATTTTTAGGGTATTTCTATTCATGACGCCTCACCTATTGATACCCATAAACCAAAACATCATCACCCAACATCGTCACTAATCAAAGTCTAATCCCATATGTGTCACGAAACATTGTATACAGCTCACTTGGATTGGGTAGGATCAAAATATCTTTCAATTTCAAGGACATATTAAGCTCTTAAAAAAAGTTATCTCATGCTTATAACCTGACAAAATTCATCCCCATTATTATTCCAGAATGTAGTGTTTCCAATTGGGAAAAATCCCAGATGAATCTTCGATAATATCCACCCAAACCAAAAAAGAAACAAATATTGAATAAGTTCATGGGTTTCCCCTAAGAATAAAATTCCTAAATCTTCTTTGGTTCCACTAACACACCACCCTCCAAGATTATGTGACACAATAAGGGTACCTATAAATCCAAAACATAACCTAATATACCTGATAAATCCAAAACCTAAACATAGAAAGCCTGTAATATAGACGATTCTCTGTAAGTATACTCAAGATGATTTCAATGTGTTGAGAATGATAATCTTGCATCTTGGATTACAAAAAATTTATCACCCACAAGAAACATAAAAAATTGATCTAGTTAATGGTGAAAGACTCTGTTCATCACGTCCATAAACATTACTGGTGAGTTTTGTAGCCCAAACATCATTACACAACCTTGTATAGGCCATACCTACTTTTGAAATAAGTTAGAGGTATATGAGAAGGTCTAAATCTCAACTTATGATACCATAATCACAATTTCTATATAGGAAAAGAAAAAATCTCTTCTCAAATAGTCAAAAGATCATAGATATGTATAAGAGGATTCTATTTCTTCACTATCATCTGGTTCGACTTCTGATAATCCACACCCAAGCATAGAGTCTCATCATCCTCCATAGAAAACAACACTATATGACCCCATGGAGACGTACTGAGTAAGATAAAATACTTTTATTCTATCTTAACCTACTATGTTTTAAGCTCTTGATGCTATGTCAGTTCTATTGTATAATATGAAATAGAAACTAGCTCAACCTCATGCATGAGCTCAATGGTAAACATCACATGTATATTAGGTGGTACCCATGAGAAGTCTTTGTTGGGTCGGAGAGTGATGGCAAGAGGGGGGGTGAATTGCCTTATAAAAAATAATTAACAATTTAAAATCAAAGTTAAAAGTGCAGCGGAAATAAAAGAGGAAAGACACAAAACTTGATAACGGAGTTCGGCTTAAACCAAATCCTACGTCTCCGCTCCCAACTCAACCGTTGAGAGATTTACTACTGCTTGATTTTTAATGGTTTTAGCAAGAAACCCACTAGACTTTAAGGTAGTCTAGAACCTATTACAGCTTGCTTTTAATGGTTGAGCAAGAAACCACTAGCCATCTTACAGGTGAAGGCTAGCTCACCTATGACTCAAGCCTTTTAAAGGGAAGGCTTGACTAACCTCTTCACACCTTGAAGGTGGTGTGAAAACCCAAACAAAAGGAGGATGAGAGAAAGAGGGGTTTATAGGCACAAACCCAAATTGATGCTCAAAATAATAAAACAAGAAAAACCGTAATGTGGAGAAGTCTTGGGCGCCAATGGATTGATTGAAGTTGATTAAGAGCGCTCCCAAGCTTCTATGGTGATGATCCTTGGATGTGGAAAATGGGTTGGAGCAATTGAGGTTCCTTGAAGGAATCCACCAGAGGTTTTCCAAATGATCAAAAAATGTTCCCGTGGGCTTCCATGTGTTTCTGGGGCTTCCTAGTCCTTTAATTATAGAGGGGGAACCCTCAAATGGCCTTTGGGGGTCTTCGGAGCCGTTGGAGAGGCCTTCGGAGCCGTTGGGAGTCAAGTGGACAAGTCTGGTCAAAGCCCAACGGCTAGTTTGACTGGCTCCACTGGCTGACGGTGCTTGGCCACCGGTTGGCCGGTGCTTTGGAAAATGGAGAGGCCTTCTGCCCATGCACCACCGGCTGGCTGGTGAGGAGGCCACCAGTTAGCTAGTGGTGAGATAGTAGGTGTCCCTTCTGTTTGGGATCCACCGGCTGGCCGGTGATGGGACACCGGTTGGCCGGTGGTCTGGACAGAGGGAATGCCTTCTGTCAAGATTCCACCGGCTGGCCGGTGGTCATCCACCGGTTGGCCGGTGGACTGAAATCAGTCCACTTTTGCCTTCTGGCTTTCTTGGCCCAATTATTTGGCAACCTGAAATCATGCCTATCATCCAAAAACACTTAAAACAAGATTAGATAAATAAGAGAGTGATTGTGATCATGAAAATTAAACCACGAGGGGTACGAGAGGTACAACAATCTCCCCCTATTTTGATGATCACAATCACCAAAACAAGCAATGCAAAATACTGAAATGAAAGGCATGCTTTAAAGGATAAATTGAAAAGTAAAGCAAATCATGAAAGAATGATTTCTCCCCCAATCAACCAAGAATTTCTCCCCCTTTGTGATTATCAAAATAGCACGGGGCATAAAACTTGATTGAGGGAAAAGGATTGAAAAAAAATATAGAGATTTTAAACCAATTGAAATTTTTGAAATTTGAATTGAAATTATTAAATTGAAAGTTTTGAATTGAATGTTTTGAATTGAAAGTTTTGAAAATAAATCAAAAAGGCTTAAACGATCCTAACTCCCCCTAAATAAAAACAACAAATCACCGGGGAGAGGATTTTAGAACCAAGACAAATTTTGGTCCGGAGAGACTCGCTAAAATGGATTTTTCAATCCATACTTGTCTAGTGGCGGGTCTTCTCCTATGAAATTCATCATTAAAGGAAATGGTTTTGGGCCTTCCATACCGGGCATTTTTGAAATTGCACTCATAAATTAAGTGCCCGGGATTTTTGCAATAGTTACAAAATTTATATTGGGAGCTCCCCCTTACAAAAATAGTTGGAGCATGGGAAGAGGAAGCTTGCATGGAATAACCAAGCCCTTGGGTGGTTCTAGATACGCATTGGGAACCAAGGAGCTTCGAGAGGTTATGTTCACCTTCGGTGAACTTAGCTAGGGATTTCCTTAAATCCTTGATTGTTGATTCCATAGAATCAACATCGGGAAGGTTTTGGATCTTGAGGGACAAGTCATCCTTCACATTGAGAAGTTGATCCTTTTCGGAAGAAAGTTTTTTGAAATTCTTTTTTAAAGCAAGAAATTTGGAAGAAAGTTCGTGAAAACCTTCCTCTAATTAATCTCTAGCATGTTGGATCTCCTCATAAGATAAATGATTGAAAGAATTTGAAGAACTATAGGATGAGGAGTCGGAAGAGGATACCTCATGAAATTCCATTAGGCATATTTTACCGTTGTCACTTGAGGAGGAGGAGGAGGAGCTATCACTCCAAGTGGCCTTGAATGCCTTCTTCTTTTCCTTTTTCATGGCCTTTTTCTTGTTGAGTGGACAATCGGGCTTGTAATGGCCTTTCTTGACACACCCGTAACGTGTTACCTCGGGCTCGGATTTTTCGTTGGGTTGAGCCTTGCGGGATTTCTTCTTCTTGTGCTTCTTCATGAATTTGTGCATTTTGCGGGAAAGATTCTCCATTTCTGAATCGCGCTTGAAGAGGAAGATGAGGAGGAGGAGGAGCTTTCTTCTTTTTGAACTTTGAAGGCGATGTTCTTTGGAACTTTGATCGGTTTGCCTTCCTTTTCAGCTTGCCTCCTCATGGTGATCTCGTAGGTCATGAGGGATCCGATGAGCTCTTCGACTGACATGTTCTTGATGTATTTTGCTTCTTGGATTGGCGTGACTTTCGGTGCCCATGTTCTTGGTAGGATCCAAAGGATCTTCTTGACCATCGTTTCTGCAGACACATCATCACCAAGGGACTTTCTCCCATTGCAAACGTCAGTAAAACGAGTAAACATTTCAGTAATATTTTCAGATGGATGCATGGTAAAAGACTCAAAATCTTGACGGTACATATCCAATCGAGTATCCTTGACTTTGTTGGTCCCCTCATGGGTAACCTCCAATAGTTTACAGATTTCATGAGATGAAGTGCATGTTGAAACTCGATTGAATTCATCATGATCAAGGCCGCAATGAAGAGAATTCATGGATTTGCCATCAAGCTTGAAATTTTTAATATCGGCTTGAGTCCATTTGGATTCATCGGGAGAAGAAAGAGAATAACCATGCATGAAAATTTTATAAATAGGATAACCAATGCTTCTAAGAAATGTGTTCATGCAGGTTTTCCAATAGGTATAGTCGGTTCCATCAAAGAATGGAGCACGACCCAATGAATAGCCTTCGGGGGCGAAAGAAGTTGAAGCCATCACAAAGGATCTTGAATTTGAAACCGGTTAGGGTATTACTCAAATTTTGCTCTGATACCAAATGTTGGTTCGGAGAGTGATGACAAGAGGGGGGGGGGGTGAATTGCCTTTTAAAAAATAATTAACAATTTAAAATCAAAGTTAAAAGTGCAGCGGAAATAAAAGAGGCATGACACAAAACTTGATAACGGAGTTCGGCTTAAACCAAAGCCTACGTCTCCGCTCCCAACTCAACCGTTGAGAGATTTACAACCGCTTGATTTTTAATGGTTTTAGCAAGAAACCCACTAGACTTTAAGGTAGTCTAGAACCTATTACAGCTTGCTTTTAATGGTTGAGAAAGAACACAATAGCCTTCTTACAGGAGAAGGAAATCTCACCTATGACTCAAGCATTTTAAAGGGAAGGCTTGACTAACCTCTTCACACCTTGAAGGTGGTGTGAAAACCCAAACAAAAGGAGGATGAGAGAAAGAGGGGTTTATAGGCACAAACCCAAATCGATGCTCAAAATAATAAAACAAGAAAAACCATAATGTGGAGAAGTCTTGGGCGCCAATGGATGGATTGGAGTTGATGAAGAGCGCTCCCAAGCTTCTATGGTGATGCTCCTTGGATGTGGAAAATGGATTGGAGCAATTGAGGTTCCTTGAAGGAATCCTCCAGAGGTTTGAAAAATGATCAAAAAATGTTCTCGTGGGCTTCCATGTGTTTCCGGGGCTTCCTAGTCCTTTATTTATAGAGGGGGAACCCTCAAATGGCCTTTGGGGGTCTTCGGAGCCGTTGGAGAGGCCTTCAGAGACGTTGGGAGTCAAGTGGACAAGTCTGGTCAAAGCCCAACGACTAGTTTGACTGGCTCCACCGGCTGACCGGTGCTTGGCCACCGGTTGGCCAGTGCTTTGGAAAATGGAGAGGCCTTCTTCCCAGGCACCACCGGCTGGCCGGTGAGGAGGCCACCGGTTGGCCGGTGGTGAGACAGTAGGTGTCCCTTCTGTCTGGGTTCCACCGGCTGGCCGGTGATGGGACACCGGTTGGCCGGTGGTCTGGACAGAGGGAATGCCTTCTGTCAAGATTCCACCGGCTGGCCGGTGGTCATCCACCAGTTGGCCGGTGGACTGAAATTAGTCCACTTTTGCCTTCTGGCTTTCTTGGCCCAATTCCTTGGCAACCTGAAATCATGCCTATCATCCAAAACACTTAAAACAAGATTAGATAAATAAGAGAGTGATTGTGATCATGAAAATTAATCCACGATGGGTACGAGAGGTACAACAGTCTTTAGTAGAGGCTACTAAAACCGATTCACTATAGGTGGAACATTGTCCAACTATAAATTTACACCATCCATATACAATCTAGAAACATGAGTGGTATAATCCCCCAGTTGTTGTTTAAATATCCTTGTATGGATCGCCTTAATATCCCACTCTCCAGAGCGAATACACTTGTTACCATCAGGAGTTGTAAACATCACTCTACTATGGTAACAATAATTGTGAGATTGGTATTATAATAAATACACCATGCCAATAATTAAAAACAACCCTAAAATTGCATGGATTTACTGATCCTATAGAAAACGATACTTCTCAACCTTAAGAGAAAACCCCTTGGAGAAGAAACTTTTTCTCAAGAATATTCCCAAATATGTGTCTATCTTAAATACCCAATCATGAACTCTACTACTATGCTCAAACCATTCACAATTTATGCAGGAATAAAGGAATGAGAAGCTCTAGTATCTAATAAGGAACTATATAATTTAGAATATACAAGGATAATACCTCCCAATATCAATGGTCTACCCTCTCTATATAAAAGATTAGGAAAAATTGATTGAGACTGTCCAACCCAACTTCCTTGTGATGCAGACTAAACTTCCCAAGTTGTACCACTCTGTTGATACAGGAACCCTTTTCTAGAAACACATCATCCGCTACCTCTATGACCTTAGCTAGTCGAAATATATCTACAAGACTGATAAGTTGTAGAAGACCCCCTTTTTACACACTAGCTCTGACTAGTTTCTCTATCTATACGTGTCTGATGTGGGTTCATGTAGAAACACCAAAGATGTCTCACCCTCCCAGAACCTTGCCACTCTACCGATCTTCAAGGGAGATATCATGGGAATGGTCCCAACCTACCACACTGGTGACATATCACTCGAGTAAGATCTTGATCATCTAATCCCTCAGTCTTGGAACTACTATTTCCAGAACGCTAGAAAATGTTTTCATAGTGATGCTTCCTTCTCGAAGAATTCAAACTACATGACCATCCAACCTGAAATATATGTCCTGCACCAGAATCCTTCTACAGGTTCCCCTCATGTATGAGATCTAGATCCATCACCTTTGAAAAGATCTATAAATGAAAGAGGCTAACTTGGAACACAATCTCACACTTAATTACTTTTTAGAAACCCCTTGCCATAGCTCTCCTATCCCCTATCAATGCTAGGATAAAGGGTTAAAAATATGTAAAATGAAAAGCATAGTCCATCAATGACATGATCCCATAACTAAAACTCATGGACTATTCTTCTCTCTCTTACATTAGTGTCTATGTATATAATTCCTCTAAGAACATCTCCATGAATTCCAATCATAACATACCCTCAACATGTTCAGTCCTAGCTTGAACATCCCATCAGAACTTTTCTGATCTTCATAGCATAAAAGTATCCATCTTGAGCCTTTTATATACAGGAGTTTCCAAATGGTCAAGTGTCATCTAGAGAGACTCAATCCAGAACATATCTCTCAAAGGTTATCCCTCTCTAGTAAAATTCAATGGGTGCTGTAACTAGAAATCATGTGTCTTGTTAGACATGATCTTCACAACAAGATCAGGGTTCCATTCCATAAATTTCATAACGAGAGAAATGTTCGCTTAGAACTCCTATCATTCTTCATAACCTAGCCCCATCGGTGCCTCTGATTCTAATACTTGTAGATCATCTACAGCTACATCCTCCTCTCATCAACATAAAAATCATCATTATAGAGTCATAACTCTACAATTACAAACATATGTCTCAAGACCCATAACACCCCTTTATCATGTTTACATAAGTGGAAAACACAACAACACCCAACAAACCTTTTTCCCTAAACATCACCACACAGTCAAAATTGAGGATCCATCACTACCCTTAACCATCTTACATCTAGGTCATAGTTAACAAAGGGTAAAATCATTCTCATATTCATGTTTCTCATTTAGATACCCAACTATTATCATATTGAATTAATTTAGAACATCTAATTAAATATTAGGAACCATTTTCAATTCAATTTCCAAATCAAGGAAAAACATTTCAATATCAAAACATACCCAAAAACCATTTTCCCGTGCGTTCATAAAATGATGCATGTCACAAAATAATCCTAAGTTCCTAGAATGATGCATGAATATCTCTTATTTGATAATATGACACACGGAAAATATCATAAAATCATGGAAACAATCATCACTTCACTCAAAAATTGCATCACCCAGGGTGAAATAACATCTAACTATAATAATAAATACCAATAAAATTCATCCAACCAGGTTTACTTGGGTATTCCCCTATAAATGGCTTTGTAACTCCCATATATGAGCTCATGTACATGGACCAGATCTTCCTAGTCTCCTATCTAACTTTACCAAATCGAAATACAAAATAAAATAAAAGAAATATGGACTCTAATACCACTTTGTGACATCTGGACCCTAGTTCCACACTCCAGTGCCCCGACCAGTAGACTACATGACCTCAGTAACACCTCCTTGTATGCTCGAGGCTGCCGACTAGAAGCATGATTCTAATGTAGATCATGGAGTTCTTATACCATCTTTATTAGATTAATACCACAATGAAAATAAATAATAAATAACAAAATGAATAATAACCATAACTAGTAAGATACCACTATCACATGATGATCGAAACTACAATATCAAAATTGAACAGTAAATATGCCATAAAAATATTTTCATAGTGTTAAAATGATAACTAAAAAGTAAATATTCTAACAACTCCCAAAGGGGTCCCAAACCACACATGATCCCCTCATCCAATCTCCATCTTGACCCATCCATCTAACACATGTCATTTTCCCTTATCTTATCCCACAAACATGATATTTGTTCGGGGTCCAATTTGGCAGCATGAGTAGGGTGTGATTACAACTTTGTATACCACCACCAAGGGAAAATAAAAAAATATCCAGTCAATAACAAGGGAATACATATGTATAAATAATTCATAAAGTAAATAAAGTAAATAATTTAGACTTAATAAATTACTTTATATTTAAGCACATAACACCTATGTACTTGAGGACACCCAAACTCCCCATACCTACTACAACCCATGTCATAGTCAGAACTATCTCTAAGGGATATCATATAACTATTTCCTCATGTTACCATTAATTATCCAAATTCATACATGAGTTCTATTGTTACTATTCACCATTTCAATTCACACTATGGTATTCTATTGCAGAAAACCACGTCCCACACAACTTTATCACATGTGAATTTCATTATTTTCATTCATCATTTCCTATCACACGATGGGATTTCCATGTAGTAGACCAAGTACCACACACAATTATCACATGTGAAATCCATTTTTACCATTAATCATTTATTATCAAACTATGAGATTTGGATGCAGTACACCATGTCCCGCACACAATGATCACATGAATTCCATTAATAAATTAAACATTTTATTAATAAATTAACAATCCCACCATCCAAAAAATAATTTATGCATTAATTATTAAAATTCATAGTCTAAATATACCATAATTAATTCAACAATTAATTATTCAATGTTACAATCTCAAAATCCCATACATAATTCAACAATAAATTTTTCAGATCCATAATCTCAATATCCCATAATTAATTAAATAATTAATTATTCAAATTCATTATCTCAATATCTCAAAATAAATTCAACATTTAATTTTCCTATTTCAAAATATCAATATCGCATAATTAATTAAAAAATTAATTATTAAAATTCACTGTCTCAATATCCAACAATTAACTCAACTATTAATTATTGTAGTTTACATTTAAAAATTACAATATTTAACTCAAAAATTAATTATTTCACAAAAGAAAACCATTTTAATATTCTAATAACTAATTCAACAATAAATATTTCCCAATTCCATAATCCCTTAATTAATTAATTAATTTACCAAATTAAGTGATTCAATTAGGAATTTCAATTTATATACAAAACCTATTAATTCTACAATTTCATTCATGTAATTGAAATTATCACTATAGGATTTCAATAATAAACCACCTAGCTCAATTTGTTGATAATTTATCACCAACAGAAGAATTAACAATTTGAGTAGTATAATGGCGTAGAATGTGATCTATTTCTAAAACCCTAATTCAAGATTAAGAAAACCTATATTAAGATCTTAAAAAATAGATGATAAATTCCCTCTAAATATGAGTGAGAGATGTTAGAGAATAAAGAATCCCCACAAGATTAAATGCTCTTATCGGGTGGGGTGTAGATCATCAATCCACATATTGAATCACCAAGAAAGGAGGTCGGGAAGGCTTGGAATATATCAGGGAACCTCATAAAAGGGGAGAAAATGCGTTGGTCCAAGTTGGGGTCAATTTTGGGACTATTAAGGGATTTGGGGAATTTTAAATATAATGTTTAAAATAATTAAAACCGCATGCATGAGTTGCTGGGTAGGGATGTATGTTTCTCAAAATAGTCTACCCTATCCTTGAAAATATTCTATGGGGGTGCGTGGTTTCTCATTTTAGGGTGAATTATTTGAAAAACCATCTTCCAGCCATGCAAACCCTCTCTATCCAGGGTTGTAGGGTTTTTTGGGAAAAGGTGCATAGTTAGGGAAAATAATTAGCTAACTATTAACATCCCTTTTTCTTATGTTTTTTTAATCTTTTCACCCAAACACACAACCATTGTAACGCCCCGACCCCAGCTACCCAGAGTCGGTGCATTACTTCATAACATTGGCATGATCACAAAAGATCAATTCTCGAAAGACCGATTAGTTTAGTAGCCTTGGAAACACTAGACACATTCGTAAATGTTACATTACATCATAAAGTGAAAAACTACAATAACAAAGTCTCTATAGTCCACACTCATATCCTCTTCTGACAATCCCTGCAGGTCATTCATAAAATACTTCTTCACATCCTGGAAAATATTAAATCATTGAAAGGGGTGAGCTCAGATGCTCAGTAAGGATAACAATATTGAGGAAGCTTTCATAAATAAACATTAACATTTAAGGAAATGTATAACTAAAACAAATTCCTTTTTAAACTTGAACTTTAGTATAATATGGAAAAAATAAAATTAAATAATTCCATTTACTTACTCACATGTATATTCTACTAGTCGAATAATCACATGCAATATCAATAACCACTTTCATAATGAGGGAATGTATAATGCCAGACATTCTGAAACATTTTGTCAAGGCATCGGCCAAGACATCTAAAATGATTAAGGCCTCGGCCAAAAGCATAAACCAAATTGGGAAAGGGCCTCGGCCAATTCCACGTCTAGTTGTCTCATGAGACCTACCGATGCATCGAGGAGCTATAGCGGGCTCCACCCATCACTTATTAAGTCCAATGCAGTCCTCATATGAATAGGTTTAAACATATCATAAACCATAACATAATCGTATCACATAAAACATGCATAAAGGAAACATAACATTCCCACATTTCAATCGCAAGATATAAATACAACACATTGATATAATAAAAATGCTTTCAAAACCATTTTCAATACCAAAATAAAAGAAAGTTAAAACATTGTATTTATTTTTCATTAAAAAATGATGGCTTGTAGAGGAAGCCGAGACTCAAATAATGGTCACGGCGGCAGAGAAGTCGTTGTCGCCGCATATGTATGGAAATAAAAACATTCTCTTTTTGTCGTTTAGTAAAACGCTTCGTATAAAAATATTCCTTTTGAATAAACGTAAAAGTCAAAGAGGTTTATACACCGTATAAAAGAAAGTTGTGTATAAAACCAAATATGACTCAATGAAAAGAGATTGAGACGAAGTCCTTAAAAAGATCATTTTTAAATAAAATAGATCTATTATGTGTATTCACTATAGGTACACATAAAGAAAGTAAAAATACAAAATAGTACATAATATTATCATGACATAATTTTAAAGTAGGAGATTAACCCAAAGAATGGAAGTTGGGTTAAGAAATTCCCTTACAAAGATCATTTTTTTAAAATAAAATAGATCTATTATGTGTATTCACTATAATTACACATAAAGAAAGTACACATACAAGATAGGACATAATAATATCATGACATAATTTGAAAGTTGGAGATTAACCCAATGAATAGAAATTGGGTTAAGAAGTTCCCTTACCTTGCGTCCTGTCCTGACTCGACCGTTCTTTAACCTCCTGAATAATAAAATAGAGTTAATTTATATTTACTTAAGAACCTTTTTCATGTTCATTATTCCTTTTATATCCCTTATTACCATGTTATAAACATTATTTAATTGTTTAAGTTAATAACGGTCGTTTTGTCGATCTTTGGTACTTGAGTCAAAAATAAACATCCTATAATTTCAAGTTGTTCATGTGGTGAAATATCCATTATATCCAGAATTATATTCATGATTTAGATATCATATATATGATATATATCCAGTATATACATTCATTCATAATGTCACGTAACATTTAAGGGTAAGAAATGAAATGCACCATTCATGGAGACGGTAAGCCGTACGTACGCATGAACGCTACTTTCATTTCTATTTCGTATTTAATGGAATGAAATCATAATGATATAAATTTATAATATAATTACAGTATAATATAGTGTATAATACCATTTAATCCATCCTTTATACATCCCACATATGGCATTAACGATTCAAATCACTTTGAGGGGGCGGTAGTCCGCACTTCCTATAATAAAATTATCGCATTTTACCCATAATGGAAATCATGAAGTATGCCATAAATAAGAAATATAGAAGCATAAGTAAAACATAAAAATATTTTATATCATATATAAATATAGTTACATCTTAATGGCCACCTTTGAAGGTGTTATATGAGTGTTGAACAATCATCGTTTCGTGAGGCAGAAATTCGCCATCCACAGAAACCGTATGTTCTTTAAACATTAGATGTAGGTGTGTGTAAGTGTAGCTCGAATCCTTCTTATAACAAAATCCTAGTATATTTAGTATACTGGTGTTGTTACAAAAGAAATTAATAAAAAGAGTTTAGGGGGTTGGAGAAGAAAAATAAAACAAAACAACATTAGAGAAGACATTACCTCAAAATCGGGTAACTCTTTTTTATTTGAGCCAAAGGCTTCCTTGGGAAGAGTTCTGCCCAAAGTGAGGCTTCTAGGAGAAATAGGGGGAAGTTGGGAGAGTATTTTGGCAGAGGATAGCCGAGCCAAATGGCTTGATGGTGTGAATAAGGTGGGAGAGGTGGGGGCCTTTTATAAGTGGAGAGGAGGGGCTCTTTTGGATAGTTTGAAATATTACATTATTATACAATGCTTTTCAGATTCTAAAGGTCACACACTTACATAATTCATGGATAAGGTGATAAGGGTTCTAAATCTCCTCATCCAATAGGATTTGGAAAAGTGTAAGCCTTGGATTTTGCATTATCTTCTCATTTTATTTAAATCATTAAATAATGAGGTCATCGCTGCATCATAATGATGTCATAATTAATTTAATTTATTTAATGTCTAAAAATTATAAAAAAACTAATATGATGTAGGAAATCTTTGTATCTTTCTAATGAATATTTATAGTCAAAATTTGGACTTGTGTAACCCCACTTAAAAACTGTTTTAGTAAAACAACTCATGTTTGTGTCAATTTAATTTTAACATTAAATAAATATATATTAAGGTCATTTTCCAACCAAAGTTGCTCCATGGGGTCCCCAAGTTGACCCATGGGTTTTCTTGGTCGGCCATGACTCATCCAATAGGAGTAGGACAAGTTTCATGCTCATATCATATTATTAAAACATTGTTTTTACCTTAAACTACACTAATTACCTCTAATCGCGATTAAGAACTTAAAAGTTACTATTCACCAAAAAAATTATTTTAATCTCATTGAACCACATTTTACTTCTTAATGACAACCATGTATGTCAGATTTTTGAAAATCAAATCACAGAAGTGGTAATATTTCATTTAAACGAAAAATCAGTTATTTAACTACCACTTAGTGGTTCCACTATTCATCAAAAATTGATGTTTTTCAGAACAATGCCAAAATTTCACCCTAAGCTATAATTGATATTCCGAATTCAAAAATGATGTCTATTTTAAAAAATTCCAAACATATACGTTTCATTAATTAATTTTATAATTAATTCCCGCTGTCACAACAAATAGCGTGTTTTTAAGAAATAATTTATATCAAAAGATTGGCAATTGTTTATGTCCAATTTCAATGTTAAATTAATTATAATGACCACCATTGGATAAAATGGTAAAAATATATTCTAATTATACTTTTAAACCACTAAATAGTATAATTTATCACTATAAATTATTTTGATTAAAAAAGTTGTTTTTAAGTAATTTTCACTATTCATAAAAAATTGGAAGTTCTCAGAAAATTACAAAAAATTCAACTTTGGATAATTTCGATATTAAGAATACAAAAATGAAGTCCATTTTGAAATATAAAATTTCTATAATTTTAAAAAGTGGTTATTACTATTCATAACGGCTACTTTGATTAGTCGCGGTGTTTTAGAACTCGAACTTGCGTACAGTGCAAGCTATTGCATTATTGAAAGAGAGGCGTATCGTGGAAGCTCGGGGTGTTACATTCTCCCCTCCTTCAATAAATTGCGTCCACGCAATTTGATATTTTTCTTTGAAAATAAAAGGTTGAAAATAGAAAATACCTTTGTGGAAAACCCACATCAGAAATAAGGTTAATAAAATTCAGCCTTAATAAGAGGGAAATGTAAATAAGAAAGTCACCACCAAATTATGATCTCGATAAGGAGAACATTGGTGGCAATTAGAGACATATAATTGGAGTAAAAACGTAAATATTTGTAGGGAGTGATTGAGGTCATCAATCACAATCAACTGTCAAATTGAGGGCCTCAAAGCCTTCAATCTATGTTGATTTAAAATATCATCAGTTCAACAAGACATAAGGTATTAGGATAACACATTTTTTTGTTTTAATATCCCTTTACTAAAGTTTAAGAATTAATTTATTCATTGAATAAGAGATAGGTATATATATATTTATGCTTGACAATTAGAGTTTCAACCTTCAACTCATCTTTCACTCAAAAAGATAATAGAACTCAAAAATATTATACATATCCTAATTGTATAAGGCTCCAAATGTTAACACATACCATTTAGATTAGTAAAATTATTTTGTAATAACCAGGGACTTCTTGTCGGCTAGTGGTAGGAAATAAAGGCCTGTCGCACTATGATTGTGGGTTCGATTCCTGCAGCTTTGTCCGACGCGACGGGTTATGCCCCACCCTGCATGTTGTCCTTTTCCTAAAACTATAGTATTATAATATTTCAAAAATAATCTTCATAAATTTTTTAACCTTAAACAATACTATCCAAAGATCAACTTAATCCACTCCAACCTTTATTGTTATCCAAAATACCTCTGTCCAGACTTTCTTTAAAAGGTCTCTTAATTACAAAATCAATTGTAACATCAGATTCCTCAAACAAATTAAAGTTTCTCTTTTTTTCACATACTAAAAATATGATTACCTTCATCATATTAAATCCTTACTGAAATCAACAAGTACTGCAGTACAATCCTTATATATATATCACATTATTCTAATAACCAGAATATAATCCATGAGTCCAAAAGCACCAATACATTAGTTATTCTGCTTCAACTGTAGTAACAGCATAAGATTGTCCTTGATCCATTGGCCTTTTTTGAGGTAATATTCCCTGACGCCTAAGAAATTCATTTTCATAATGACCCATTTCTCTACAATTGTAGCATTCAACATTGATATCCTCTTTCTTTCCCTTGCAATCACGCGCCTGGTGACCTTTTTCCCCACATTTATAACAATCTTCCATTCCTTTTAGACAAGTACCAGGATGATTCTTCCCACAATTATCAGATAATGGAAAATCCTTCTTTCCCCTTTTCCCTTTATCTGTCTCTTGTTCCACCGTTCTCTTCTTCTCTTGCTTTACTTTGTTGTCATAAGACTTAGAGAATTCCTTTTCTATATTGATAGCACATGAGACAATATCTTCGTATGTTGAGAACGATTGTGATACTAAAGCTCGACAGAGAAATGGTTTTAACCCGTCAAGGAAATGATCGATCTTACCTCTTGGGTTACGTATATAATCTGCAGCATACCTCGCTAACCTTGTAAAGTTGGCCTCATACTTTGCGACATTCTCATCCTCCTTTTGTTTCAGACTCAGAAATTGCCTTTCCATATATGCTCTGTGGTCATGAGGAAAGTATTTTTCTAAGAAAAGATCTTTGAACTCCCTTCATTCCATATTCGATATGTCATCATCTTCCTTTGTGTTTTGAATCAATGAACACCATTGATCAGCATCTCCAGTGAGGTGGTAAACTGCCATGATAACCTTTTCCCTTTCACTACTCCCCAAGGCATGGAATAGTTTCTCTAAGGAGTTTATCCATTGCTCAGCTACTAATGGATTTGTACCCCCATTAAATTTTGGTGGTTTTTGCCTCATGAAGCGGTCTAACATTGACCCTCCACGTTGCGGATCAGGGTGCTCCATATGATTAAGGTTATTATTCATAACCTGAGTTAGTTGTCCCAGTATGGTAATAAGTTGATCAGCACCAGTTGTATCTCCAGATCCACAATAATTATCTTGAGCAGGAGGTAAATCCCTACACGGAGTGCATGCATTGATACGGTTTCCATTCCTTCCACTAGGCGCCATTTCTAAACAATGGCATAAACTATATTAGTTTATGAATCAAAATACATAATTCCATACTTGTAAAATACATAACGAAAATAGAACTATTTATGGATATAATCCATAATCATAAAAAGGTTTTATTTGAGGAAATATATACTCATAACCGTTCATAGTTGTTTGTAAAGAAAATGAGAATTATCCTAAGCATATCCCTCGGGAGTGTCGTAACCAAGAGTGCAGCAAGGCCCGTTGTCGTGCACCAGTTCCCGTTCGAGTCTAGCTCAAAGCGGTGTTTTCGGGTTTTACCCCAAGGTACATCTGTGCCAGAGCCGCCTCTACCTGCTCGTATCTAGACAGGGATGTATTTCTCGGAAAACTCACAACATCTCTACAATACCAAAATTCTAGGAAGTTCTTCTATACTAATCCTCAAAGTCTATCTTCGGGCTATGTGCTCTAATCAGAGTTTATCTAAATCTAGCTTCCAAGGTTAGTAGTAAACTGCCTCTGATACCAACTGTAACGCCCCGACCCCAGCTACCCAGAGTTGGTTCATTACTTCATAACATTGGCATGATCACAAAAGAAAAAGTCTCGAAAGACCGATTAGTTTAGTAGCCTTGGAAACACTAGATACATTCGTAAATGTTACATTACATCATAAAGTGAAAAACTACAATAACAAAGTCTCCATAGTCCACACTCATATCCTCTTCTGACAATCCCTGCAGGTCATTCATAAAATACTTCTTCACATCCTGGAAAATATTAAAACATTGAAAGGGGTGAGCTCAGATGCTCAGTAAGGATAACAATATTGAGGAAGCTTTCATAAATAAACATTAACATTTAAGGCAATGTATAACTAAAACAAAAGCCTTTTTAAACATTAACTTCAGTATAATATGGCAAAAATAAAATTAAATAATGCCATTTACTTACTCACATGGATATTCTACTAGTCGAATAATCACATGCAATATCAATAACCACTTTCATAATGAGGGAATGTATAATGCCAGACATTCTGAAACATTTTGTCAAGGCCTCGGCCAAGACATCTAAAATGATTAAGGCCTCGGCCAAAACCATAAACCAAATTGGGAAAGGGCCTCGGCCAATTCCACGTCTAGTTGTCTCATGAGACCTACCGATGCATCGAGGAGCTATAGCGGGCTCCACCCATCACTTATTAAGTCCAATGCATTCCTCATATGAATAGGTTTAAACATATCATAAACCATAACATAATCGTATCACATAAAACATGCATAAAGGAAACATAACATTCCCACATTTCAATCACAAGATATAAATACAACACATTGATATAATAAAAACGCTTTCAAAACCATTTTCAATACCAAAATAAACGAAAGTTAAAACTTTGTATTTATTTTTCATTAAAAAAATGATGGCTTGTAGAGGAACCCGAAACACAAATAATGGTCACGGCGGCGGAGAAGTCGTTGTCGCCGCATATGTATGGAAAGAAAAATATTCTCTTTTTGTCGTTTAGTAAAACGCTTCGTATAAAAATATTCCTTTTGAATAAACGTAAAAGTCAAAGGGGTTTATACACCGTATAAAAGAAAGTTGTGTATAAAACCAAATATGACTCAATGAAAGGGGATTGAGATGAAGTCCTTAAAAAGATCACTTTTAAAATAAAATAGATCTATTATGTGTATTCACTATAAGTACACATAAAGAAAGTAAAAATACAAAATAGTACATAATAATATCATGACATAATTTTAAAGTAGGAGATTAACCCAAAGAATGGAAGTTGGGTTAAGAAATTCCTTTACAAAGATCATTGTTTTTAAAATAAAATATATCTATTATGTGTATTCACTATAAGTACACATAAATAAAGTACACATACAAGATAGGACATAATAATATCATGACATAATTTGAAAGTAGGAGATTAACCCAAAGAATAGAAATTGGGTTAAGAAGCTCCCTTACCTTGCGTCCTATCCTGACTCGACCGTTCTTTAACCTCCTGAATAATAAAATTGAGTTAATTTATATTTAATTAAGAACCTTTTTCATGTTAATTATTCATTTTATATCCCTTATTACCATTTTATAAACATTATTTAATTATTTAAGTAAATAACGGTCGTTTTGTCGATCTTTGGTACTTGAGTCAAAAATAAACATCCTATAATTTCAAGTTGTTCATGTGGTGAAATATCCATTATATCCAGAATTATATTCATGATGTAGATATCATATATATGATATATATCCAGTATATACATTCATTCATAATGTCACGTAACATTTAAGGGTAAGAAATGAAATGCACCGTTCATGGAGACGGTAAGCCGTACGTACGCATGAACGCTACTTTCATTTCTATTTCATATTTAATGGAATGAAATCATAATGATATAAATTTATAATATAGTTACAGTATAATATAGTGTATAATACCATTTAATCCATCCTTTATACATCCCACATATGGCATTAACGATTCAAATCACTTTGAGGGGGCGGTAGTCCGCACTTCCGAAAATGAAATTATCGCATTTTACCCATAATGGAAATCATAAATTATGCCATAAATGAGAAATACAGAAGCATAAGTAAAACATAAACATATTTTATATCATATATAAATATAGTGACATCTTAATGGCCACCTTTGAAGGTGTTATATGAGTATTGAACAATCATCGTTTCGTGAGGCAGAAATTCTCCATCCACAGAAACCGTATGTTATTTAACCATTAGATGTAGGTGTGTGTAAGTGTAGCTCTAATACTTCTTATAAAAACATCCTAGTATATTGAGGATACTGGTGTTGTTACAAAAAAAATGAATAAAAAGAGTTTAGGGGGTTTGAGAAGAAAAATAAAACAAAACAACATTAGAGAAGACATTACCTCAAAATCGGGTAACTCTTTTTGATTTGAGCCAAAGGCTTCCTTGGGAAGCGTTATTCCCAATGTGAGTCTTCTAGTAGTAATAGGGGGATGTTGGGAGAGTATTTGGGCAGAGGTTGGCCGAGCCAAATTGCTTGAAGGTGTGAATAAGGTGGGAGAGGTGGGGGCCTTTTATAAGTGGAGAGGAGGGGCTCTTTGGAATGTTTGAAATGTTACATTATTATACAATTATTTTCGGATTCTAAAGGTCCCACACTTATATTATTCGTGGCTAAGGTGATAAGGGTTCGAAATCTCTTCATCCAATAGGCTTTGGAAAAGTGTAAGGCTTGGATTTTCCATAATCTTCTCATTTTATTTTAATCGTTAAATAATGAGGTCATCACTGCATCATAATGATGTCATATATAATTTAACTTATTTAATATCTAAAAATTATAAAACAAATACTATGATGTAGGAAATATTTTTATCTTTCTAATTAATATTTATAGTCAAAATTTGGACTTCTGTAACCCCACTTAAAAACTGTTTTAGTAAAACAACTCATGTTTGTGTCAATTTAATTTTAACATTAAATAAATATATATTAATGTCATTTTCCAACCAAAGTGGCTCCATGGGGTCCCCAAGATGACCCATGGGTTGTCTCGGTCGGCCATGACTCATCCAATAGGAGTAGGACAAGTTTCAAGCTCATATCATATTATTAAAACATTGTTTTTACCATAAACTACACTAATTACCTCTAATCGCGATTAAGAACTCCAAAGTTACTATTCACCAAAAATTTATTTTAATCTCATTGAACCACATTTTACTTCTTAATAACAACCATGTATGTCGGATTTTTGAAAATCAAATCACAGAAGTGATAATATTTCATTTAAATGAAAAATCAGTTATTTAACTACCACTTAGTGGTTTCACTATTCATCAAAAATTGAAGTTTTTCAAAACAATGCCAAAATTTCACCCTAAGCTATAATTGATATTCCGAATTAAAAAATGATGTCTATTTTACAAAATTCCGAACATATAAGTTGCATTAATTAATTTTATAATTAATTCCCGCTGTCACAACAAATAGCGTTTTTTTAAGAAATAATTTATATCAAAAGATTAGCAATTGTTTATGTCCAATTTCAATGTTAAATTAATTATAATGACCACCATTTGATAAAATGGTAAAAATATATTCTAATTATACTTTTAAACCACTAAATAGTATAATTTATCACTATAAATTATTTTGATTAAAAAAGTTGTTTTTAAGTAGTTTTCACTATTCATAAAAAATTGGAAGTTCTCAGAAAATTACAAAAAATTCAACTTTGGATAATTTCGATATTAAGAATACAAAAATGAAGTCCATTTTGAAATATAAAATTTCTATAATTTTAAAAAGTGGTTATTACTATTCATAACGGCTACTTTGATTAGTCGCGGTGTTTTAGAACTCGAACTTGCGTACAATGCAAGCTATTGAATTATTGAAAGAGAGGCGTATCGTGGAAGATCGGGGTGTTACAACCATTGTAAAAAATAAATTAAATATACTCAAAATAAGGAAAATAATATATATAAATGAAACTAATACATCTCCAGAAAATCTTGGTGTATTACATTGAGATAGTGGAATCTGAGGTCTAGTCATGCCTGACCTTCCTTCATAGAGATCAAGAGTTTGTTTTTCGCTATTTCAGTTAAGGATGATATTTTTTTTCTTTTTCTAATCATCCCATTTTTTAGGGTTTTCCAAACTTTTTCCCAGATTATTTCTCAAGGATTTATCTATAGAGGGAGGTAGAGTTTAATATTGATCTGGTTCTAGGAAAAAAACTGATTTTGAGAGATTTTTATCATGTGTTACTAGAAGAGCTAAAAGAGATCATTAATCTATTTGATAACCTAGTAAAAAGGGGTTTTTTATCGCTAGTTTTTCCCCCCTGAGAATGTCCCATTCTATTTTCTAATAATCAATATTAGTCACTCTAATTGTGCATTGATTAACGGAAGTTAACCCAAGTGACGGATAAGAAAATGTATCCATTGCATCATTTTGATGATTTTATTGATCTGTTAATGGGGGAAATTGGTTTTTTATGGTTGATATTTGGTTGATTTATCATTAATATGGAGTTGGATAGTCTAATACAGAGATGATAGATTTCAGAATAGTTTATATACATTTCAAATATCTTTTGATATCGCTTAACTGAAATAACAACCCAAAAAAATTTTCTTTCATAAATCAAAAAATGTATCATTATATTAAAAAATTTTACTACTCTACATAGATGATATCATAGTTTATTCAAGGTCTACACATGATCATGAGAACCATATGAGGTCAGTTCTGGAAATACAGATGAATCACCATTTTTTTGAATGATTTTGAAATTCCATTTATTTTTCCAAGAAGTGATGTTATTATGGAATGTGATTTCAAAGTATATATTGTGAGTTGATCCTAAGAAGGAGAAGGATGTTTTTCATGGGAATAACCATGGAATATTTTTGAGAAAAGGAGTATCCTTGGTCTTTCTTGATAATATCAATAGTTTATCAAGGGTTTCTCAATGTTGGAATTCACATTAACTACCCTTATTAGGAAATGGGTGAAATTAATGTGGGGTGAAATGTGTTGGTCATATTTTGAAAAGATGAAAATACATCTAAAATTGGATCCTATTCTACTCTTACTTTATCTTGGTAAGAGGTATGTGGTTTTTATGATGTTTGTGTTTTGGTTTGGGTTGCACACTTATACAGGATGATCATGTGGTTGCTTATGGATCTCATCGTCTTCAATAACATGAAATAAATCACCACCACTCATGATTTATAGATTTCGATAGTTATGAATGCATATTGATTTTGGTGGTAATATCATTTTGGGGAAAGGCTAATAGTCTTTTCTGACCAAAAGAGTTTGAGATATGATTCTTTCTTAGAAAGAATTGAATCTCCGATAGAGGTGGTTGGTTAAATTCCTTCACATGTATGAGTTTGATGTCACCTACACCCTAGGGAATGGGAATTTCATTAAAAATGATCTTTAACGTAATGTTCCACCACAAGCTATTTTGGAATCGAAGGAAGAGTCAGACCTTATGGGGATTTTTTCTCAATTGTATTTGGATGCTTCTGAAGATGTATCAAGTATATTTTTGGACAGTGTTATACTTTCATCATATATTATTTAGTATACTATTCAGATTCAGCAGTAGGATTATGAGTTTGGAAGGTTTTAGAAGCCCTACATGGCAGGGAGACCATTTTGTATAGATATCTCTCTTACAATTGTATTCTCCATTATGGGGACTTGTTTGTTGTACCAGTATTTGTGAGGATCTCAGTTTCTCTTGGTTTCCATAGTTTTTAATGGGAAGTTCATCCAGGAACTAAGAAAATGTATTATTACATGATATAATGAATCTATTATCTAGGTATGAAGCATGACATTGGTGATTATTTGTCTTGTGGTTTCTCCTTCTGATACACAAATGTAGAGATTTTGAAACCATATGGTTTTCTTTAGCCTCTTCCAATATCAGGTTGGAAAATGGATGAGGTATCCATGGAAATCATTTTTGGATTTTTGTATAATCTTATAGGGATGTATTCTATCTAGGTGGTGATTGAATAGTCGAAAATTTCAACTTATATTATTCTGATTTGGGACACCACAAAATTTAATTATTCGGGTAAGATTTATTTGAAATAGATTGGGAATTTTCACGGGGTCCTTTATACTATTGTTTAATATGGGAATCCTATGTTAAATGTGAGGTTCTATAGGAGCCTCCAAGAGGTTATGGGGACTCATGTCATATTGATTGCATCTTATCTTCCACAAATCGATGGTTATATATAAAGTTCTATTCAGATTTTAGATGATATGATCCATGCTCGTGTCTTAGATTTCAGTGGATCATGGGATATACATCTTTGACTAGTTGATTTTTCTGATAACAATAATTATTATATTTCAATGAAAATGACTCATTTAGAGGCTTTTATGGTTTCCCATGCATATCACCTCTTTGTTGGGAAGTGGTGGGAAAATCATTATTGGTGGGATGAAGTTTGGTTCTGGAGATGTATAAGCGGATTGACTAGATACGTCAACCTATGGTTATAGCTCGATGTTGATATTTATATTATACTGACCGGAGGCATCATCCTTGGGTGATTTCAATTATTGACTGATTTTTAATTAATTTTTCTCCTCAGTTGGTTCACCATTGGCTTTGAAAATATGGGAAGTTGGATCTGAGATATGTATGAACATTTTAGGACTGTGAGTGTCTTGGGAATGTTTTTTATCATTTTTAATCACTAGTATAGTTGATTGGAATTCAATATTAATCCACATATCATATATCTAGAAATACCATACATGCCTCTTTCACATTCTTATTCTGGTAGGGATTGAGATAGATCCATGTGTTTTCATTGTTGTTATGCCAGTTGAGATTGTTGACACTCAAGTGAAATTATTGAATGTGAAATTGATTTTGTTCATCAAAGTATTATGCTCACATGGATTAGATTATCATGAGAGATAGAAGCATGATTCATTGATAATGGATTAATAGTATCACCTCTGTATCTAGAATCATTGTTTTTCATGACTTATGGGCGATGAAAAGTCTTATGGTGGGAATGTTGTAACATTATATTACCCAATTTTGGGTAATTCTCCTTTTTCGTGGTCATTCTTCCTATTTGTTTTTCTATGTCTTGGGAATACTACGGATGGAGTTAATTTGTTTAAAAAATTATCTAATGTTTGGGGATGTATTTTTTTGATTAATGGTGTCCCTAAATAAGTGTGTTAATGGCTCTGTATGATTCTCCTTGAGTTTGGAAAATGCCCAAGGTGTTTTTGGTTTTTGTGTAAGAATCTAAAGTTTCTGATATCTATGGGAAAATTGCATTTCTTGTAATGAGAGCACATGGTGTGTTATTTTTTTATGGAATATGTCATGAGATGATTACAAAATATTAAGGGAGTACACACTATGTATTCGTTACACACCATGTAATGTTAAAATATTGTTTTTTATTAAAACTGTTATGGGTTTCCTAGTACAATGGGATACCATGGATTAAAAGATGTGTTAATATATTACACAACATGTACAAGTCAGAAGAAGTGATTTTAGGGTTCTGTGTTGTTCATTTATATTACTTTCATCAACCACTCTCTCCCCATTCAACCAATGAATATTCTACAAAAATTTTGGAATCCTCCATTTGATCCAAATTGATTCATTCGACATTCAATTTAGGGTAGTTGTGCTTCATCTCTTTGGGTAAGTGATCCATTCAACTTTTTCATTGCTTATGATTATGGTAGAACTTTTTCATTGTAGTATCGTTTTTATATATGGTGTTGATTATTCTTTATTCCTTATAGATATATTGTTTTATCTTATTCTGGGGTCCAAATCCTTCTTAGATACAGTGTGGTGGGTGCGATGTATTGAATAACGTGTTGTTATATTTTATATGTTGACCCATATGATAAATTAAATACACCATGAGATGTGTGGAATGGTTTTAGGGCCTTTTTTCATTTTTTGTTCCAACTTTTTCATGTATTCTATTCTGTGTGTGTGAAACCCATGATTTTAAGAATGTGGTTCCATTTATTACATGTGTTGATGAACTGAATTACTCTCATTTTTGGTAATTTTATTTATGGAATGAAACTCCACTGTTTAATGATTGTTTTGTGTGTGTGGAATTGGGTTTTTATAAAAGATGGGTTTCCCCTAATTTTGGAAAGTGGAAGTGGGATATCAAATAAATATGAAATGTTTTATGAAATGGACCTCAAAAAATGATATAATGAAATATATTTTAAAAATGATCTCATGGGAAGCCTTATGTAATAATGTGTAAGGGTAGTAATATGCCTTTTCCACCATTAAGGGGTTTACCTATGAGGCTTTCCCCGACTCCCTAGTCTTATTGATCAAGGGAATTGTTGGACTTTTTGGAGGGTTTCACTTTTTGGTGTGTTCCTCTTCTCATTAGGCATGATGAATATATCTAAAGGCTTGATTTTAATGTGATTTTCTATGTTTGGTAATATTTTTCTAGATATGATGACATTGTATAATCCACAACGTGATGTTACATGTGATGCTTCATGGCCAATTTGGCCCATTGTTGGGATTATACATTTTTTTATAATACCATGGATTTGATATGACTTGTTATACATGCTTTGTTTTTATAAGATATATCTATTATGATATATAGATATGATATTCATTGAAATTGATTAACCCTATTAATTTTTAAATTATGAAAAAAAGGAAAAATTAATGTATTTGTCCATTATTTTGATATAAAAAATATTAAACTGTTATCATTACTTCTTTTCTTTATAGTTTGGAATGTATACATGATTGGCCTAAAGGCCTTTATTTTTTATTTATTTTTGGTAATCCTCCTTTTAAGAGTTGAGGGGGAACCCTTACAACGCTCATTGTCTTATGTGACACATTTCATAACTAGATGTTCTTAGAAGAATTCATCCCAAAAAAACACTTCGTACTGCCCCTCCCATGTATATATCATGATGTCAGCTCTCTACACTCATTGAATTGATTTTGAATGCCTGGGTGAGATACTAATGATCCCATTAACTCAAACCCTATGTACCCATTTGTTGGTGCGTAAACCTGGTTATGTTTTTCAATGTAGGGAATTGAACGGTTCCATAGTGAGGTTGAGATATTTTCTGGTAGTTGTGTTTTGGGCAGCTAATGGTGATTTGGTGGGGGGGTTTTCCATGTTATTGAATGTAGCTGTTGGATTGACTATTCAGTTTTTCCATACCTTCATAGATAGACTTGTCACATGGAGATCGTTTACTACAATTAAATTGTATCACTTCTTTTATCTATTATGGAATATATGTTTTTTGACTTTCAATACATCTCTAATATATATATATATATATAAAAATAGATTTCATATTGTCTGCTTCAGGTTGGGAAAAATTGTTCCCTCTATCTATTTTATAGTTTCTCGTGTGTTAGTTTCCATCCCATGGGGATCCGGAAATCCCTTCATGTATGTATTGTATAGTTTTGGTTACCAGTTTGAGAAGGTATTCTTGTATGTTATTTGGATTTACCTTTGATAATATTAATCCATTTCATTAATTAAATATCTCTTAGGGGTATAATTTCCTCTTTGAAAATGAATCACTAGATGGAATGATTCTCAACCTAAGTACATTACATGTTCTCTTCCATATCCATGTTTTAACAATAAAATGTTTTCTCTATAATGTAAAGACTCATATATTCCATGTAATTTTTTTATTTATATAGAATTATTACAAGTCTTTAAAAATAGACGATGCATGATTTTGTGGCCTCGTGTGCCATGAATGAGTTTTTGAAATTTCTTTACTGTACGTTTTGTAAATGTGTGAGAGGAAAATCCTATTATTTGAACAGGTGCTCAGAATTGAAATCTAAGGGCACAATTGAACTCGCAGCACTGAGATTTTCTTAAGGTAGGTTTAACCTCAACCGCAGTGCGTCATGGAGGAAAGTGGTTTTTTCAATTTTTTGTGGATGAACAAATAAAATAAATTTATTTTATTTTATTTTTAAAACATACTTCCACCTCACTTTTATTTTTTTATGGTGGGGACCTTAGGGGTGGTCGGTGATTTAATAAAGGACATTAAATTCCCGGTTACATAATGGATGTGTAACAACCCTTTGTGTGATTAATGAGGCTCATTAATTACACCAATTAATGAACCTATTTTTCACATGTTAGAGAGTTAAAATATAATGTGGGGTTTTTGGAAATCATTTTCAAAGTATAAATTTTGGGAGGATTCTTGACAAAGAATGAAACCCATCACCAAGGAAGAACCTAAGAATGATGATTGAGCAACATCGTTGGAGGCTAGTTGTGGGAACGATGATCACCAACTCTTCCTCAAATGCAGAAATTCTCCAAGGATATTGAGGTATGGTTTTTATTTGGTTTAATTTTAAAAGAATTGTTGAATCTTATTCTTCCATCATTTTATCAAGAAAACGCGGAAGGAGTGGGACAAACAAACTACACCCAGACCGTATGATACTTTGATGATCTATGCGTTCTTTGCAGACTTTTTATTCGGGTTGGACGGAACCCAGAAAAGAGGGTCAAGTCATGAAGAGGGCATCCCGGGGAGGTTGTTGGCACCTTCTAATTTAAAAAAGTGATACTATAGCTCACCCGATGACCTATGGAAGGCCGATGGTGTGGCACTAGCATGACCGCACTGGCAACCGACATTGGGGGGTGATGACAGCGGCTAGGAATGACCGACCATAGAGGAATGGAAGCATGCTGACGTGCAATTCTCATATATATGGTCATGATTGTAGTTGTGGTGTGTGAAGATAGCCGGTGGCTCAGGCTGGCCGCAGAAGGTAGAGTTTCACGCAACGGTGCATCGCTGGAGAGGGCGTTCATGGCTCTTTAAGCATGCCAGATGCAAGCAGCAGCCGGAACCGGCTGGCCACAGGAGGTGGTGCGGTGCGACAATGGAAACGGTGGAAATGTCTCTAATGCCGCTGTAGGAGGGACCTACTCCATACGGGTCCCATGGGTAGACCAGGTGGCGCTACGTGGTGCCATCGCATGAACTGAATAGCCATAGTCGTTCAGAAGCACCGGGGGGTCACCCCCCCCCCCCCCATGCTAGCTAGGGTGGGTGTCGCTCCAGTGGGTGATGCCTCCAGCGGGTCATTCCCCCCATTGGTCAGCTTCCACCTTCTACGGGCCAGGCCACACCAGCCCAGTGCGCCTGGCCTGGTCAGACCGAGACTGGGTCAGACCCAGACACGACAAAGCCAAGTTTCTCTTAAAGGGCCACAACTTGTGAACCAGACGTCCATTTAATGAACCATCTATGGCGATGAAATCCTTTGAACAAGACAGTTCATTTGTTATAATACATATGAATTTCAGAGAATGTATGAGTACATCTGGGTTGGTATGAACCTGAATCCTACCGGGCCCTCGGTACTATAATGCTTATAATTCACATACTGAGCATCCGATTTGCGTGCCATCTGTCACGTTGGAGCCCCTACGACATGGTGGTCCGTTGGGATTCTTTTTCATGGAACATTATGGTGGTTGATGTATTAAAGATAGATTGAGGAGAAAATTCTCCCGTAATCAACCGTGATGTGTGCATGTATCTAGTTAGTGGATATAACGTGATGAAAGAACATCGATCCTATGCAGGTCAGCATCTGCCGATCCTATTTGGTTCCAAATCTATCGATCCTATGTGTTTCAGTGCACAATGATCCTGAGTGGGTCAAGGCTCACCGATACTATGTGGGTCAGCATCTGCTAATCATGTGTGGGTCAGCAGCAGAGGCTCTCGATTGTATAAGATTATTATGTGATATGTCTATTCATCTTTACTTATGTACTTAAGTTATACTTGTTGTGAGCTGAGTCTTTACCTTTGTTTCAATTTTACATTCCTGATGATACCTTCAATATATTTACCTTTTTGGTATTCTTCCCTTGTGGATTAGTTGTGTAAATGGCTTTAAAGTTGGAGCCTTATGTTTCCTCATGTATGAGACAAGTATATTTTGATTAAATAGGTATATGTATGGGAATATACCTAAGTAGATATGACGACTGGTTCATGCTTGAGATTGAGGTCTCGCTTTGTGGTTTTTCCTTATGGAACTCTAGGATACCTTCAGTTGTCTCGGGGTCCGTAAATATTATTTTTACACTTACCCCTGCATAGACTATTCCCACACCTTATTGTTTCTTGTGCAGATGACTGACATCGTTGATCGAGGATTAGGGAGAAAGTACTGGATGGTGATTAGAGGTGGACCTTTTCACATGATTTTACACAATGACTACTGATTGTGAGCTGTACCTACCCTTTAGGTAGGATCCTTGATTGACAATCCGAGATCTGTTTTCTCTTTTCTGTTATACTTGTACTTTTCATTTGTGCTTGTATTTTGGCTCTTATACTTTTAACATACTTTTTACTACTATAGTTTACTTCATGGTTACATCTTGTTGGGTTTCATGGATTATGTTTTTGTATAGGTTTCAAGGCAACACCTTCTGAATTTTGGGATACAACTTTTTGGTGCTAGTCGCCAACACCTTGCCTATGGAAGGCGGGATTGGGGTAGTCACAACACGGGCCTTGGGGGACGGGTCATGAAAAGGTTGTATCAGAGGATTCTATTCTATGGAAGAACTAGGAAACTGATCTTTTCAATGTGGCAATAGTGTTAAATGTTATGAGTGTGGTTTCCAGTTTGTGGAATCCAGTGTTAGTGCGTTTGTCGACATATCCATACACCAGGACACTGAATTTTGATTTCCAACTTAGTCCACGAAAACACTGATTGCGTGTGTTTTGAAAAGTTTTTCTCATGAATTCTTTGAGTAAGCTCACCAAGTATAACTTATTGATTGTGGTGAATCTATTTTCTATCAGGATACCACCATGTAGAAAGTCAGCCAGTGTTCGATCGAGAGTCCATTATGATGGTTCACCGAGGGATATGGCCTCAGTGTAGGTCCCTCTTACGGCATTCGCACCTCCGAGCGGTGTACTAGTAGCACCAGTACCCATTGGGAAGACATTGACACCAGCCCCACCAAAAGATGGTGCATGCTGACTAGGTGAATTGAACATGTTCCAGCATCAGATTCCACTGAGTTTCCGCGGTGAGATAGATCCGCAAGCGGCTGAGTCCTGGATGGAGGCTATGGTTAGAGTTTTTTTCATAGTTGGGAAACCATTAGATCTGATGGTAATCCTAGATTTCTGTCTCTCCTAGGGAGCCACTGGGAAACAGTGGACTCTGATACTCCAGATACACAATGAGGTGACCCTTACCTGGGCTGACTCTAAGGGCCTTTTTAGGGAAGTGTTTGTCCCAATGACTTTGTGCTCTTTGCGTATACAAGAAGTTAATGCACTAATAAAAGGGTAGCATGAAAATGGCCCAGTACTCTGTGAGGTTCACTAATTACTCTCACAAATCCAACGAAATGCTACAAGACCTTTTCATCCTTGCCCAGACCTTTGAGTAGGGTCTTTTATGGGATATTAGAGCATCGATGATATCTCTCAGCATTCTGATGTATGCTTGGGAGATATAGAGAGTACTTTCTGTGGAGAGCTTCCTAGTTAAGTAGGAACTGACGGCAAGACCCACCACCAGACATCAGGTAGCAGAGTCATACGTAGAAGACTGTAGATGGATGAGGTAGGGGTTCATGTGGGCCAAACCTTTTAGTGGATGACCTCAAGATACAGGGTCAGTGGTGTGGGGCTAACATGATAGAGGAGGAAAAATGAGGAGCAGGTGGTGCTACTTGTGTGGCGGGTAGGTTCACATGGCTCGCGACTGAATGCCCCATTGTACGGATGATCATAAGACAGTTGAGGGATCTCCAAGGCAGAGTTAGAGATTCAAACGGGGATGTCTGCAGGAAGAAAGTGAATGTGGTAGAGGAGTTATCCATGTAGCAAGTGGTGGGAGGCGATTTATGGTTTTACCACCACCACCTCTAGGTTCTCTACCCCGACCATGGGGAGCCGGACGATATGGATGATCTCAGCTCCAGGTTGATGAGGCCTACGGCCAAAGTGCTCTGGAGATGATTCGAGGTATGATTTTTGTCTACTACACCAAGGATATTGTACTTATATACAAAGGTTCCTATCAGTGTTTTATTTCCATGACCCTCTTAAATATCTCAAAGATTATGGTGGAGCCGTTGGCTCAATCCTCATGACTAGAGACTCCTACAGGATGGGATTCAACGATTACACATTGGTTTTGATAGTGTGACCTTATTCTAGTAGGTGAGTGCTTTGGCTGAGATCTTCTAGTATCGGCATTAATGCCTTATGACGTTATCTTGGGTATGTACTGGTTATTAACTATCCATACTCAAATTGACAGATTTAAACACAAAGTACGGTGCATCTGTGAGGTTGGGACTCAGTTTCCCTTCATCGGTGAGAAATGAACCTTTACAACACAGGATGAACTTACTCGGAGGAGGGTGCATCCGATCAATCATCCGTTGGATATTTTTACCCACAGAGTATTTGATGTTGAGAGTCCGAGATATCCTGTATTAGTGGACCAGTATGATGATGTTTTCTTGATGATGTTCTTGAAGTACCTCCTCATAGATAGGAGGAATTTTACATAGACTTGTACCCTAAGATGACCCCAATAAATACACCAGAATATCGGATGGCTCATGCAGATATTCGTGAGTTATGGGTATAGTTTGAGGACTTGCAGAAGAAGGGGTTCATAAGGCCTAGTGTTTCTCAATGGGCACACACATTTTTTTCTCCAAGAAGGCAGATGGGAGTTTGAGACTCGGTCTGGACTATCGACGCCTGAACCAGGTGGTCGCGAAGAACAAGTATTCACTTCTGAGGATTGATGATCTTTTCGATCAGCAGAAAGGATCACATTGGTTTTTTTGAAGATAGAACTCAGATAAGTCTATCATCAACTCAGGGTATGATATGATGATGTGCAGAAGATAACCTTTAGATATCGGTATGGCCACTATGAGTTCATGGTTAAACCATTCGTCATGAACAACTCTCCCATAGTGTTTAGGGGACTCATGAACATGATATTCCAACCATACCTTGATCACTTCATGATGGTCTTCATTGAAGAAATATTGGTGCACTTAGTGACGGAGGACGAGCATGTCAATCATCTACATATAGTTCTGGAAACACTCCAAGATCACCAGAGGTTTGGTAAGCTCTCGAAGTGCCTGTTCTGGTTAAGATAGGTTCACATTCTAGGGGACATTATCTCGGAGGCTAGGGTTGCTGTAGACTCGAAAAATATTGAGGTTGTGCTTTCTTGGGAGACACCTAGGAGTGTGGCCAAGGTGTGGAGTTTCCTGGGGTTGGCAGGGTACTATCGGAGATTCGTACCCAACGTTTTTTTAGTTGTGACACCCTTTACAATATTTTCGAAGAAGGGAACACCCTTCATATGGATGGAGACATACCAGTTGTGTTTTTAGGAGCTGAGGAAGAGACAGACGAGTGCTTCCATCTTATGGCGACCAGAAGAAGGCATTGTCTATATAGTCTACTGTGAAGCATTAGGCACTAGACCAGGATGTGTCCTGATGTTGGAGAGATCAATGATTTCTTATATTTCCTGATAGATGAGACAACATGAGCAAAACTACGCTACGCATGACCTTGATCTAGCATCAGTAGTCTTCACCTGGAAGATGATGAGACACTACTTTATGGGTGAATGGTTTACTATTTACACTGATCACAAGAGTATCAGGTATATTTTCTCATAGAAGGACCTGAACTTGAGATAGAGACGACGTCTATATTTCATCTATGAATATGACTTTGAGATAGTATACACTCCTAGGAAGTGTAATGTAGTGGCAAACACACTCAGCAGGTGGTCCGACCTTTAGTCGCTGATTGCGGCGACCGAGAAACTAGCCACATTGCAGATATCCTTTGTAGATAAAGATAGAGTAGATTACCTCTTTTCTATAACTGTCACTCCCCCACTTCTTCAGCGAGTTCAAGAGGCACCACTTGGGGACTTTGACCGCAAGGATCAACATAGCCAAATATCCTCAGGACAAGCACCTGGTGGATTTTATGAAGGTGGGGAGCATGTCAGTCTCTTTAGAGGACGCACCGTGATACCAGTGGCACTACAGAAGGAGGTGTTGAGGGAGTTCAATACGTCCCCTCTAGCGGTACATCCTAGTGTTGAGAAGATGCACTAGGACCTCCAGCGTTAGCACTGGTGTCCATGGATGATGAAAAAAGTGGTAGAGTTTGTTTTATGATTCCTCACTTGTGATTATGTGAAGGCTGAGCATCAGGTTCCAACAGGCTTAGTGCAGCCACAAGAGGTGCAAGAGTGGAATTGGGATGACATTTCCATGGATCTTATGATAGGACTACCATGTACATCTAGGGGTCATGATTCCATCTAGGTGGTCATTGACTGACTCACCAAGACATCCCACTTCCTACCCATATGAGAGGGAGGATGAATAGTGGTCTTGGGATGACTCTACATACAAGAGATTGTACAACTTCATGGGGTGCCATCGACGATTGTCTCTAACCATGACACACATATTACTTCCCGATTGTGGAGAGGATTGCAGGAGGCGTTCGGGACTCAGCTACGTTTGAGCACCGCCTTTCATCCATAGACATATGGTCAGACTGAGCAAACCATTCAGACACTAGAGTACATGCTTTGTGCTTACATCCTTGATTTTTTCCACAGTTGTGACGATCACTTTCCCATAATAGTGTTCATGTACAATAGTAGCTATCACTCCACTATAGTTATGGCACCGTTTGAGGTCTTGTACGACCGACCTTGCTGATAACCTCTATAATGGATAGACCTAGGTGAGTTAGCACTTATGGGTCTAGAGTGGCTATGTGATACCACTAAGAAGGAACATATCATCCAGGAGTGGTTGAAGACTGCACAGAGAAGGCATAAGTCTTATGATGATACGAGATTGATACGTTTAGAGTTCGAGGAGAGAGACAATGTCTTTCTATGGGTCTCACCTTGATGAGGTTTTTGGAGATTTTTCTAGGGAGGCAATCTTTCTCTGAGGTTCGTTGGACCCTTTCAGGTTCTCAACAGAGTTGGTGAGGTGGTGTATCGCCATGCTCTTCCACCACAGATGAATCAGGTGCATGATGTCTTTCATGTGTGGTAGCTGAGGATGTATGTGCATGATCCATCACAGGTTATCGACTGGGGCGAGCATGACATTGATGATGGGGAGATTTTTATAGAGGTTCCAGTGGAGATTTGCGATCAATAGGAGTGGGTCCTTCATGGATGATCGATACCTATGGTGAGAATTCTTTGGCAATATGATAACCTCCAGAAGAGAACATGGGAGCGGGAGGCTTAGATTCATGCTTAGTACCCCCATTTGTTTCCTTATACTATGTTGTGGCGTCCTGGGATGAATAGACCTAAGGTGGGGAGAATGTAATGACCTGGATTTTCCATGTAATTTTTTTAATTATATGGAATTATTACGAGACTACAAATATTGATGGTTCATGATTCTGAGGACTAGTGTACTCGAAATGAATTTATGAACTTTCTTTAGGGTACATTAGTAAACGTGCGATCGAGAAATCATAACTTTTGAACTGATGAACGGAATTGAAATCTCAGGGCATCGTTGAACTCACAGCACTGGGATTAGCTTAAAGGAGGTTTAACCTCGACCATAGTAGGTGGAGGAGGAATGTCCTTTTTTTTGTGTGGATGAATAAATAAAAAAAATTATTTTATATTATTTTTAAAACATCCTTCCATCTCAATTTGGTGTTTTGATAGTGGGGACCACAGTGGTGGTTAGGAATTTATTGAAGGATATTAAATTCCTAGTTACACAATGGATGAGAAACCACCCTTCCTGTGATTAATGAGGCTCATTAATTAAACCAATTAATGACCCTCTTAATCACATGTTAGAGAGTTAAACACTAATGTGGGGATTTGGGAAATCGTTGGAAAAGGATTAATCTTGGGAGATTTATGGATGAAGAACCAAACCCCTCACCAAGTAAGAACCAATGAATGACGATTGAGCAATGTCGTTGTAGGCTTGTTGCATGAAAGACGAACACCGACTCTTCCTCAAATGTGGAAATTTTCCAATGATCTTGAGGTAGGGTTTTTAGTTGGTTTAGTTTTAAAATATTTTTTGAATCGTATTATTCCCTCATGTTTTCAAGATAATGTGGAGGGAGAGTGAAAAACGAAAAAGGCCCAGACCCTCTGCTAATTTTTTGATCTATGCGTTCTTCGAGGATTTTTTATTCGGGTTGGATAGAACCCGGAATAGCGGGTTAAGCGATGTAGAGTGCATCCCGGGAAGGATGTTGGCACCTTCAGATGAAAAAATGGGCCACTAAAGCTCACCTAGTGACCCACGATAGACTGCCAGTTTTGAACCAGTACACCAGCACCAATGACCGGTGCTGAAGTATGACGGTAGAGGCCAGTAACGATCGGTTGTGGGGCAGACGGCGGCACACCGTCACATGCCATTGTTGGAGAAGGTCACGGTCGTAGAAGCAGCGGGTGAAGACAGTTACCAGCCTATGTTGGCTATAGAATTTGGAGCGGCGTAGAATGTAATGCTACTAGAGAGGGTGGTCACGACTCTTTAGCCGCGGTGGATGAAAGGAGTGGCTGACACCGGCTGGTTGCAGGAGGCGGAGAGGCACGCAACAACGCACTGCCAGAGAGGGTGGGTGTATCCCCAATGTCGTAGTAGCAGGGACCCACTCCCTATGGGTCCCATGGAGATACTAGGCGGCACCACATGCCGGTTTCGCATAGGACGGGTCAGACCCATTCCGGGTCTGACCCGGGTCCGACCAGGCCCAATTTTTCTTAATAAGCCATAACTTCTGAATTGGACATCCGTTTGACAAGCCATCTTCGGTGTTCAAATCCTTGGAACAAGACAGTCCTTTTAGAATACTCCAAATATATTTTATATAATGTTGGAGTATGTATAGGTTGGATCGAAACTGAATCTAACTGAGTCCTTGGTACTAAAATGCTAATACGTCACAGACCGAGCGTCTGGTTGAGGATCAGATCCTCCCAGAATCAAGCGTTCTTAGTACGAGAATCCAGTGGCTGATTGTAACGTGAAAAAGAAAATCTATCCTATCTAGTTAAATATATATCAATTCTATATGGGTCATCATCTATCGATCTTATGTGGGTCAGTGCTCAGTGATCCTTAGTGTGTCAGCACTCACTCATCCTACGTGGGTCAGCATCTACCGATCCTATGTGGGTCAACAGTAGAGGATCTCGATAGAATAAATGATCTAGTGATATATCTAATTTTCTATACTTCTCTACTTTAGTTATACCTGGTGTGAGCTGAGTCTTTACCTTTGTGGTACTTTTACCCTCGTTATGTTACCTTAATGGTCATTACCTTTGTGGTATTCTTCCCTCGTGGATCAGTTGTAAAAATGGCTTAAAAGTTGGATCCTTATGTGTCATCATGTATGAGATGAATATATTTTGATAACATAGGTATATGAATGGGTATATACCTAAGAAGTGTTGATGACAACTTTGTGGTTTTGATTGAGGTATTGTTGTGTGGTATTTCATTGTGGAACTATGAGATACCTTCAGGGGTCTCGGGGTCCCTACTTTTTATTGTTATACCCACCCCTACACGGGAAATGCCCACACATTACTATGTCCTATGCAGACAACAGACAGAATTGACCAAGTCTGATGGAGCCAGGACTGGATGGTTCTCAAAGGTGGACCTTTTGACGTGACGTGCTGCAGTGACTACTAATAATGAGTTGTACTTACCCTTCAGGTAGGATCCTCAGTGGATGATCCAGGAGCTGTTTTATCTTTTTAGTTGTACTTTAACTTCTCAGTTGATCTTGTATTTCGTCCCATTTACATTTAGCGTACTTTTTACTATAGTTGTTTACTTTTTGGTTTCTTCTTATTATTTTTTTGGATTGTGTGTTTGTACAGGTTTGAAGGCAATGCCTTCCAATTTTAGGGATAAACTTTTTCGGTGCTAGTCGCCAACCCATGGCCTATAGAAGGTGGGATTGGGGTTGTCATGGCATGGGCCCTAGGGGAAGGGTCGTGAAATATAATATATTAAGTGAACATGATACTTTTGTTATCTTCATATCAATAAAGGGTTTTATCATAATTTTCATGATATTGGATTCACTAAAAGGATTAAATTAACAACAAATGACTTCAATAAGATTTATTTTCAAGAAAAATTTTCCCAAAAACCAATATTAAAAAATTTTCTAAAGTACCTACATTAAAAATGAGGTTATCTTCAACTACAATTCTTCTTTAGAAATGATTTAAAAGTGATTTTTTTACATTTTTGACATTGTTATTTTTCTACAGATGAAATGAATTTTACATGTTTAGCTGTGAATGTTTTATTCCACTACCTTTGATAATTTTTAAGAGAGTTCCTCTATATGAATGTATGTTTTTGAGAAAATAAATTATTATTCTCATGGTTTAATAAAAGCATTAATTATAATTGTTTTCAAAGGATAAGAAAAATTATAATTTTGAAATAAACATTCCCAATCCTTATAATAATGTTTTTTATAAATATTATACAATTGATCAAGGGTATAATTATAATAAAACCACCCACATTGATTATCTGGATGGAATAATATAGTATTTTTATATTTATGGGATGATATATCAATATTTGTTTCTTTCCTAATAATCCACTTATGTAGGCATGGTTATTTTCCAATGCCTTTCCTTGGTTAAATATTTATGTTCCATTACTTTGATTGAGCGGTGTTCCATTAATGCCTAATATATCAATTGATTGGAGAAAGTTTTTTCTAAAACATATATCCATTTATATGTTGTATAAATACCTTATCATCCATATTGAGTCATATTTACTTAATGTAACACTTAAAGACTTTGTTTTCCCATTTATTTTCCATGTGTTTTATATGTTATGTTTTTTGATTAAATTTTAAAGGCTTCTATGGGGATCTCATTTTATGAGAATATAAAACTATCCTTTTTTTGTGGTTTCCTTATAATAAGTTGATATATTTTTACCTAGGAAATATATGTATGATTTTCATTACATGAAGGTTGGTCCTAGAATTATATAGACCAAAAATTTATTGGGCAACATTACCATTTCATGAGATATCATGGTGTATGGGTAGTGAGGATATCTAAATATAGTGTATGGGCATCTAGACTAGCCAAAAATATCATATTAATTAGGTAGGGATCATTGAAATTTTCTTTTGATGTCATTTTTATATTATTTCTACATTTCCTTGGATATCATACTATTTTGTTATGATAATTGTTTAACCCATGTTAATATTATATCACCTATTTAGTTCATTCTTCCATGAGTATGATCATTCTCATTATAATGTCTTGTTATGCCTCATGGGTCTCATGTTTTGATTTATTTTGTTTAACCTTAATGATAGTTTGAGCTCACACCTTAATATCTTTCCCTTTCCCAAAGTTATAAATGAAATTATTAATTACGAAAATCCATGAAGAGTATCTTATATGAAAAATTTAGTGGCATAGTTGAATAATCAATATGGATTAATTAACTTATTATACAGTTGGATGAAAAAAAAAATTCAGTTGATTATAATGACATGGGTTTTACTAGTTAGTGGTTTTTTCTAATTCACTAAAACTATAAACTAAAAGGTACATAGTTTTTATATGTCAGAATGATTTTTTAATTTTATATGTGTATCAAATAGTGATTTATGATATGTGTTTGTGTCAATAGATATTTATGTATGGGTCTAGGGGCTTTGCAATTGACATAAAAATATTTTTTAGATATCTTTAGAGGTTAAGATATTATTAGTTGAGGATTATTTAAGATTTAGGAATTAAATCATTGGTTGATTAGTTAAGGATGATCATAATTCCATAGTTATAGTTAAAATTTTATTTTTTATTTGTTGAAAATAATATGTTTTTTAGGATGATGATAATAGAAAATTTGTGACACCCATAAGTATAAGACTAACTATAGGAGAAACTCCGATTTTTTTGTAATGTATTTATTGTGTGGTTTTATTTGAAATTACCTCCATTAATGGATACTAATAAGTTTAAATGATCTTGGATCAAATACATGAAGTGGTAAAAAACATGAAATTCATTGGTTGGGTATATCTCAGTTGTAATTCTAGTTTATAATGAATAAGACTCAGTTATACACCTGGAAAGATATTCACAAGGTATATGCTTTAGTTTATTCAGTTTCCCTTTAAAACCATTATGATTGATTCAAACATTTAATTTCATGGATGATTATGGAAACTAGTAGTAAAATGACCATGTTTAAAATAGATCAAAGAAAACGATGCATAATTTAATTCATAAACATAATTTTATTTTCTATAATCATAGTTTTTCTTTTTTTACTAATTTAATTATATTCATCTATATAAATTACTCAAATTTAAAGGATGGATGGTGAAGGAACCAAGAAAAAATGGATCAAATGGACAATTCACTGGATTATCTCAATATAAAATCTATTTGGACTAGAACTGGTTTTTCGTAATCTTCATATTATTCCAATTAAACTATCATGAAATATGATTAACAATGTGAACACTTTCCATGTCCAAAACACACAAAAGAAAAAAGTATGGAGTCTCATTAATGATCAAGTGATGAAGATGATGAAGGAAAATAATTTTCAATTTACAATATGTAAAAAAATTAAGAGAGAAGGCTGGGGAATGTCTCAATATTATTAAAAAATGTTTTATCTGTCAAAAATTGGGCCATAAATCATCTAACTTATAATGTAAAATTAAGCATTACGTTTCCTTGATAGAGGAATAATATTTGTCGTCATGTTTTACATATAATAAAAATCATGAATTTTTTTTAAAAACATTATCATAGGTCATGTTAAACTTTTTTATATCCCTAATTAATGTATTTGTAAAAAACATGAGGACATAATATCTTTAACAATGCATAATGTGACAACAACACATTCCAATATATTTTCCTTCAAAAAATATTGGGTTCTATTTAACACATGCACTAAAACAAAGGTAATGATACATTAGTAAATGAAATTTAGCATCTTTAAAAGACCGTTATGATATAATATAACATATATGAATATATATATGTTATAAAATAATAAAATTATTTAAATTAGAATATAGTTATGAAATAATACTAGAAACATTTACTATTTAAGAATTTCATTTTTAAATAAATTTTGTTTATCCTTATATATATTATTTTATATTAAAAGTTAAAAATATATCTTTTTTGAAATATTATTAGAACAAATAATAATTATTTTTCAGTTTATAGTGCCATAAAAAATTTATTATTATTTTTTAGCAATTTTTCTAATATTATATTTTAATAAAAAATATTGTTTTTAAATAAATTATTATTTTTAAGACATTATCAATATCTAATAATTCTATGGATGGTAAAAACCATTTAAGTGATAAAATATGAAATTATGTAATAATAATATACATGTTAAAAAATTATTTTAACTTATATAACCTGCAACAAACATTTTTGAAATTAGAGTAAAATGTTACATTATTAAAACAATTTTTTCACGTATTTTCATTCAATTAATTAATATTTTTGGTTAAATTTAGTTATGGACTGATTTTAATGTCACATAACCATACTTTTATTTATAATAAATCAAATTATATCAAAAAAATTATTTACATTAATAATTCTAACTCACCCATAACTTTTAAACATAAAACACTATTATCTTAAAAACTACATCTGTGTGTTAAGTATGTTTATTTTGAAATATACTTTTCTGAACCATTTTAATTTTATATAATAAAATTAATATCTAATATATTATTATAATTTAAATTTTTTGATATTAGATCAATGTTAATGACCATAATTCCTGTCAATTTACATGGACGAAAAAAAAAGATACAATGGAAAAAATACACTTGGGTAATGTTAAAGTAAAAATATAATATCCTAAATTACTCTTTATTTTTCTACAAAATTAAATTATGTGGATATTTCCCAGCTAAAAAATTACAATGAAAAATATTTTATAAATACGGGAGTCCATCAAATTATGTAGTTCAATTAATTAGTTTAATATGTTAAGGTAATTATAAAACCACCAATCAATTTAATTAAATAAGGGACCACTGACACCCATTGTTTACACACAAGTTTCTTAGAATTATTTAGTGGAACACTTCCAATAGTTCATACCAGATAAATATATCAAAAAATATTTCTTTTTAACATCTTTATATAGTTGAGTAATTTCATTTACATTTTTTATTTCATGGAAATGAAAAGTTCTCGATGTGAGTATTACTCTCCCCTTACTCATTATTTGTTATTTTCCTATTTTTAGTCAGCACTAAATTTTTTAACATAATACATAAATTATCACAAATATATACTGAATTTTAGTTATATTAATGTACCACCAATGTTTAACTCATTCTTTAGAATAATCAAAGAAAAAAAGCATCATTATTGTATTGTAAGGACTACAACCTCCGTGAGAGGATGTAGTTTTTTTTGATAAATACTATTGTGGTTGAAATAAATATAGGTTTTCATGAATTGGTATCATTTTATATAAAATAAAAAATTATTAAATTATCACCTTATATATTTACCTTCATTCCAAACATTCATTATTGAAAAACATTGTTAATCTTGTGTTTTTTCAGACTACCTCCTCAACAAATGACACATCTTATTTCTAAAAAACTAAAAATGGAATGAACTAAAAGTGTAATTAAAAAACTAGTATGATATTTATAAAACTATTATTATTTTGAAATTATGCATTATTATAATCCATTACTCTGACCACTCATTGATAAATTTATTTGTTAATTGTGCATAAGTGATAACTATATTCACCATGAATGAAAAAATCAGTTTGGAATCACCAACCATAATTAATGGTTGACCAAATTATTATGTTCAAGATATAATATATATATTACATTTATAATATTATTTTAATTTTATATTATTATTATGTAATATCACTTTCTTACTCTTTCAATAATTGTGACACACCATTGTTTTGTTCGGTTTACCGACTAATTTAGAGATATTATAATGTGAATGATTAAGGAATATTATATAATATTGATGAAATTTATTAATAAGTTACTATATATGTTAAAATTCCTCTTCAATTATAATATTAATTTATAAACTTGTACATAATATATAATATATATTCTTTAAAACATCCAAATGATGTTTGTCTTTAGAATAATATTCATAATTCATAAATAAAACAATAATGTGATGAAATCATAAAATTATAAACATTAATTTTTATAAATTAAAAAAACCATATGAAATATTGTAATAATGAACTTTTTTTCAAGGATCAAGGTTTCACATTATGATAAAAATCATTTAAAAAGTCAATCTAATGTTCTAACACTCGATTTTAAATGTAAGATATAATGAATCACAATATTCATAGTTAATAATTATAAAGGTAGTCTATAAAAATTGTTATAAATAAGAACAAATTATTTATATATACTATTAATATATATATGGTCGTTATAGAAGATGTTATAGTGTGCTCAAATGAGCTGTGAAATAAGGTAATAGATTTTTGTTTCATATTTCCTTCATGGAGACACATTCTACTTTATGCACAAATTTAGTTTTTTTTATATACTTCCCAATAGTTATATCATAGTGGAATATATTTTAATAACTTTATTATAGGATTGTATTCAATATAATTATCTTTCATGGGTTTCTGTTAAAAATTTACTTAATGTCTCAACTCATGTTCTTTTTACATGAGTCACCAATTTTATTTTTCACATTAATCTTACAAGTCTCATAAATCCCACCATTTAATTTGAAAAATGATAGTTCTTAATTACCACAGAGGAAGTTTTTCTCTTTTATTAAAATGTCTCTTTTTGGGATCATTTTATCTTTCAAAATACAGCCCTAAAAATAATGAATCACAACTTATGCCCGTGATTCATTTTATTCTATTTCCATGTTTTCCCATCAAATGTATTTTATAAAATATTACCTGTGACCATCATAATTCTATTAACTAATTATAATATGATGGGGTTTTCATCATTTTCATGATTTGGGTTTCAATAAATGTATTTAATAGACTTTAAATGTTAGTTTTTAGAAAAAAACTATCCTTGTGAAATGTTTTAAAATCATCCAAAGTTGTAAATTTCAATTTTTATGTTTATTTCCAATGACATTAACACTCATTAAATTTATTTGAAATATTATTTTTTTATTTATCCCACATGGGTATCTTTTTATTGAGGGGAAATATTTTACATGATTCTATGTGAACATATATTTCCCCACCTTTTTCATTTACTAAGAGTCTTCCTCTCCATTATTTAAAGTCTTCAAAAAAGTAAACCATTATTATCATTGATTAATAAAATCGTTATTTTTAAATTATTTTAACAGAAAAGAAATATTATTAATTTAAATGAGAGATTCCTGATTCATTTATATTTGTTCTTCATCTATGATTTATTCTAGGTCAAACGTATTATTCTAATGATATTATCCACCTTATTTATTTTGGTGGATTACGAAATTCTATTTTACAAGTATGTAGTGATCCATCACTGCATTTGACTTTCCTAATCATCCACATATATAGGCATGATTGTATTATCATTTCTTTCATCAACGAATTCCGTATGTTCTACTAATTTTATTAAATGGAGTTCACATAATTCATAATACATTGATTTATTGTAGAAACTTATTTAAAGAAAATATACCCTTTTATGTTCTGTACTATAATATCATCCATATTGAGTGTTATTTACCTATAATGATGCTTAAATACAATGGATACCCTTATATGTTTTGCGGATTTTTTATTTTATGCTTATTATAGAAAATAAGAATGATTCCATGTGGGAAACATTTAATGATAATTTAAAACCCATTTTTTCCTTGGGTTTTTTTATGAAATGATGATTTATTCTCATTATGTGATAGTTGGAACCAGAATTATGTATAGCTCTAATGTGTTGGTCAATGTTTCTATCCCATATGTTATCATGGTGTAAGAATTACCTCGGTCTCCCCACGGTTATAGGCTGCTCCAAAAAAAATCTTTTCATCCTTGATGGACAGGATTGAAAATAAAATTCAACGCTGGACCCCAAATTTTTTTTCCAAATCCGATAAAGAGATCCTCATTAAATCTGTCATCCAGACTATCCCGATCGATTTTATGTTCCTATGTAAGCTTCAGGCGGCCATTGTCAACCTGATCCCCACACGCACTACCAACTTCTGGTGGGGGAAGAATGATGGAAGGAATAGTACCCACTGGATTGCCTAGGAGAAACTATGAAAACCCAAGTCTGAGGGAGATATGGGATTCCAGAATCTCTTTCATTTCAATGACACACCTATGGCTAAGCATGGTTGGCGCCTGATTAACTTTTCTTCATCTCTCTTTGTGTGCGTACTTCGAGCTAAATACTTTCCCCACAAGGACTTCCACATCTCTTCTCCTGGACCTCATCCAAGCTTCCTCTGTTTAAGGATTTGGGGGGCCTATAGTCTCCTGGAAAAAGGGTTGGGCTAGAGGATTGAGAATGGCCAAACTGTCAACATTTGGACTGATCCCTGGATGATTGATGAGGAAGGTGTACGGACCTCATCCCCTGCCCAACTAGGGTTTGAAGATGCCACTGCCAGGTGCCTGTTTTCTGATCAGGGCCCAGGATGGTGTCTAGAGAAGATTCACTCATGGTTCAATGAAAGAGACAAAAGAATTATCCTAAGTACCTCTCGGGTCCTAGATGTAGGCCCTGGCCATCTATTCTAGATCAACGACCTGGCACGAGCCTACACAGTGAAGTCTAGATACCGGATCACCAATGGTAACCATTCAATCGATTGGGATGGGGACCATGGAAGTCAATTTGTAAACTCATCATCCACACAAAATCCACCACTTTTGGTGGTAGTTTTGCATAGACACCCTTCCTACCATGAGACTTCTCACCTTCTGGCATATCTCTGGTGACGACTCATGCCCTTTCTTCCCGAACACCCCAGAATATCCCTTGTACACCATCATGCAGTGCCTAGGGGCCAAGGAAATTTGGAACAAATGGGGCTCTACTTCAGACACTTCACTGTTCATGGCCTCTAACCTCACATCCTTCCTGAAGCAATGGTGCTTCTCCTACTCGCCTGCTAAAGAGGGTTTACTTGGAACCCTGACCTAGATCATTTGGGTCCATCGCAATGAGGCATTTTTCAACCAAGTTCACAGAACCTATGAATTTTGGATTGAACAGTCGTTTTCATGGATTGAGGGCAGGAAGCACCACAATGGTGAATGAAATCCCTTAGGAACCCCTTCTTTTCCCTCCCACTGGTGGCCTCCAACTGAGAGGATTCATAATATTAATGTGGATGCGTCCCTCCCCAAGGATGGTCCTGTCGCCCTCGGCATCCTGGACCTGATTTATCAGGGGAAAATCATTGCGGCCAAACATGAATCACATTTTTCTTTTTGGGAACCTATGGTGGCTGAGGCTACTGCCATCCATGTAGGTATGATGCTTGCAAAAGATCACGAATGTGATAAAATCAACCTTGAATCATACTATCTCACCATTATCAATGGTATCAATTTCAATGACGGCAACCTCCAGTGTTTTGGATCCCTCATCAGGAGAAGCCTTTCTCTCTGTCATGTCTTCTCAATCTTCACTTTCTCCTTTACTAAAAGGGAAGGAAACTAGATTCCCATCAGTTGTCGGACTTAGGCCCCTTTGATGTTAACCAGCTATGGATGGATCATTTCCCTTCATGGATTTGCAATTGTACGTTCGCAAATCTTCAACATTAATGAATTTTTCTTTTCAAATAAAAAATGACATCATGGTGTGTGTAATTTGATTCTACCAATCTTTGGTTCGTGGAAAGTTAGACATGCCTACTATGTCATGTTTATGAGGTAGAGAGACTTGACATATGCATATGAAGTCACGTTTTTGTTGTCACCCCAAATACTATAATTCCATTCTCTTAATATTTGATCAATTTTTAATCTTTTTTCATATAATATAATCTCTTTATTACATTATTTATTTCTTATAATCAATCCCACTACGATATCATTTTATTCTTGATAGATCTAATGGTATGCTTTATTATTTTTGTCATTATTGAGTGTTTGAGATTACCCGTTCTTATGTTTCCATTTCCCAAGATTATGAGTGAATATATTATGTATTTCCTTCCTAGAAGAGTATCTATTGTAGAGAATTAATGGTAACATTGAAGACTCATTAGGTATTAATTTTCTTCTTATATAGTGGGAAGAATAAAATGGATATTAAATGAGAAAGACATGGGTTTTATTAGTTAGTGTATTATCATAATTATAAAAAACACTAAACGGAATTTTCCTAGGATTTTCAATGTGGGAAAGATATTTTAATCATAGATGATCATCAAAAATACTGTTTTATATTATGTGATTTTTGCACCAAATCTAGGAGCACTAGTTTATGGGCTCCATATATTTGGAAATTTCCTATAATAAATAACCTGAATATATGAATCAATGTCCATTAGGTACCTCAGGTCATATATAGTCATCCTACTAACCAAACCCCACATAGTGAGCTAAGAATCCCTATGGTGTATCAAAGGTTTTCATGTGTCATAACATGGCCATTCATATCAAGAAACACTGAACCCCACCTCTTAAATGTGTCTAAGGAACCTAAGAAATGGCCATTCATTCATAACTATACCATAATAATTTAGGAACACTCCTCAGGGTGGAGCTAACATCAATGGAATTTAATTGGATTTAAAACCTTTTCCATTAGTGGTTGGGGCCAACAAGATAGTGTACAATGCCAAGGTGGTATCAGAACATAGCTAAATGATATATCTTGGCTAAATAGTTTAAACAAATTTAATTATTTTTCTCTGGGTTCGATGTTGTCTGTGGAATGATAATGCATAACATAAATATAACTAACATGCAATAATCCATAAGGATAGTACAAGGTCCACCTATAAAAACCCATATGTTTATAACTTTTACTTCATGTATTATTATATAATGAAATAGATAATACATCCCAATTAATTTATAGGCCTTTTATATTTTGGTAATTAGATATATAAAACTCTTATTTGAAATAGTGATATGACAAAACTATTGAAGAAATATATATAATACCCTTAAAATCTATTGATCTTTGAAAACTGCACCGAACATCATGGGGACAAACATAAGAAAGGGGTGAGATATAAATATCAATAAGGGAATAATAGAATCATAACATAAGGATTGTAATATATGGGATTTAAAAGTAATATAAATGCGAAATAAAAGAGTGTGAATAAAAAACATAAAAATCAATGAATGATATAATACAATAACATCAAGGAAGCATAAGTATGTGGAGACACCAATAAACATGATATCATAAACATGATTCAATGATATCCTAGTGTGCTTAATTTAACTACCCATACACCATACATGTTATCAAATGTTATAATAACATTACCCAATGTATTGGAGGAATATAAAATTTCAGACTCACCTATCACATTTATAAAAATTAAAAGAATTCTTATTCTGCATAGATCACAAAACATAAGAAAATATGTCATCACAATTAAGACTATTACTAAGGAGTGTGGAATAAAAATATGTAATTCATCCACTAATGAAGGATAGGTATATCTAGGTGAATACCCTTCACTAGAAATGAGTATGGGTATTCACAACAAAAATGTTTCCCATGGGAAATAACAGGAAAATTTTGGCTATATAACAGGTGTACATAAAGATTCATATAAAGTAAAATGTGTTATCTAATTAATTGTAAATTATATTGACAAGGAACAGATATGTAAAAACAAACTCCACCTTGTAAAATTGGAAATAAAAGGGAATACTATAATGAATGTGCTTGAATAAAAAGAATGAGGAGAAAATCTCTTACATTAAGAGGGTGCTTCCAAAATATTAGGAGAATTATCTTAAGATATTTATAACATTGGGAAGGATTTAGAGAGGGAAAGGGAATTTTTTTCATTATAAATGGTGTTTAAGTGGAGATTAATAGGATAATTTTTATGTTTTAGGCAAATGAGAGTGTAGTTGCTTATTAATTTATATACATTAGTTTTGGAATCTATATAATAATGTAATGAAACCGAAAAAAACATTTTTTTCTCATGGTTTCTGAAATAGAGGGTAGATTATAAAAATGTTATTATTCTAATAAGAAAAAATATTAAAATAATATCATTGGTAAGGTGGATGTGAGTCCTGTTCATTATGACTTGACTTGAAAATTGTAAATACAGTGTAGGCTTTGGAGGCTTCTTTAAAGTAAAATATTATTAATAAAATAGAATAAAAATTATATTATTTTAAATAGAAAATATATTTTTTTTGAACAGAATAGATAAATTACTGATCAAGGAAACCAGGACTACAAAGCCAGTCAGGGAATGAGTTCACCCAAGAATGATCACCCCAACATTTCCCAAAGTGATCCAAATGATGGGCCCTCAAATTACCCTCTTTTCTGATAAATGAAAATTTTCATGCATCAAAACCATCGGTCAGTGACCAAATCTACCTCAATATGAGGCCAGAATGTTGGAAAATCCTCATCTTTTGTAGAGATAGCGTTCACCAATTCGAGGCAGTCAGACTCCACCAGGATCTTGGGCCATCATTTTGAATGGGCAAACAGAAGCCCCTGGAGGATGGCTGAGGCCTCAGCCACCTCAGAGCACCATGAGTTAGGCACCGCCCTACACATAGCTTCAAAAATCTGGCCAAGGTTGTTATGAGAAATGAGCCCAATGCCGACCCTTGAGTTATCATAGATAGTAGCATCTGTATTAATCTTGAGGAAAACCTCAGGGGCGGAGACCAAAAGGGATTTGCCCATCGAGTGTGGCCTGAAGAGTGAACCACTTCACTTTTCTTCCAGCCATTCATCCACTACAAAGATCAAGCCACGCATAGATGATTAGGGGTCACATTCCTTTGGAAAATTCATTCATTCCAGCGAGTCCAAACAAACCAAGAAATTGTGCATATCATTTCGACCATGCTCGGGTCCCGAGAAGACACCCATTTAGTATGGTTTGGGACCAACTCAATTGATGTATCAATGAAAATACCAAAATCCGGCTTCCAAACCATCCAAACCCCTTCCACCACCTTAAAGGATATAATTTCATGCAAGGGAGACTCCACTTCATGGAATCACAAAGGACAAGTGTCGTCCTCCTCCATCTATTGTTGCACTAGAATGTCACGGGTTAGAAGAACCCGAGTATAGACCTCCCACCAAAAAACATTCACCTTAGGGGGAGTGGTGAGGGACTAGAGGCACTTACATCAATTATCGGTACACCCCTAGACAGAACCTTGAACCCTAATTTTGTAACCCGAATGAACATAATATCACACATGAGGTTCCCCAGTCTATAAAATCTGGTCATTACCCATTCCTGGTGTGTGAGGGATACTCAAGATGAGCTGACGATCCACCTCGATAAACCAGCACCAAAGCTTCTCATGATGCCACTCCTCAAGTGAGTCATCGAGTAGATCACTTACCCTTTCATCTTCGAATCCTGGGAAAACCGGGGAGGAAACCTTTTGATTGATTCCATCTACCAGCCATGGATCATTCCAAATTTTAACATTATTCCCATCAGCAATTCTCCACACACAACCCATGTCCATGAGAGATTTTCCTCCCCAAATGCTCCTCCATATAAAACTCAGTCAAGGCCCCAGCTGGGCGTGTAAAAAATCAGAATGAGGGAAGTAATTATCTCACATCACCTTTAAAAATATGGTATTTGGGTGGGAAATAAGGATCCATCCTTGTTTCACCAAAAGTGCATCGTTAAACCATTTGAGATTTCGGAAGCTGAGGCCGCCACAGAATTTTGAAACACACAGCTTCTCCCAAGACATACAATGGGCATTATGTCTGCCCTCATGGGATCCCCAGTACAAATTGGAAAACCGGGAGTGGATTTGATTAATTAGAGCTTCGGGGAATTAGAATAGTGACATGGCATAAGAAGGGATTGCTTGGGCCACTGACTTCATGAGAAATTCCTTTCCGGCCTTGTAAATCCTCCTACTAGGCCAAAGACAAATCTGATTATCCATCCTATCCACAATCTCGCCGAAAACCGGTTTTTTCTACCTACCCACCCTGGTCAGGAGGCCAAGGTGTTTCGGATGCTTATCAACCAGCGGAAACCCGCACATTTTCTGCAACTCCTCCATCTTAGCTTGTGGGACGCCTTTACTGAAAGATAACTCTGATTTCGAAGCATTAAGACGTTGCCCCAAGGCCTTTACTGAAATCTATATTTAGTTGTGAATACATTTTATAGAATATATTAAATTTCTTATAGTCTATTATCATGTCATAATACATACTATATATTTATACCATATTCAATTTTTATCCAATAATTTGACTATCATAGAAAATTATAAAACATTCACCATTAGATAATACTAATGTGTTAATTTTAAAAAAAAATTATTTTACCAAATTAATTTTCAAAATATATTTATTAAAATTACTAAATAAAGACCTTATTTACTAGAAAATACATAACATTTACGACACTTACAACTTTATGTCTCTTATAGAAATTATATTAGATTCCATTAAATTATATTATCATTAATATATAGATAATTATCATTTAATAAAAGGTTATTTTTAAAATATAATTTATTTAAATTATAGTTTAATTGAGTTAAATTGTTTTTTTATTTAAATTATATAGTTTATAAAGATTCAAATTTGATTTCTTCATATAAAAATGATTCTTTTCCAAAATCATTAAGAATTTATATAGTAATAATAAAAAGTGACAAAAATTATAATTATTCTATTTAAATTAATATATAAACATTCTTATATTTGTGGTCTTGATATAAAAACCCATATGACACCATCATACTCTGTACGGTAACTTGTGTGATTGTGGTGATTTCTTTGTTGATGATGTTGTCAGTTGAGCTGTCAAGTTGAATGAATCTCCTAGTGACCCAAGTACTTTTCCTTGTATTGAGGTGAAAACATTTCAACATCGAGGTAGCTTGGAAATAGAATTATCTTCAAATGAGGTACTCCTCCTCTATTAAAATATTTTATTCATTCTTATCAATAAGTTTCTCAAGCATATACCCTCTTTGAACTACCTAAGAATAACACTCGAGGAGAATAGGTTTGTTAATTTTCATATTGGATTTTTAAACTACTCAAATGTTGTATTTCAAGTTTCTACTACAGATGAATATTATTGCTTCTAGAATAGGAATTAATGGGTGTTTTGGGGATTCCTTGTGAAAGTTATTAAATGGTCCCCACACTTTTACCCAAGCATTGAACTACCCGTTATCTCGGTCCAGTTTGTATTTTTTGGCCTTCTACTTCCCCTGTTCAAAAGGCCATGTCTTTTTCCAATTTCCAGCATAATTGGCCAACAACTGAAAATGGAATACACCACCATAAATATTTCAAGACCCTCGGTGGTGAGGTTTTGCACTAAAATTGACATCTCTTAACCTCTTTCATTGGTTGTCTGTATAAAAAATGGTGATTCAGCCTTCTATCAAGAGGTAATGTATGAAAATTTTCCAGCCTATTGTAATTAACGTCACATGATTGGTCATTCCTATAAATAATAAATTAATGAATTAGATATCTCAATCCTTTCACCCAAAATAATTCAATATGGGCAGAAAAGGATAAACATAATTTTTTCCCTAAGGAATTTAAGGATCATGATGGTAGGACCTTAGGAAATCCTACGACCTTTGCTAGAACTGTTGATTCCCAACAACCCCTAGAGACCATGCTAAGGGATAACTCACCCCCAAACCATGAAGCGGTGGATAAGGTGACTCTTATAAGGACCACACCCAATAGGGATATAGATGTCCATTTTAAAAAATCCTAACCTTTGAGTCCTATTATTTATGATATTTTTGTCTTTGTGAATATTGTTAATATTGTCCAGCCCACTCTTGTTTCCACAGAAGGTGAAACCTCTATTCCGATGGTAAAACATGAGACAGACTCTAACTCTAGTGAATCCAATCTGGATTCACTTTATAAAGTATCAAAAATTGAGAACGACTACCTACACTCGATTTCTAAAAAATGGAAGTAGTCTATTATCAAACCAAGTGGATTTATTGATCCACCCCCTATGAATACTCAGAAACACATTGATTATTCTTATATGGAGATAACTATTATAAAAAGACCTTTGGGATTCATTTGAAAAAATTCGCAATCCCTCCTGATATAAGAGCTTGTGAAGATCCTTCCTCATCTTTAGATGAGGAGCATTACTCCTTTTCCTTATCTTTGGAGGAGTCATTGGAATTGGAGGATGAAATTAAGATCAAGAATTTCACCCATGTTTTTAAAGAGGGTTATAAGTAAGAATTATACCATTGGATTGGAGAAAAAGATAGGTAATCCTTTGGAAGGTATCTTAACAAGGTGATAACTATAGATGGGTATCTATGTATTCAGAAGTGGATGTTTTATATGGTGTAATTTTAACCTGATAGAGACCGTTACATTGATTATCTATACCTCCCTTAGGAATTGATGGGGTTTATCTTGCTGTTGATGGATGTTAATGACTTACAAATCATGACCGTGGAATTTTATTATATTTGGGATAAAGTTCCCTTGAATATTGTAGTCGAAGATAATGAACACAACTAAATACATATGTATGCCCTTGTATAAGGAATTTTATAATTGATGGAGTAGACTTCTTTAGTTTTTTAAAGGAACCTACTAAGTTATAAAGGTTGCTAGATCTATGATTAATATTATGAAGACTCATATTTTGAGGGTTTAATTGCATAGACTTGTTTCCTACAGTCGTTTTGGTTTTCATTCCCCTTTATGACTAAATCTTTGTTCTATCGTTTAATACATGGTCATGATTTTGAGGTCTGATTTTATGCTATAATAGTTCCATGAGGATTTCATCTAGCAACTAGTTTCTTTCATCATTCCCGTCCAAGTGTTTCTTTTTTTGTTCCTAGAGAGGATTTTTTTTATTTCCAACCATGGTTTTTCGGAAATATAAGACATGGTATGTGTTAGTACAATTTATTGAGTACCAAGATTAAAAACATCCTTGCCAAAGTAAAACATCTTCATAGGACATCCCTTATTTTATGCTCCCAATCCATACCACAGTTTGTGTTCAAACTGGATCCAAACATTGAAACTCTATTCGCATTATTTATAAAGATTGCTTTTCTTTTTCTGCCTCCCATTCAGAAATCTCTAGATCACTAACTAGTTGAAATACATTGTACCTTCTGTTATCTCATTGTTTCTACCTTTTATTTTAATAAATTTTCGAGGTATGAGTTGGGTAACAAACTTATTCTAGAAACATTTTCGGTTATAAAGTATGGTCATACAGATCAAGTCCATCATTTCATTAATCAATTTGACTTTATAAAAACACTTAATATTGTAATCTCAAAATTCACTTTATAGCATCTTTGTTATCAAAATTTAATTTGTTAATGACCTTTTAAATATGACATTCTATAGTGATCCATGATATCCAAAGTAGTGCATGATTTTCAATAAAAAAAATTACTTACTTTTCTATATATGAATTCAATAGGAAATATCATTTATAGAAGTAAGGATTATTACAATTCTTCCCCCTTTATAAATTTCACCCATTGAATTCTATGTTATGAACATAAACAATGTAAGGGACTTTTATTTCATCACCTCTTATGAAAACCATGTTTCATCTTCAAAATTATGGTTCCACAAAAATACTTTGACTATGTGAGTTTTCTTATTTCATAGTGTAATGACCCAAACATTCATTAATGAAAATTCCTCCTGATCTAATTAGATTTTTCATTATGTAAAATGTTTATATAAAATGTGAACTTATTTGGTTTTATGTTTTTGGATTTTAAAATGTCGTTATGAGTTGTTACTATTTCTATTATATCATTTTAATAATGATCACATGATTAGTATTAATATAGGGCTTTAGCAAATCCAATTTACTGAGACAAAGGAAGCGATGGCCTCATCCATTAGACTTGCCCCTTACAAATCCCATTTGTCGGATCTTGTAAAGGAGGTGGCATCACTGGGCTTCACTCTTGACCAAACCCAAGCTGAGTTTGAACACATTAAGCTTGATCAGAACTATCTATGGTAGAAGTGGAAGTTAATAGAAATGAGCGATGTGATCTGAGCCACACAAAGAGTCTATCATCATCACACATCTTACCCTTCAGTCTTATGTGGGAGTTATAAGGGTTTATGTAACAATACCCTAGCACTATTAATATGTATATTTTTTTCTATAAATATTATACATTCATTTTAGTAATGTTACATTGTAAATATTTTTTAAAGCGCAAATAGTATTTTTAGTTAATATCTAACTGAGAAATATATTTTAAAGAATTAATGGATTTTAGAATTAAATAATACATTAATAAATTATAAATAATAATATTATTATTAAATTAGCTTTTATTAAATATAAATTATCATTTAATTTTATGAATGCAATTGTAATTTTTATTATGGTTTGAAAGCCATTTTTGTCAAAACCCATCAATTTTCGATAAATGTAAGTTTTTATTTAAAAAATAAAAATTCATTTATTTATAAAATTATTTAGATAAAATTAATATTATTTTTGGAATCTGGATGTCGAAATTATCCAACGGTGAATTTTTCATAATTTTCTAGGACAATCGAATTCTCGGGTAAAAATTAAATACTGTTTAAATATATAATATGTTTTATGACATCATAATGACCCAATAGAGATGTAATAAAATAATATAAACTTTATTATCGGATAATATATGTTTTTCCATTAATATAATGTTATTTTATGTTATTTTGATTAATTTTACAAAACATTAGTGGACCCTCCAAGAGTTATAAAACATTTTCACTTTTTAAATGAATTTCTTTGAGAGTGTGAGTCACCTCCGCATAAGCCACCCAATTAATTTAATAATTTATCCCATTTCCATATAAAATATTATCTTCCACTCCCCATTGGAAAAAACCATGGGAAAAAAGCATGGTTTGGTTTGTGTTATTGATAGTTTAATGTGTGGTGACCCAATCCTAAATAATAAATAATTCCCTCTCCTTTCCCATATAAACCCACCCAATCTCCCACTTTCTCCTCAATCAAAGCCTTTTTAGTTCTTACAAACTCTTCCATCCTCTCTCTAGAATCCTCCCATGTCTCCCCAAACTCTCTATAACACTCTCTCAGGCCTCTCCCAAGCCTTTTGTAACACACTTCCTAGTATAGGATCCTTACTTTCCTTATTTATGTCCAAGTTTCTATATAATGTTATACCCTTTGAATTTCAATTAAAAATGTTGTATTATGATTTATCTCCTCCCCCATACTTCCCTCTTTATGTTTAATTATTATATCTCCCTTTCACTCCCATTTAATTCCTCCCATGTACACCTGTTACCATGTCAAAATTCCGTAAGGAATTTCCCTCTCCTTGTTGTCATTCAAGCAATTCCTTTGTATTATGAATCAAAATTCCTTTTATTATGTTGGTACATGTTTATCTATTAACCCATTACTTTATATTTCTTTTAAATATAATTATACACCCCCTTATCTCTCATCAACAATTTTTACGAATTTTTATGTCACGTTGTTATGCTGCCTAAATTACACCGCAATTTTCCAAGACAAAATCATTTTTTAGTGAATACCATACCCATATATATATCAAGGGTATTCATATTCATGTACATATACATATTTAATGGGACTTTAATTTTTTTATTATAAATTTCTTAATCATGTAATAGATTATTATGTTGAAGGATTCCATGTTATAAGATCAATGTGGAACATTTATGCATGAAATGAAATGTTCAAGAAGGGTTTGCCCTAATAGCACTCCAATGCATTGGTTAAAGATTAATATCATAATACGTCAAGTGAAATGAGGGTTTACTCATTATAATTCAATTCCAAGGATGGTTTACTCTTTCTGTAAGTGCAATTAGCCTTGGCCCATGCTAAAATCTTGTTATGTGATGTTTCCACTTTTCCATGTTATGATAATCATGCTATATCATGCCTCTATGTTCATGTTTCCCATGCGCTCCATTTATATGACTATTTCCTAACATGTCTTTTATTCTTTATGTTCCTAATCCCCAAATACGTTGGACCTCCTGATCTTCCATGTTGTATCAAGTGAAGGTTTTATGTAATAATTCATGTTTAAGTATGTAATAAAGGGTAAGGTTGTTATAGTTGGTATCATAGGATATGTTTAGTTATTTTTTGGGATTAGGATTAGAATACCCTAGTGAAGCCTTAGTGTCAAGACATAGTATAGTAAAAACATCCCTAAGTTTTTGTGAGTATTTAGTTAGTGGTTTTTCAATAAAATATATCCCTATCTGTATACGAGCAGGTAGAGACGGCTCTGGAAAAAATGTACCTAGGGGTGAAAACCACGATAAGGAGTTTTGGGCTTGACCTGGGGTATCCTTGTACACAACAACGAGCCTTTCTTCACTCTTGGTTACGACACTCCCGAGGGATATGATTTGGTAAATTCACATGATTAGTATGAACCATTATTAATGGAATTAGAAACATTCCCTAAAGAATACATGTTAGAAAGTATATCATGGATAAAAAAGATTGAAACCTATAGATTCATAAGTCAAGGAAATAAAATTTATTCATAAGTCATTTTTTTGTCCTTGTATGAACCTTTATGTGTTACCACTAATGTTTATTTTATTCTAGCCAAAGGCTAGTAATATGATAACTCGGGCTAACAATCGTTGTGATGATCAATGTGATGACTATGCTAATGAGATGCCCAATCTGACGGGAGCAGGAATCACAAACATTGTCATGATTCTCTCTTATTTAACTCAATATTTGAATAGAAACATGGGTGAAGTGGAATGTTCAACCCCCCCCCATAAAGAAAAAGTCACTATCGAGTGCTTCATGAGGCAAAGGCCTCATACTTTTAATAGATCATATGATACCTCAATCACAAAATAATTGATCAAATCCGTTGAAATGATCCTCTCCATCCTTCAATGTTCGAAACAAGAGAAGGTTCTTATGGATGCTTATCATATGGAGGGGGAAGCGGATCAATGAAGGACATTGATCAGGAACAAAAAGCCTATGTAGGAGATTGATGCGTTGGAATGGAAGGATTTCCATAAGATGTTTTTTCGATAAATATTTTATGTGCACCCTCTGAATTAAGATGGAATGGGACTTCCTTGCCCTCAAGAAAAAAGATGATGAATATTTCAAAGCGTATGATGAAAATTTAACAAGATTTGAACAATATGCATCTGGCATTATCGTTACCGCCAAATACAAGGTTGACCGCTACTTCGGTGGGCTAAAACCTAGCCGACAAAAATCCCTGGAGATCCATGACTTCGACAAATATAAGGAGATTTTCCGATGTTCCCTCAAAGTTGAAATTGAGATTGGGGAATCATAGGGGTACTAAGGGGATACAAAGCATAAGGTTGACTCCAATTCTAGCGGCCTGATGGATAAATTTAATGGTTGAAAGAGAAACCAACACCCCACTTGCCAATGTTTTGGAAAGAAGAAATCCAAGAATTGCCTGAAGGGGATGAGGAAATGCTTTAGGTTTGGAAGAGAAGGGAACCTAGCTATTAACTATCGACAAGAAAACCCACCAATGTGATAGAAGAGAGAAACGCTCCACAAGACCCTCAATGCATTATTCATTGCTTCAACTGTAAATAACCAGGGCACTTTGCAAACTAGTTCCCTAAGACAAGAGCTTTCGGAGGCGGCCAACAACCTCTAAGGCTGCAAGGGTGTGCTTTTCCATCAATGCCACCTAGGTGAACCCCGACAATAGAGTGGTGATAGGTATTCTAGTTATTCATTCAAGAATAGCAAAGATACATTTTTATTATGGTCCTATGCATTCTTTTATATACCAAACATTTAGTAGAATAATCCTAGGACCACCACAAATCATGGAAGTAAATATTTCAGTGAGTACAGAAAATGGGTAAATCATTGCATCCCAGGAATATAACTCCTCCTCTATCATAATCTATTGATTGAACTTCCCGGAAAACCTTGTCATAATTCCTCTTGTGGAATTTGATGCAATTTTCGACATGGATTGGCATTCCTTATATAGAGGCAATATAAATTGCTGTGAGAGGGAAATCACTCTCCATATGAAGAATCGACCCCCGATTCTATTCAAGTGCAATGTGGAAGATGAATCTTATTTAGCTCCATCATCTCAAGCATGGATATTAACGCCATATGAGCACACGTTTCTAGCTCAGATGACTGAATCCAAGAAATCAATCATCCTTGAAGACATGCATATTATGATGGAATTAGATGAAGTGTTTCCTGAGGAATTTCCTAGTCTTCCTCCCAAAAGTGATGTTGAATTCACACTTGATTTTATACAAGGGGAATTCCCAATATCCAAGACTCCATATAGAATAGCTTTTGTGGAGCTTGAGGAGCTAAAGAAAATCCAATAAGATAATCTGGATAAAGGTTTTATACACCCAAGTGCTTCACCATGGGGTGAACCAGTCCTCTTAGTCAAGAAGAAGAATGGTTCAATCCACATTTCCATCGATTATCATGGGATTTAAAAAATCACGATAAAGAACAACTATCATCTCCCATTAATTGATGAGTAGTTCGATCAGTTTTCTATAGAAAAATACTTTACCAAGGTGGATTTGCGGTCAGGATACTATGAAGTAAGGGTGAATAATGAAGGTTTCTCCAAGATTACTTTTCGTACATGATACAGGGACTATGAATTCATAGTAATGCCTTTAGAACTCACTGATCCTCCATCAATATTCATGGACATGATGAATATAGTCATTACATATTACCTTAAAAAATTTGTGTTAGTCTTTATAGATGATATTCCAATATACTCAAAAACCCAAGAGGAGCACCTCATCACTGTACTAGAGACCTTCTGAAAAAATAATCTCGATACCAAGTACAGAAAGTGTGAGTTCTGGTTGAAGGAGGTCTCATTCATGGTCCATATCATCACATGTAATGGGATATCTGTGGATCCCTCAAAGACGGCTGCAATAGAGGGATGTCTGAATCCAACATCGTTAATTTATATCCGTAGTTTCTTGGGGATAGCTAGATATTATAAATGATTTGTGAGAAATTTCCAATGATTTTACAACCCTCTTACTAAGCTAACATGGAAAGGGGTAATATTTTCTAGGAGTGGTGAATGTGAAAAAAGCTTCAAGGATTTGAAAATGAGGTTTATCACTGTGCATGTGATCACTTTACCCAGAGGTGGAGAAATTTTTGTGGTATTTAGTGATACATCAAAGAAGAGAATGGTTTTTGTGTTGATGATGAATGAAAAAGTCATTGCCTATGCTTCATGTCAATTTAATGTTAATGATAAGAATTGTCCAACACACAATCTGGAGTTGGCTGCGGTGATCTTTGCTTTAAATATTTGGTGGCATTATCTCTTAGGTGGGAAGTGTGAAATATATATGGACCACAAAATCCTCAAGTATATATTCACATAGAAGGAGTTGAACATGCGCCAAAGTAGATGGTTAGAGCTGATCAAAGACTATGATTTCTCAATCCATTACCACCCTGGGAAAGAAAAAAAGGTGGAAGATGCTCTAAGTAGAAAGGATCATGCATCTCCATCATTGATGAGAATTGAAAAGGATCCAATCTTCTTAGATTGTCATAGGATGGACATGGGAGTAATTAATGGAGGAACATCATCAATACTTTCTCAATTGATTGCTCAAACGTCCCTCATGGAGAAAATAAAGGATGCTCAAAGAAATAATGTGGAAATTATGAAAAGGGGTGAAGCTATCGGAAAAGGGGAATCCTCAGAGTTTGTGGTTGACAAGGATGGAATAGTGAGATTTGGGTCATGATTATGTGTACCATCCAATCCAGAGATAAAGAAGGATCTTCTGGATGACTCACATAGCTCAACCTTCACTATTCACCCAGGGAGCACATAGATGTATCAAGATCTCTACGAGCATTTTTGGTGGGATAATATGAAGAAGGAGATCATTGAGTATACATCAAAGTGATTGGTATGTCATCAAGTGAAGGAATAGGGGAGTAAGTCTAAGGGGATGATGCAACCATTTCTCATACCATCATGCAAATGGGAGAACATCCCCATGGACAATGTCAATGGGATTCTGAAGACATCCAAAGGAAAAAATGAAATCTATGTTACTGTGGATTGTCTTACAAAATCTGCACAGTTCATTTCCATTTGGGAGGATTTCTCATTGGATCAACTGGCCGGAATATATATCAAGGATGTGGTATGGCTACATGGAGTACTACTATTTATTGTATCTGATTGAGATCTAAGATTCACCTCTATGTTTTGGAAGCATCTTCAAAATGATGTTGATACTGATTTTGACTTCCTTAGGGCTTATCATCCTCAAACAGATGGCCAATCTGAGCGGACTGTCCAAAAACTTGAGGACATGTTGAGAGCTTGCTCGATGGACTTCCAAGGAGGATGTGATCAAAATCTTCCTCTAGTTAAGTTCTCTTATAAAAATTGTTTCCACTCAAGCATCCAAATGGATCTTTATGAAGCCCTTTATGTGAAAAGGTGAAGAACACTGGTGTTTTGGGATGAATTCAGTGATCTTATGCTTTTAGGACATCAAATGGTCTATGAAATGGTTGAGAATGTGAAAACCATTCGGCAACATATCAAGGTAGCCCATAGTCAACAAAAGAGTAATGTAGATAACTGTCGATGAGTCTTTGAGTTTAAAGTTAGAGACACAGTGTTTCAATGCATATCCCCATGGAAGAAGGTCTTTAGTTTTGGGAAGAATGGGAAGTTAAGTCCTAGGTACATCCTCCCCTTAGGGATTCTTGATTGGGTCAGGGTTGTGGCCTATCTACTAGCACTTCCACCTACCACGGCCAAAGTACCCGATGTCTTTCATGTATCCCTCTTAAGGAAGTTCATACTAGACCCTTCACATGTACTCTCTTCATAGGTGGTATAGTTAGAGGATGTTCTGTCTTACAATGAGAAACCAGTGATGATCTTAGATCATAGAGAAAAAATTCTACAAAATAAGACACTGCCCCTCGTCATGGTGTTGTGGAGAAAACACAAGTTTAAAGAAGCGATGTGGGAATAGGAGGAAATGAAGAAGCAGAGTTACCCAAATCTGTTTTATTATGGGAAAAGGAAATTTCGAAGGTGAAATTTCTTAAGGGGAGAAGATTCTAACAACCTGACCTTTCATTAATGAAAATTCCTCCTAATCTAATTAGATATCTCATTATGTAAAATCTTTATATAAAATGTGAACTTATTTGGTTTTATGTTATAGGATTTTATAATGTTGTTATGAATTCTGACCATTTCTAATATATCCATTGAACCGTGATCACATGATTAGTATAAATATATGGATTTAACAAATCCAATTTACTCAGAAAAAGGAAGCAATGGCCTCATCTAGTGGACTTCCCCCATAAGAATCCCATTTTTTGGAGATCAGAAAAGAGGTGGTGCCATTGGGATTCGGTCTTGACCAAGCCCAAGCCAAGCATGAACAAATTATACTCGAGCAAATCCCTCTATGGGTGAATTGGTAGTTAATAGTGATTACCACCAGAGCGATGTTATCAAAGCGACCCTAAGAGTCTATCACTATCACAAAACTTCCCCTTCATTCTTATGTGGCTGTTATAAGGGGTTATGTAACAAGACCATAGCACTATGAATATGTATTTTATTTTTATATAAATATTACACATTAATTTTATTATTTTTTACTTTTTAAATTGATTTTAAAGTGAAAAACAATATTTTTAGTTAATATCCAACTAAGAAATCTATTTTAAAAAATTAATGGATTTTCAAATTAAATAATATTTTCATAAAATATTATTATTATTATTATTAAATTAATTTTAATTAAATATAAATGATCATATAATTTTATGAATGAAAGTGAAATTTTTATTAAGGATTGAAAGATGTTATTGTCAAAATCCATGAATTTTTTTTAAATGTCGGTTTATATTTTAAAAGTAAAAATTCACATATTTAGAATATTATTTATATAATACTAATATTATTTTTGGAATCAGGATGTCAAAATTATCCAACGGTGAATTTTTCATAATTTTCTGAGACAGTCAAATTTTTGGGTAAAAATTAAATACCGTTTAAATATATAATGTGTTTTATGACATCAAAACGACCGAATAGTGATGTAATAAAATAATATAAACTTTATGTTCGGACAATATATGTTTTTAAACTAAAATAATGTTTTTTGGTTTTTTTGATTTATTTTACAAAAGTTTAGTGGACCCTCCAAGATTTATAAAACATTTTCACTTTTTAAATGAATTTCTTTCAGAGTGTGACTCACCTCCAAATATTCCACCATATTATTTTAATAAGTTCAGCCATTGGCCTTATAAAATAAATTTTCCACTATCCATTGGAAAAAACCATGGTCTGGTTTGTGGTATTGATTAGTTTAATGTGTGGTGACCCTAACCTAAATAATAATGAATTTCCACTCATTTCCTATATAAAGCCACTAAATATCCCAATTATTCTTCACTCAAAGTCTTTTGAGTTCGTCCAACCTATGCCCTCCTCTATTAATAATCCTCCCATGGTTTCCCAATCTCCAATGAATCCTCTCTCAAGCCTCTCCCAAGCCTTTTGCATCACACTTCCAAGTAAGGGATTCTCACATTCCTTATTTATGTGCAATTTTCCTTATAAGGTTATACCCTTTTAATATCAGTTTGAAATGTTGGATTATGATTTTTCACCTCCCCCATTCTTCCCTCTTTATGTGTAAATTATGAGAGACCCATTTCACTCACATTTAATGTCTCACATGTACACTTGTTACCATGCTGAAATTCCATATGGAATTTATCTATCCGCATTTACATTCAAGAAATTCCATTGTATTATGAATCAAAATTACTTTAATTATGTTGGGACATGTTTCTATATGAAACCCTTACTTTCCATTTCATTTAAAAATGTTGAGACACCTCTTTATCTCTCATCAACCATTTTTACGAATTTTTATGTCACACTGTTATGCTGCTGAAATTGCACCGCGGTTTTCCAAACCAAAATAATTTTGTAGTGAATACCATACCCATGTATCTATCAAGGGTATTCACCTTCATTCACATATATATATATTTATTATTAATTTCATGTGTGAATTACACATTTCTTATAACTTATTATGTTGACTGATTCCACATTATAAGATCCATGAGGCACATTTATGCATGAAATGAAATGTTTAGCAAGGTTGTTCCCTTATAGCGCTCTAATGCATTGGGTAAAGATTAGTATCCTGATACATCAAGTGAAATGAGGGTTTACTCATGATAATTCAAGTTTAATGAGGGTTTACTCATTCTCCATGTTTAATGATTCTTGTCTCATGCTAAAAGCATTTTAAGTGTTGTTGCCACATTTCCATGTTATGATAATCATGCTATGTCATGCCTCTGTGTTCATGTTTCTCTTGCACTCCATTGATATTCCTATTGCCTAACATGACATTTATTATTTATTTTATAGCTTTTTTATTCCCTTAATAGGCTTTATATATCACCCTTTTCGTAAGAATGTTCTTAGGTTATCTCGTGCAATGCTAAGTACGAGGGAATATAGAAGCCATGTAAAGGAAGTTTTTAATAAAGATATTGTGTTTCATGTTTTAAGTTGTTTTGTAATTTTCCTAATCCCCAAAGACACTAGACCTCTTGATCTTACAAGTTTTCTCAGGTAAAGGTTTTATGTAATAATTCATGTTTATGTATGTAATAAAGAGTGGGGTTGTAATACATAGACCCTGGTCTCTCTGATCCAAGATATTCACAGGTTGATCCTCATAATGAAGATCATTATCCAAGGGTATTTTTGGATTTAGAAAATTTTTGGGGTATGGTATTTACTTCATTTAGAAGGATACATGGAACACAACAAATACTTTATATAGGTTAGGTGTGAGTGAAAATAGATATACCACAACTATGATGAGATCAATGATCTAAAAGGGTGTCATATATCTTGTAATAAACATTCCATTCTTCCCAAACCTCATGAACATATTCCATAGTGATATTAGAAGAAATTCTCTATCTTCATCCTCAAAATCCAGGTCTCAACAGTGATTGTATGTATGGATTTTTTGATGATTCTTAAGGAGTTATTATGATGTTGAATAATGTGAACTTTCAGTGTTATATGTGGGATAATACCAGTTCTAATACGATTCATGTCTCTAACTTCATCCTAACATGTTGGGTTCCAAAACCAATTCCCATACAAATCTTCATAATGTTCCATTTGAATTCTACAATGGAAACTCTTTTCATATTATAAATTCATTAGGTGAAATTATTTATCCCAACTTCCTTGTGAACCCATTCAACCTGGTCTTATCATATCCTATCATTTTTTAATAGTTCTATCAAATGGATCATCTATTTGAGTGTGATAAGAAATACTAAAACAAGTCTCTATATCCAATGCTTTCTAGATGGTTCTCTTGAACATGGAGGTAAACCTTATATGTTGATCATATATAATGGAGATTGAAACTCCATTATGTATTACAAATTCTATTATACAAATATTTAATACTTGTTCAAGATAAAATCATTTTGCGATTGAAATTAAAAGTTCTAGCTTTTAGTGAAATTGACTACCAAAATGATAGCATTACAACCTTTAGATGTTCTAGGGAATCCTATAATTAAATCCACGTTTACGATATCCAATTTCAATACTGGAATGGGTAATTGTTTCACAATACCCTTAATCATATTTCATTCATCCATGACATTTTATCATACAAAATCTAGAGATACAAATTTAGTAATCCCCCTCTTCATGATATCTCACCAGAATGTTTTTTTATATCTATATACAACCCTGAGATTTAAAAAATTAATATAAAAGGATGTTCTATTTGCATCATCAAAATCTTCCCCATTTAGTTCTTGTATTTATGGGACACATATATAAGCCACAAACCCTGTAACCCATATTTACTAACGTTGTAACCTAAAATATTTTCTATAATTTTCTGTAGCACCTCATAATTTTTTGGACCTCAATGATTATTTCATGAAGAGTTCGATGAGAAGTTATTTGAAAAATGTATGAGGATTTCTCTCTATGATCCCCATTCCACCCTTATCATGTCCGTGATTATGGGATCACATTTAATCCTCATCATAGATATGGTTACAAGATCCTTTTTACATAGATCATCTGCCACATTATTTTCCATCCCCTAAAGATAATGAGTTGAATGGTATTAATCCTTGATCAAATATAACAAATTTTAATGGGGCATAGTAACCTCCTTTTTTCAATATATACTTTAGTATTTTATTATCTTAATATAAGATACACTCTTCACCATAGATATAATTTTACTAAGTATATAATGCATTGATCATTGTAGACAATTATGGATCTTGTTATCATTTGTTCTAATCATGGATCTTTATTTGGAAAGATACATAGGCTATAACATTGTTATCATGTATAAGTTAAGAACCCAATCCCTTTTTGGATACATAAATGTATATTACAAATTCTCCCCCACAGGTGGGTAATGTGAGAATTGGTGTTGTTATTAGACTATTTGATAATTGTTTAGTGATTTCTTCATGTTCACATGTATATAGAAACATAACTCTCTTCCAAGTTATCTTGATCACCAGGACTCTTAATCATTAGTATTTTCTTAGAGATCGATGATTTTACCCTACTATCAAGGAAAACTATATATCTTTGACATAGATTTTTATATTTTACTTCATTTAGTTGCCTCTATTTTTGAAGAATATATATATATATCTTTGATGATGATAACATACTCCATGGATGATACATTATCCATTAAAAACTCATACCTGCTGTATTTCACATATAATTTTCATTTTGAAAACCTTTTAGTACAACATTCAAATTCTCCTCATGTTCATCCTATCTCTTGTAGTAAATAATAATATCATATATAAATATTACCACATATTTGTTGAGGTAATCCCTAAATAATATATACTTTAAATCCATTAAGAGAGTTGATCAAAAAAGTCATCAACTATGGAAGAGAATACAATTTCTTTATTTTTATCTTGTTAATCTTATATAATCAATGTAGTGGCACATTGACCCATCCTTATTCTTGAAAATGTTGACTTTACCACCCCGTAATGAAGAACATCAGTGTATAAAACCTTTATCCCAATTATTCTCTAATTTCTTCTTTATCCATTCTAGTTCAATAGTGGTAATCATCTTTTGAGTCCTAGATATTGAAAAAGCTTTGGGTATAAGTGATATAGAGAATATGACTTCTCAGGATAGTGGAAGACTAGGAAATTTTTCATGTATCAAATCAGTGTATTCACTTACACTAGAAATCACATCAAGGATGATATTTTCCATAGTTTAAATCATTTGAGAAACATATGTTTACTCATAGTGGAATAATTTACATGAATTAGATGAAGATTCAAAAATAAATTCATCCTCATCTTTGATCTTGTTTAGAATCTAAGGGGGATTGTTGTTATGGAGGGTGATTTTTTTCTCTTAAAAATATTTATTTGCTTTATACAAGGATTGTAAATCCGTACCCATAATGGTTTCAAATTCCTCTAAAGTGAGTATCAAAAGGTTAACCATGATATTTATCCCAAAAATATTTCCAAGGAAAAAATTCTATCCTAGTGATGTAATAATTTAAAAATTTACTATCTTCGGCGATTACAAAACATCCATGTTTTGTGTTGATTTTTGAATATATCTTCTTAGCTATTGTGATATTAAAGAATCCATAGATCAAGAATAAAATTTCATATTCAATATCCTTGAATATAAACCTAGAGTAGCTATCACCACATTCATATCAGCTATTATGACAACACATGGTTAGCCTTTTTATTTATTAATTAGTGTTTTGTATCATTGGTTATCATCGACATCCCTTATATTAATGAATAGTTTCTTATAGTGTCATTACTCTATGCATTTGAAATATTGTAAAGTATTTTAAGTGTTCATTGGGGAATTATTTAATTCTATCATAGTAGTAGGTTTCCCCCATCATCATTCCTTGGGTAGGTGACCATTATTCAAACACATATATATTACTCTTCCCACTTTTACGAATATCTATGTTGCTTCATCCTGTAATTTTGAAAAGTGGGATGTTGTAAATTCTTACCCACATGATATTTCTCCATGGATCCACTAGATTTAAAATAAATTCCTTATTAATTTTCTCCCAACCCATGAGACCCTTGATATTCACTGATCACTATTTTGACTATGATGGAATATCAGACAATATCTTCATAGATTTCAATGTATTGAATCACCAAATCTTTTCATATATTTTGATTTGACCCACTAAATAAGTAGTCAAACTTACTTTTGAGATGAATCAAAATGTGGAGGCATATCATGAAAGTCTTGTGAAGTTATCCTTGTGATCTCTAATGGATTCTTAATTATTTTTTATGAGGACATTAAATCCACAATCTATTTTTAGTTATAGAGTGAATGGAAAATATTTAAAAAAATTATAAAATTATTTCCACTTCATCACTGAGATATCCTTCTCATGCATCATATTTTTTATCAATGTCCACCATTGATCTGATACTCCCTCTATACGGTAAATTGTAAGCATGACCATATATTTTTCGGAGTATTAAATGGTAGAGATGATTCATTAATTGTATTTGAACCATTGTTCCATGATTAATGGATCAAAAAAATTATTGAATGTTCGAGGCCTTTATCTCATAATGATATTAATCAAAACATATGCATTATTAAGGTATTTTCACTGTTCTTCCTGAAAACATGATTTAATTGAGAAATTATTGTAATAAATTACTAAATTACTATTAACATTGAGTTGGGAAACTAATATGTGTAGTAATCATGTTTACCATTACATTAGTTGTTTAATCGATTACACCAATTTCCCACCATTATCTAAAATAAATTGATAATTATGGATTATAATTATTAAACTATTATATGTATAAATGGGAAACCTCTATAACTTAATTGATAAATCATAATGTTCATAATTTCAATAACCTATAAACATCTTCGTTTCAATGAAAGTTATCAATGGTAAATATCTTATCAACATATTTTATTAGAATGTTTATTCATGTCAAAATTGGTAGTAAAAAGATTTTGAATTTGAAAATAATATCCCATGTGAGTTTCAAAAAAATATTAAATCACTTACCCTTTATCATGAAATAGGTGATGAGGAATTTGATACATAATGGACCCATTTTTTGTTTATTACCATTAGTTATAATTTTTTCCGAGCCACATCTACTTGTAGTATTTGTTCAATGACTTTTGTTGCATTGAAACCACTAAAACTATACATTAATAAAATTTTGGTATGGATTTCTATGTCTAGTATTATACAAAATGATTGAACTATGTATTTCTAATACACATATAAAAAAATATATACGCCTTTATCTGATACCAATTATGACATAGCATGTCTTTTTCAAACATTAATTAATGATTTATTACATAAGGACCCAAGTAAAAAATCCCAAAAGATCAATATTAATAGTTTATTTGAAAAATTAAATATTGAACACCATTACATGAAACCTGAATATTAAAACATTATATAAAAAATCGACATAATTTGATTAAATTATGTCGATCTAATAAGGGGTGATCCTTGAATCCAAGTAACAGAATAATTAATTGATAAAATGATGAATGTAATAAACGTGAGTCACCATGTAAAATATAAGTTACATAAAAAGGTGAGTTTCATAAACATAAACATATAATTATTATATAATATGAAAATATCATGGAAATTTATAAATATGAAAACAAAATACAACACTAAATTATAAACTTAACTCAAGGAAAACTAGTGAGTCATCATAGAATAGTGTATATAGGATAACCTCACTTGAACAATTCATTTTATATAATGAGATAAAAACATTAGGCAATTCATTTTAGGTCTATATAATCTTGGACACACCAATAATAATCATGTCATGTACATTCATTTGTGCGCCACATAGATCATACAATATAAGAACATATTTCATTACAATAAATCACATGATTAAGGTATGAAGGTTAAACACATGGATTTTCTTAATAAATTAAGGATAGGTACATCTAGATGAATTAACATGAGTGGAAATAAAGATTTATATTAAAAATTATTTTTCGAATGAATAATTCCAGGAAAAGGTTAATAGCATAACTGTTGTACATAAAGATTCATGAAAGGGTTTAATGAGCTAGAAAGGTAGTATATCATTACCTAGAAATCGTGATGAAATTAAGTGAATTTGTATAAAAATATTATAACATGATAAATTGGAAAAAAGATATCATACAAATAAAGTAAGTTAATAATTTAGAGGAGGATAGAATCAATTACATTGATTGGGTGCTTCTAAAAGCATGGGAGGAGATTCTTAAGAGAACATGAATAGATTGAGAGGGATTTAGAGAGTAAATGGGATAGGGGAATTTTTACCAATGTACTATTTTAATAATAATGGGAGGATGGTTGTGATTTTATATCTAAAGGGAGGGTAATTATTTAATAATTTCAAAAAATAGGTTTTGGACTCTATATAATAAAATAATAAAAATCTAAAGCCTTCCCATGGTTTTTTCCCATGATTTCTACCAAAGAGGATTTTATTTCAATATTTTATAGTGATAAAAAATTAAAATATTAATAAAATATTATTCATGATGTGGATGTTATTTATATTAAAAAAATATTTGATTTGTAAACCATAGAATATAATTTTGGTTTTTATGGATTCATTAATTGTTTATAAAATTTATCAAATTGAATGAAAATTGTATTATTTTAAAGGGTAATATATATTTTGTCATATATTCATTTATATATAATTTATAACATTCATTTTGAGATATTATTATGTAATACAACAGACCATATATTTATACCAAAATTTTATTTTTACCCAATAGTTCAGTTGTCTTGGAAAATTTAAAAAAATCCCATTTATTAATTATTTAAATTATAATTTATAAAATAATATTTATTTTACAAAAATATTTTTCTAAATATGTGAATCAAAATTTTCTAATATAAATCCTTATTTACTAGAATATACATGTTTTTAAGATACTAACTAGTTTATTCCCCTTATAAAATTTACAATAGAACTCATTAAATTATATTTTCATTTATTTTTAGAAAAATAGTGCATAATAATATTATTTTATTAAAATTAAATTTATATAATATTTCATGATTTTGTCAAAATTATTGTTTAATTGATCCTATATATTTCCCACTGATGAAATTTTGATTTCTTTATAACAAAAGGAATTTTTTTTAAAACTCATTAATCATTTATAAATTATCTAATGAAAGTTATAACTATAATCCATGTTTTATTTAAAATAAAATTTAAAAAAACATACAACTTGGGTTCAAATACATGACCCCCTATTACACTACTGTACTTCCTAATGTCAAGGTGTGCAATGGTGGTAATTTCTTGCGTTGGTTTAGCAAACATGGCTTGGGATGTGATCCTGATAAGTTTTATCTTTTCTCATAATTGGTATCTCTTGGGATTTTGTTGTTAAATATAAAATCTGAATTGATCTTGGTAAAATACTGGTGATTCCATCTCCTTTAGATGCACTAAAAAATGGACTTCGTAGTGTACGATCCTATTGTTCATGACCATAGTTTCTTTAATTTGTGTCAATTAGACTTTATAACGACCCATACTATATTAATCATAACATTCATTATACATTCCCCATAGAATAAATATTTAAATGCTTAATGGAATTTTAAATCTTATAGGAAATAATAGTCCAAAAAAATATAAGTATTATGTGTGTCAACTATAACTACATTACCTAATCAGGAATTTATTCATTCAAAAGTGAATTTCAATTATAATATTTCTGGTCATCACACCATATACCTTAATCAATAATCTTTCCAATTTTATAAAAAATCCATCCACTCTCACTAATGCTCATCCAAGCCATTTAGCCACCACCGATCCTTGCAATTCCATTACCAACATCAACCATCCAATAATTAATTATAAACAATTCATAATTAATTGATTAATTTAATTATTTGAAATATAGTTTAATTTAAAATTTAATTTAACTATGAATCATTCCAAAAAACTCATTAGATGATCTTTTAGACTGAAATTGTAACCAAACAAATGAAATTGACACTTAGTGTGTCCCAAAACTCATTCTAAGAAACAATTCTAGCACATGACACCAACCAATTAGTAATAATATTTTAATTTAATACAAAGAGACTAGAACAAACATCATTGTGAGGAATTTTTCTTGGGAAATCCTTTTTATAGGCTCCATAAAATCCCCATCAATTAAGGTGATTTATAAAACAATTCGGTGGAAGCTCCAAAATATCTAAAATTAAATGAAGCTAATAATAGGAATTATAAAATAAATATAAAATGGGAGAGGATAGGAGGAAGAACCTACTTAATGAGGCTATATAATAACACTTGGTACCACCCAAAATGGATAAGGATGGTTGGAGTGGAGGTCTTACCAAGTCCCTCCCCATATGGAAATATTTTCTGAAGATAGAAAGCAGGATCTACATTTTATCAATAAAAAATATTTTTGGGCATGTTTTGAGGCATGACACATGTGGTCACAACAATACCTTTTGGTATATTAAATTAGAGCCATCAAACATCCCTATTTTATGTATTTTTTTACCACAATAACCATTTCACATTGTAAATACCCCATTCACACCATGAAATGGTTGATGATATAGTTTTTATGAACCCCTTTCCCAATAGACCTTCAAAAAATTTCTCTAAAACCATAAGGACAACCATTAAAAATTAAACTACATTACAAAACACCCTTGATGGATTTTGAAACCCCCAAAACCATGATCCAATTCTCAGTTCCCAAAATGAACTACCATCCATATAAGAATATTAAATACCTCAAGATTTTCCAAAATCTGTTCAGACACAAGATATTACAATCTCCCCAATATAATAGTTCTCATTCACAAGAAGTATTATTGAGAATCTAACTAAGAAGTCTGATTTAGTTTAGTCTCTAAACCATTCTCAATTCTCCACATTCTACACCAAAATTTCATATGTGCTTCAAGTGTGCAACACCAAACATGAGGCACATAATTCATCACAAATCAATCTACAGATAATAGTCATCATTGAAATTTAAATTTAATGCTCCATGATTTCCACGAATCCCATGATATAATAATTTTATCAATCATCTCATGAAAAGTAAATTTCCCATCTATAACAATTAGAAAAAGAAACCAAGAATGTGTCTGACTTTATCCATCCATCCTGAGGCATCAAAACACTGAAAAACTATTCATCCTTAGGATCACCGGACTTCCCACCATAAAAATCAATTAATAATGTAAAATCCTAGACCATATTTTTAATCACCATCATAATTTCATATTGTAAGAAATCCTCTAGTAGTGAAACAACCAACTCTTTATGGTTTTTATCTCAATGCACCACTATATATGTAAAAACACCATGTAGAATATAGTATTGCTTCTCATCTAAAATTCCATATCAAATCAGATGATTATCAACCTCCCATACCTAGGGTCAACATATGTATTCCTTTTATCAAAATTTACCAACCAAACCTTTGAAAGACCCCATCATACTAATTATAATATAGCTAAATCACACTATCATCTTCGATTACATTCCCGAGTATTTTCATCTCAACAGAAACCTCTGTTGTGATTCATCACATGATCGACCCACTAAAACACAGGGTTAAATTGTTTTTCCCAATTAACCATGTCAAAAACTAGAGTGTAACCCTAAAAATATGTCATAAATCATGAATCACCCCATAGATCACCGTCATGTCACACCAAGATCACCTCAGAACTAATGAATATGCACTGACTCATCAGACATCTCATTTTCACATTAAATATAGTAATTCCCAAGGCAAGATAAAATTAAATTTAACATCTCACTGACTTCTAAGTTACACTGTGAGAATATAATGAAAAGTCATAACATATCAATGACCCTATATAAATAGGTTTACACTATTGTAGACTATGATCCTACAATTACCTCATTTATGGACTATACACGGTTGTCATGATAATACCTAAGAACAAACATGAAACATCAACTATAACCCATTCCCAAATCATAGGAAAATCATTCTTAGAAACCACCAAGATTTAAATCATAGAAAAGGTCACTCAAACAAGTTATATTTGGTGAATTCTCCCACCTTATGGATTACCTCATTCCTACCTAGATGGTCACTTTAGCAGGTTCTGTCACTACATGCATGTCACTCCACCTGAGCAATGTGCATCTACTATCAACCCAATACAACACAAATCCCCGCAATACTTATCAAGGACCACAATCGTCTCCACCATTACATGAAACCCAATTCATTTCTAATATATTAACAATCATGGAAGGATATTTTTGATTCTCATCCAAAACCCTAAGCCACCATTCTAATGAAATTACATTAAGATCCCCATCCCTCATCCCAAACACCTATTCTCTCTAATTTATAATTTAAAAAATACCACATGTAACTAACACACAAATAGCCTCGAATCAAGATTATAAAAACCGATCATGATCTAGTGAATTTCACATCATTAGAATATGATGAATACGATCTAGGTCATTATCAGTATCATCTATACAATAGTATCCTATGTGATGTGCTCTAAAAATTTCTTTATTTCTCATTTATTACAAGGATCTTCATAAAATTACTGATGATACCACAACCACATGTCTATTCTGTAATGCCCTGACCCCAGTTACCCAGAGTCAGTGAATTGTTACGTATCATTGCCATGATCATAAAAGATCAAGTCTGGATTGACTGATTAGTTTAGTATATCTTTGTAATCACTAGATACATTCATAATGTTTACATTACATCATAAAGTGAAAACCTACAACAACATCTTGTCTCCATAGACCACACTCATATCCTCATACTGCCCCTGAAGGTCATTCATATAATACCTCTTCACATCCTAGGAAAAATAAAACATAAAAGGGGTGAGCTCAGATGCTCAGTAAGGATAACAATATAGCAGAAACTTTCATAAATAAGCATAAACATTTAGGCAATGTATAACTAAAACAAAAGCCTATAAAACAAGAACATAAGCATAATATGGAAAATATAAAATGAAATAATTCCATTTACTTATTCACATGGATATTCTACTAGTCTAATAATCAAATGAAATATCAATAACCACTTTCATAATAATTGAATACATAATGCCCGACTATCAGAACCACATAGTCAAGGCCTTGTGCCAAGACTACAAAGAAGATTTTTTCAAGGCCTTATGCCAAGACACTAGCTTGTCTCAAGATACCTACCGATGCATCGAGGAGCTATAATGGGCTACACCCATCACTTACTAAGTCTAATGCATTCCCCATAAGAACAAGATTAAACCTAACATAAACATTCGTATTAAAACTAGCATACGAAATGTTAATACTTTCTCCATAAACCATGAATAGTATAAAAATAGCACAACCACAGTAAAACATTACTCATTCAATACAATATGGAAGATTTTATTGTAAAAAAATAACCTAAATCAAGAATAATGATGGATATTGACACAGATGAAAATAATCATCGAAACTATTTGAGAGAAATATCCCCTTTTTCTTGAAATCATTTAAAAGTCACACTACTTGTCAATAAGCCGTTTTAAAAATAGATTTTTGAATCAATGTATCCGATACAACTTTGAAACTTTTAAAAGGAATTTTATTTTTAGAACTTTAATGGCCATATCAATAAATCCTTAAAACCATTTTTAATACATGGACATTAATGAGTATGATTTAGAATAATAAATCATTACAAAATTAAAAAAAATGATATTTTAGTTATAGTTCCAATCCAAAAGAGAGACACATGAATATAAATAATTGTAGTAATAAAAACCTTTTAATATAATGAGAATAATGGGATTCATTATATACTATGTCAAAGTACATTATATACACCATATAAAAGTGATTTGGTGTATAACAACAAAGGAGTCTCAATGGAATGTAAATTGAGATGAAATATCTCATAAAGACTGTATCCATAGGTTAAGGATAAATCAATGGCATAATTATTCGTGAAAAATATAAATACACTCAATACGATTGGATATTCAGTTTAAAACAATCAAAGGACATTCACACATATTCTGGTAAAAACAACACCAATGAATTAGATGTTTAACTCAATAAATGGAGATTGAGTTAAAATTACTCTTATCAAGTTCATATCGATGACTTCAGAATTTTTCAATGGAGTGATTATGTGTATCAAAAGGTTATCCATAGAACGGGGAGTGGAAATTATGAGTTAAGAAAATAAATAGTGATTCCACACATAATCTTGTAGTAAAATAATCAATGAACTATGCGTAACGCCGAATGAGTGGAAATTGAAATTTCAAATTCCCTTATTTATTTGGTAACTTACGAAACATACACCTATGAAAGAAGTATCATACAATTATGATGTAAATATCCATAAATTAAATTATATTACACAATTAATACAATCATGAATAGTACACACACCACATTCAATAAATAAGTGGTGAACAATGGAAATCTCACAGAATTAAAAGTGAGATAAGAAACCCTTTAATTTGTTCTTTTTCCTTGGTAGAGGGTAGGTTAAACTCCTTTATAATAGTTAAATAATTTTTATTAATTTATAAATGAATCATATACCTTAATATGATATCATATATGATCATTTAACATTGATTTGTTGATAATATCTTAGTATTATCGTCGTTTCGAGTGTTAACAGATTCATTTTCCTTTATATCTTTTGTTATGTGAGCCATATTTGTTATGGATGGGATTTATATTATTCATATACATAATGATATCATGTCTATAAACATTATTTTTAATCATCAAATGAAATTTAGACTTGAATGGATATGATGGGGAATGAATCTCACCGCGTTCGTGGAGACAGTAATCCGTAGGTACGCATGAGTGACAATATCATTCTTTTGATTTTAAAATAATATATAATTGGATGTTATATCATATATATAGAATCATTATCATGTTATATTTATTATTTACATGAATTACACATCATTATTATACCCATCCAAATAATAATATATTTAATAACAATTACATCACGACGTGGAGATGGTAGGCCGTACGTACGCACGTATGGTGACATGCCATTCAAAGTATGGAAAGAATACTGAATATGGTTGTACCATATTTATAATAACATCACAGTATATATAAGATACTGGATTTATTATTTTAGAATGGAAATAACAAAGAATGAAGAAGTGGAAGAATAAAGGAACTTCATTGATGGTGGTGAAATCATTACTTCTTTTTCCGGTTCATTCTTTTGATTTGATCAAAAGGGATCATTAAGTTGGCTTTATGACCAATGGAGGGCCTCTAGGATGAAGTGAGGGAAGTTCAGGGGATATTTGGGAAGTGGTTTGCGAAAAAAAGGATTTGAAGGTATGAATTTGAGTGAAGGGGGAGTTCCCTTTTATACGTGGGGTGAGGGGCACCTTTGGAAAAGCTAGAAATATTATTTTATAAAAAATTAATATTCAGTTTCTAATTTCTCAAAAGTAGATTATTTAATGTTCAAGGTGGGGATGGGTCGAACTCATTTTATCCAATAGATTTTATATAGGTATGGGTAACTATATTAACCTTATCATTTATATTTAACTCTTAGTTAAATAGTTTGACATTTACTATGTCTCTTTGAATTTATATTTTATATGTTTAATAATCTTACTATATCCTTCCTATCGAACCCCAAGTGGTTAATTAATGATACACCTGTCATTATATAAGTTATTTGCCTGATCATAATATTTTTAGGAATAGAATATGAATTAATAATATAATATTTGTTTTAAAAACACTTTTATGTCAATTTTGACGCAATTTGGTATTTTGTTTTTCTAAATTCATAACAGCATTATTACATCGAACCTAATTCATTTAATCAACCCTAACAATTCATAGTAACCAATAAAATTAGAATAATTAATTAAATGTCTCAGATTATATTTATTTGGGTATTTATAGTATCAATTGATTTAATATTTCACCTATAAAGTAATTACTGAATCATCATTGTGTCATAAATAAATTACATTATTTAATGTCTAAAAATTATAAATATAATATAATTATGTTTGAAATCTTTTTATCTTTCTAATTAATATTTTTAATCCAATTTATCTTTGGTATAACCCTATATTAAAAAACTATTTATTTATTAAACGTTGATTTTATAACTTTTAACTCTTCTTTGAATTAAATAATAATAAATGTCCTAATCTAAATCAAGTGGACCAAAGAGGTTCATATTTTATTAATAAGGTTATTTTGGGTCAAACTATACTTATCCAATGGAATTAGGACATGTGTTAGGGTAATAATAATATCATTTTACCCTTAATTACCCTATTTACATTTAACCGTGGTAAATAAAAGTAAAAAGTAACTATTCACCAAAAGTAATTTTTATCTTGTTGAACCAAATTTTACTCCTTGATATTAATTGTGTCTCTATGATTTTCGAAATTTCACTCACAGAAGTGTTAAAATTATGTTTTATTTGAATTTGCTAATTCTCCTAGGAGATGGGTAAAAGGCGGTGAAAAATTCAATAAAATTTATATATATCTAAAATTATTCTAAACTAACTCCAGTGAATTACATTGAACATATATAGGAATTATGTATCTATTTTGACCTTAATTAAATTTAAATAAAATAAATAATTATTTAAATAAAAATTCGGTTGTAAACTATAACTCAGTGTTTTTCACTATTCATCAAAAATTTAATGTTTTCCGAAAAATGCCAAAAATTCACCCTAATATAATTTCGTTATTCTGAATGAAAATATGTAGTCCATTTTGAAAGATAAAATTTACAAAATTTCATAAAGTGGGTATTACTTTTCATAATGTCTAGTTTGATTGGTTGTGGTGTGTGTTAGAACTCGATGATGCGAACAACACATGCTACTTTATTATTCAATGAGAAGTGTACTGTGGAAGCTTGGGGTGTTACATTCTCCCCTAATTCAATAAATTTTGTCCCCTCAATTTGTAAAATTGGTCTTGGAAATATAATGTAAAGTCCCTCATCAGAAAAAGAGTCAATAAAACTATCACTTTAAAAGAATGAAAGTGAAGTACAAAGTTCACCCGAGAGAACCTATACTAGGATTCATTGTAAAAAACATGGATATGGATGATAAACTATGTGTCATGTTTTGATGGAGAGGGATAGATAACAAGATCAGAAGAATTTTGAGAACAAGTAAACCAAAAACTTGTGATGGGACAAATGGTCATTAGTTTCCCAGTAAGAAAAGTAAAGGGAAAACATTTTTTTTGATTTAAGTTACATTACATAAAGATGAGGAATTAATTTCTGAGATTGACTAAGAACATAAAGAGATATAATTACTCTTTAAGTAAAGTTTCATTGTTTAATAAATTTCTACTACTAACTCATTTTTAAATGATGAGTATTCAAGAAGACTTGGTCACACTGGAAGATCTATAATAAACTTCTTATAGAATCACATGATCCAGGAAGGATAAAATATATATTTACCTTCCCTTTAGATATTAATCAAAACCAAAATGGTTATTGTAAGATCAGATAATCACCCAAAAGGATATTCCATTATGGAAAGAAACACTAATCTTAATTTCTAAAATTAAACCAACAATAACCCAAAGTTAAATAAATTCCATTCAATAAACAATTTTACTCAAAATCCTTCAATATAATCCAAACTAATATTGAAACCCAAAACATAGAACAATTTGGTTATGTAGTCTTCCATGTTAAATTGTATCTCCAAATGACATCAACTACTTCTAAAGTCACATACTTAAATGTAATTAACCAAATCACATATTCACTATTGTAGGTTAATCATTTCCATAAATAACAAAAATCACTATAAATCCACAATAAAAACTTAGATAAAAATACACAATTACTCCTCAAATGAAATCCCATTGTATTCTATTTTCCTTGGGAATATAGTGTTCCCAACAAAGTGAACATATTCCAAAATAACATTTATCACTTAATCACCAAATCGTTTTCTTATACTAAGGGTATTCATTTGATAAGACATAAGATCCCAAATCAACTTATTATTGATCAATAAAATCATTTAACTAAATATAATTAGTCACACTAACCATGGACTTCCGTATTCAAGTGGTAGGTGATAAATCCCAATCAGACTTTGGTTGTGGGTTCGATTCCCCCATCATTGTCTGACGTGACGGGTTGACACACGGTCTGCATATTGTCCTTTTTCAAAAACTATATTTTATAACATTACCAAAATGAGATAAATTCCTCAAAATAACCATAACATAATTTAACCACAAATTTTATCTCATACCTTCAATTTTTATCCCAAAATATAATAACTTGTAATTTCCTCAAACCCAATGATCATATAAAACCAAATGGGTTTTTATAACTATATACACAAGAGAAAAGATAAGTCATCCTTAAATATTATTCTCACATGGAAAACCGTAGGGTTACAAATAAAAGAAAAATTATTCCAAAGTAATACCATAAATAAGGAGCACTAATACTTTTAAACATTTTCCAACCATTTATTTACACATAGAATCTCTTTTGACCAAGAAAATATCCTATAGAATAGGGAATTCAATCAGGTAATGTCCAGGTCCCCTATATTTACGGAAAATAACTGTAAATGGATTCTTGGGACCATTTCTATGTTCTTCCATAGTACTCTTCATTTTTCCTCAGCAATTTTTCACTTTATGTCCTTCTTTCCCGCACGTAAAGCATTTCTTTGTTCCATTGAGACACTTTCCTTATTATCTCCTTCCACATTTCCTGCATGATGGAAATTGAAGATTCTTTTTTCCATGGTCTCCACTGATGAAGATCTTATCATCCATCACCTTTCTCTTCTATTTTGAGTCTGAGAGTTAGTTAGTATATACGTTGTTGTTCATATTTATGGAAAACTGCTTTGGAATGAACACGATATATTTTACGCCTATCAACATTCCATTTTTTTACTCATTTCCACCATCGTTCCCACCTTTTACATCATTCTCAAAGTTAATGTAACTTCCTTGGAATCCATCGATTGACTAATACCAAAATTCATTGTGTGAATAATAGTAATCATAAAATCATTTAGAGAACATCATGACACCATATTCTTAATTTGAAACACCTTAGGATTAACCATGATCATTTATTCTCATATTGTATTAAAATACTTCAAATCGGTTTGCAAAGAAAATATAAATTATCCTATGTATATCCCCCGAGAGTACCATAACCAAGAGTGCATCAATACCCATTATCGTGCACCAGTTCCCTTTCGATTCTAGATCAAATCAGTGTTTTTGGGTTTTACCCCTAGGTACATCAGTGCCAGAGCTGCCTCTACCTACTCGTATCCAGACAGAGATGTATTTCTCAGAAAACTGAAAAATCTCTTCAATACCTAAATTCTTGGAAGTTCTTCTATACTAATCCTCAAAGTCTATCTTAGGGTTATGTGCTCTAATTAGAATTTATCTAAATCTAGCATCCAAGGTTTGTACTAAACTTCCTCTGTTACCAACTATAACACACTAACCCCAGTTTCCCAGAGTCAGTTCATTATTACGTATCATTACCATGATCAAAAAAGTTCAAGTCTCGAAATACTGATTAGTTTATTATCCTTGTAATCAATAGATACATTCATAAAGATTACATTACATCGTAAAGTAAAAAACTACAACAACATCTTGTCTCCATAGAACACACTCATATCCTCACAATATCCCTGCAGGTCATTCATAAAATACAACTTCACATCCTAGGAAAAATAATACAAAGAAAGGGGTGATCTCAAATGCTCAGTAAGGATAACCATATAGCGGAAACATTCATAAATAAGCATAAACATTTAAGGAAATGTATAACTAAAACAAAATCCTTTTAAAAGAGAACTTCAGAATAATATTGCAAAGATAAAATGAAATAATTCCATTTACATATTCGCATGGATATTTTACTAGTCTAAGAATCATATGCAATATTAATAACCACTTCCATAATAATGGAATTCATAATTCCAGAATATCATAACCACATAGTCCATGCCTTGTACCAAGACTACAAATAATATTTTGTCAAGGCCTTGTGCCAAGACATTAGTTTGTCTCATAAGACCTACTGATGCATCGAGGAGCTATAACAGGCTCCACCTATCAATTACTAAGTCCAATGGATTCCCCATATGAACAGGTTTAAACTTAACATAAACATTTGTATTAAAACTTTCATACGAAATGTCAATAATTTCTCTATAAACCATGAATGGTATAAAAATAGCACATCCACAGTCAAAAATAACTCATTAAATACAATATGGAAGATTTAATTGTGACATAGTAACCACAATTGAGAATAATGATGGATATTGACACATATGAAAATAATAATCAAAACTATTTGGCAGAAACACCCCCCTTTTCTTGAAAATATTTAAAAGTCACAATACTTGTCAAGAAGCTGTTTTAAAAATAGATTTTTAAATCAATGTTTCCCATACCAATTTGAAGCATTTAAAAGGAATATTAATTTTAAAACATTAATGTCCATATGAATAAATCCGTGAAACCTTTTTTAAAACATGGACATTGATGAGAAAGATTTAAAATAATAAATCTTTAAAACATTTTAAAATGATATTTTAGTTAGAGTTACTAACCAAAAGACAGACACTTGAATACAAATAATTGAGGTAATAAAAACATTTTAATATCTTTAGAATGAATGGATTCATGATATACTATGTCAAAGTACATTATATACACAATATAAAAGTTATTTTGCGTATAACAACAAAGGAGTCTCAATGAAATGTAAATTGAGATAAAATATCTCATAAAGACTGTATCCTTTGGTTAAGGATAAATAAAAGACATAATTATGTGTGAAAAATATAAATACACTAAATATGATTGGATATTTAGTATAAAAAAATCAAATGACATTCGCACATATTTTTTGTAAAAACAACACCAATGAATTAGATGTTCAACTCAATAAATGGAGATTGAGTTAAAATTACTCTTATCAAGTTCATATCGAAGACTTGAGAATTTATCAATGGAATTATTATGTGTATAAAAGTATATCCAAAGAAAGGGGAGTGGAAATTATGACATAAGAAAATAAATAGTTATTCCACACATAATCGTGGAGTAAAATAATCAATGAAGTGTGTGTAAAGCCGAATGAGTGGAAATTGAAATTTCAAATTCCCTTATTGATTTGGTAACTTACGAAACATAAATCCATGAATGAAGGATCATAAAATAATGATGTAAATATCCATAAATTAATGTATATTACACAATGAATACAATCATGGGAAGTACACACGCCAAATGCAATAAATAAGCGGTGAACAATGGAAATCTCACGGAATTAAAAGTGAGATATTAAACCAATTACTTTGTACTTTTTCCTTGGTCTTGGGTAGGTTATCCTCCTGTATAATGGTGAAATAATTTTTATTAAATTATAAAATAATCATATTCCTTAATATGATATCATATATGATCTTTCAAAATTGACTTGTTGATAATATCTTAGTATTATCGTCGTTTTGGGTGTTAACGGATTCATTTTATTTTATATTATTTGTTATGTGAAACATATTTGTTATGGATGGGATGTATATTATTCATATCCGGAATGATATCATGTATCTAAACAATATTTTTAATCATCAAATGAAATTTATTCTTGAATGGATATGATGGGGAATGAATCTCACCGCGTTCGTGGAGACGGTAATCCGCACGTACCCACGAGCGACAATATCATTCCTTTGATATTAAAAAAATATATAATTCGATGGAATATCATATATACAGAATAATTATCATGTTATATCTATTATTTAAATGAATTTAAAATCATTATTATACCCATCCAAATAATAATATATTTAATAACAATTACATCACGACGTGGAGATAGTAGGCCGTACGTACGCACGTATGGTGACATGTCATTAAAAGGATGGATAGAATACTGAATATGGTTTTACCATATTTCTAATAACATCACAGTATATAGAATATTCTGGATTTATTATTTTAAAATGTAAATAACAAATAAATAATAAGTTGAAGAATAAAGGATCTTGAAAGAGGCTAGTGAAATCCTTACATCTTCTTCGGGTTCTTCCTTTTGATTTGATCAAACGAGCTCCTTATGTTTTCTTTATGACCAAATAATGTCCTCTAAGATGAAGTGAGGGATGTTAATAAGATATTTTGGTAGGGTTTGGATGAACCAAATGTCTTTGAAGGTATGAATTTGAGAGAAGGCGGGGTGCCCTTTTATAAGAGGGGTGAGGGGCACCTTCAGAAAAGCTAGAAATATTATTTTATAATAAATTAATATTCGGTTTCTAATTGCTCCAAAGTGGATTATTTAAAGTTTAAGGTGGGGATGGGTCGAAATCCTTTCAACCAATAGATTTTATACAGTTTTGGGTCACTATATTAACCATATCATTTATATTTAACTCTTAGTTAAATAGTTTGACATTTACCATGTCTCTTTGAATTTTTATATTATGTGGTTAATAAAATTACTCTATACTTCCATGAAAATCCCAACTGGTTCATTAATAATACACCTATAATTATATAATTCCTTTTTCAAAAACATTATTTTTAGGAATAAAATATGAATTAATAATATAATATTTTTTTAAAAACGCTTTTATGTCAATTTTGACACTATTTGGTTTTTTTGCTAAATTCATTACAACATTATTAATTCGAAACTAATTCATTTAATCAACCCTAACTTGTCATATTAAGCTATAAAATTCGTGGAATTAATTAAAATTCTTAAATTATATTTATTTGTGTATTTATAATATCAATTGATTTAATATTTCACTAAAAAGGTAATTACTATATCATCATTGTGTCATAAATAAATTAAATGATTTAATGACTAAAAAATATAAATAAAATACCACTATGTATGAAATCTTTTTATATTTCTAATTAATATTTATAATCAAATTTATCTTAGTTAAAACCCTATATTAAAAAAAATTATTTATTAAACATTTAATTTAACTCTTTTAACTCTTCTTTGAATTAAAAAATAATAAATGTCCTAATCTAATCCAAGTAGACCAAAGAGGTTCATATTTTATTCCTAAAGTTTTTTTGTCGAACTATAATTATCCAATAGAATTATGATAAGTGTTAGGGTAATAATAATATCATTCTTACCCTTAATTACCCTATTTACATTTAATCGTGGTAAATAAAAGTAAAAAGTTACTATTCACAAAAAATTATTTTTATCTTATTGAACCACATTTTACTCGTTTATATTAACGTCGTTTCTCAAATTTTGGAAATTCCACTCCTAGAAGTGGTAAAATTATGTTTTATGTGAATTTTCAAATACTCTTAGGATATAGGAAACGACGGTGAAATGTTCAATAAAAGTTTTATATATCTAAAATAATTCTAAACTAACTCCAATGATTTACATTGAACTTATATAGGTATTTAGTATCTATTTTGACCGTAATTAAATTTAAATAAAAGATATAATTATTTAAATAAAAATTTGGTTTTAAACTATAACTCAGGGTTTTTTCACTGTTAATCAATAATTTAATGTTTTCAGAAAAATACAAAAAAATCACTTTAAGCTAATTTTGATATTCCTACCAAGGTCACTATAACACTTGTGCACATAGTCCAAACTCACCATTTTCATCAATGATCATCTCACCATAGATCCAAATAACATTCCATCAGTTAAAATACATATACCTGTTAGTCCATCTATATATAATTCCATAAAGTAATTTAATTTGAAACTTATTTATTAGAAGTTTTGGAAACATTGAATAAATTAACATCTCATTAGTGAAAAAATCACTCTCAAAGGAAACTACATGTAATGTGAACCCTACATGCTAAATCATGTTGCATGAGATGAATCTTTCCATAATGGAGAGGAGCTAAATACATTATAAATCACAATCATAAATCCCAAAAACATATTCTTCACACAATATGAAAATCATTCAACTATAATAGCACAATCCATGAATAGTATCATAATCCCCTGATAACTTGGACTTCCCATGAGAACGGATGTTCACAATTCACTAACCTCACATATATCATAGGGTCCATCAGTTTTCAATATCTCAAATGACAACAATATAAAAAGAGTATGAGATAAAAAAGGATCTGATGACAATTTTTAATGTCTCGAATCAGTTCACTCTAAACAATAACCATATTGGTTCTCCACTTAACCTCATGTGTTCCTCCATATCTACTAGTGGGTGAAGATTAGTGGTATGGGTCTAAGAGGATACCGTGGGGAGGATATACCCCCTGTCTCAACGTATTAAAATATTAGGAATATATAATTTGGCATGAAAATCTATCAAATCAAAAGGTGTAGAAATATTAAATAAACTAAACATGATATAATAAATGAAAACAGAATTTACAAGAGCACATTGTCGATCTAAAAATGGTCAGATCACATAAACATAATAAACCAAGAAAACAAAAAAAAGAATGGAATAAAAAAATTAGAGGATCCACCACAATGTTCATGAATTACCTCATGCATAACATCTAATAACAACTGAGCTTCTTCAACTCAATCATGAAATCACAAGCCTCATCCGAACCTAAACATTCAATAATTGGGGTTCACTCACATAACCCAGTGCAGTGGAGGTCCAAGAGGGGTGTGAGTAAAAAACCATGTAGTTTAATGCCAATGTCATCCCATGCATTCCATAAATTTAGTAATAATTTCACAAGACATTCTTATTGGCAATAAATAGATAACTCCAGGGAAAATAATAATAAACCACTGTTTATCCAAGGGTTTGTTTCCTTGACCACACGTTTTTTCTTCAATCAATGATAGAGTGACACTATTTATGTCCCGATGATCATGCCTCTATGTATAATTGACTCAGGGATTCCATTTGTTTTTATAATGTATCATGGACCTCCCTTAATGGAGCTTTCATAGTCGAGAAATAATAAATAATGAAACATAAACCTCCCCTATAATATTTTTCTCATCCATTAACAACAAAAGATATTCTATAGGTGATTTCACATATGAATCACTAAACATACTAATGGAATTTTTCTCATCCATGTATCACAAACCACCCCTACAGTTGTTTTCATTTTCAAGTAATATAGACCACCTCTATTAGTGTCTTTTCTTATCTAGGTGTCATTGAAATCCCCTACAGAATTTTTCTCAACCAGGTAATCAATTCCACCTCACAAGTGTTTTCCTAAGTTATATAAAATATATCCCCAAGAGTTATTCCCAAAAATAATTAAGGACATCCTACAAGGATGTTTACTAAACTAAACTAATAAAAACATAAAAAAATAATGAAATAAAGAAGTTTGGTCAAACCTCCAATACCACCATCTCAATCAAAAATCATATTATCCTTTAAAGGGTAGAATACTCAAGGAGAACCCATTGGGATCAACTGGCTCAACACATAGTTTGACTCACCCCACTATGGGTCTATAGTCTTAATAAATCCACTCAAGTTACAAAATATCACTCAGAGGATGCCACACGTCTTGGTAGACTCACAACATATCACGACTCAAAGGGCCTCCATGGGTATTTAATATGGAAATGACATAAAGAGATGTCTCATAGACTATATCATACATTATTTAAAACCATGCAAACCTACTCAACCATCCTAGATAAAAGATATAAGCAGATCTAAGGAGTCTCAAATTTCCTCAATCGATATACATGGACAATTCATGTCATGTAACACAAAACCCTTCCTCTTAAAGGGATCTAAGGCTTCATGTAAAGGAACTATATGTAACATACATTTTATTCCAATTTAGGAACACCCCTCAAGGGGATGCTGATATTAAGTGGACTTCATTTTTATCGTGGACTTGACCATTAATAGTCAAGGCTAACAATATAGTTCACACTGTTAATGTGGCCTTAGAACGTGTCGAAACATTAATTCATGACACTTTAAATTAAATATTTAACATAGTTTATAAAATTTTAATTAAAATATCTAAGGATTCAATGCCATTCATTGTATTATTACACATCACATATAATATAAATAACATTAATTAATTAATATTGCTAGAATAGGGGTTACCAACCTCAATCAATAAGCTTTACCTTACTAAAGTACAGCCCAACCCATTTTCCCAAGATCATCCATGTTCATCAAACCAAAACTCATCATTGAGAGGAACTAACAACAATAAAACATCAATTAATTAATTATAAATCCTTAATGGCAATTTTTTTAAATACTATAATATTAAATTTCCCACTTAATTTAATTAGGAATAATTTCTTAATTCTCTTCGATCAATCTCATTGCATCAAAAACATTACGAATCAAATTATAATCCACACAAAATTCATCTACCCTAATTCATTAAAAATATCTAATACGTAACAACAAACCAATAAAGAAAATAATTTAATTTTAGAAAAAAAAATATAAAACCCACCATGAGAGGATACTACAATGAAACTATATATGGTTCCATGTTAATGTCGCCTTGGGATATCCTCTAGCTATGTGGAATGAATGTACCATCAATTAAGTGATTTACTCCATGATCCAATGGAAATCACTAATAAATAATAGTTAAATAATACTAAAATTAGTCATAATAGAAGAAAAACGAAATGATAGAGAGTAGAGGTGGAATAACCGACTCAATGGTTCCATAAAATTGTATCTAGAACCATAAAAATAATAGAGGTAGGAGGGAGAAAATTTCTAACTGAGTCCCTACTAGTGTTCTAATTCTGATCAAAGAACAAGGCGGGGGGGTGAGAGGCCTTTTAAAAATAAATTTAATTTTGGAATGTCTCATGGAATAACCCATTAAGTTACCATGTGACGTTTTAAGTTGTGTCCCCAGAGAACTCATTAATCAATCATTAACATTTTGTCTCAACCCATGATACATTTCATGGGATTAATATACCATTAATTCCATGAAAGGGATACTGCATTAGTTATTAGTATCCCTAGGCAATGAACCTTCTCTAACATTCACCTTAACAATCAAGACATATGCTAAATGATAAAATATATCAAATAACAACAATTATGGATGTCTTAACCCTTGAAACATTGTTATGGTAAAAATTTCTAAAGAAAACCCACCATATATTAATTTTAAATTCCTATATATTTTCTATATCTCACCTTGATAAAGGATGTTATTGTAAAAAACACATCATATATATAAAAATTAGAATGGTTTTGGTGTGATCTAATATAATTAATGCACATTATAAAAGTTCCATTCACCTTGAAATTGAGATTAAGCAAGATACATTGATAATTTCAATCCTCTAAAACATATCAATTTTTCTTAATTATAGGTTTTACTAAATATTATATAATTAAATAATCTCAAATTACGTCGGCATGGGCACACACTTACTCGAAACCCAATTAAGGGGCCTCATTTCATTACTCTCTATATGGGAATACACATCTTATCTTGGTTAATAATAGACTTTTACTATATTAATGACAAGCACAATTACTTTCTTTTAAAAAAAATTCTCAAATGATATTAGATATGTATCAAATTATAAAACCTCACATGTAGGAAACCTATTGAAAATTATCATGTTGAAGAACCCTTGGCCAATGTTTACATTCTCTAATGATATTGAAACATAGATGAAAATTCATGTGGTGTACCTTATGATGGTCACTTTGAATAAACGGTCATAAGATTATATCCTATGACTAATCAGTTTTATGTATACATATGTGATCTTACTCATACTAAACATAACATGTAATTACAACCCAATATGAAAATCATTAATCAAGGAGAACCTGGAAGTATATATTTTTCAGGGGCTGTTGTCATATTATCTACCCTATTCTATGTAATCAATATAATGTAATGATAAATTATTTTTATTAATATACATTATATGATATAATATTCCACAAATCCAAAAATAAATGTAATTATATATTTAAAAACCAATGAAAAATAATTTATTTATATTAGCATGATTAGTTAGAATATTCTTGATCAAAATAAAATTGATATGTTAATTATTCTAATTGAACATCAGAAATTATTCCAGATAATAATCGGTGGATTAGAATATAGATTGAATATATATTGAAAGTGGTGGGAAAAGGATTTTTTAATTATTCCCATACCTCCTGATTTGGGAACCTTCCAGACAGCCTTCCCTAGGATCCCATTAGGATAGTATTTTACCCATGCTTTATCATATTCCATGGAAAGGCCGCCAGTCGCGCCTGTATCAGGCAGTGGAATGCTTGTGTTAGATCCCTCCTGCGTCAGCATTATCCACCACTGATGAAGTATGGCTGGATGCTGTCCTTGAGCCTCGGAAGGGGGAAGGGAACCTTGGACTTGCATGCACCCAAACTGGAGAGAAAAGTGATACGGGGCGTACATCTCGCACACAGAAACAACATCAATCAGTGCTGACAGAAACTCGTTCCACAGGGAGACCATGTAAGAGCTCTCCTCCAGGCTTCCCCGATGGTTGTCGACTAAGACGGCAGAAGGGGTGGGGTAGGGAGTGAAGATGAATTAGGATAAGTCACTCAAGAGCTCGAGGAATTCACTAGAGTTGAGAGACTTCAAGCGAACGCTGGCTATATCCAGTACGGTAGGCTGATAGGTAGGAAGTGGGATGGTCGTGTTGTGATGATACTCATAACAGTGACTGTGTTCCGCCACTCAACCGTACAAAAATTGAAATGGCCTGCTTAGACGGTAGGGTGACCCTCTCACCTGTTTGTGGCCCAGTAGCTCGTAGATACGGGCCAAAGTGGGAATGGGTACATTCACCAAGCGGCCCTCTGGAAACCCGGCCACCATCATCAAAGTGCAGGCCCAGACACCTAGATTAACATCCCGGGAAGTAAATATCCATCCGCTCAAAAACATAGCAAATAGACCGGCCAACCAGAGCATAGGAGACACACCAGGGCGCACCTCGTAACCCCATGAAAGGTAGTCTCCTGCTTCCAGCACCGCCTAGTATGAAACTTGAATGGTTCGTGAATACTGGGAATGATGAGTCCTTGGACGTTTAATCTTCATCGTAGCACCGATGGTGTTAAAAAATAACCCTATCCATGTGCTATAAGGAATAAGCGAGCGGGCATGCAAGGCCTGACCCAGTGATTGCTCAGCTATAGTCAGCAGCTCTTTCTCCAATAAAGGCACATGTTCAATGTCGTCCCATGCACCGGGAGAGGGAAAAAATTCGTCATACATATCACCAGCAATCGACAGTTATTTTATCTGATAGATGTCCCACATACTGATGCCGACTTCACCGTGGGAAAGGTGGAATGTATTGGTACTTCAACACTAGCGGCTGAACAAGTCAGGTAGGATTAAAGATGGTGGGTAAACAGAAAATTGGGAAGCCCACACTACGGAGTATAGGCTGACCACTTCCAGTGAATTAGGAGACTGCCGAAAATGATGATGGACCCAGAAAGCCCAAGCCCAATCATTTGAGAAGATCCTTCCAGACCTAAGATCCCACCTGTGAACCCATCCCACATCAGGATCCCTTAGAGCAAGGTTGATAATAGAAGGGTAGTCCTCAAAGAAATATTTCTGAGAAAAGTCTCGAGTGAACTTATCACTTTGGGTAAAGACAGAGCCCCTTAGAATAAATGTGTCATTCGGGCCAAAATTATAGATTATCTCCCCGGATTAGGTATAGTTTTCCTCAATGCATTTTGAAGGAACTTCCAAGAAAGGAGAAGGGAGACCTGTGAATGTAGGGGGGATGGGGAAATCATCCTGAAGATTGAAGCCATAGAGTGGGAGCTGATTGAACAATGGATAAATCAGAAGCTCCAGAGAGAGCAGGTTCTTCAATGCACCGCCATTAGGAATGATGGACTGACTGGGGTCCTCTTTGACACCCTCCGCTCTGTGAATCATAACTGAACGTCTCTCTGAGCCAGTTGAGAAGGGCTCTATAGCAAGCCTCGGCACAGAACAAGGGGGAACCATATTTTCTCCCTCTATAATGAGAGAAATCAGTCCGGAATAAAAATCTAGACAGAAAAAATAACCAAATGAATGGTTAAGGATCCTTCATAATAAAATCCGCAAGGAGGCCTTGGAGGATGGTTTGAGATGACATCATCCCGCGAACCATCCCTTCGTGAAGTTAGTCAAAAAATACCTGGCCCACGGAGGGTTGGCCAGGAAACCGCGAACCAGGTTGCTCTGCAGAAATTCAATCCTGAGTTTATTTGGAAGACTCAGATACTTTTCAATGTTCAAGAGATTTTAGTCCACAGAGCATAGAAACCGCGAAGAAAGTTCCTTCGCATCCCATCATCACTTAATTTTTTAATTAATTAAGAGTAATGGTTCATGGTTGGGATGTTGGTTCATGGATGAAGGTGACTATGATGAAGGAATGGTTCACGGAGGTTACTCCCAGCTCGCGGATGAGGCACCTCGCGAAGGAGAAAACCAGTGGAAGTGAAGGAGCTCTGGTTTCGCGAAGAATTAGGTAAAGGACAAGTGATGTCTCCCCTATTTGTAAGCATGGTCCCCTACCAGGTCCACCTTTCTAACGCAAACCATCTTAGTTTCTGGAACTCTTTGCATCAGAATGTCCTCCTCTTCATTCCGATCAGACCCCATTCCGATGGAGGGAATTTGTAGGGTTCTGAAAAATATGCAAAGTAAATTTTACCCAAATCCCCTAAAAGAATTGGGGAAAATAATCAAAGAAGAGGAAAAAAAGGACCGGTCTATGAACTGGTCCATGGAAGCGCAATGCGGCCAGACACCGTGAGGCACCCCCTCTACGAACCGTTTTGATTCATGAAATGGAGGCAGAGAGCCTCCGTGGTCGCGAGGTAGGATGGGCGCCAGTTCTGCTCACCGTCACAAACCACCCCAATCGTGGTCCACGAAGACCGGTTCAATCGCACCCGCTGTCGTTCATGGAATGGAGGAGGAACCCTCTACAGCCGCGGAGCACTCCCTGAGTTCGCCTCGCAGTGGAGGGGAGAGATCAATACCCACCACGAATTTCAGATTGACCAAGTTAGCTATGAACCAGGTATTTGGTTATGGGCCTCCACAAAAGGTGTCGCATGGCCACATATACATTCCTTTCCCTACTCTATAAAAGGAGACCAAGGGGGAAAGAAGAAGAAGATCGGAGAATGAGAATCGGATTCGGAGGGATTGGAGATTCGGAAGGAGATCGGTTGAAGGAAGGACTCGGATTTCACAAACAGTGAAATTCCCATCTGCGAACCATAGCAGGTAATTGAATTAAAAAGGAATTGGAAAACGCATAATAATTTGGTGAACCACGAACCCTAAATAACAAAAAGGAGAACCGTGAACCATACCCCCCCCCCCTCCGCGGATGACTTCCCCATGGACCATAAAGTTTATCCCTCTTTTCCCATCTATCGTACCGCGAAGCACCCTCCTCCCTGGGCGAAACCCCAACCGAAGAGCCTCTGATCGGTGCCACCCTTGGCCGCCGCTGCCCGCCTAGAGTCCTCTGCGAACCACCATGACTCACGGATTGGACCTGAAGCCACTAACCACCCTGGTTCACAGATTGAAACTTAAGCCGCGAACCACCATGGTTTGCGGGACACCAATCAGTCCGCGGACCACCCTGGTTCGCGGACGGCATCTCCAGCCGTGTGGAATTTCCCCACGCGAAGGGCGCCACCACCCATACCTCTCGGTGTCTCTCCAAATAATTCGGTGTTCTCATTTCCAGAGTAAGGTAAAATCCGTCCAATCCAGCCAGGTCCTCTGCGACTACCTCATTGGCATGTTCATCGGCCCCAAGTTGAGGCCTCCGCCATAGCCACCGGATCCGCGTGGTATAACTTTCTGGTGCATCAGGGAACCATTTTGAGTTCACATACCCACGGTAAACAGGGGCAAAGGGTTTTCCCCAACCCTTGAGGAGATTCCTGAAGCATTCCTGGGATCACATTCCCACGGTAATGTGGATTCTGAGCTTGAGAATCCCTTTTCTGCCCCTCCACTTGTTGAGGGTTCCTCGAAGATGGTAAAATTTCCATCATAAGGAAGCCCTCGTGCACTTCAAGAGAGGATACGGGAACAGGAGCACCCCCTTTCCCTCTCCCTCTGCGCTTTGTCACCCCGGGCGTCCATCTCAGAGTAAGCCCCGACCTTCTGGGCCTCCTTAGAGTGTAGCCCTAATTCATCGCCCTGGGCCGCCTTCATGCGTAAGCCCCATTCCATTTCTCACGGACGCACCTTTCGTGACATGATCCTCTTGTCCCTGCTGCCTCTTGTTTCTCACACTGATCATGACTCACGTGGGCTTAGAGTAATCATCGACCATGACATCCTCTTATGGGCCTCCTCAGAGTGTAATCCCCAATCCGTCACGATGGGCCTCCTCAGAGTGTAAGCCCCAATCCGTCATCCTGGGCCTCCTTAGAGTGTAAGCCCCAATCCATCATTTTGGGCTTCCCTAGAGCATAATGCCCAAGCCAAAGTGAAATATGTGGACTTTGATCCCTGTCTCCTAGATAGGGTACATTGGAAGCCTCTACGAGGTTCAAGCCCACCACCCATCGGACCACCTGGCCTCTCTTCAAAGCGGTTCCCAGACACCTATCCGAAGTACATGGAATTTTATCCCTGCTTCCCAATCAGGGTACGTAGGAAGACTCCCTAAGGTTCAAACCTGTCAACTGGTCGATCCGATCGTCACCACGTCGATTCACCGCGCCACCCCTAGTGCCTCATCAAACAAGTTCTAACCTTTCGGGGTCATTAATCCAACGAGGGATGGTAATCCTCGGGCATAAATTATTCTGAACCCCTACGTCCAACTGACCGTTGCCCTGAAATGTCAAATATGTGGATACTATGTTTTTGTATAAACCAATGATTCGTGAACATATGAATATGTCTTAAATATATAAGAGAGTCCCGGAACGGGCAATAATTCCCCCAAAAAAGAGTGTGATGAGCCCGAAATCCCATCCTCTCGACCAATGTGAGTTCTTAAGAGTCACTGGTCAGACCATCTGGCGAACGCCTACCTTTGGGAAGCAGGTCCATCATTCATTGGATACATAGCCTTTGGGTGTTTCGTGGCCGAAAACCAGAATGAAACAGTAATTTAATGTTAATTTGTGTATTTAATTTCCAGAAACTTTTAAACTATTAGATTATGTGTATTATCATGAATATATTTTGTTAGATTTTGAAAAAATAATGATGAAATATGGGATATTGTAATCATGGAGTTATAATTGATATGAAATAATTTTTAGTAGAACCATGTGAGAAGGGTTTTAAGGAACAGGTTAGAGAATATAACTCTTTAAAAACCTCTTATGACATCTTATAAATATTTCTAGATTACATTATATGAATTTATGATAAATTCATATGAATTATATATAATGGTTTATAATTCAAATTATTATTCATAGATCAATTAAATGTATTCCATTGTCTAGAAATGGAACCTAATTGAAGGAATAAAAATAATGTCTACACCGATAATCAATGTAGGGATTTACATCTTGTGAAACTCAAAGCGGATTTTGTTAAAGTAGAAGATATTATAGATATATTAGGGATGTTGGCTATGTTTTTGAACAATAACCATTCTTATGGAAGTAAATATTTCTCCACAACATATTGATAGAATATTGTGCTACTACGAGATGCATCAAAATCCATATATCAATGGAACCAAAAATACATCAGTAGTGGAAAAATGGATCAAGTCACTAGAAATGGTATTTCATTCCCTAGGATATAGTCATCTTTAGAAAGTAATAATGGAATAATATCATATGATGGGATATGTTAAAGAATGGAGGTCTTTAATTAAAATGGAAAAGAAGGAAGAGGAGATAGAGAATGTGGAGTGTATGTTATTTAAATTTATATTATTTGAGAAGTACTTTACTTGAGAACCATGAGCATACATGGAAAGAAAATTATGAAATTTGAGACAAAAGAAAAAAGAAGTTGTTACTGGGTATGTGACTAATTTTACATGATTATTTAGACATGATGAAAACTGTGTAAAAAATCTAGAAAGAATGATTTATTTTTTATTTGATGGGTTTTATCCTAATCATCAAATGGAATAAGCCTCTAAAACATTTTCCTCATATAAGTATACATTGGTAATTTAAAAAAACCAATAAGTAATTCTCTAAGTATTATATTTTTAAAGTGAAGTAAAAGAATAAATGGATATATATGAACCTTTTAAATAGAAATGTGTAAATAGAAAAAAAATGGAATAGTGGAAATCCTAGCATGAAATAATAATTGGAGGAAACACCATGGGAATTTCATGAAGGAAATTTGAATTTTCAATAAGTGTGGAAATAAAGTACATAATGATTATGAATTCAAATAAGAATCCACTAATGTCCAATAATTCAATCTTAATGAAAAGTGACACTATTAAAATCAATTCTCCAATCATTAAGGTAATATACCTTATAAGAGGTCAAGGGAGTAAGGCCTTGCTTTTGAAATCACAATAGAAGAGGTTGAGGTACCAAATGATGTTATAATATGCACTTTGATGATAAAATAAATGATATATGACACATTATTTAGTTCTAGATATATTTATCCATTTATATATTTCATGTTTATTTATAAAATTAAATCTTATCCTAATTCATCATATAAATAGTTGTCAGTTAATACTCATAGAGCATAAATTATAGGAATGAATATATATTTGGTAGGTTTATATTAAAATGAATAGAGGAAATTATTTTTCAAAAATGTACGTAATAATAATGGAAATCATTGATATAGTCATTGGGATGTATTGAATATTAATTTATAATAAAATAATTTACTCTCTTTAGAAGGTGGTTATAAATTCTAAATGTGGAATAGAATACCTTATTTCTATAGGAGAGACTCTATCACCTGAGTATTATTTAGAACCCCCATGGGTGGATCATCTAAATTATACTACTATAGGGGATGAATTAATGAATGATAAATATATCATTAGAACATAAAATGTGTATATAACATGTGATTATATTGATGTCTTTTCTATGGAACATCTCGTTTATCCACTTGACTATGAATTTTAATTCATTATTGAATTTATCCCTAATGCAAAAACCATATCAAATCCACCCTATAAAAAATAATAGAAATATATTTTTATAAAAAAAACTTTCTAGTTTGGATGATGGGGAACCATACATAATATTCCATTTATGACATGCGTTAAAAAGATATATTTCCACCCAATTTTAATGGAATGGGGGAGAACCCATATACAAAAACATCTATGCATGATCCTGCACCCAACCAGAGGAAGTGTGCCTGGTGCCCACATCATGTCACTATAAACCACACCAAGCTATCCAATCACTATACCTCAGTACCATCTCACATGTATCCAACAATACAACACAATTTATAAAGCACCATTGAGGGTGACCCTATATAAAAGATATTTTAGAAGCTAGACAACCAGGTCTGACAACCAATTCCTTGACATTGGTCCAATCCACCTATAAATGGTGGATTTAAATACACAGAATAACAAATTAGATGTAAAACAGTAATAAATAACCGATTGAGTTGTATCAATTCCATAGGATCCACCACCATCATCCTAATTTTCTGTGGAAACTGATGAGTCAGATCAGAGTGGGGACTTTCATTATGGATCGAAATGAATGTAAATACAATGAATGGGAAATTAGAGAACAATTATTGGGTTCCAAAAAACCAAAACACCATATGAGGAAGACAATGAGGGATCCTGACTAATAAAAAAAGATAGATATGTTTCATACAGAATGAAAAGACACATATCGAAGGATCCATCAAAGGAGGGATAATGATTGAGGATGATTCATTGATATAATTCATAAATACATAACTATGTGATTGTCAAGTCAAGACACAAACAATGTGATGTTATTTCCTACCTCTATACTCAAACAAGAATCATAGAATCCTATAATGATACCATATATAGGGTATAAAGAAGAGGATACATGTAGGTTGATTAGACATAACACAAAGTCCCTTATGTGACATGTTGATGGAGGAGGATTTACAATGGCAGAAAAGTTTCCACCATATATCCCAGGAAGTGATGTTGATGTTTTGAGAACATGAGTACATAATCCAATAATAAAATTTTGGAATAAATATCTCCTCACAAAAACCAAAAAGCATATACCATTCCAAAAAATAACCACAAAACATGGTTAGAAGAAGTCCAAACTACTAAAACACAATTAAGCCACAATGGTGTCATACCATCATGGATGAAAAATGAGAAACATAATGAAATTTTTTGGAGGAAACCATACTAATAATGGATGAGAACCAAGTGAGGAAGGAGAAATCATTACTAGATAACCACATGGTGAGATAAGATAGGAGTGTGTGGCAACATATATTTTTTTTAAATCATTTGTGACTCATTAATTAATATGTATAGATGATTTTTTAGAAATAAAGAAACAACTAATTTTTTTTAATATGATATTTAGATTTCCTAGTGTTAAACCATCTGGATAAAATTATTTTTTATGAAAATTATGATATGTTTTTGATTTTTTACATAGTTTATATAGAAATTAATACCATTATTATAAAGAAAACGTATCTATTACGTCATATTGGGGATATGTTTGATTAGAATCAAGGACCTTATTAAATATCAAAGGATAATTTTTATTCTAGTAATCATCAATTAAATTCCATGAATAAAGAAACATCAAAGATAGATTATCATATTTGTTATGTGAATTATTACTTTTGAGTTAATTAACACACCCTCAGTGATTATGTACATGATTAATATTGTATTGATGGATTATCTTGATAAATTTATTAGGGTTTTTATTGACAAGATCATTATATATTCTATGTAATAGGAAGAGCATGAATACTATTTTTGGATTTTTTTTAAGGTTATAAGTGAGAAGGATTAATATGGGATATTTATAATGTTTGAGATTTATCTTTATCAAGTTTATTTTCTATCAAATATTATTTACAAGGATGAAATTTTAATTAACCTCACAAAGAAAACCATATTATAGAAACAAGTGCATCAAATAATTTAACTAATATACATAGTTTTGTTGTATTATCTAGTTATTATCATAAATTTGTTAAAAAACATGATTATATAATCTTTTAACAGTGTTTACCTATAATTAGGTTAAATTCACAAGGCTTAAGGGGTTTGTAGAAATATTTGAGGGAGTAAAGAATATATTAATCAATACACCCGTATTAAAAATACCTTATTGAAAGGTGGGATTTATAAGATATATTGATGAATCAAATAATAGATTAGGGTGTGACCATGTTCCAAATTATATTATTTTTTGTATTCATTGAGGCAACCAAATAACCAAGAAAAAAACTATCCAACTCATGATCATGAGCTTCTAGCTGTAATATTTTATTTATGGATATGGAGATACAAGCTTTATGTTGAAATATGTGACCTATATATAGATAATTTTTTAATTTATATATTCACATAGAAAAAGAATATTGTGAGGAAAATTATTTAACTATAACTACTCTTAGTCTTTGACTTTACAAAACACTATCACCATAGGAAGGAAAACAAGGCAGTATATTCATTAGGTTGAAGGTTCATGAAATTTTATCCATAATGAGGATAAACAAGGGCATTGTATTCATGGATATAGTAAATTTGGATATGGAGATTATTATTCAAATTTAATCATTTTACAAACATGGAATTATTTTTTCAAAAAAAATCCTTCGATTTCTTCTGGTACATGAAACACCATGTTTTAACGAACCATGATATACTATAATATAGTTTTTTAACTCTAAGTCATATAACCTAGATATTCAAAATGGAAGTATGAATAATAATAAATTCCAATTGAATGTTTATTATACTATTTTTAGATAAATAAAATATATTGACAAGATATTACTTAGTTTTTGGTGAAGTTTCTATATAATTCGAAAATATCTTCTCTCAAAAAATGGGTTTCATTTATTTTTGAGAGAAAATAATAAAATTTAATTATGAGAATTATAAAAATTTATTTTCCATAATAATTTACTCTTTTTAAATTAGTATTTAAAACTTATATTAGGATTAATTATATATTTTGTTTCTGAAAACATTAATTTTTTAAAGAATATCAAAAGATATAGGTTTTTATTGAAAATTATATTTTCATTTAAGGAACTTGTAATGATAATTATGTTAATAAATGTTTTTATTTGTAATATTAGTTAAATTATATACTTTAATCGAATTTATTTCATTGTAATTAATTTCATATTGAATTTTGATATTAAATCATTATTTACATATGAAAATTGTCTCTTTGGAAACATGGTTTTTCATTACATCTAAGGGTTTAATTTTAAATTAAATTGTGCCACATAATTGAACAGAAATTTGAAAAATTGATTACATATTTGGAATCATAATAATTATTATTATCGAATAATATAAACATATGTTTTTACCTTAATTAATAGTGATAATAGTAAAAATTTATTACCTAAAAAATGTTAAAATCGAGTTTAATGTGGGGTTAAACTACAAATATTTGGGTAAAATGACCAAGAAATTGTATAATTACAATTTTATATCTATATTTCAACGTTATCAGTTCAAATATTTTATGATGATCAATTTTTTTCCTTCTTTCCTGCGAAAAACATGGGTATTAATTTTTTGTTCCATAAATTCCATGCGTGTCCTCTCCCACATTTAAAAAAGGCCACCCTCTCTTCTCATATTAACACTTAATGCCCATTGTTTCAGCTATTCAGTTAAACAATCTCTTAATTAATTCAATCCCCATATCCTAGAGGCCTTTTTGGGAATATAAATCCAATATATTAAGGAATTAGTATATACATAAATAGGTTTTCAAAGAAGAATTAATGTTGTTAACTTTACGTTTTTTTTACTTCTACCACCACAAAATATTTTCCAACTACAATAAAATAATAACATTATTTACACACACCGACAAATATATTTTATAAAGTTAATTTCATAAACTAAATCTATATCCAACTCAATCGAATATGAAACAAAACTACCAATCATGTGTATGGAGGACTACTACCTCAAGAGTCAATGCAATTAATTTTCCATCACCATCATTCAAGGGTGTATATAATGATGGATCTAATATATATATATATATATATGAAATTTATGAAATTATTACTATATTTAATTATTATATCAGATACACCTTATTCATTTCCATTCTATAGGGGATATGGTAATGTCACTCGTGTGTTCGAAAAAATACCACCTCAAGAAGCAATGAGATTTATTAAAAAAATATGCTTCAGTCTATAAAAAAGGGCTTTAGATTATGTTTTCTTATTAATAATTAGTTTAAACCTCCTCCAAATGGTTCCATGATTTTTTTTTCAACCACTACTCAAGTTGGAATCAAAATACAACTCACTTAAGTTTCATCTATTTATATGAAAAATGTTTTTATCTATAGGTATTCCTTTTTTAGTGGTCATTTCCCCTCTCAAAACTATCAAGATGATAATGTCGGTTCAAACCATGGCTGAATATAATTATACTTAGAGGTGGTTATTTCATTTTAAATAGGGATTATTCCTCTCAAAATTGCTGAAGTGATAGCAGTAGTTTAAACTTATACTAAACGTAATAATATATTATAGTAGTTTAAATTACTATGAATCTTTTTTGGTTATATTTAGTGGTGGTTTAAACAACTTCTAGATAATGATGATGAAAAAAATATTTCTGTAGAATCTGAATCCCTATAAAATAATAAAAACCAATATGAAATTATATATACAATAAACAAACTATTCCAAAGTAATAAAAAAATAATCCAAACATGTCAATCATAGGTGTGAATTATGACATTAAATAGGTTGTGTGTTATGATGTGGGAGAACATTATATCTAAGAATATTAATGTTATGAATATGTATAATTTTTTATGTGACCATGAATCCGGGGATGTGTTTGTTGTTATGAGAAGGGAATATGGGATAACTTGGGGCTCATTCTAACCATTGAGATCTTATGCTATGAGTTGGGTGATCAAGCCAATCGTGGGTTTGTGAATAGGATAAGTGGGGTGTAATTCAAACATTTGATGGTGAATAGTATGGTTTATGTTTCATTTCAACCATGAAGATTTGATTATAAAATTTTGGGTTTCATACCTAAGGCATGTGGAAACCCTTCTCGGTAATGAAAGAGGATAAACATATTAAGGGATTTATAATTTGGTAACAGATCCTTGTTTTCATTATGGATCTATTATATATTGTTTACTCAAAGAGTGGGTAGATGGTGTAACATTCCATGTAAATAATGAATATGAAATTTTAATATTTATTAATATTTTAGAATTGAATAATAATTTTACTTTAAAGGGGATTCTATGATCGATGGCGTGCCCGATATGCAACAACGAGTTTCATTGAAATATTACATTGCACATAACATGGAACTATACCAAAACAATAATATATTATTATTATTATTTTAAATGATAGTTAATGTAGGGCCATTATATTTGCGGGAACGAACAAAACTAACTAAAAAATTATTACATTTTTTGATAAATGTTTTTACATTAATCCAACAAATGTTAGAGGATTAAAATGTGAATGAATCCAATTTCAAGCATAAATACTCTAAAATTGTTTGAAAGGTCGATTTACCTCTTTTTAATGGAGATCCTTTTTTAAATATGGTTTTTAACACATTTATATGTTCTATTTGTCAAAATAATATTCTTATTTAGAATCAAGACATAAAATTTTAATTTGGATGAAATTTATGTATTTTTCTAATAATATTCATTTTTTATGAATAGTTACAAATACTGCATTTTAATTCAAAACTACCTTTTAGTCTAATTTATTTATATGGTTATATTTCCCTTTTAATTAGATTTATAGTGTAATTATATTATATTTTTACCAATTAATCTAATGTTATTAATCGGAAGTAATTTTACTTCAAAATTTGACATAAATAAACGTCAATCTTTTAATAGTTATGATTTATTTAAAACATGATTTTCGCTTTGGAAAATGGGAATTAATTTTAAATTAATTTATTCCACTTATGTGTTATGAATTTGAAAAAATGGATTCTATATTTGGAATCATGAGGTTCAATCTTTTTAAATACTAAACATTTAATTTTACACAGTATTAATATTACTTCATTAAATATTTTATTTACCATGGTTAAAGGGTAAATCTGGTAAAATTGGGTAGCAAATAACATTTTAATAATATTAAATTCCCCTTACAATTGTCCCAACACTATTGGATGGTGTATTTCCGACCAAGGAAACACTTGGGTAGATTTTGGGACCCCATAGAGCCACTTGGGAGTCATAATGCCACTTTATATAAATTAATTTAAAGTAAGGACAAAAATAACATAAACATATGTCTTTTAGTAAAAAAATTTTATATGGGGTTATATAAGTTATCTCTTCAACTGTAAATATTAATTTGAAATATAAAAAGATTTCCCACATCATGGTATTTTATTTATATCTTTTAGACATCAAATAAATAAATTTATTTATGTCACATTGGCGATGTAATTATTAACTCATTAATGAATGTTTTAAATAAATGAGATTATAAATGTTCAAATAAATTTATATTAAAACATTTTATTCCATACACGAATTTTAGAGATGATTATGAATTATTATATTTTATGTAATGATGTTTTTTAAAAATAATCATGTTGTTTTGGATTTTTTGAAAATTCAAGAGTTGAATAGTATTAAAATTGACATAAATGAGTTTTTAAAATAAATATTATTTTATTAACTAATATAATAACAAAAAAAATATTAGATTCATCCAAATGACTTTGATATGGTTGAAAATTTCACTAATTAACCACTTGTGGTTCGATTGGGATCTTATTGTAACTATATTAACCTTATAGAGTGAATACACAAGAAGACATGGTAAGAGTAAAAAAGTGTGATTGAGTCGGATGGCTCTGTTATCTCCCAGGAACTCCCCCGAGTGCCCTATTCCTCCCCCTAGGGTATCCTTATCCTAACAATGGAACTTCTTCATACAACCAATGATTCCTTCTTCTCTCTTTTTCCATGCTTCTGATTCTTTTCTTATGGAACTCTCTCCTTTGGCACCTTGGTTTCTGGTCTGCTTCTTCATCGACCATTGACCGCAATCTCGGATGCTCTTCCGACCAGATTCTCTATGCCGGACTCCATGTTCGTTCATGTTCAGCATTCTTCTTAGTGGTTTTAGATGTGTTGATGGTTGGCAGTCATGATTCGATGTCAAAGACCTTGTCCGACTTTTCCTCTTTTCCTCCGATCGTCTACGGTGCTTCTTTTTCATTGGTTCTGTCCCTCAGCATCTCAAACCCCACTCTTCCCTCATGTTCTTCTACCCCTCTCCATGTCGGAGATAAAGCGGTTGTAACAAAGATGGTTTGGGTTATTCGGTTCGTTGGTCGATGAGTTTCAGGTGCACCAGTGTCATGTTTCTCTTGTTCTATCGGCTACTAGTTTTCATCTTCATCAACGATGCCTGTGCTCGAAGCCCTCAGCCGCCCAATACCCTACTCTAGACCCGCGTTCCTCTGTGCCTCTCATAGTCAGATCTGGACTGGTGGATCTATGGGGTTTTGGGATGTGGGTCGGTGGTCGTTGGTGCTCTAAGTACGACATGTATTCGTTTAAAGGCAATTACCAGTTTGGTCGATCTGCTTGTCGTTTCCTCTATTCCATAGATCAAGCGTTGTTCTATTTTTCTGTGAGATGCATGATCCATTTTATGTTTAGTCATGGAATATCTTGATTTTTTTTCTGGTTGAGGTGATTTTCATTTCTGGTTTGGTGTCGAACGACGATGTTGACGGTGGTGACGAGGGTGAAACGATGATGGTGTGAATGTTTTCTTAAGGGTGTTGTGGTGTGATGTCTTCGGTGGGATTTTCTCCGGATATCGAGACTGGATGCAATGGAAGATGGTGATAATACTAGGGTGAGTGGTGTATGGAGAATCTATTTGGATGTTATGGTGGACGAAGAAACAACTGGTTATCGCGAGTGGCTCAAGGATCAAGGCCCCTCGGGTTGGGTGTCCTTGTGTTTGAATCTCTAGTCTATGATATTTTGTCGCTGGAATCTGTGTTCTGTTTTGGGTTTTGAATTTTTTAGTTGTGATCAATTCCGCTGGAATATGGTTTTTGGAATTTCTGAGGTTCCCACTTTCCCCTCTTTAAAGTGTCTTTTATAAAAATAAAAAAAATTGATTGGGAGGTAAGAGTAAAATTTTTAACTAAGGGTTAAAGCTAAATAATAAGTTTAAATTTGATCCCAAAACTTGTCTAAAACCTAATTTTTTGAATGGATTTATAATAATAGTCATCTTATATTAGAATTTCAAAAGTTTTGGATCTTTTGAAAAGGAAATTTAGTTTATAATAAAATAATATTTTCATTGTTTTCTAAAGAGCCACTCCCCCACCCTTATAAGAAGTCAACACCTCTAACCCATTACTCACACCTCTCAAGACTTTTGTATCGTCTACACTCTTCCCATATAAGATCTACACATCCCTCTATTCCACCTAGAATCCTTACCTTATGGATAAGGCACTTCAAGAAATCCTTTTGGATCAAACCAAAGGGAGTTACATGATTTAAAGGTAACATATTCTCCTAAGTTCTTTTCTTTTATTTTACTTCTACAACCCCCTAAACTCTTTTTATTCCATTATTTTATAACAACACGAGTATCCTAAATATTCTAGTATGTTTTTAAGAGATGTATTCAAACTAAACTAACACACCTCCATCTAATGGATTTAGAACAATCATTTTCTTGGGATGGCGAACTAATGCCTCACGAAAAGATGCTTGTTCAAAATTCTCCAACTACCACTTATGGTGGCCATTATGATGGAAATATAATTATAAATGATATTTATTTTATCTCTATGCTTTGGTATTTTCATTTATATCATACCGTTATTCTTTTTATAATGCATATATATGATAATTTCATTTGAGGAAGTGTGGACTACTGCCCCCTCAAAGTGATATGACTTATTAATGCTATACATTGAACGTATAAAGGATGAAATATTTGAACTTAGGTAACATATAATACATATATATTATAATGGAATTATAATATACCTTTGTATCATTTAGTTTCTATTCCATTTAAAATGAAAAAGAAATGAATGTAGTGTTTATTCGTACGTATGGTTTACCGTCTCCATGAATAGTGCATTTCATTTCTTATGTCCAAATATTATGGACTATTATAAATAAATATTTACTGCATATATATGATATATATTATATCAAAATCATGAATATAATTATTGAGATAATTTACTTTTTACCACATGGAAAATTTGTAATTATAACAAGTTCATTTTTCTACTCAAGTTACGAACATCGACAAAATGTCCAATATGAACTCAAATAAAAAAAAATTGTTATAACAAGGTAATAAGTGATATAAAAGGAATTATAAAATTTAAATGGTTCTTATTAAAGTTTAAATTAACTTAATTTTATTATTCAGGAAGAACATGGAACAAAAGACTCAAGTTGGACACGAGGTAAGGGGTTTTCATCTCACTTTTTATTCTCATGAGATTCATGCTATATTATCCTATTTTTCCTTTTGTGTGGTTTATGTAGTGAAAATTATTGTATTCATTTTTTAATATAATTTAATTAATGGGTATTTAAATCTTCATCATATTATCCTTCTTTCACGGGGTGTTTGTTTCGTATGTTACCAAATCGGTAAGGGAACTTTTTGAACCCAATTTCTGTTCTTTTGGTCAATCTTCTAATTCTTAATCATGTCCTTATATGATTTTGTGTGGAATCAAAGTTTATTTATTTATGTTTTAATTTCCACTACCCTTTGTGTGGATATAATTTTTATAAACACAATCTCCCAGTTGATAAATTCTAATGTCATTTATATGATATTCGTTAGGGAACTTTTCTCCCTTCTCTTTTTGTCAATGAATTATTTTATGTTCTGTCATTTAATTTCCATTGTCCTATGTTGCGATATGTTCTTCTATTTCCTTATTGATGTCCATTTTATGTAAAAGTGATGATAGACCCTTTTCACTCTCATCATCTAATTTTCTAAATTTTAACGTGATGCCATTAGGCTGCCGAATATTCGTAAGGGACTATGCCTCATGATCCTTTCATTTGAGGAATATATTGATCTTTTGCACCATTATTATCCTATAAGGGGTATATAATCCCATTTGACAAATTATATCATGAATATATTTACTCTAAAGAAATTATACGCTTTTTGTAATGTTATTATGTAATTATTTTTATTCGATTATTTTATCATGTGGTAAGGGTATCTTTAACTAAATCATTGTAATAAATGTTTTAAATAATTATTCTTATAAATCATTATCATTAATTTCCATGTTTTCAAAAAGGTATTGAAGATTTTTTTTATATGGAAATTAATGATTTAAATTTTTAATACCTTTATAAGATTCAATGTGGTATTGGACAGTTTGATTAAAAAAATATCTATATTAAATATTTGAAATGTTTTTGGAATTGGTTTGATAAAGAATTGGTTATGTCGATATCTTGAAATGTTATATTGTGATTATAATGTGGAAAATTTATCATTCCTTTATTCTTGTTTTAGGTGTTATGAATATGTTATGTTTCTTGGGAATTGTTTTGGTATAGAGGTGGTTCCGTGATAAACCTAGGCCACGTGATCCCGAGATAGCTCTCCAATGCATTGGATATTGTGATGGAGGTAAAAATTAATGTTTCAAATAAGAGATTTAGGGAATATACTATAATGGGTTTTCCAAATTTAAATCCCTACATAGTTTTGAAAGCTACAATGTAATAATGTTATGTTTTCTATGAGTTACCTTTATGATTTATGATTTTTTTGTGATATTAATAAATCTTATGATTTCATAAGGTATGTTATGATGGAAAAGTATGGTTTCATTGATTTGTATTTACTGATGTGCAAACATTTAATTCATTATTTAATAACCCTTACCTATCTATTTATGCGGATCCCATGTTTTGAAAAGTTTTTCATAGTACTTTGAGATTAATAGGGTCAAGGGTGGGATCAAGGAAAATCCATGATGTCTAAAACAAAGAATTTGAAATGATTCTTTTTTTAAGAGTTTTTGTTTTTTGAAAATATGGAAACTAAGTAGAAGTGTATAATTTGCAATTTTCTTGATGTAATGTAATAGTTATGGCATAATTATCTTAAACTCTAAGCCTGAAAAGATCCTCAATGTGAATTATTCATTTAATACAAGATGATGCAATGTTTTAAGGTTGGGTCCTTATAGTTGGTATCAGAGGTTGGTTTAGAAAAATTTAGGGATTATGAGTTTTCGTTAAACACATGGATAGTCCTTATGTCTATTATTTCAGTTAAATCCTTGTTTTATAACTTTTTCGGATCATGGAATGTCGATTACAAATGGAAGGAGGAGGATCTCAAACAACATTCCTATCTCTTCATAATGACATGTTTGCAATAATTATTGCAAAGTCATGTTCAGTTGACTATGAAAAGTTTTATAGTATACAATTCACTTGAAAAAAATCGTTTTAGATATCAAACACCTCCACTGTACCTCAATATCATCATGGATCATGTTTTGTATTTAATCAAATCTTATTTTCACAGTATTCTCATATTTTCACAAAAGTTAAATTTTATCTAGGCATTTTCAAATATTTTACCTTATCAATATATTTTGAAGCATATTAAGATTTTGAGAATGGTTCTGAAGAAGGAGACCCCTGTGAAACCTATTTATATTTTATTTTACATTATATTCCCTCAAAACATACTTATGGTATTTTAAAAGGATTATTGATTTAATGTGTGCACTCAAACTCGATCTGATTGTTTTATAAAAATCTTGTTTTATAAAAGGTTTTGAAATTATATGTCATATATGATTATTTTCTAAAACTATTTTCTTGTGAGCACCCATATAAACCAAGTTGTACAAGGTGTATTTGGATGAAAGAGGAAAATGATTTTGAAGGATCTCTAAATCATTGTTGCAATGCATGGACCTTCTACCTACATGAACAAGACAGAGATAAAACCATATGGACACCATGATGAAGGTATGATATTATATCTATTAGGAATTGTTTTATTTTATCATATAGAGGTGAAATAAAAAAAGGACAGTATATATAAGGCTTAATGAATTAATATGTTGAGGTAATAATGTGTTGGGATTATAATAAGAGGTATAATAAAACCTTTGAGGTTAAAACATGTTAATATTATTTTTGTGTTTTATAAAAAGGTAAACCAATAAGTTGGGTGACGTCCCATCGCATCTATAAAGGCCATGGGAATTGAACCCATAACCGAAGGGCGGAAAGTGTAAATCACCTACCACTATACTACACATAGCCCCCATTAGTATGACTTATTATTTTTAGTTAGACGATTTTATGGATCAAGAATAAGTTTATTTTTGGAACTTATGTTTTATCAAATGGATATCCTTAATATAGGAAAATTATTTGGTGATTAAGTGATAAAGGTTATTTTAGAATTTGTTCTCTCTTTTGGGGAACATTATATGCTTAAGGGAAATAAAATACTATGGCATCTCATTAGTGGAGTAATGGTTGAATTTTTATTTTGGAAGAGTTTTTGTTTTTATGTGGAAATATGGAAATTTGGGTTATTTATAGAAATTATTATCCTATCATAGAGAATATGTGATTGGGTTAGTTACAATTCAGAATGAAACATTAAGAGTAGTCGATGTTATTTGGAGATAAATGTTAAGATTTATCGTGAAAGACTATATGATAAAATTATTCTGAGTTTTGGGTCTCAATATTAGTTTGGATCATATTAAATAATTCTAAGGACAATTTTTTATTGAATGGTATTTGTTAAACTATGGGTACTATTTGTTGAATTTTTGAGATCAAGAGCAGTATTGTTTTTATAAATGATTATCCTTTTTCAGGATTATCTGTTCTCGTACTAAAAATTTTGGTTTTTCTAGATGTCCAAAGACAAGGGCAATATATATTTCAACTTTTTTAGATTATTTGATACTCTAGAAATTGATTCAAGATCTTCATATGTGACCAAGTCATCTAGAATAATCATCATTTGGAGAAAATACGACTTTGTGGTATAAAATTATTATAAGATGAAACTATACATGAAAAGTAAGTATATTTCTTATGTTCTTAGTCAATCTCATAAAACAATTACTCAATATTATGAAAGGGAACCTAAAACAAAATAAATGTTTTCTGTTAACTATTCCTATTGGGGAATCAAAGACCGTTTAACCCATCACACGTTTGTGATTTTACAGTGATTAACTTTCCCCTAATCATGTTTTCTATCACTCTCCATCAGAACTTGATGGTTAGTTTCTCTTACATATCCATGTTTTTTTACATGGAATCCCAGTATGGGTAGTCTTGGGTGACCTTTTTACTTCTCTTTCCTTCTTTTAAAGTGATATTTTTATTGATACTTTTTCTGATATGGGGATTTTAATGATTTTCCAAGCCCAATTTTTAAATTGTGAGTACACAACTCCCAAACGGGGGGAAAGATGTGACATCCCAGGCAAATAAAGAATATTACATTTTCATATTTATTAATATTTTTGAATTAAATTATAACTTTAATTTAAAGGGGATTCTATGTTCAAGGGAACACCCAATACGAAACAATGGGTTTCTTTGAAATATTTCATTGCACACAATGTGGAGTTATACCAAAAAAATAATATAATATTATTAGTATTTTAAATGGTAGTTAACACATCGTAATTTTATTTGTGGGAATGAACAGAACTATGTAAAATAAGATTACACATGTCTGTTAATTATTGTTACATTTATCCAATAACATTTACAGGCTTAAATTGTGATGCAATACAATTTTAAGTATAAATACTCTAATATTCTTTAAAAGGTTGACTTACCGCCTTTTAATGGTAAACCCTATTTCAACCTAGTTTTTGTCTCTTCTATATGTTTAATTTGAAAAAAAAATATTCTTATTTAGAATCATAACGACAAAATGTACTTTTGATGAATTTTTTGTATTTTTCTGATAAGGTTCAATTTTTATTGAATAGTGAAAAATACTGCGTTTTATTTCAAAACATCCTTTTAATATATTTTTTTTATATGGTTAGATTATATTTTTAATTGAATTTATAGTGTAATTAGAATATATTTTTACCAATTAAACCAATTTATGTCATTTTATGTAATTTTATTTTGAAATTGTACATAAAAAATTTCATTCATTTGATAGTTAGTATTTTATAAAACCACGCTTTTTGTTTTTGACAACGGGAATTAATTTTAAATTAATTTCTACCACTTCTATGTTTTGAATGTGAAAAAATAGATTCCATGTTTTGAATAAGGAGATTAAAATTATGTAAATATGTAACTTTTATTTTTAGACATTATGAATTTTTACTTTAGTAAATTTTTTATTTACCATGGTTAAAGGTTAAATCTCGTAAATTAGTGTAAAAATAATATTATAATAACATTAAATTACCCTAATACTTGTCCAGACCCTATTGGATGAGGTATTATCGACTAAGGGAATCCATAGGCCTATTTCGGTACCCCATGAAGCCACTTGGGAGTGATAATGACACTTTATATTAATTAATTTAATGTAAGGACAAAAATAACAAAAACATATATATTTTACTAAAAATATATTATATGGGGTAATATAAGTGATCTCATAAACAATAAATATTAATTTTAAAGATAACAATATCTCCTACATCATGTTACTTTATTTATTATTTTTAGAAATCATATAAATCAATTTATTTATTACACAATGATGTTGTTGTGATTACCTCATTAATTAAGGTTTTAAAAAAATGATATTATAAATGTTAAAATAAATTTATTTTCAATATTTTTATTCCATTACATAATTTTATAAATGAGGATGCCTTGTTATCTTTGAATTAATGATGTTTTTCCGAAATAATCATTTTTTTTAATTTTTTTAAAAATTCATGATATGAACAATACTTAAATTGACATAAATGAGTTTTTTTTAATAAAAATATTTTTTAAAATGATTTAATAATACTAAAAATATATGATTCAAAAAATATTACTTATATTAGGTTTAAAATATCATTAATGAACCAATTATGATTCTATTGTCATTTTATAGTAACATTATTATACTTAGATAATGAATACACAAGAAGACATAGTAAGAGTCAAATTAGTTAACTAAGGGTTAAAGCTAAATGATAAGGTTAACATTGAAACCAAAACTTGAATAAACCTATTTTTTGATATGATTTAAAAATTAGTCATATAAACTTGTAATTTAATATCTTTGGTACCTTTTGAAACCGAAATTTATATTATAATAAAATAATATTTTCAAACATTCCTAAAGAGCCCCTCCTCCCCCTTATAAAAATCAATCACCAATAACACATTACTCACACCTCTCAAGCCCCATGGATCATCCAAAATCTACCCATATAAGCTCCAAAAATCCCGATTTTCCACCTAAAATCCTTACCTTATGCATAAGTCACTTTACTAAATCCTTTTGGTTCAAACCAAAGGGAGTTACCCAATTTAAAGGTAACATCTTCTCTTAAGTTCTTTTCTTTTATTTTACTTCTCAAACCCCATAAAATATTTTTATTACATTATTTGATAACAAAAACAGTATCCTTAATATAATAGGTTGTTTATATGTGATTTATTTGAACAACACTTACAGACACCTCTATCTAATGGATTTAGATCATACAGTTTCTGTGGACAGCGAAGTACTGCCTCACAAAACGATGGTTGTTCAAAATTCTCCAACAACCAAATATGGTGGAAATTATGCTGGACCTATAATTATTTATTATATTTATCATATTTATTTTATCTTTATGATTTTTAATTTTTCATTTACATAATACCATTATTCTTTCCATAACCTGTAAATACGATAATTTTGTTTGAGGAAGTGCGGACTACTTCCCCTCAAAGTGATATGACTCGTTCATGCTATACATGGAATGTATAAAGGATGTAATTTATGAAATTATGTAACATATATAACATATATATTATTCTGTAATTATAATATACCTATGTATAATTTAGTTTTCATTCCTTTATTAAAGAAAAATAAATGGAATAGTGTTCATGCATAAGTACGACTTAAAATCTCCATGAATGGTGAATTTCATTTCTTATGTACAAATGTTATGTTCAATTATAAATACATATATACATGATATATATGATATCTAAATCATTAATATTATTTTGGAGATAATGTAATTTTTACCACATAGATAATTTGTAATTATAATAATTTCATTTTTTACTCAAGTTCCGAACATCGACTAAATGTCCGATATGTACTCAAATAATAAATCATTGTTATATCAAGGTAATGAGTGATAGAAGAGAAATAATAAACATGAAAAGGGTTCTTAATCAAGTAGGAATTAACTTAATTTTATTATATAGGAAGAATAAGGAACAAATGAGTCAAGTTGGACAAGAGGTAAGGGGTTTTCATCTCACTTTTTATTCTCATAAGATTCATGATATATTTGCCACTATTTCCTTTTGTGGGGTTTATTTTCCGCACATTATTACATTAATTTTTGTAATATACTTTAATTAATGGGTATTTACATCTTCAACATATGATCCTTCTTTCATGGGGTGTATGTTTCATAAGTTTTCAAATCGGTAAGGAAACGTTTTAACCCAATTTTCGTTCTTTGGGTTAATCTTCTGATTCTTAATTATTTCATGAAATTATTATGTGTGGAATCATTGTTTATTAATTTATGTTTTAATTTACACTACCATTTTTTTTGAAATAATATTTATACACATAATATTCCAATTGATAAATTTCAATGTTATTTATACGATCTTTGTATGGGAACTTTTCACCCATCTCTTTTCGTTAAAGACTTATTTCTATGTTATGTCTTTTAATTTTGATTATATTATGTTGGGATATGTTAGTATATATACTTATTGATTTAAATTTTATATAAATGTGATGAGAGACCCATTTCACTCTCACCATATCATTTTATAAATTTTAACGCGATGTCGTTAGGCTGTCGAATCTTCGTAAGGGACTATGTATCAATCTCCTTTCATTTGAGGCATGTCTTGATCTTGTGTACCTTTATTATCCTATATGGTGTATATACTTACATTTGAAATATTATATCATGACTCTCTTTTCTCTTTAGATATTATAAGCATTGTTTAATGTTATTATGTAATTATTTTTATTTAAGTATTTTATCTAGTTTTAAGGGACTCTTTAACTAAATCATTATTTTAAATGATTTAAAGAATTATTATTGTTAATATTTCTCTTTAATGAACATGTTTTCAAAATGGTTTTTAGAATTTATTTATATAGACATTAATGTTTTAAAATGTCAATACCTTTAAAATAATCAATGTGGTATGTGAATCTGTGATTCAAAAATCTCTTTATTAAATGTTTTAAATGGTTTTGAAAATGGTTTGATAAAGCATTGATTATGCCAATATCTTGAAATGATATATTGGGATTGTTATGTGGATATTTTATCTTTAATTTATGCTTGTTTTATGTGTTATGAATATTTTATGGTTATTGTGAACTGTTTAAGTATACGTGTGGTTCCATTATAAACATAGGACGGGTGAGCCCAAGAAATCTCTCCAAAGCGTTGTGTAATGTGATGCAGTTAAACGTTAATGTTTCTCCTAAAATATTTAGGGAGTATTATAAGGACTCGTCCTTAAAAAATTACATAAACATGAATAAAATGAATAATTCACCTTGAGGATCTTATCAGGATTAGAGTTTTAGAGAATTATGAAATAACTATTACATCTCAATGATTACAAAGTAGACACATCTACTCAGTTTCCATTTTTTCACAAAATAAAAACTCTTGAACAAAAGATTCATGTAAAGTTCCATGTTTTAGACATCATGACATTTCCTTGATCCCATCCTTGACCCTATTCCAATTTATGTCATGTGAAAAACATTTCAACATCTTTGGATGAGCATAAAAAGCTCAATAAGGGTTATAACATAATGAAAGGAAACATTAAACCAGAAAAAATACAAACCTATGAAACCATAATTTCCATTCATAACATACCTTCTGAAATCAAAATATTTATGAATAAAATATATTAATCACAATTCATAAAGGTAAATTAATGAATACATAACATGCTTACATTGTAGCTATCACAGCTACATAGGGAGTCACATTTGGAATACCCATCATAGTATATTCCCAAAATCACTTTGGAGAAACATTCACGTTTACCTCCTTCACATTACCCAAAGCATTGGAGAGATATCTCAGGCTCACTCGCCCTTGGTTTATCATGGAACCACCCGTATACGCAACAATGGCCAAGAACCATAACATAATCATAACACATAACTTAAGCATAATGGAATGATAATGTTCCCACATAACATTTTATGATATTGAAATAATAAATCCATTGAAAAAACCATTTCCAATACCAAACTATGTAAAAAGAGTATATGGTATTTATTTTACTTTTAAAAAAAATATGGTTTGTTAAGGAAGCCAAAGTTCAAACAGTACTCGCGGTGGTGGAAAAGTTTGTTTTCACCGCTTTTGTAAATAAAAGAAACATTCCATTTTTTCGTTTAGTAAAACACTTCGTAGAGAAAATATTCTTTTTGAATTCAATGAAAAATTAGAAAGGGTTTTATACACCGTATAAAATAATGTCGTGTATAAATCAAAGGATTCCTCAATGAAAGGATATTTAGTCGAAGTCTCTTATTAAGACGATATCCTTAGATTAAGGATAAATCAATGACATAATTACGTGTGAAAAAAATAAATAAACCCAATATAATTGGATATTACATGTAAAATAATCATAGGTAATTCACACATATTCATAGAGCGACATAATCAAGAAGTAGAGGTTTAACCCAAAAAATTGAAATTGGATTAAGAAGATCCCTTACAAAAATTTAGTAGCCTAACGTCGTCACATCAAATTTTGTAAAACGAGTTGATGAGAGAAAAAAGGGTATATCATCACTTGGACATAATATTTACATAAATAAGAGTATTGAAGAACATATCCCAACATAAGAAGGTGTGAATTAAAAGGCATAACAAAAAGAAGCCTTTTCAAAAAAAGATAGTGAATAGTTCCTTTACCGATTTGGTAACCTACGAAACATACACCCTATGAAAGAAGGATCATAAAATTTTGATGTAAATACCCATAACTGGATGTATATTACTCAAATAGTAGAATAATGGGCTGTATATACACCACTAAAATGAGATATTGGAAAATATATTATCAATCTCACGGGAATAAAAAGTGACATAAAACCCCCTTACATTGTTGTAATCAATCAAGTCGTATGACCAAAAGATAATAATGACCACATGAATCACAGAAAAAAATGACTATAAATACAATAATTATAATATATATCAAATTTCAGTACACAATACACCATAGGCAATAAATAATTTGCGAATAATGGAAATGTTACGGAATTAAAAGTTAGATAAGAAATCCCTCACCTCAAGTCCGACATGTCTAGTTCGTTTCATTATATTCCTGAATAATAAACATTGGTCAATTTAGATTTTCTTAATGAAATCCTTATTAATTTATTATTCAATTCATATAAAAATTATCATGTTATAATAATTAGATAATTATGTGAGTTTACATCATACGTTTTGTCGATGTTTGTCACTTGAGTCAACAGTGAACATGTTGGAAGAGAATTTTCCATGGATTTATAAGTACATAATCTCCAGAATGATGTTAATTATTTAAATATAATATATAACTATTATATATTTAATCAATAATATTCCATAATTTTTGGAGATAATAAATGAAATGTATCGCTCATGGAGACGGTAGGTCGTACGTACGCATGAACGCTACTTTCATTTTTTTGTCATATTAATGGACATTAAAACAAAATATTACATAGATATATTATAATTACAATATAATATATATGTTATATAGGTAACATAAGTTCATTAGTTACATTCTTTATAAATTCCATGTTTCTCATGAACGATTCACATCACTTGAGTCGGCGGTTGTCCACACTTCCTCATATAAAATTATAGCATTTGCACAACATGAAAAGCATAAAGGTTTTTTTTAATATAAAATACAGAATAATTGAGAGGATATATATATCATATATATCATATATAAATATAGTTCCATCATAATGTCCACCATGAGAGGTGTTAATGGAAGATTGAACAATCATCGTTTCGTGAGGAAGCAATTCGCCACCCACAAAAACCGTATATTCTTTAACCATTAGTCGGAGGTGTGAGTAAGTGTAGGTAGAATAATTATCATAACAAAATCCTTGTATATTTATGATACAGGTGTTATTATGGCATAAAATAATAAGTATATATTTGTGAGTGAAGAAGGGAAAAAAAAGAAAGAAACTCGAGAGAAGACATTACCTCTAAATCGGGTAACGCTTTTTGGTTTGAGCCAAAGGCTTCCTTGGAAATACTTATTCCAAAAGAGAGGAATCTAGGAGTAATAGAAGTATATAGAGAGATAATATGAGTTGTATTTTGACAAGATAAGGTCTTGAGAGGTGTGGGTAAGGGGGTAGTGGTGGGGGCCTTTCATAAGAGGGAGGAGGGTCACTTTTGGAATGTCTTGAAAGGTTACTTTATTATAAAATGGTTTTCAGATTTTAAAGGTCCCACAATGATAAATTTCTAGGATAAGGTGATAAGGGTTCGAAATACACCCATCCAATAGGTTTTTTACAAATGTAAGTCTTATATTTTACCTTATCTTTTCATTTTATTTAAATCGTTCATTAATGACGTAATCACTACATCATCATGGTGTCATAACTGAATTTATTTATTTAATGTCTAAAAATTATAAAACAAATACCAAGATGTAGGAAATATATTTAGTATTCCATTTACTATTTATAGATTACTATATCATTTATGTAAACAAAATTAAAATTTTTTTACTTAGGATATACAAACCTTTGTTATATTTCTCTTCTTTTTTAAAAATAAAGTCATAAATGTCACTATCACACCCATGTAACTCCATGGGACCTCCAGTTTGGTAAAAATATTCCCATGGTCGGACATGACACAAAAAAGAGGATTTGGACACATTTTTCTGTCCTTTTATGTTATTATGATATTATTTTATTACCCTTAACTACCTAATTACTAATTAATCATGATAATTAAAGATAATTACCGCTGTTACTATTCATAATATCCTAAAACAAAAGACTCCTAATTAAATAATTTGGACCTTATGATTACAAATATGAAATACTTTTTACCAAATTCCAAACACAGAAATTGCATTAATTAATTTAAAATTAATTCCCATTGTCAAAACAAGAGACGTGTTTTTAAGAAGTAAAATTTATCAAAAGATTGACATGTTTTTACATCCAATTGAAAAGTAAAATTACTTCCAATGAACAACATTGTATTAAGTGATAAAAAAATAATTCAATTAAACTTTAAAACCAATTAAAAGGACAATCTAACTATATAATTAATTTACATGAAAAAATAGTTTTGAAGTAAAATGCTGTATTTTTCACTATTCATTAAAAATGAACATTTGTCATAAAAATAACAAAAATTAATCCAATGTAAATTTGATATTCCAAATTAAAAAATTATGTTCATTTTACCAAATTCAAAACATAGAAGTTTCATTAATTATTTTTATGATTAATTACCACTGTCAAAACAAATAGTGTGTTTTTAAGAAACAATATCTATCAAAAGATTGACACTTGTTTGTGTCCAATTTCAGTGTGAAATTAATTCCAAGGACCACCATTGGATTAAATGGTAAAAATATATTTTAACTAAATTTTAAACCCAATAAAAAAGATAATATAACCATATAAATATATTATATTAACAGGATATTTTGATTTAAAATACAGCATTTTCACTATTCATTAAAAAAATGAACTTTAACAGAAAAATAACAAAAAAAATCACAAACTAAATTTTGATGTCCTGATTCTAAAAAAGGATTTTATTTTGTCAAATATAACATATAAAATTGACAGAAACTATTTTTAAAAAGGGTTCTCCATGAAAAGGCGGCTAATCTACCTTTTAAATAATATTAGAATATTTATGCTTAAAATTGGATTTATTCGCATTTTATGCCTCTATAATTTATTGAGTAATTGTTAAAATATTTAACAAAAATATATAATCATTTTTTAGTTAGTTCTGTTCATTCCTGCCCTTACAATGGCTAGGCATTAACTACCATTTAAAATAATATTATTATATTATTAGTGTGCAACGTATGATTTCAAAGAAACCTGTTGTTGCGTATCGGGTACGCCATCAAACATAGTATCCCCTTTAAAGTAATATTAAATTATTATTCAAAAATATTATTATATATCAACATTTCATATTCATTACATACCTGGGATGTTACATCCTTCCCCCTTTTTGGGAATTGGGTCCTCGAAATTTTAAAATTGGGCTCAGAAACATTATTGAAAGCCCCACATCAGAAAAGTGGTAAATAAAAGTATCACTTTAAAAGAAAGAAAAATAAGTACAAGGGTCACCTGAAATAACCAATACTAGGATTCCACGAAAATATGGATATGGAGGAGAAAAAACCATCATTTTCTGATGGAGGGTGATAGAAAACATGTTTAGGAGAAAGTTAACCTCCAGAAAATCACAAACTTGTGATGGGTTAAACAGTATTTGATTCCCCAGTAGGAAAAGTTAATAGACAAAATTTTTCTTTAAAGTTACTTTTCATTAAGGAATTTATTTATGAGCATAACAAAATTATAAGGAAACATACTTACTTGTCATGTAGACTTTCATCTCTTATTTGATTTCTTACACAAACTCATATTTTCTCCAAAAGATGAGTATTTAGGATGACTTGTTCACATTAAGTGTGCTTTAATCATCTTCTTGAGAATCACCTAATCCAAAAAAGATGAACTATATAATTCCCATATCTTTATACCTTAACCAAAACCAAATTTGTTAGTACAAGAACAGATAATCCCCAAAAAGATAACCCTTTTTAAAAAGAAATAATACTCTTAATCTACAAAATTCAACAAAATGAACCCAAGGTTCAAGGAAGAACATTAAATAAACATATATCCTTAAAAATTTTTAAAGTAATCCAAACTATTATTGAAACCCAACTATCTGAAGGATTTAATCACATTGTCTTCCAAGGTAAATCTTAACATTTATCTCCAAATAACATCAGTTACTCTTAAAGTCTCATACTAAAAAGTAATTAATATAATCACATATCATCCATGATAGGTTAATAATTTACATAGATAACCCAGAATCAACTTACTTCTGATTCATAAGATCATCAAACTAAAAAGAATTAGTCATACGAACCAGGGACTCCACATAGTTCAGTGGTAGGCGATAAATACAAGTCGCACTTTGGTTATGGGTTTGATTCCCGCAGCTTCATCCGGCGTGACAGGTTGTCACATGGTTTGTGTGTTGTCCATTTTCAAAAACTTCATTAAATTTATAAAATTCCAAAAAAGAGACAAAGTTATCAAAAATAATCATAGAATATTTTTACCAAAAAGGTTATCTAATAAATTTCGTTTTTCATCCAATAATGTATTGAGCGGTAATTACCTCAAATTCAAGGATCATATAAACCAAAATGGTTCTTTATAACTATATCCACAAAAGAAAAGATAATTATTCCTTGAATATAATTTTCATATATAAAACATCAGGGTTACACATACTATAAAAATTTTTCTAATGTAATCCCTACATCATAAGAGCCTTAGTACTTTTAAGCAGTTAACCATCCTAAAATCTACCATAACTCTTGAATCCATTATATGTTGACTTATTACTCATTCAACATTCTTCATAATCCACTTACCGTTACTTTCCAAATTATTATTAAATACTTATTTCCTATAAACTACATCATGAATCATATCCTATTATTCAATAATAGGAAAACATATGTTATGAAATAATCCATACATTTCATTGGTCATTGTCTGTTTCTTCATCCTCAATCGGAATGGCATTAGGTATTGGGAAACCAATATTTTTTCAATCCTGGTGATCCCATTACTGAAACATCTTCATAAGATGTGTTTACATAATGAACATGCACACCACATTTAAAACATTAAATTGATCCTTCAGAAAGAACTTATTTCCCTTTCCAGGAGTCAACTAGATGCATCCTTTTTCCATGGAAGGTTCTTGCTTTATAACCTTCATTTCCAAATCTATATCATCTTTCTGTACCTTTGAAACATTTTCATATGTGTTTCTTTCCACATCTTTGACACATAGGTTTTTGAACATTCTTACCTTTGTGATTATTACCTAAACTTTCGTAGGGATTTGTTTCTCACATATATGATTCCTTATAAAAATCACTAAGGTCCAGGTGGTCAAAAATGAATCCAGATAGTTGGTTGAGAATAACCACAAGAGTTATCAATGCTACTCCCATATCATTCAGTTGCTTGTTCAAGAAACTGCCATAGTTTTCTTCACATCCATTGTTACTTTGGTGCCTACTAGATCAAGTCATTTACTTAAACCAAAAAGTCCAGTGTGAGTATATAAGTAAAATAATCATATAATACTAAGATATAATTATTCATTTTATCTTAAACTCATTCAATTTATCGAAAAAACTACGAATCTGTCTGAAATCCTAACCGTTATGGTAATGTCACTTAAGATTAAAGAATACCCTAACCTATAAATTTATCTAAACCAACCTCTAAAACCAACTATAAGGACTCGACATTGAAACATTACATAATCATGAATAAAATGAAAAATTCACATTGAGGATCTTTTCAGGTTTAGATTTTTATAGAATTAGTACATAACTATTACATCTCAATGATTACAAAGTAGACACATCGACTCAATTCCCATTTTTTACAAAATAAAAACTCATGAACAAAATAGTCATGTCAAGTTCCATGTTTTAGAGAGAATGACATTTACTTGATCCCATCCTTGAGCCTATTCCACTTTATGTCCTATAAAAATACATTTCAAAAACATGGGATGATCATGAAAAGCTCAGTAAGGGTTATAACATAATGAAAGGAAACATTAACCCATCCATAAGACAAACCAATGAAACCATAATTTCCATTCATAACATAACTTATGAAATAAAAATATTTATGAATAACACATATTATTCACAATTCATAAAGGTAACTTAAGACATACATAACATACTTACATTGTCACTGTCACAGCTACATAGGGAGTCACATTTGGAATACCCATCACAGTATATTCCCTAACTCTCTTCGGAGAAACACTCACGTTTACCTCCATCACGTCACCCAATTCATTTGAGAGCTATCTCGGGCTCACCCTCCCTAGGTTTATCACGGAACCACTCATATACATAATAATGGCCAGGAACCATAACATAATCATAACACATAACTTAAGCATAAATGAAAGATAACGTTCCCACATAACATTTTATGATATTGAAATAATAAATCCATTATAAAAACCATTTTCAATACCAAAATACATAAAAAAATTATATGGTATTTATTTTCCTATTAAAAACATTACATCTAGTTAAGGAAGCCAAAGATCAAATAATACTTGCGGTGGTGGAAAAGGTCATTGTCACCACTTACATAAAAAAAGAAACATTCCTTTTTTATCATTTAGTAAAAAGCATCATAGAGAAATGATTCCCTTTGAATTCAATGAACAGTAAAAAGGGTTTTATACAGAATATAAAATAAAGTCAGGTTTAAGTCATAGGATGCCTCAATGAATGGACATTGAGAAGAAGTCCCTTATAAAGATGGTATCCTTTGATTAAAGATAAATCAAAGACATAATTATGTGTGAAAAAATTAAATACACCCAATATAATTGGGTATTATGTGTAAAAAAATCATATTTCAGTCACAATTATTCATAGCACTACATAATCAATAGGTAGAGGTTTGACACAAATAATTGAAATTGGATTAAGAAGTTCTCTTACAATCATTCGGTAGCCTAACATCGTCACATAAAATTTCAGAAAATGATTTGATGAGAGAAAAAAGGGTATATAATAACTTGTACATAAGATTTACATCAATAAGGATATATAAGAACGTATCAAACATAATAAGATGTGAATTAAAAGACATAACAAAAAGAAGCCTTTTAAAAAGAAGAGGGTGAAAGGTTCCCTTACCGATTTGTTAACCTACGAAACATTAACCCCATGAAAGAAGTACCATAAAATGTTGATGTAAATAACAATAAATGGATTTATATTACTCAAAGAGTAGAATAATGGGATGTACATACACCACTCAAATGAGATAGTGGCAAATATATCATGAATCTCACAGGAATAAAAAGTGAGATAAAAACGCCTTACCTCATTGTAATCAATCAATTCATATGACCAAAAGATAATAAGAACCAAATGAATCACAGAATACCATGAATATAAACAGAATCATTATAATATATATCAAATCGTAGTACAAAATACACCACATGCAATATTTAATTGGTGAACAATGGAAATATCATGTAATTAAAAGTGAGATATGAAATCCCTTACCTCAAGTCTGGCTTGTCTTGTTCATTTACTTATATTCCAGAATAATAAGCTATGGTCAATTTATAATTTCTTATGGAATTCCTTTAATGTTTATTATTAAATTCATATCACATATATTCATTTTATAATAATTAGTTAATTATGTGAGTTCATATCATACATTTTTTCGATGTTCGTTACATGAGTCAACAATGAACTTGTTTGAAGAGAATTGTCCTTGTAGTTATAATTACATCATATCCAGAATGGTGTCCATGACTTAAATACCATATATATCCAGTATATATGTATTAAATAATATTCCATAATGTTTGGAGATATGAAATGAAATGTACCATTCATGGAGACGGTAGGTCGTACGTATGCATGAACACTACATTCATTTTTTGTCATATTAATGGACTTTAATACTAAATTAGACATAGATATATTATAATTCTCGTATAATATATATGTTATATAGGTAACATAAGTTCATTAATTACATTCTCTATAAATTCCATGTTTGGAAGGAATGGGTCACATCACTTTATGGGGCTGTTGTCCACACTTCCTCATATGAAATTATCGCATTTTCACAACAGGAAAAGCATAAATGTATGTTTTAAATATAAAATACAGAATAATTGAGAGGAAATAAATATAATATATATCATATATAAATATATTTCAATCATAATTTCCAACATGATAGGTGTTAAAAGAATTCTGAACAATCATCGTTTTGTGAGGCAGTAATTCGCCACCCAAAGAAACAGTATGTTCTTTAACCATTAGGTGGAGGTGTGCGTAAGTGTAGGTAGAATACTTATCATAACAAAATCCTAGTATATTTTGGATACTTTTGTTATTATGGGATCAAATAAGAAGAAGATAGTGGTGAGAGAATAAAGAATATAAAAGAAAGAAGCTCGAGAGAAGACATTACCTCTAAATCGGGTAACTCTTTTTGGTTTGAGCCAAAGGCTTCCTTGGATAAACTTCTGCCCAAAGTGAGGCTTCTAGGATTAATAGAGGGATGGGGGGAGATAATATTACCAGAGGTTTGATGATCCAAGGTCTTGATAGGTGTGGGTAAGGGGGTAGAGGTGGGGTCTTTTAATAGAGGGAAGAGGGTCACTTATTGAAAGTATTGAAATATTACTTTATTATAAAATGGTTTTCAGATTTTAAAGGTCCCACAATGATATATTTCTAGGATAAGGTGATAAGGGTTAAAAATAAACCCATACAATAGGTTTTTGACAAGTTTATGTCTTAGATTTTACCATATCATTTAATTTTTTTTTGAAATCGTTCATTAATGAGGTAATCACTCCATCATCATGGTGTCATAAATAATTTTATTTATTTAAAGTCTAAAAATTAAAAAAAATACCACGATGTAGGAAATATTTTTATCTTTCCAACCACTATTTATAGTCGAAGATATAATTTATGTAAAGAAATTAAAATTGTTTTACTTACGATATACAAACCTTTGTTATATTTCTCTTCTTTTTAAACAATAAAGTCATAAATGTCACTATCACACCCATGTGACTCCAGGGGCCCTCATGTTTGGTAAAAATCTTCCCATGGTCGGCCATGACTCAAACAATAGGATTTGGACATATAGCGACCTGGTCTTTTCTTACATTACTATTATATCATTTAAATGAAAAACAACATATTAGTATTACACATAGAGAATACAAAGGTTTAGTGTCTTGGGAGAACTAGGACCACACATAACAAATACCATATCAAGCATAAACATTTATTTATTTTCTTCTTCTCTATCATCTTATTGGAACTTTTCCTCTCCTTAGTACATGTAGCCACCTGAGGATATAAATCAAAAGGGTTGAGCTATATGACCTATAAGAGGATAGATAAGAAAAATATATCATGGGGTGAGAATAATCATAACACAGGCAAAAGATCGTGAACATGAGATGGGCATAAATAAAAGGCATGAAATGTGGAAATGCATAAAAATGAAACATCATGTCTTAGTGGTTAACTACCAAACATACTTGTGAACCAAGTTATAAACATTTTCATACATCATTTCACATTTACTCATGAGATTCATCACTTTACCAAATGCATTGGGGTGCTGTATAATTTCGAGTGCACCCGTCATATTGAAACATTTATATTTGTGCTATATAATTCTGGGTACACCCATCACATCATGACATTTTCATTATCATGCTTGACAGATGGAACATAAATAAAAAGTTCACATAACAAAACAATGTTAAGTAATGGGTTTCATCTCATAATAATACACTCATAAGATTTGGGTTCCCAAAAGAAAGCGGGAACAATAAGTGTGATACAAAAACCATCAACCATGAATGAGAGGTAAAAGTTGAGTTCTTAAAAAGAGACTTCATTTGGAAAACATTTGGATTGGAATAAACTCTATTAGAACACATTTATATCCCAGAAAAGGAAGGAAAATGATGATAAAATGATTTTTAAGGAGTGAACATATCATAAATGGAGTGAAAGAGGTAGAACCTGAAAGATTAATGGTGGGTTCGAGAATTCCCCCCTTACCTTGTATCTGAATGCTTCCATCTATTTTATGTCTTGTATAATGACATTTTATTCATTAATTAGAAATATAGAACCATGTTTACATTAATATGGATAATTATGGTTTCATTATGTCATATTATGTTCCTTTTGATGACTTATAGATTTGAAAACATTGTTCAGGGATGTTCGTTTTTATGGTTTTTCTTAGGTGGTTCACTTGTATTATTAAATTGACGTTTGGGTAGAACATGAGTAAACATCCATAAATGATATTAAATATATTTAATGATATTATAGAATTTTTATGACCTTATAATGATTTATATTAGATCCATGTGGATGAATAATTTGATAACAATTAAATGATGGTTATTTGGGTCAATTTGGGCGGTTTTTAGATCACAACGAACTTGTTTTAACTAATCACATAGTAATATGGCCATAGATTATTTACATAACATTAAATAGAACATAATTCATATAAAGTATTCTGTTTCAACCATAAAAATGGTTTCATAACCAGATCTAAAGGTATAAATGGGAGAAAAAAGCATGTCGTTCTTTAAGGTGATAAATTAACACTTCACGAACAACGTTCTCTTTAATAAAATAAAATGAAGAGGGAAAGTGGGATGGATGATATACTATACCATTAGAATAATAACATTAATATATATGTATAATTATGGAGTTAAAATAATATTTTTATGAAGATATGTGGGGATAGATCAAGAAATGAACATGAACTTGAAAGGAAATTAAAGGAGAAGAGGGAGGGAAATTACCTATTGATTCCTTCTCTTGAGAACCTCCTTAAGGGAATAATAATGGTCTTTTGATGAGACCAGTAGCTCTTGGACGTGGGGGAGGGGCTAGGGAAGGATTTTGGGAAGAGTATAGAGAATCTTGGATCTTGAGAGGTGTGAGGAAATGATGGTGTGAAGGTTGGCTTTTATAGTGGAGGAGAGATGGGTTTCCTTAATATAAACATCATTATTTTATTAATTTTCCATAAGACAAGGAATAGTGAGTCTTGAATGACCAATAATTGTAATTATATAATTTGATCCTAAACTAAGTGGGCTTACATCAGCAGAGCATCATCGATGACTCAATTAATCCATTATTTAGCATTTGTTGTAAATTATCGGATTCTACTATTCATAAATAATTCATGTATCTCAGAAAAATCCCAAAACATTACCCCATCCATTGTTTGACATGTAGAATACAATAATGAAGTCCATTTTTTAAAAATAATTTTTTAAATATTATTAATTTAATATTTAATTTAAATCAGTATTTATTTAAAAAACAGTTTTTAAGATTAAAACTGATTTTATAGTGCTTTAAAAAATTACATAGGGTCTTATAAAATTATCTAATAACTATTAAACATTTATTGAATAATTTATGAATACATTTTATTTAAATAATGTTTCTTTTAAATGAATTAATTAATTATAATTTTTTATTTATGACTTACAAAATACCAAAATGTTTACTATGGTCAAATTGTCACTTTCTAAGTTGTCTAAATTTTATTTAATTATTCATAGGTAATTTTACTCTTATGTTGGATGATATACTATTCATAAGGGTCATATTACTATTCATAAGGGTATGTTACTATTCATAAGGATATGTCACTATTCACTATTTTTTTGTTTCACTAGACTCCAAAAATCATTTTGAACACAACCATGTATGATAGATTTTCAAAATTCAAAACATAGAAGTGACAAACTTAAGTTTAACGAAATCTTATCACATAGTAGTTAATTATGTTGTGTTTTCATAACATAAATATAATAAGGGAATTTCCATTGAAAAACTTTGGTTCGTTACATTCTTCCCCCCTTAAGAAATTTCGCCCACGAAATTTCACATTACACAAATAGGTTATGGTGTTTCTCCTTCATTACCTCTTCTAGTTCCCATGTTTATTCCACAAACGTATGGTTCCTTCACAACACTTTTACAAGATGGGTTGTCTTGTTTCAAGGAACCTTATCTCTCCGATCCAGAATCTTTACTGGCTGCTCCTCATAGGAGAGATCATCTTCCAGTTGCACCACCTCTGAGTTTAGTACATGTGAGGGGACTGGTATGTACTTCCTCAGTAGTCATACAAGAAAAAAATCATGAACTTGAGATATATTCGGTAGGATTTCAAGATGATAGGGCACGGATCCTATGCGTTCAAGGATTTAGAAGGGGCCAATATACATTGGTCTTGGCTTCCCTTTCTTCCTGAATCGCATGACTCTCTTCCATAGAGATATTCAAAAGAAGACTTTATCTCCAACGTCGAACTCCAAGTCCCTTCGACGGTTGTTAGCATAGCTCTTTTGCAAACTTTGAGCAGCTTTGATGTGTTTCGGGATGACTTGAACCTTATCTGTCATCTCTTTAACAAGATCGGGTCCCAGTAGCATTTTTTCTCCAACATCATCCAAACAGGTTGGAGTTATACATCACTTTCCATACAGTGCTTCATATGGAGCCATCTGGATACTCGAGTGGATGCTATTGTTGTATGAGAACTCAACCAATGGGAGATGTTGATCCTAACCACCATTGAATTCAAGAGATCAAGCTCTTAGAATATATTCAAGCATCTGAATAGTCTTTTTAGATTGGCCATCAGTTTGGGGGTGATAGGTCGGGCTGAAATTTAATTCAGTACACAAAGCATGTTGAATGCTCCACCAGAACATAGATGTGAACCTTGGATCACAGTTAGAGACAATTTATAGTGGAACACCATGTAGTCTCACCACTTCCTTCACATATATCATTGCAAGTTGTTCAAGTGATAGGTCGTCCCTAATAGTGATAAAATGTGCAGTCTCGGTGAGTCGTTCAACCACAACCCATATCGCATTATTTCCCTTTAACGTCTTCAAGAGACCTTTGACAAAGTCCATAGTAACATTTTCCCATTTCCACATGGGTATAGGCAATGGATGCATCATACCTTTGGACTTTTGTCGCTCATCTTTAACTTGCTGACATACCAGGCACCTTGATATATATTCTGTAATCTCTTTCTTCATGTTATCCCAGTAGAAGTGTTATCGGAGATCACGATACATCTTAGTACTCCCAGGATGGATAGAGAAAGTTCAGTTATGTGAATTATCTAATAGCTCCTTCTTTATCCTGGGTGATGAAGTCACATAAAGCTGCGTTCCAAACCAAATCACACCATCATCATCAATATATAACTCTTGCAGCTTCCCTTCCTTTACTGCATTCACCCTGTTTTGTATCTTCATATCATCCCTTTGTGATTCCTTAATCATATCCTGGATGGATGGATGTGCAATAATTTGGGAATGGTAGAGGGTATCCCTTTCCCTTATGACTTCCAAATTCATCCTTTACATATCCAAGAAGACTGGGTCTTTCTCAATCCACAACATGGATAGAGTAGCAGGTTCTTTTCTGCTTAGAGCTTCAGTTACCTAGTTCTCATTTCCTGGATGATAGTGAATAGAAAAATCATAATCCTTGATTAGATCTAACCATCTCATTTGATGCATGTTAAGATCCTTTTGTGTGAATATATACTTTAGGCTCTTGTGGTCGGTGTATATGTCACACTTCTCTCTATAAAGGTAGTGCCGCCAGATTTTCAAGGCAAAAATCATGGACGCCAGCTCTAGATCATGCATTGTGTAGTTCTGCTCATGGATCTTCAACATTCATGAGGCGTAGGCTATCAAATTATCATTTTTCATTAGTACACAACCCATGCCTTTATTTGAAGCATCAATGTATATCACAAAACATTCTCCACTTTTTGGAAGTGTGAGTACAGGTGCAGTGATCAGCCTTCTCTTTAGCTCCTTGAAGCTTCCCTCGCATTCTTCCGTCCATACATACTTTACCCCATTCCCTGTTAACATAGTTAGTGGGCTTGACAATCAGGATAAGTTTCTCACAAAACATCGGTAGTACCCAGATAATCCAAGAAAACTATGGATTTCTATGACACTAGAGGGCATTGGCCATTCCTCAATCGCCTTTGTCTTTGAAGGATCCACATAAATTCCCTCACTTATGATCAGATGTCCCAAGAATGTGACTTGATTCATCCAAAAGTCCCACTTGCTGAACTTGGTATACAACTTATCCTTTCTTAATGTCGCCAACACAAGTATTAGATGTTCTGCAGGTTCCTCCTTGATCTTGGAGTAGATGATTATATCGTCGATAAACACTACCACAAATTTGTCAAGGTGATGTCTAAAGACTCTATTCATCAAATCCATGAAGATTTTAGGGGAATTAGTAATTCCAAAGGGCATCACCAAAAACTGAGAGTGCACATACCTTGTATGGAAGGCAGTCCTCTAAATATCTTTCTTATTCACCTTTTCCTGATGATATCCAGAACGAAGATCCACCTTTGAGAAGTATTGACCTCCTCTTAACTGGTCGAACATGTCCAAAATCCTTTGGAGAGGATACTTGTTCTTTATGGTGATCTTGTTTAGTTCCCGATAATCGATACATATCCACATGGTTCTATCCTTCTTCTTCACAAAGAGCATTGTTGCACCCGAAGGTGATGCACTAGGGAATATGAACCTTTTGTCTAGATGCTCTTGCAGCTGCTTCTTTAACTCCTCCAGTTCGATAGGAGCCATCCTATATGGACACATTGAGATAGGAGTCGCTCCATGTACGATTTCAATTTAGAACTCTACCTCACGATCCGGGGTAATTCTAGGTAACTCTTCAGGAAATACATTGTTGTATTCCCTCACGATGGTCATATCCTCAAGGATGGAACTTTCCTTTGACTGAACCATTTGGGCGAGGTATGCTTCTTCATAGGGAATCAACACCCACACAATTGTAGGATTTTTCAAAGGAGATTCAGGATCTTCCTTGAATTTTTAGAGGATCATGGGATGGTTCAGAATATAAAAAAATATTTCCTTTTCCCGATAGTTGATATGTTCTCTGTATAACAAGAGGAAATCCATTTCCATTATTGCATCAAATTCCATGAAGGGATGTATTACGAGATTTTCCAAAAGAAACGTCCAAAATACACCAATAGGAGAAGAGTTAAACACTTGGGTTGCAATGATTTCACCCTGTGGTGTTTTTATAGATATCTCTTCTTCAAGGTTTCATGGATTCGATTATATAGTTCTAGGAATCTTTCAAGATGTAACAGAATGTGTAGAACTATAATCAAATAAAACTTCTTCCATTCTTGAATGAATAAGAAGTGTACCTTGTATGATATCATTATCATGATCCTCCGCTGCAGTAGTGACAACATAAGAATTCCCTTGTTCTGTTGGCTTCGATGGCTGCTGACGATGACTACCCTCGAGAGCTCGTGGTTTAGTGCTTTGGTTTGTATAGTGCCCTAGATCCCTACAGTTGTAGCATTGAACCATGAGTGGTTATCTCCTTTAATCAGCTACATTATCCTTCATTTTTGTGTCCTTTAGACACTCTTGAGTATGATTTCCTTCTTTCCCGCACTTAAAGCACTTCCACGTCCCATTGAGGTAGTTCCCATGGTGTAACCTTCCACATTTTTGGCATGATGGTCATTGTGTTTTCTTCCCACCTTTATCATTAGATCTACCAGCTTCAAACTCCATCTTTCGTTTCTTATCCCCATATCCATGGGACCATTCTCCAAACTCTATCTCCACTTTGAGAGCACACCGAACAACTTCTTCATAACTCCCAAAGTCTCGAATTGAAAGTTCCTTTCAATGGTTCGGTTTTAATCCACTAAAGAATCTATCAATTTTGTTATCACTGTTGATAACAAAACCTGAAGCGTACCTTGAATGCCTTGTGAAATTCGCTCCGTAGGTTGTCATAGATTATCCATATTATTTCTTGAGCTCTATGAATTCTCTCTGTATCTCCATACGAAGAGTTCATCGGAAATACTTAATAAGAAACATTATCTTGATGTATTCCCATTCCATATCTTCAATTTCCTCCCTTGGATTGGTGTTTTTTATCAAATCCCACCATTGATCAGCTTCTCCATCTAGATGATAGGTGGATAGAGTCACCTTCTCCTTCTCTGAATAGTGAAGCATAGGAATGATCTTCTCCATGAAGTTGACCCACTGTTCCGCAACTAGTGGATCGAAAGATCCACAAAACGTCGGTGGTTGTTGCCACATAAAACATTCGATATCCAGTTGCTCCATCTTTGGTGAAGGAGGACGTTCCCCATTATTCTGGTAATTATTCATAACATGAGACAATTAGGTAAGCATCTCCATGGATTTTTGAACTCCACCACCCAAATAACTGGCGATGTCCTTCTAGAAATCGTTGCATTGACCCTCGCTTGAGTTGATGGCCTGATTTCTCCTGGTTCCCACCATTTTTTAATATAGAAAATGCTAGAACAAAACATAAGTAAAAAAATAATGAATAAAATATTCATTTAATAATTTTATACCAAAAACATAACATATGGGATCCCTAGGTAAATATTCTTGTGTGCATATTTTTACTTTGTCTCATGCTATAGGTTTTCTCTGGGGTTCACTAATCCTAATTCCCAAATTAACTAAACATTTCCACTGATACCAAATATAGAGACCCAACATTTTCTTACATTACTATTACATCATTTAAATGATAAACAACATAATAGTATTACACATAGAGGATCCAATGGTTTAGTGTCTTGGGAAAACTTGGACCACACATAACAAATACAACATCAAGCAGAAACATTTATTTAATTTCTTCTTCTCTAGATTCTTATTAGAACTTGTCCTCTCCTTAGTAAATGTAGTCACATGAGAATATACATCAAAAGGGGTGTGATAGAAGCCCAGTAAGAGGATGGATAAGAACAATATATCATGGGGTGAGCATAATCATAACATAAAAAAAATATCATGAACATGAGAGGAGCATAAATAAAAGACTTGAAATGTGGAAATGCATAAAAATGAAACATCATGTCTTAATGGTTAACTACCACACATAATTGTGAACCAATCTAGAATATATTTCACACATCATTTCACATTTACTCATGAGATTCATCACGTTACCCAATGCATTAGAGTGCTGTATAATTTCGGGGGCACCTGTCACTTTGAAACATTCATATTTGTGCTATATAATTCCGGGTGCACCCGTCACATCATAACATTATCATTATCATGATTCACACATGGAAGATACTTAAAAAGTGAACATAACTAGCCCATGGTAAAGAATGGGTTTCATCTCATAAGAATACATTCATAATCATTTGGGTTCCCAAAAGAAAGATGCAACAATATACTTGATACAAGAACCATCAACCATGAATGAGAGGTAAAAGTTGAGTTCTTAAAAGGAGAGTTCTTTTGGAAAACATTTGGATTTTCATAAACGTCATTAGAAAACATGTTTATCCCAGAAAATGACATAAAATTATGATAAAATGATCTTTCAGGAGTGACCATATCAAAAATGGAGTGAAAGAGGTAGAACCTGAAGGATGAAAGTTGGGTTCGAAAATTTCCCCATACCTTGTATCTGAATGCTTCCTTCTCTTTAATGTCATGTATAATGAAATTATATTCATTAATTAAAAATATAGAACCATGTGTAAATTAATAGGGTTCATTATGGTTTCATTATGTCATATTAAGTTCCTTTGGAGGTCTTATAGAGTATAAAAACATTTTTCAAGGATGTTTGTTTTTATGGTTTTTCTTGGGTGGTTCACTTGTATTCTTAAATTGATGTTTGGGTAGAACATGAGTAAACATCCAGAAATTATATTATATGTCATTAATTATATTACAAAATTTTTTATGATCTTATAATGAATTATATTATATCCATGTAGATTAATCATTAGATAAGAATTAAATGATGGTTATTTGTGTCAATTTGGGCGGTTTTTGGATCACAACGAACTTGTTTTAACTTATCACACAGTAATATGGCCATAGGTTATTTACAGAGCTTTAAATATAAAATAATGCATATAAAATATTCTATTTCAACCATAAAAATGGTTTCAGGACCAGATCTGAAGGGTATAAATGGAAGAATAAAAAATGTCATTGTTGAAGGTGATAAATTAACACCTCACGAACAACGTTCTCTTTAATAAAATAAAAGGAAGAGGGAAAGGGGTTGGATGATATAATATCCCAGTAAATAATAAAATTACATTATATGTATAATACTAGAGTTAAAATACAATTCTGATGAATATAGGTGGGGAGAGATCCAGAAATAAACTTTAACATGAATGAAAATTAAAGGATAACATGGAGGGAAATTACCTCTTGAATACTTCTCTTGAGAACCTCATTAAGGGCCTAAGCTTGGACTTTTTATGATACCAGCTGATCTTGGACATGGGGGAGGGGATACAGAAGGTGTTTGGGAAGATTTTGGAGAAGGTTTGGAGCTTGAGATGTGTGAGGAAATGAGGGTGTGAAGGGTGGATTTTATAGTGGAGAGGAGAGGGGTTTCCTTAATATAAAATCCATTATTTTATTAATTTCCCCTAAGACAAGGGATAATGAGTCTTGAATGACCAATAGTAGTAATTGTATCATGTGATCCTGAACCAAGTGGTATTACATCCGAAGAGCATCATCAATAACTCAATTAATCCATTATTTAGCATTTGTTGTAAACTTTCGGATTCTACTATTCATCAAAAATTCAAGTATCATAGAAAAATCCCAAAACATTACGCCAACCATTTTTCGACGTGTAGAATCCAAAAATGAAGTCACATTTTTAAAAAATAAAATAAAATATTATTAATTTAATATTTAATAAAAATCATAATTTATTTAAAAAACAGTTTTTAAAATTAAAAATTATATTATAGTGATTTCAAAAATTACATAGGGTCTTATAAAATTATCTAAAAACTATAAAACATTCATTGAATAATTTATGAATATATTTTAGGGAAAGAAATTTTCTTATAAATTCATTAATTAATTATAATTATTTATTTATGACTCACAAAATACCAAAATGTTTACTAAGGTCAAATTGTCACTTTCTAGGATGTCTAAATTTTATTTAATAATTCATGGGTAATGTTACTCTTATGTTGTACGATTTACTATTCATAAGGGTCATATTAATATTCATAAGAGTATGTTACTATTAATAAGGGTAGGTCACTATTCACCAAATATTATTTTTGTTTCATTAGACTCTAAAAATCATCTTGAACACAACCGTGTATGTCATATTTTCAAAATTAAAAACATAGAAGTGACAAACTTAATTTCAAGAGTCACTTATCACTTAGAAGTTCATTATGTTATATTTTCATGACATAAATATAAGAAGGGAATTTACATTGAAAACATTGGGTCGTTATAGGACACATGTTGGGGTCATTTTATATTATTATGATATTATTTTATTACCCTTATCTACCCGATTACTAATTAATCAAGATAATTAAAGATAATTTCCATCGTTACTATTAATAATGTCCAAAAACTAAAGAGTCCCAATTAAATAGTCTTAAAATTATGATTCAAAATTTGGAATCCATTTTACAAAATTACAAACATAGAAATTGTTGTAATTAATTTAAAACTAATTCTCATGGTCACAACCAATGACAGGTTTTTAAGAAGTAAAATTTATCAAATGATTGACATGTTTTTACATCCAATTGAAAAGTGAAATTACTTCCAATGAACAACATTGTATTAAGTTATAAAAACATAATTCAATTACACTTTAAAACCAATTAAATGGGAAATCTTACTATATAATTAATTTAGATGAAAAAGAAGTTTTGACGTAAAATGCAACATTTTTCACTATTCATTAAAAATGAACATTTGTCAGAAAAATACAAAAAATATATCCAATGTAAATTTGATATTCCAAATTCAAAAATGATGTCTATTTTATGAAATTTATAACATAGAGGTTTCATTAATTATTTTTATGATTATTTCCAGCTGTCAAAAGAAATAGCGTGTTTTTAATAAACAATATCTATCAAATGATTGACATGTGTTTATATCAAATTTCAAAGAGAAACTAATTACCATGACCACCATTGGATTAAATGGTAAAAATATATTTTTACTAAACTTTAAACCAAACTAAAAAGATAATCTAACCATATAAATAAATTATATTAAAAGGAGGTTTTGAATTAAAATACTTCATTTTCACTACTCATGAAAAAATGAACTTTATCGGAAAAATAACAAAAATTTACACAATGTAAATTTTGATGTCCCGATTCTAAAGAAGGATTTTATTTTTGTCATATATAACATATGATATTGAAAAGGAGTAGTTTTAAAAAGGGTTCACCATCAAAAGGCTGTTAATCTACCTTTTAAATAATATTAGAATATTTTTGCTTAAAATTGGATTTATTCACATTTTATGCCTCTATCATTTACTGGGTAATTGTTAAAATATTTAACTAACATATATAATAATTGTGTAGTTAGTTCTGTTCATTCCTTCCATTACAATGGCTAGGAGTTAACTACCATTTAAAATAATATTATTATATTATTAGTGTACAATGTAGATTTCAAAGAAACTCGTTATTGTGTATTGTGTACGACATTGAACATATAATCCCCTTTGAAGTAATATTAATATTTTATTCACAAATATTACTGTATATGAAAATTTAATATTCATTATTTACCTGGGATGTTACAAGTATACTGTGATGGTTATTCCAAATGTAACTCCATATGTAGCTGTAAAAGTTACAGTGTATGTATTTTATGTATGTCATGAGTTACCATTATGATTTATGATTTATGTGTGTTATTCGTAAATCATAAGATTTCATAATTCATGTTATGATTGAAAAGTATGTTTTCATTGATTTTTATTTTTTGATAGGCTAATGATTTCATTCCTTATTTTATCACCCTTAATGATATTTTTATACGCATCCCATGGTTTGAATTATTTTCATTGGACTTAAAGATGAATAGGGTCAAGGATGCGATCAAGGAAAAGTAATGTTATCTAAGACATGAAACTAGACATGTTTATTTTTTTAAGAGTTTTTATTTAGTGAAAATCAGGAAACTGAGTAGAAGTGTCTAATTTTTAATTTTTGAGATGTAATCTAATAGTTATTGCCTAATTATCTAAAACTATAAACCGGAATATATCCTCAATGTGAATTATTCATTTAATTCAACAGTATGTAATGTTTTAATGTTGTGTCCTTATAGATGGGTCAAGGGAGAGTTCATAGACTTTGAGATGTTTTTTATTGTAAAATATATATATATATTAATGAGATTTAGTACTATTGTGTTATTGTAATGTAATCTTACTAATGTGTTTAGTTATCCATGTTGTACAAGGTGAATTTCTAAGTGGTTTTCAAAACTGAATAATGTTTATAAATTGTTGAAGGGGACTATATATTTTGAAAAGTGAAATAACATGTGAAATTTCAATGAGTATTAAAACAAAATAAAACATGAAGAGTGTAATAATTATTAGTATAAGTTGAACGTTAGAATAAAAAATATAAAAGCCACCAAGCATATAGATTTCATGCAATGTATGTGAAATACAGATACCCCTACCTAAAATCACAATATGGTTTCTCAATCCCTATATTAGTTTTATTGTGTAAAGAGTTTCGTTACACACCATTATCACTGAGTTCATAGTTAATCATAATCTCTAATCAATGATAGAATATAACTACCATATCTATCTCCATCTCCACTCCATTATACCGAAACCTGTGTAATAATTTCCTCAAAAATTAAATAGTGTCATCTATATAAATTTAAAATTAAAACAACTAATAGTTTTTGTACATAATTATTATGAAGTTGTTCGATTTATCTTCTCACCAAAACCATCCATCAATGCAATATCACTTGGGGCACATCCAATATTCTTCTAATATAATTCATCCAATGTTTTCTATAAAGAAAAGACATGTACATCATGCATCATTATATGATCCCCCTATTGTTGAATTGGGATTTTCATTGCCAAAAACTCTATTTGAGAATCTCAACAAAGGGAAAAACTAAAATTAAGAGTACAAATTAGTACAATCCATGGGGACATAACAAAGACCTCATATGCCAATGGTCCCATAAGATTTTGTATAAACTTAAAACTAATGTTACTTTAAAGATACTTGCTACAAAAAATTATATAACTACATTAAACAATGATATATCGTCAATTTAATAGATTAAATTGATAAATTTATCAAATAAATATTTAAAAAATGGAAAATATTAGCATGGTCATTTTTTTCTGGAAAAACACTTTGAACCATCATTGTGGGGGATGATTTGTTAATCTCAAAATGATGCATGTTTCATTAAAAAATCAATAAATAAAGATCATGTAATTTAATATTAATGTTTGAAATCTCATCTCCATGAAAAATGAGTATATATATTTAATGATATTAATATAACAATATATATTTCAATACCATGTTCTTATCATAGAGATTACTATCAATAAACACCTTCTACTACTCTCTTGGGACCCCTTCAGGTACCATATCGTACTACTATTGAGTGACCAATGATGTATCATTGAATTTATTCGATAATATCCATTTAAAATATTTCCATTTCTAACCCATGTTTTTAAACATTCACTTTGTTTTGATAATACTAAAAAAGGTAAAGGGGAATTACATCTGTACAAAGAGATTCATTTTTAAAATATTGTAATTAAACTACATAATGATATTGAATTATTCCATAATGTATTAAAAATAAAATTATTTAGGAATAAAATATTTTATTCTTCCATGATTGATGAATATGTTTCCAATAAAAATAGGTAATTAGATGGGTAACATACTCTACCACTAAATAGCCTATAATGTGGCAAAATAATCTCATAATATCATCTGTGGAGACCCCATAGTAGTCAAATTGAATAACTATCATCAATCAATTCTAATTATAGATATATGAACTATTCATGTTTGTCTTGATAGTAAGATTATTTACATATTTTATAAAAAAACTAATATTATAAAAAATATTAATATCATTATTAACATTACATTTTGTACTTATAACCATCAATCTCCAATATCCCCATAATGAAAAAAAGTGACGACATGTTCCCTTATTTCCTAACCTACTGAATGGGGAGGAAATATCCTAGATGTATATGGGATAAAGGGTGACAGTTTTCTAGATACTGATGACAGGGATAATGATGGTGTGAGAGATTCTAACAGGGGGAACATGGAGGGTGTCTTAGACACTATAGGGAGGTAGCCTGATGGATTAGCAACGGCTTGTCTGGACTAGGGAATGTCAATTGGGAGTCAACTAGAATCATTAAAACACTTCATCCTTGCCATTCCTATCATTTAAACAAGTAAGAATAACATTTGAACATATATTTCAAAAAATTAAATGATAAAAAATTATAAATGATAACATATACATAGTATTTTCAAATAAATAATATAAAGATATGGTATTGAGTAACTCCACATGTAACATAGGTCGTTGATAAGTAAATGTATTATTGATCAGATAATAATTTTTTACCTAAATTATTATTTGTAATTATACTCTATCATTACACCATCTAATTTATCCACCCTTGTAAGTGTAATATTTTAAATTTCATAATGGACCAAAAAGTTTGTTTCATATCATTGATTGGATTCAAAGTACGAATTCAAATATTTCACACAATCACCTATATAACACGTGTCCATTTTTTATGTAACCAACTAAACCACATCATTCATCCATGACAACTTCCACATAATATACCATTATCTCCTATGATTAGAAGATATAGAGGTAATGTAATTTACTATCACTGAAATCCATCATGCAAGAGAAGTTCATAGATGTAAATTGCAGGGGTCTCTTTTAATTTGATAATATCAATCAACTTTCCTTAGAATCCCAATTATATAAATATAAATATTCCTATATTATATGTTTTCAAACCCTATTCTCATTTGACTGTATAAAATTTAAATCCATTCACATTGTAATAATTGAACATTCTATCCTAATTTAGAGGACTTTGAGATAGACAGTTCAAATTTTCTAAAAACATTTCCCTAGTATCAGTATTCATGATCTACAAAAAGTAATAGACATTATTAGATTTAAAAAAAATTTGTCTCAACATAATATCAATATTTATTGAAATATTTATGAACACACATGACATGAAAACCATTCTACAATATCTTAATTCATAACTTTTGTTATATATTTCTCATTTCATGATCAGCTTCTTATTCATGTATTTGTTTGTATCCTGATATCCTTACTAAATGGATTGAAAATTTCACTATTTAGTAGCACATATTTATGTGCCACTAATAATTCCATTTCTCTCGGTGTAACATTTTATATTCTCCGAAGTGATCGAAAAATAGAAGGAATGAATTTTTATTTAACCTATTATTGAGATTGAGTCGGTATGTCATCAAAAGGTCATACTAGATTGAATCTTGTCTCAATATCATCCATTTATCGTGAACAAAATGTAATACACTCCTATGTTAAGGAGCCTTCGGAATTAGATCCTTTATGTTGATCTTTTTTATTTCATTTATAATTTCAAATCACTAATATATCTGAGAAATAATATGAATAAAACTCATTTCTGTATTTAATGAAGTTCAAAAAAATCTTTACTTATTTTGAAAAACATATAAATATATTCCCATTAAATTTGATACATCCATCGTTGAAGTATGAGGCCTCCTAATTTAGTTTCATTGATAAATGTGTCGTAAAATGCATCATGACGGTAAAAAATGATGATGGAAGGATCATCTCTACTTCATAATGTGTCAGTACAAATCTATTCTGATGGTTTTCAAGATCAGATGGGTTTATATTTTTCTTACATAGTTGTCAGAAGAATGTGAAAAATTCAAGTACAACTACAGTATCCTTTTTAGGAAATAATATACACAATTATAATGGTACATAAAATTGTAATAAAATATTCGAATCATGACATTTCAATCCATGTGACCCATGATTCTTTAAGTCAACACACCTTGGGATTTTACTTGAATACCCTTGAGATACCTTCATATGTTTGAAACATAAAGGGAAGGTATCTTTATCCCAAATTTTCATTGGAACATTTTTCAAAGAATACATTCCATCATCATCTTGATATAGATAAATCATTATACTCATTGTTTGTATGTCCTTTCGATCATTGGGATGATCCTTCTATTTTTCAGGATCATTAAGTAACGTGAAGATAAAATTTTCACAATCATTATTATCAATATTCTCAATATAAAGATTATGACACCAAAAATTAAATTCCCAATACAGAAGTGTGATGAATATATATTTTTTCATCCATTTTTGCATTCTGATTTAGATTGATAGTGTAACACCCAGAGATTTTATGAGATATATTCTTTTTAATTTCTTAGATGTCTTCTATTTTACACTACACCAACATTCACTTTTACTATACGTAACACCTTATTAGATTTCAGTATACGCAACACTATTATTGGCTCGTGTTACACACAATTTCAAGTTCATATTGTGGAAATTATTCTACGAAACATTAAGTATGGATTTTGTTTAATATATAAATGAAATATGTTTTTATTATGTTATACGCAACACTAAAGGGATCCTACATTACACACAGCCCTAACTTTTCTTTCATTACACGCAATCGCGACCTTCCTTGATAGCGTGTGTAGTACACAATACTGGGTTTCACTAAACAACGATATGTTATTAAAATATTATATAAAAAAGCCGTTATGAATATTAATACCCACTTTTTGAAAATTTATAAATTTTATCATTCAAAATGAACTTCAGTTCTGGACTTGGAATATCGAAATTAGCTTGGGATGATTTTTTGTGATTTGTCTAAAAACATCCAATTTTTGATGAATAGTGAAAATAGTGAGTTATAGTTTAAAACCGAATTTTTATTGAAATAATTATTTATTTAAATTTATTTTAGCTTAAAATAGATACATAATACCTATATCAGTTCATTTTAATTCATTGGAGTCATTTTATTAAAAAAAATTAAATATAAAAATTTTATTGAACTTTTTACTGTTTTTTACCCACCTCCTTGGATAATTTGCAAATTTATATTTATCTTAATTTTACAGCTTCTGTGAGTTAAATTTCGAAAATCTGAGAAACACATTTAATATCAAGGAGTAAAATGTGGTTCAATAAGATAAAAATTATTTTTGGTGAATAGTAACTTTTTACTTTTATTTACCACGGTTAAAAGTAAATAGGGTAATTAATGGTAAAAATGATATTATTATAACCCTAAAACATGTCCTAATTCAATTAGATAAGTTTAATTTGACCGAAAACAACCCTAGGAATACAATATGACCCTTTAGGTCCACATGGATGAGATTAAGGCATTTATTATTATTTTATTTAAAGAAGAGTTAAAATTGTTAAAATCAATGTTTAATAACTAATGCATTTTTAATATAGGGTTATTCATAATTTAAATTCGGCTATAAACATTTATTAGAGATATAAAACGATTTCCTACATAATGGTAGTTTATTTATATTTTTTTAGACATTGAATAATTTAATTTATTTATGACACAATGATAATGCAGTAATTACCTTATTAATGAAATAGTAACATAATTGATATTATAAATACCCAAATAAATTTAATTTGAGACTTTTTATGAATTAAAATAATTTTCTAGGTTAATATATCAAATTATGATTGGTTAGATGAATTCTGCCTGAAATAATAATACTGTTTTAAATTTAGAAAAAAAATACCAAATAGTGTCAAAATTGACATAAAAGAGTTTTTAAAACCATTATTATATTATTAATTGATATAGTAGTCCTAAAATATACGGTTATGCCAAAATAATTTTAAAATAATATGTATGACATTAATGAACCTATTAGGGTTCGATTGGTAGTTTTTAGTAATCTTATTAACCATATAGTGTAAGAATACAAGAAGACATGGTAAAAGTTAAATTATTTAACATAGAGTTAAGTCTAAATGATAAAGTTAAAATGGTAACCTAAGCTTTTATAAAATCTATTGGTTGAGGGGATTTATACCCATTCCCACCCTAGCCTAGAAATAAGTCACTTTGGATCCATTATAAAAAGAAATATTAATTTATTATAAAATAATATTTTATGTTTTTCCGAAGGTGCCCCTCACCCCTATTATAAAAGGGCACTCCCCCTTCTCTCTAATTCACAAATAAAAAGCCCTTTGGCTTGGAAAACCCCTACCCAATTACCCCTTCAAATATCCTCCCTTCATCAAAGAGGCCTTCCTTTAGTCTGAAATCCAACCTACAGAGTCCTTTTGATCAAATCAAAAGGAATAACCCGAAAAAGAGGTAAATATCTCACCACCTGTTAAAAGTTACTTTCTTCTCCCACTTCCTCCTTAGTTATTTACATTCTAAAATAATAACTCTAGTATCATCAATATAATTTGATTTTATTATAAAAATTATACAACCATACTAGTTATTTTATCCATCCTATGAATGAAAAATTCACCACACGATCTTACGTACGGCTTACCGTCTCCACGTCGTGGTGTAGTTTGTTATTCAAACATTTCTCCATTTGGATGGGTATAATAATGAGTATAAATTATATAAATAAAAAATATAACATTATTATTATTCCATATATATGATATACTATCCTATTATATACTATTTTAATATCAAAAAAATGATATCATTGCTCGTGCGTACGTACGGACTACTGTCTCCACGAACACGATGAGATTCATTTTCAATGAATAACCATTCTAGTATAATTATAAAGTATATATAATAAATAATCACCAATGATAATACATAATAATGATACTGGATTTATGTACACATATGTTTCATTTACTTAATTCTATTCAATTCAATAAGGAACGAAAAACAGTGTTCATGCATACGTACAGCCTACCGTCTCCATGAACGGTTTATTTCATTCCATTTATCGATCCATCACATATATTTATATTCTGAATATATATTATATATAAATCATGATTTAAATTCCAGAGTTAATTAAATCAAGTATATGTAATAATATCAACAACAACAAGTCAAAACACCTATGATAAATTAAACGATTTTACCCAAAAATTCATCTTTAACATGGAATTTACAAATGAACGGGTAATATAACGTCTTATGTGAACCATATATGATATCATAACAATATATATGATTCGATAATAATTCAATGACATTATTTAAATTAGTATATAGGTGGTTCGGATACATATGATGCATATCAGACATAAGGTAAGGGATAATTTTACAATCTCATTTTTATTCGAGATTATTTATACGTAAGTATTTACTGGGGTTAAATTTTTCATCCATGTCAATAAAAATGTTTTTCATAAATTGTTTAATATTATTCCATGTATTTTTAAATTCATGTTTACCCCTCTTTGACTTTTAATTTTTGGTATGGAAGGAATCTTTCTTTTTTCACTATACGTTGTACTTTTTTACTTTGTGTTAAAAGTACAAGGAGAATGTTTTTTTAACTTATACGACATGAACTGATTTTTACGATTTTCATAACACCTTATTTTCATGAATCATACTATACAATATTTCATAACTATTTTCAGAAAAATCATTTTCTTTTGAAATTTCATGGCATTTTTTGAAAAGAAAATGATTTAGAATAAGAAAGGATATTTTCTTGAAGAATTCATTTCAAGTATTTTATCAAAACCATTTTCCTTCTAAGATGACATTATTTCATATGTGTATGTATCAAGTATAATGTCTCTATTATTTACATGGTTTTATTTTTCTTATGATGAAATGATATGAATTTATTTTATATGAATTATGTTATGATGGGATGATGTTTATGAAACCCATTTAATTTGTTGGGTTATTATGAATGATGTATGTTTATTTTGTGGAACATGTAAGAATAATTTCATTATGAGATGGGTGGGGCCTATAAATCCCTCCAATTCCTTGGGTAAAGATTTATATCTCTTGAGATAGACATGGATGGAACGGCATGTTAATACAGTTTAGTGATATAGGACTAGAACGAGGAGTGAACTCGATTCAGTAAGGGGATTTTTCCACTATGATGGTCTTGGAAACAATGCCTTGGCTACTATGGAAATTATATCAATTTCTTAATTGTTTTCCAAAATTAAATGTTTTATTCCCAATCTATTTTATCATGAATGATGTTCCTTTGTGATATATTCCATACGTACTTTCAATATTTTTGTCATTTCTCAAGATTTTGATGTTTAGATTTTATGTTCAAGTTTTTAAATTCAAATGTTTATGGATTGTTTTATGTTCCCTATTTTTACCCTTACTGAGCATTTGAGATCACCCTATTTATGTTTTATTTTCCTCAGGATATAATGAAAGGTTTTAGGTAAGAAAACAAAAGGGGAAGATCTTTATGGGAGATGTTTAAGATCTTTCACCATGATGAGAAGATTATATTCCGAGTTTCCAAAGTCACTAAACTAATATGGTCTTTAGGAGTTTTTTTTGTAATGTATTAAGTATTCAGAAAAAGTAATTTAAGGTCCATGTACATCAAGCTTTGGGTCTCTAAAGTTGGTATCAGAGTGAAGGCTTAGTTCACCTTTAGATACTAGGATGCGAAAACATTAGTGAGATCCCTAGAGATATTTATAAGGTATGTCTAAGGAGGAACCTACTGTTAAGTATAAGTATAGGTTATAGTCCTTGTATTACGGTAATGGTAAAAGAATTAAACCTAAGATATTATAGATTGAATGTACTCCCCCTTAATTATGTTGTTTTTCTAATACAAGTTTTTCCTCTCATACTATTCTTTTTGGGTTTTATGAAATGGCAGGAAATAGGAGGATTCATGTTAATAGAGAATATGATGGAAAATGGATTGATATTCATCATGAGAAACCAAATGAAACGGGGTTTGGAGGTCAGAACATCGTTATAATGCCTAATCAGAAATCTCATAATATGATCAATAATATCAACTTTGGTATGTTTCCTAACTCAACTAATATGAGAAAAATGGAGTTTCATGATGATCATAGAGGAAGGAATGTTCTAATTCCCTCATGTAATTCATGTGGGAAGAGGAATCAAGGAGAATGTTTCAAAGGAACTTGAAGATACTTTGTGTGTGTAAAAGAAGGACACAAAGCCAGTAATTGCAAATGAAAAGGTTAAGTTAACACCATGGACAAGGATACTGGTATTTCTAAGACATTAACAATGGTTAAATGTTTTAAATGTTGAATGTATGGGAATTATGAAAACCAATGACCTAAGGGAAAGTCTCATGACGAGAGTCAGCATGGTCCTATGGGTAGTATTTATGTTGATGAAGAGACTGTAAATGATATGTGAGATAAAAGAATTGTTGAAGCTCAGTCAATGGTTTAAGAAGGTAGTGTAATGATTTTATGTTTATCAAGAGTAATTTTGTATAGGTAATTTAATGGTACTATGGAATAAAGAAACATCTAAGGACTGTTACACTATTGTTTTTCTTAATGTATTTGAAAGTATATGTTGAATAGTACCGATAACCATGAATGGTTATTCAAATATTTTTGGAAAGATGACGATATGCACATAATGAAAGGATAAAGAGATAACTAAATGATTGATAGTATTAATGAGATCATGACTAATATAAAGACCATGTGATATCATGGTTTCAGTATATAGAACTTTTGGGATTTTGGTATGTGGAAAGAGTTAACTTTTGATAGCATCCATGTATTCACTAAGGTTTTATAGTAACTCATGTTTCAAGAGAATACATAATTAAGGTATTTATATGTTTTGAATGTGACCAACAAGATATATATTATGATTTATGGGGGATAAATTATTGTATTCATGTTCTTGTAATGTTACCATTCAAGTAATCTTTTTCTTTATACTATGATCTTGGACTGAAGTATTGTGGATAAGCCTAAATATTGGAATGAATTAACTTAGTCATAAGATAGAACTACTTAAGGCTAGAAATTTTTTCGATATTATTGCTAGAATGTTATAATAATATAGTTTTAGAATAACGGACAACTCGCAAGATGGGTGACAACCCATCGCGTCGGACAAGGTTGCGGGAATCGAACCCACAAACGAAGTGCAACAGGCCTTTATCGCCTACCACATGCCTACATGAAGTCACTGGTTAGTAGAAAATAGTTTTATTTTATTAATAGGTATGATAGATGAATTATAAGTCCATTTTAGGAACCATTTACGATTAATATCACTGTAGATAGACTTATGTATATAACTTTTGATAACCTTATGTTTGAGACAGATGGAATGACCCATAATTCTATCACATGATCTTCTAACACTTCATGAATGACCAATTCAACTTCATTTATGTATGATATGATGTGGAAATTGTTTATATAATGACCAACAGAAAGATTGTAACAAAATCAAGTAAGTATTTCTTCTAATTCAAAATTTTCATATTTAGGGAAATGATCTTGAAAAACAAAAACGCTGTCCTAGATAGTACCTTATATCATCACAAAATTATGGATTTTTTATTGTTGGATTTTTCATAGCCATGTTCTATACAACTCTCCATCAGAACTTAATGGTTAGATATCTCTAAAATATTCATATTTCCACCATTGTTCTCCTATATGGAAACCCGGTGATGAGTTATTTTGGGTAACCATTGTGTTTCATACTTCACTTTTTAAAATTATGTTTTAGTATTCTTTTTTGATGATGTGGGTTTCTATGAATGATACTTTCAAGTAATAAAGGATTTATAATCCTAAAGAATTTCAAAAGAGAAATTAATTTTAAGGGGGGTAGAATGTAACACCCCAAGATTTTATGAGATATATTCTTTTTAATTTATTTGATGTCTTCTATTGTACACTTCACAAATATTAGCTTGTACTATACGCAACACCGTATTAGCTTGCAGTTTACGCAATAGTATTCTTGGCTCGTGTTACACACAATTTCAAGTTCGTTTTGTGGAAATTATTCTACGCAACATTAAGTATGGATTTTTTTATGTGTGAATAAAATAAGTTTTGATTGTGTTATACACAACACCAAATGGATCTTTCACTACACGCATCCTTGACTTGGCTTGCATTACACGCAATCACGGCCTTCCTTGATAGCGTGTGTAGTATGCAATACCGGGTTTCACTAAACAACTGCATGTTTTTAAAATATTATATAAACTAGCTGTTATGAATAGTCATTCCAACTTTTTGAAATTTTCTAAATTTTATCTTTCAAAATGGACTTCATTTTTGGATTCGGATTATCTAAATTAGCTTAGTGTGAGTTTTTCATATTTTTCTAAAAACATTCAATTTTTTATGAATAGTGGAAAACACTGAGTTATAGTTTAAAACCGAATTTTTATTTAAATATTTATTTATTTAAATTTATTTTTGGTAAAAATAGATACATAATACCTATATATGTTCTATTTAATTCATTGGAGTCATTTTTTAATAATTTTTGATATATAAAAATTTTATTGAACTTTTTACAGTTTTTTATCTTCCTCCCCGGAGAACTTGCAAATTTACATAAAACATAATTTTACCACTTCTCTGAGTTGAATTTAGAAAATTCAAGAGACATGGTTAATATCAAGGAGTAAAATTTTGTTCAATAAGATAAAAATAATTTTTGGGGTATAATAACTTTTTACTTTTATTTACCACGGTTAAAAGTAAATAGGATAATTAAGGGTACAAATGATGTTATTATTACCTTAACACATGTCCTAATTCAATTGGATAAGTTTAATTCGACCAAAAACAACCTTATGAATAAAATATGACCCTTTAGGTCTACCTGGATTAGATTAGGACATTTATTATTATTTTATTTAAAGAAGAGTTAAAATTGTTAAAATCAAAGTTTAATAACTAAAAAATTCTCAATATAGGGTTATAAATAAGATAAATTTGACTATAAATATTCATTATAAAAATAAAAAGATTTTATACATAATGGTAGTTTATTTATATTTTTTAGACATTAAATAATTTAATTTAATTATGACACAATGATGATGCAGTAATGACCTTATTAATGAAATATTAACATAATTGATATTATAAATACTCAAATAAATGTAATTTGAGACTTTTTATGAATAAAAATAATTTTATAGATTAATATAACATATTAGGATTGGTTATATGAATTTTGTTTTCTAAATAATAATGCTGTTATAAATTTATAAAAACCAAAATACCAAATTGTGTCGAAATTGACATAAAAGAGTTTTTAAAAAAAAATTATTATATTATTAATAGATATAATGGTCCTAAATTTCTAAGGTTCTTTAAAAAGACATATATAATAATATTTATGAAATTGAGGAACCTATTGGTGTTCTATTAGCAGTTTATAGTAAGTTTATTAACCATATAGTGTAAGAATACAAGAAGACACGGTAAAAGGCAAATTATTTAACTTAGAGTTAAATCTAAATGATAAGGTTAAAATGGTAACCTAAACTTGTCTAAAACGTATTGGTTGAGAGTAGCTCGACCCATACCCACTATAGCTGAGAAATAAGTCTCTTTGGATCCATTAAAAACTGAATATGAATTTATTATAAAATAATATTTTATGTTTTTCCTAAGGTGCCCCTCACCCCACTTATAAAAGGGAACTCCCCCTTCTCTCTAATTCACACATCCAAATCCATTTGGATTGTCCAAACCCTGCCAAAATACCATCTAAAATTTCCTACCTTCATCTTAGAGGCCTTAATTTAGTCAGAATGCCATCCTAAGGAGCCCTTTTGATCAAATAAAAAGGAAGAACCCAGAGAAGAGGTAAATATCTCACCACCTATTTCAAGTTCCTTTCTTCTTCCACTTCCTCCTTATTTGTTATTTCCATTCAAAAATAATAACTCCAATATCTTCTATGTAATGTGATGTTATTATAAAAAATTTACAACCATATTAGTTATTTTATACATCCTCTAAATGAAAAAGTCACCACACGTGCGTACATATGGATTACCGTCTCCACATCGTGGTGTAGTTTTTTATTAGAACATTTCATCATTTAAATGGGTATAATAATGCATATACATGATATAAATAATAAATATATCATTGATATTATTAGGTATATATGATATAACAAACAATTACATACGATTTTAATATCAAAAGAATCATATCATCATTCGTGCGTACGCACAGACTACCGTCTCCACGAACGCGATGAGATTCATTTTCCGTGACTAACCATTCAATTATATTTATAATGTATATATAATAAATAATAATGAACTATATTACATAATAATGATACTGGATTTATGTACATATATTTTTCATTTACTTAATTTCATTCAATTCAATAAGGAAACGAAAACAGCGTTCATGCGTACGTATGGCCTACCGTCTCCATGAACGGTGTATTTCATTCCATTTATCGATTTATCAAATATATTTATATGATGAATATATATTATATATAAATAATGTTTTTCATTCTGGAATTAAGTAAATCATGATATAAGTAATAATATCAAGAACAACAAGTCGAAACACATACGATAAATGAAACGATTTTACCCAAAATGCTGCTTTAACATGGAATTTACAAAATAACGGGTAATATAAAGTCATAAGTGAACCATATATGATATCATAACTATGAATACAATTAATTATTAAGTCAATTAAATTATTTAAATCATTATACATGAGGTTTAGATACATACGAAGAATATCAAACATAATGTAAGGGATAATTTTGCAATCTCATTTTTATATGAGAATTCTTACATGTAAGTATTTACTAGGGTTATATTTTTCACCTGTGTCCATAAAAATGATTTAAATATACTGTTTAATATTATTCCATATATGTTTAAATTCATGTTTACCCCTCTCTTACTTCTAATTTGTGTTATGGAAGGAATCCTTCTTTTGTTTACCATACGTGTTACTTTTTGTCTTTTCCATTAAAAGTACAAGGAGACTGTTCTTTAACTTATACAACATGAACAGATTTTTATAGATTTCATACCCCCTAATTTTCATGTATCTTACTCGACAATATTTCATGAATATTTTCAACAAAATCCTTTTCTTTTAAAATTTCATGGCATTTTGTAAAAACAAAATGATTTTCAATAAGAAATGATATTTTCCTCAATAATTCATTTCAAGTGTTTTATCAAAACCATTTTCCATATAAGATGAAATTATTTCATATGTGTACGTTTCATGTATAATGTGTCTATTATTTACATGGTTTTATTTTTCTTTTGATGAAATGTTATCCATTTCTTTTATATTGATTATGTTATGATGGGATGATGTTTATGAAACCCATTTTATTTGTTGGGTTGTTATGAATGATGTATGTTTATTTTATGGAACACATAATAATTATTTCATTATGAGATTGTTGGGACCAATATCTCCCTCCAATGTATTGGGTAATGATTTATATCTCATGATATAGACATGGGTCTAATGACCTGCTAATCTAGTTCTGTGATATAGGACTGGAACGAGGAGTGAACTCGATTCAGTATGTGACTTTGTCCACTATGATGGTCTTGGAAGCAATTCCTTGGCTACTATGGAAATAATATCAAGTGATTAAAGGTTTTTCACAATTTCATGTTTTATTCCCATGCTATTTTATCATTATTGATGTTCTTTTATGATATATTCATTACATACTTCCATGATTTATGTCATTGCTCAAGATTTTGATGTTTAGATTTTAAGTTCATGTTTTTGTATTCAAAGGTTTATAGATTTTATTATGTTCCTTATGTTTACCCTTACTGAGCATTTGAGCTCACCCTTTTTATGTTTTCTTTTCCGCAAGATATAAATAAATGTTTAAGGTAATAAAATAAAATGGGAAGATCTGTATGGGAGATGATGAAGATCTTTCACCATGATTAGAAGATTATGTTCTGAGTTTCTAAAGACACTAAACTAATATAGTAATTGGGAGTTTGTTTTGTAATGTATTAAGTATTCTGAAAAAGTAATGTAATTTCCATGTACATCATGATTTGGGTCTCTACAAATAGTAAACATGGAACTCATTTCCCACTATCATTCAAATGAAGTAACTTTCTAAACTTTATGTCAACATTTCCAAGTTGATCCAATATTGCAAAACTAGTTGATAACTTTTGAGGATATATTAAATATATATATCCTTTGAATTTTGACTTGTTCAACATAAATATATCAGATTAATAGAAAAATATATGATGACATGAGAAGCATTATTTTTTTTTGAAGTAGTTTTGTAGACTAAAAATCAAAGATAAAAAATACGAAAATATAAAATCATGTATTTTTTCCAACAAGATAATTTCCCAAGTCTAGGGAAGTTAGTAATTTTCCACCTTAGAAAAGAATTAATTTTAAACATTTTTCTATAAGATTCATCATATATCTCAACATTGTTTCTATATAACTCCTATAATTCTTCAATTATAGGTTTAATGATTACATTAATATCATTTCGTTGATTTTCCAATGAATAATCAATAAAATGATAAAATTCATTTTTATGTACACATACATTGAGGTAGATTCTAAAGGATCAAGACAACCATCTAAATGCTGTAACTAATACTCAACGTCTCAAATGGGTTGAATCCATTGGTCGGCAATCCCAATTGAAAATTCTTATTATAAAATGAGAAAATTGGTTGTAATGAATCAAATTCAATCTCTGGAAGTTAATCTCTTCAATGTCACATTAACACATCATTGTTATTATCTATAGAATTCCACTTCATGCACTCCATTCTTTTCGATGATAGGAATAATCATTACAGTAGAGGTTTTAAAGGGATGTAACACAAAACATTTACAGTCGTGTTCTTCTTCTTACTATTTATATTATTATATGTATTTATACATCCAAAATCATCTATTTACATCCATCTAAGAGAAGAAAATTTTTATAAATCCTATCTACTTGACTACCCTCTCCAATAAATTATACAATCATCAAGAAAAACATGTATTTTTTAATTATTCAGGCCAAGATCAGTAAAAATAATTTTGAAATCATAAAAAGCTTTAAATATCTTATCTATAGGAAATGTGTCACACAATAATTCCAATATCATCAAAATCACCTTATTTTTAATTCCTCATAAGAATTTGATATGGTACAACTTCAGAAGAAAAGATGGGTTTGAATATTTTAGACATTCCCTATACAAATCTTGATTTACATCATCAACTAAATCATTAAATAACTTTTATTCACATTTATGTTATCTCTGGCATTATTCTATATAAAATAAATATGAGGATCAAATGATATGTTATGATATTGATCTTGTTGTAATATACTCCCTAAAACATCAATTTTCAAGATACTATTTATATTAACCAAAACTTGTCATTCTGATATATTTTTTATGTTGATCACATTGCCTTCAAATTCCAAAAGAATCATTTATAAGGTTTTTCATTTCTTCTTCTATTATTATAACAGTTTGGAGCTCATTCAGTTAACTAACATTATTTATCAAACTTTTGATAATGATCATTTCTCTATGCCAAATCCAGCATGAATATTAATTAAGGAATTACTTAAGATAGAGTGTTCTTAAATATTATCTTTCTTCAACTAATTTGTAATTTTAAATTTAGTGAATGTAAATATTATATTCATATCAATAGATAGATTAGAAATTTTCAAATCTAAAAAATCCTCCATACACTTATCATACTAATGTGTGTTCCACAATCATGTGATCCATGTTTTATCTATATATAAATATATAATAATTTACCTATACATTTTTGAAAAAAAATTAAAACACATGTGTTTTACTAATTAGTAAATAAGTTAAATTTAAGTGAAAAATACACAACACAAGTAGTTAATAGAAGATATGTAAAGTTACTAAAATGTTTTAAGTAAAAAAGTAAATAAATCATGTCCAATATAATGTAAAATAGAATCAACCAAATAATATACAATCATTAATTTACAATAGGTGTTTTGGGAGAAAGACCCTAAGGTCACTATGTCTAGGTGAACCTAGTTATTATATGTCACCCATGTAGTGGATTTAGAGTTATAACATTTATCTAGATAGAGGGGGGGGGGTTCACATAATACTTCATTATCAATTCAAGGGGTGAATGAACTCGTCCTTTCTATGTTAGTCTACTAAAGAACCCTGGGTTTCTCATAATTATTAACAAACAAGAACTAATGATAATAGAAAACATTTAACAATAATTAAATGAACATGTATCATTCAAAAACACATTTTAATCCATTTCTAATATCATAGTAAAAAAATGTAATGAGAAGCACTTTTTAAAAATAATTAAATGACAAGAAAATTAAACTTTTAATAAAACTATATTGAAACAATTTTAAAAATAAAATCATTTGTAAGTTCCTTTCTAGAAAACAAAACATGAGTTTATAATTAATTATAATAATACCTTGGAAAATAGATTTGGAAAACCAATTTCTATCAAAAAAATTTAAACATCATGATTTAGTTTACCATTATACACATTTGAATATAAATAGGTATATCTATAGGTAACCCAATGAACATATTAACATATTATCATTTCATTATTTACAAGGATATATATAAATATATATAGACATGTAGATATTCATATTAAACCAATCACAACATGAAACACTCTCAGATCTATCACAAGTGAATAACATAAGCATAAAATAAGTAAAATCAATAAAATATCTCAAAAAATTAAATCCCAACTAAATCAACCTCTTAAAAATATATCACAATACATATAATCATATAGAATCACAAATAATGAATCAATATTATGGGTAAAATGTTCTATTTTTATTATTATACCCATATACATTTGGACATTTATGTATATACATATATCACATTTCAAAAATTCACAATTTCCCATGTGAATTTATACACATATGCTCATATATGTGTACTTATATATATATCAGTGAAACAAATATATATATATATATATATATATATTTATTTATTTATTTATTTTAAAATCATGTAAATTTATTACATAAATTACAGCTATATATAAACCCACTTTTAAAACCAAAACATATCTCAAAATACTTAACTTATTAATTAAAGTATGTTTAGGAATTTATAAAACATTGGATGTGATAAATGAATTATTATATGATTTTAATTAACATTAATATAGTGAAAAACAATATAACCGAAGTGGATGTCATGTGAAACTTTATTTACACATCAGATACATTTTAATCATAATTATAATTTTAATAATGTATCAAAACAATGGATTATAAATACAATCAAGTAATTTTATAAAATTTAAAGATGAAATACAATGGGAAACCTACCTGAAACTCACATCCATTGAAAATGGTGCCACTATCCCACATTCATGAGGTCTAAGAGACCGTAAAGAACAAAGTGGATCCTAAAATTGAATTAAAACCAAATTAAAATCAATCAAAAATGAAATAATGAACATAAAAACTATACGATATGAAAATTCACCGCATTTAGTGGTCATATAATGGATTAATTTCATTTACGATTCAAGAAAATTAGTCACCAAGAATCTAAAAATGGAATAACCAAAAGTGGTTTAGGATTTTTCTAGGTTGTGTGATTAGTGAAGGATAGGATAAAAATAAAAAATAAAATATATACAGGGGAGTTGGTGAGGGTTCTGAGGGGGGGGGGGAATATGTGATGATGACGGGGAGCAGCGGTGAGGTAGTGTGGGGGATGCGTTGACATGGAGGGTTTGGGGGATATAGGGGCCAGAGGTGAGGGCTCAATATCTAGGATATTGGGGATGTTGGGGGTCAGTTCTGGGGGCTTGAGAATGTAGGAAAATGTGAGAATGGAGGCCAATGAAAATTGATCAGGTGAGAAGGGGAGGTTGTGGTGAGGGATTGGGCTTGGTGTCCTTGGAGATTGGGGGTTGGGGTGGATTTTATGTGATTTCGGAAAAATAATTTATTTTTATAAAATTTAAAACAATTAGTCGTGTTTTTTCAAAATTCGTCGCAAAAAATTTTCAATTTTTTAATGCCAATTTTAGAAACCATAGTTAAATGTAGAATTTTAGATAGTATCAAGGATGGTATTTACGATAATGCTAATTAATATTTTTCATATTTATTAATTAACAAGTATTATGTAAATATAATATCACATCTCACTTCTTATCTTCCAATCCATTGGGAAACATTAACTTCGGTCTTGCGTATGTGGGGACAACCTTCTCCACATAGTGATATGAAATGTTTTTCATTTTTTTTTTCATGGATAGTAACAAGCATGGATGTTTTTAGGCGTTGTTAATAAGCAGTTAATAAATTTTCATAAGTAAATAAAATATGTTAATAAACCTATATATATTATAAAGGAGGTTCTAATGTGTACAAATGATGTTGAGACTTAAAATACGAGAAATCTAGTCTCTCTTTTATTCCGGGGATATATATGTTTGATTTAAAAAATGTTTTTTATCGTGAATATACTTATCCTTTGAATTATTATATCATTATTATAATTAGTTTAATGATATATAATTTTTTATTTGATACCCTTTCTTTAATGGGACTTATTATTGAAAATATATCGATTTTTTAAGGTTTTATGTTAGAAACTCATTATTTAACCGAATTATTTATGTTTATGTTGTTGATGATGAAATAATATGATTTATATCTCATGAAACTAATGGATTTTGTTCTTTTATGGGTTTTCATAATTTTTTTAAAAAAGTATACAATTTTTCCTCTCTTAAGTACATAATGTTATTGATGAAATTTTATTAAGAAAAGATGCCTTCATTTCTCTCTTTGGATGAAACCCATGTTTCTTCCAAATCCATATTTTTAGAAAATTAATAAAAAAAATTTACATTATCTAAATGATTTATTAAATATATTTTCACCCATTATTGGATTTTTTTTAAAAAAAATTAAGGTAATCTACATTTTATTTTCAAAACAAGGCCCATTTGGATTTTACTAAAAATGTGAAAGGGATGTTTTGTTTTGACGTTTATGACATGAATAGAATTTCCCACCACCATGACCATTCAATGTTTTTAATATTCCATTATAATTTTTAGTGATTATTTTCAGTGGATATTATTTTCACTATACAATGTGAGTTTTTATTAGTTTTCATAAAAATTCAATGTGGAAATGTCATTTTCTTAAAAAATATTTTAATGCTATTTTAATGTTATTTTTATAAATCAATGACAACAACATTAAATGTTGGTTATGGTTTATGAGGGATATTATCCAATTATAACATCTTTATTATTTCTATAGATTTTTTGTGATTATAATGAAAATATTCTAAGGAAAATCATTTCATTTCTACAGGTTATGCTATGATGAAATATTTGTGAAACACATATCATTCCATGGGTCCTGATTTGTTGAATGGTTACAAAACCAATTTCTTTTAATGGGTAATGGTATAATGAATTTTTAATGATTTTATGGCAGAAATATTTACTAGTTTCCAAATATGATTGGTGGGACCTATATCTGCTTCTAATTCATCGGGTAATTATTTAAATATCCTAAAATAATGATTGAAAACATGGTGAAGAGATTTATCTACTTTAGGAGGAATGGTTAAGTACTTGATCTACTATGGGAAACAACTAATGATTCTTGGTATTTTATAAAATTGGAAAAATGTGTTGATTCTTGATCAATTATGATTTTATGCACATGGATTTTAACATTTACACATGAAATGGTTTCTATAATTATGATTGTTCCACACGTTCATGATATAGAATTATTATTCATGATAGATTTATACAATCGATCACTCTTTTGAATCATGTCTTTTGAAATGATAAAACCTTTTTTATCAATCATATTTATGAATATTCAAATATTGGTTGTAAAAATTGTACGTTATTATCATGATCCTATACCTTTAGGCTTATCTATTCTGTCATATTATTATTGATTATTATCACCAATGTTTACCCTTTTCATTTTAGCTCACCATTTCTTATGTTTCCATTACCCATCTTATGATGAAATGATTTTTTTATTGTATGTCAATAATGTGAAATTAATGGGAATATATTTGTTAGATATGTCAATGATGATTCATCAAGTATGATGATGGTGTGTATAGTCTCCAAATACACTAACCCTTTATAGTAAATTAACATATATTTTATGAAATGTAATTAATATTCATCTAAAAAGATGAAATATTTATGTGTGAAATTTATTGACTGTTATAATAATAATTTTTTTTCCATCTAATTTCATAACCATTTTTAGTAGATATTATATATATGTCTCAAGAAGATGAAAATAGATTACTGATGAATGTTGAAACCATTATTGAAGGAAATTAGAAAACATAAACTATGAATATAGTGTATTGATTTTTAGAAATAGAATATGTGAACCTTCAGTATATAAGATAAATAATGAGTTACTAGATGAACCTAATATATCAATTTTATATATACACCATGGAAATACCAAGATGTATAGGTATCAACTAGAAAAATTCTTGTTAAAAAATACACTTTTAACTATCGATTTTCTTTACTACTCTACAAATGTTAATGAAATAATGAACTATCAACCCCAAGGAATGTTTTACAGTTTTATATAAATGAAGTTATGGGAATTCATTATTCCTATTTATCAATTTTATCTGATCATGACCATTGATTCATAAAAAATAGAGACGAATTAAAAATGATTTGGAATCTAAAATTCTATTTAAAAACGTCTATTATTCTCATATAGATTTGGCAGTATTAAAGGACCATCCAAACAAAAGAGTACATGTTGAGGATAAGGGTAATGAGACCAATTACTATAACTAGATTAATTTAAATATAATAATATCTTCCATACAAAAATTCATATAGAACTATATGAGAAATTATATTTTAAAAGATGTTGTACTCCAACAAGTGAGGGTTAAAATGGGTAAAGGAGTTAGTTGGTCCACAACGTGTTGAGTAAACAATTGAGAATGTTTGAAATATGTTTAATTATATCAACACCAATCATATTGCATTGATAATATATACTTATAATTTTTTGAAGGTCATAGAATTAATATTTTTGATCATGTCTTGTAGGAAGTTTTACTATTGTTGGGGGTTATATTTTATATAAATATGGGGTGATAAGTCTGATATACATTGTAACTTTTGATGTTTTATAGAGAATTTGATTTATTTATTATCATTTTTCTTCTCCATAGAAAGTCTCTAAAGTGCATAGAATATTTCATGTCTCATTTTTAATAATGAAGATGTAAGAATCAACAGATGTACTTACCACCAAAGAAATAGTGTTATAACCTTGCATGTCATATAATGAAAATACCTTCTAGATTCTTGAAAATAGAGGGAAAGTTTTATAAAATTAGATAACTAGGCTAGTGAATATTCTTTTGATGAATCCCAAGTTTGATGAAGAAACACGAGAGAGTAAGGAATTAATATGAATAATTACCCTAATTGGTTATTTGATTGACGTAAACTCAAAATCTTGTGGACCAAATTACCTTGGTGATGGATATAGTAATCAAGATTATACTTTTTCAAATAATCATTTCATCCCAAAAATTATTTCACAATACAGTCTCTATTATTTTATAATAATAGTACCTAAAAATATAATACACCATAAATTGATGAAATTATAGTATTAATAAATTATTGAACTAACAGCACAAAATAATTTGAAAATAATATAATTAATTATATATATATAATATAATTTCACATGTGTGTTTCAAAATAAAATAAGACCTATTGAATTTTAGAGACAAATTCAATATATATAAAATACATAAGTGTATTTTTTTAATAATTAAATTTCTCATATATAAAAAATTATTTTCATAAAAAAGGAGCTAAAATTGTAATTATCAAGTGAAAATTAGATTATATTAATTTTGTTCATAATTGTCATAGATAATTAATTAGTTGGGAGAATAGTAAAATATGGTATTAATATACAGTTTGTATTATGAAATTATAATGAATTAATTTTTTTTAATAAGTATCACAATCTATTTGATGATAAAAATAGTTTTACTAATTAATATATTTTATTTTAATGTGATAAAACAACTTCTCCTCAACTATAAATTATCATCCAAAACTAAAATTATAGTTTAAGATATTGAAAACAATTTGTTATGGATTATATTCTTATCTACATCTAATGAAATATATTTTATGGTACCTATGTTTTTAAGCATTGAAAATCCCAAAACAAAGCACAACATGTAAAATACATAGGGTGAAAATCCAAGGAAGGAAAATGGTTTTATTTTCATTGTTAACATATATTCAAAGGCCTTTATATTAAAAGTAATACATAAATACCCCTCCTATACTATAAATACCCATCTATCCTCCCATTCCACTTGAACAAACAATTAGTGAGCATGGTACTCCCATTTTATCTCTTTAGAGTCTCCCCAAGAAGATTATATTGTTATATGTTTCTCTTATCAAGATTCAAGATTATACCTATCAAGGTAAGGGTTCCTAATCCTATTTATTCCTTTTAAATTTCAATCCATTTGTTGAAATATATTTAAAAAATATTTTTCTGGATAATTACATTATTATAGTTATATAACATCATTTATCAATTTTTTATATTCTTAATGGGAGATTAACTATTCCCTTATAGTATATTCTTTTACAAATCCATTATTATACTGATGTAAGTGAAACTAATATTTTATTATCATCTATATGTGTAATCCACTCTAATTAATTTTCATTTCATTGAAAAAAATTAGTATTCTTTATTATTATAAATTCTTTATCATGTTATCAATGAGAGTTCAAAATTACTTCTCATTACACTACATAGAATAAGTGTTAATAATTTTCAAACATTAATAGAAACCCAAGTGATAAATCTAAATATATATATATATATCCCAAAAATTAGGTAGAGGAAATTTTTTTTGGTTTCCTATAAAATACATATTGTTTATGATAGTACAAGTGGATACATGCTCTAGAGAAAATTCACCTAGGGGTTATAGCCATGAGAAAGGTCATTTGGGAAATAAGTAAATATTTGATCTCATTACAAAAAATGGGTCTAATAATAAACAAAGATTGATACACATGATGGATAAAAATTGGATGATTCACAATATCATTATAAACCATAATGGAGGATTAGAAAATAGTTTCATAATATCGAAAAATTATTATTATATTCATATAAAGTATGTAATTGTTTTAATAATTATAGATGTTTGGATATAGGTGATATTTGTATATCATTTATTTGGTACCCTATTATTTCAAACCATTTAAATTAATTACTATTTAATATTGACATACATACACTATGAATGTACACTTCACTTCTATAATTTTACCATTTGATTGATAAGGTTGCCTTTCATTAAATTGTGAACATGAGATGTAATTATGGTATAGTCACATATATATACATATTCTTCTATATAATGGGGGAATATTAATAATATTTATATCCATTATTCCCATATGGAGACCTATAGATTACTTTAACAAAACATTGAATATGTTTCTTTATGAAGGAATATTGTTTTTTTTGTTTATTCATTTTCTTTATATGAATAATACATTAGAATTATTTTATGAAGAGTGTGTTAAAAAATTATATAATACATAAAAAAATCTGTGGGTCTCATTAGACTAATTATTTTTATATTTTCTGTAATCATTTCTTATTTATTTATAACGTCATTTCATGAGCTTTTAACAATATGATTACAATGTATGATATTATACATTCCATCACTATAAGATCATTAATTAATATATATCTATTTATATATATTTATGTAATATATGGATACATTATACTCACATATCCATTTGTTATAGAATTTTTTACTCTTTTCATTTTATTGATTTTATGCTTATGTTTGATAACTTCTGATGTACTCTACCCAAAACTTATTATTTGGGATATTTGTTTTAAATTATTTCTCATTACCCTAGGAAACTATGAATATTACATTATTTGAATTGTATATTTTCAAGGATAAATAATAACTATTTTTTGAATTATGATTCAGTTTTGTATGTTTTCAATGTAATTCATTATTTATTAATGTACCTAGTTTCATGACAGTACTAAACTACGAGATCTATTTATTGTGATCATGGTATTTTATACCAATGTATTAAAATTTTCACAAAATTTGGGTTACTAGAGTAAGGGTGTTAATGTTATAGTCCTATTTACTAATGTCTATCCTTATTAGAAACATGGAAATTATATGATAGTGAGAGGATAAAAAGTTATTAGTTGTTGTATCTAGTGTATGGGAGGGTATCTTGGAGATGGATCCCTAAAACAATCTGACGTTGTAGTTTTAATTAAAAAATATTTATAATAATTTTAGTACCTTACGAATGTTCTTCTATGTAAAAATAATGTGGTAATTTCCTTGGAGTATTTGTCACATTGTATGATAATAACAGTTCTGCGCTATAATGTGAACCAAAAAATCCTAGGAGAATATTTATAAATGTTGGGAGAAGTTGTTTACTAAATATGGGAGGGGTGAATTGAGTAACTATAAAATTTATGTCAAAAGAATCTTATTTTCAAAAGAAATAGTTTCCCCAGAAATAGATATAGCCCAGTTAATCAAGGTTATACTGTTATAAGAGTTTTACTTTTTAAAAAACTTCATAGAAGATTGATAAATTCTTAGTAATCTTAATTTATATTATTTATACTAATTTTTGTTTTATCATACTAAGAAAAATTAGTTATAAATTCTTTCCAAGAGTAAGTATCAATGAGAAATTAGTGTTTTTATGGATTATTCAATAAAGTAGTAAAACAGAGAAGACTAAATTTAAACAGCACATCAGATATGAAACAAGTGGTTCAGTCTCAAGATGAGACCTAATCGACTCCACATGGTGATCACTTGCCACCAATAATTTTATATAAATAAACTTTGATCCACACCCTGGATAGGGGTTAACAACAGTACACAGACTGTCTAGGTCACATAGGGACCTCTTACACAGTTTTCGTGGGTATACAAAAAATAATAACCAGGCCACAAAGGGACCTCTTCCACAGTTTTCATGGGTAAATAGAAGTATAAAGAGTTTGGTTCAAGGATTTAGAAATCCTCCAGTCTAGCACATGAGTCAGTGTGTGTATGGAATAAATAAAGTACACAAACTGCTCAAAAAGTAAGTTAAATAATCACTGAGATAGAGAGTATATATGAGTTTAAAATGATCTAGTGATTTGAAGTGTTGCTTTGGACTCCTTTGATTAAACAGAAATGCTCTTGATTCCTTTTCTGGTTTTTGTCTTGAAAAATAGAGTGTCGTGATTCATCTTGTGTTCTTCACGAGTTTTGATAACGTGACGATGTTCTGTGGATTCTAGTGTACTTCTTAGGTTCTTCAGTAGAGCCGGATTGAATGCATGTGACAATTATTACTTTTGAAAATATTTCAATATGTTCTTCGTGGTCGTGATCACATGATTGTTTTTCGTTCAGTATTGGGTTGTATTGCTCTTGGGAACTCTTCACTTTTTATCTTCAAATGCAAGAGTTTTATCCAATAGGTTCCATATGATTCGTACCTCTTACCTCATACTATGTATATAAAGAAACATTAATTATGTTAGTGCATTAAATGCATCAAATTTGACCGTTACAAATTATATTGAAAGACGACAATATTGTTTAAGAAACAGTGTCACGTTATGTTATTAAAACAGTTTCTCCTTCACACAGTGTTTGAGGGTCATGGTGTCTGAGTGTCACGGTGTCTGAGTGTCACGGGGTCGTGTTCACTATGACTTGCTTCATGGTGTCTTGCTTCATGATGTCTCACTTCACGGTGTTTGGCTTACGGTGTCTGGCTTATTGTGTTTGGCTTACAGTGTCTGGCTTACTTAGGTAAAAAACTATATTCAGACTTAAACAGTTATATGGATTGAGCATAACCATTATAATGCATGAGAGAACCTGAAACATAAATACACATGATGGGATTTAATCAAGGAGTTAACAAGTTTGAATAAGATTTGAGATCATTAATGATATTTTTGATCATTAAAACATGATTAATACCTGAGGAGTCCAACAATCTCCCCCTTTTGATGATCACAAATCATGTACAGTTAATGTGTAAATTAGATGCAACTGTAGAGAAAATAAAATATATAAACATCTCCCCCTTTTAGGATTATCAAAACGTTTAAAGAATAGAGGGAAAACAGTGCACATTCCATTAAGAATAAACATAGTTTAGTAGAAAATAAAGAGAAATGCAAAAATAATAGCATTCCCATAGAAAATGAGTGACCACTAGTCTACTTCTGTGATCGGCCTTCTCTTTGCCTTTATCAGCAGTAGAAGAGGAAGCCATAGGGTTAGTGGTTGATGTATAAGAAGGTAGAGACATGGTAGATAAAGAGGGTAAAGGGAGTCCTTGAAAGACTGAGGGAGGAAAGGTAGTTGTAGTAGAATATCTAAGCATTTGATGATCAAGAATCATTGGCTTGATCTGACTGAGAGATTGGCCAACAGACATGGTTGTTGAGGCTAAGGCAGAGGTGAATGTAGGCAGCCCAGGTATGAGAGGTGCAGCTGCTGGAGCAAAAATTGCTATACTCTGTACATGGAGATAAGGTCTTCGGAGTTCGATGAAGTCTGCAATAATATCTCCACCATACTGCATGACCTTTTCAATGTCATCTTTGTTTTCCATAAAATTTTCCAACAATCAGGTAAACATGGATAGCTTCTGGACTTGTGTTTTCAAGGCTTCAGTAATAGGAGGAATTCGTAGATTATCTACAAGGTATATTAAGTGGTTCGTCATATCAGTCTTGGAAAAAATTTGGTTGAAATAGAAATCCACTTTTTTAGAAATCTTCTGGTGGGAATTATTTGCAATATTGGAGTGAATTTGTACAAGGTCAAGAACCCTATCACTGTTCATGAAAACTTCAGAGAAAGAAGCCAAATTAAATCCACTAAAGGCATTCTAAATCTCTTCTTTGACTATAGATCTGAGAAAAGTACTGTCCAATGAAGGTGTAGAGGATTAAACAGAGGTATTAGAAGCTTGGATGGTTGTGTTAAGAGATTTGAGCTGATTTAGTAACTTTTAAAGACAACTAGTGTACTCATCAGTGAGTTTATTAAGGTTCACCAGAATATCTCTAATTTCCTTAAACATCTATTTGTTCCTTTCCGCAATCTTTTCATTGATGGATTCTAGATAATGGTGAATCTAATACGCAACATCTCGAGTGATTTGAGAAACAGTGGGTACTATAGGAGCAGTAGAAGGCTCTGATCTCTAATGCATCTCTTTCTACATCTCTTCAGACATGTTTCTCAGGGTTTTGACTTTATTACTGAGCAACTTATTTTAAACTCTTTCTTCTTGAATCTCATGGAGAATCTTAGGTTGTATTTTTCCAAATGATCTTTTCCAATAATAGTGACGCATCTCTCTCACATAAATTTGTCACATGATAAGGTCGAGAGTTTATATGTTAATGAACTCCATATAGAAGAGTATCTCCAAAATCCATCATATCATCCTTACTAACAAAGGAAAATAGTTCATATAAAGGTTCAGTTGTAGGAATTGGTACAGGGACAGGTTCAAGTTCAGTTTTAGGTTCCTTCTCGGGTGCAAAGTTTCTGAATGATTTCAACTGAAATAGGGAAGAGAGGTCAATCCCGGTTGTAGTAACCTGCTGAGACACATTCACATCATAGAAACTAGGAAATTTGTACTGAGTGTGCATCAGAATTGACTCAGTTGGATGTGAGGCTTCACCAGACTCAAGATTTTGGGATTTCTCCCCCTCAATAGGTGACTCCATTTCACGACTAAGAGGCTCAGGAGCTTGGTCTAAATCCACTGTTTCATCTCTAAGTTACTCATTCATTTCTTGTCTAGCCAGCTGAAAGGCCATATCCATCCTCTCTTTAATAGAGGGTATGATTTCAGGAACAAATATTTCCATAAGGAGTTCTTTAATATTTTCTTCTTACACAGCAGGGAGTTCTTCTACTATAGGATCTTCCATGACTAGCTTCTCAGATTCTGTGACAACTGATTCTTTTTCAGCCTCCGGTTGAATTTCTAGATTGACATCATCTCTAGGGGAAGGAACTTCTTCTTCACGAACAACATGAGTAACAGTAGTCCTTTCTTCCTCAATAAAAACTGCTTCCCTATGTGGTACTTCAGCCCCTACTTCCTCTTCTTCTGAATACTCAACAAGTTCATCTGGTTCCAAACCAGGATCAGAAATGTCTTTTAGCCTTGATGGATAATCCACATGATTAAACTTCTCATAAACCTTATCATTATCTTCCACCCATTCCTTTTTACAAGGATTCCAGCTTATCTTCATTTTCTTGATGGTGGATTTAGAGATAAAATATTCAGAGTCCATAATCACTTCTTCATTAGATCCAACAACGCCTGTTGCAACATGCATGGCTGATATCATCCGAGAGTAGAACATAGAATTGTACTTGGATGTAACCTTGATCAACTCACACATATGGTGTATGTACTTGCACAGGTTTATCATATGACCATTTATCCTAAGGTGAATCAAGAAAACATCTTGATACATTAACACAGAAAAATCACCTTTTCTTGGACTAACCAGATTTTGAGAAAACCAAAACAGATGTCTTGTTTCTCTATCTATTTCAGCTGTGATGGCCCTTATCGTGGTGCCATTTATGGTTACGGTTTTAAGAGAATCTTCAAGATAAATGAAATCTGTTGAAGGAGGGGGTTCTCTTTGATAATCCTCACATATACCTTCATGAGGTTTCCTAAGGAATGCATCCCAGAACCACGAAGAGAAGGAGCATATTTGGCCATTAATCCAGCTCCTCACTACATAACATTGACCACTATCATAGGAGAACTATACATACTGGTAGAACTGAGCTAATAACCTAGGATAGATGGGTTTATTCTCCCTTGAGAACCACTCTAACCAGGATTTTTCTTTAAAAACTTTCAAGACCAGTGATTTGCTAGAAAAAAGCCATTTGGGGTAGATTTCTTTCTCACGTACAACAATATGATTTACCAGATTCAGATTTAAACGTATTTCTGGTTTCATCTTAGGTGCGATCTTCATCTTCATCGGATGCGCTTCTCAGGTGTGGATGATGATGAATATTTCATTCTTGGAATCCACTAACGGTTTGAGAGAGAGAGAGAGAGAGGGGTTGCAAAGTTGAAAGGGTTCAAAACAAGAGAATGTCTGAGTGAAGAACCAAGTGAAAATTTTTGTTTTATCATTTAGGAATTACAATCATCACAAAAATAAAAATGAGGGAAAGTAAAAGAGGTGAAATAATAATTACCACCATATAGGCATAAATAAAAACATAAATAATTTTCACGGTGAGACCGTGAGTGGTCGTAACGGTGAGACAGTGAATGTTCTTCAAGGTGTGTGAGTGAGTGGTTATCACGGTGAGACAATGAATGGTCTTTTTAGTGTGTGTTGTGGTGAGATAGTAAATTTCATACCATTATTACAAAGTGATAATGGTGATACCGTAATCATAATAGATAGTAACTGAGAAACTATAATCATGAGACAGTAACTGAGAAATAGTAATCATGAGACAGTAACTGAGAATCCTAATCATGAGACAGTAAAGTATAACATAGTAAAATGTCAAACAGTAGGACAAGTAAGGTATATATTTGGGATTTTTCATGCCAATATCATGTATGATGTAGTGTATTCTCTCATAATTTAATGGTTTAGTGAATATATCTGCAAGTTGATATTCAGCACCATTGAATTCCAAGGTGATATCACCTTTTTTATAATGATTTCTAAAAAACCGATGTCTTAAATCAATATGTTTTGTCCTAGAATGTGAAACACGATATTTGGAGATGTTAATAGAACTTTTTTTGTCACAATTTATTGGTACATGTCTAAATTGATATCCATAATCTAATAATTTTTGTTTCATCCACAAAATTTGTGCACAACAACTGCCAGCAGCTATGTATTCAGCTTCTTTAGTAGATAATGAAATAGAATTTTGTTTCATACTACACCATGATACTAGTGCCTTCCATAAAAGTTTAAATTTTCCAGAGGTTCTCTTTCTATCTAACTTATAGCCACTGAAGTCAGCATCAGAATAACTAACTAGTTCAAATGATTGTTCTTTAGGATAGAACAGTCCTAGATCAGGTGTATAATTGAGGTATTTGAAAATTATATTTATAGCTTTGAAATGAGATTATTTAGGATTTTTTTGAAAATGAGCACACATACACACAATAAATATATTGTCTGGATGGATAGAAGTTATGTATAGTAAACTTTGAATCATTCCTCTATAAGTGGTTTGACGAACAGATTTTCTATATTAATCAAGATCTAACTTATAGGTGGTACTCATTGGAGTGTGACTACTATTAGTTCCATCCAATCCAAAACGTTTTAGAATATCTTTAGTGTATTTACTTTGAGTTAAACAATTCCATCATTATTTTGAAATATTTGAAATCCAATAAATAAGTTTAGTTTACCCATTAAACTGATTTCAAATTCGTTTTGCATCATTTTAGAAAAATCAATACATATTGAATGTTTTGAAGATCCAAAAATAATATCATCTACATAGATTTGAACAACTAAAACATCATTAGAAATTCGTTTTATAAAGGGGTTAGGATCAGCTATTACTTTTGTAAAACCATCAGAATTGAAAAAAGAACTCAATCTGTCATACCATGCTCTTGGAGCTTACTTTAAACCATATAAATCTTTTGATAGTTTGAAAATATGATTGGGAAAATGAGGATTCGTAAATCCAAGCGTTTTTCAACAAAGAAATCCTCAACTATATACCCATTTATGAATTCACTCTTAGCATCCATTTGATATAGTTTGAAATTTAGATGTGCAACATAACCAGGTAGGATTATGATGGCTTCATGTCTGGCTAATGGAGCAAAGGTCTCAGCATAGTAAATTACTTCTTCTTGACTATAGCCTTGTGAAAATAATCTAGCCTTGTCCCTAACTATATTTCCAGCTTCATCTACCTTATTTCGGAACACTGATTTAGTGCCTATGATGAATGTGTCTTGTGTCTTTCAACAAGTTTCCAAACATTGTTTCTCTCAAACTGATTAAGTTATTCTTGCATAGCCATTTCCCAAAATTCATCGTTGATGTCATCATCACTGTTTTAAGGTTCAAATTGTGACAAGAAGTCTAGATGTTCAAACTGATTTCTAAGAGAAGCTCTATTTTGTGTTACTTTATCTAGGTCTCCTACAATAGCATCTTAAGGATGGTTTTTAAGGCTTCTATCCTTTTTAGAAAAATAGGGACTAGTGATTCCAGGCTCATCAAGAGATTTAGGTTCCTTATGACTCGATTATAGAGAATTTCTAGAATTTGAAGTTTTCACAGATTATTTCATAGAGGAATTTGTGGATTTTGAGTTGATGTTCAGATTTGATATATCATTATCCATATTTTCTAGGATGGTTCTAGGCTCATGTGGATCTGTTTTATCAAACTTGATATGAACATATTCTTCCAAACATTTAGTTCTCTTTTGGAATACTCTATAAGATTTACTTAATATTGAGTAACGTAGGAAAATCCTTTCATCACTTTTGGATAAAATTTATTCAAGATTATCCTTAGTGTTGAGAATAAAGGATTTGCAACCAAAAACTCTAAAGTAATTAACCGTAGGCTTTCTATTTTTCCAGAGTTCATATGGGTTATTTTTTAGAATAGATCTAATAAAAACTCTCTTGATTTTGTAGCATGTTGTATTAACAGGTGGATCCCAAAAGTAAATAGGTAATTCATATTCACTAAGAATTGTTCTGGAAATTTCTTGTTGGGTTATATTTCTTCATTCTACAACACCATTCTGTTGAGGTGTTCTAGGGGCAGAGAAATTATGAATATATCCATTTTTTTAGAAAAAGGATTGAAACTCTTGAATTTCAATCTCATGACCATGATCACTTCTTAATGATTTAATTTTATGGACACTAAAATTTTCTACAGACTTGGCATACTTAGTTATATAAGAGCCGGCATCACTTTTGTGAGCCATTAAAAAGGTCCATGTATATCTAGAAAATTCATCTACCAGAACATAAACATAGTGCTTCCCATTTAAAGTAGAAACACTAGATGGTCCAACCAAATCCATGTGAACCAATTCGAGAGGTTGAGAAGTAGAAACTTATTTATTTGTTTTGAAATTTGTTTTGGTTTGTTTTCCCTTTTGACAAGGATTACATACTATGTCATGTGGAAAATCATGTTTAGTTAAGTCTCTAACTAGGAAATTTCTAGTAAGCTTTCTATGGGAGTGAACTTTACAGTGTCCTGGTCTCCTAAGCCAGAGCCAAGATTATTTATGAAATACACAGAAGCATGGTACATTTTGTGAAGCTAAAGAATCTAAATTAATAGAATAAATGTTCTCATTCCTTGATGCAGAAAATACTAATTCATCTTTAGAATTAAAGACATTAAATGCATCAGTTTCAAATTTAACTTGATATCCATCATCACATAATTGTGAGATACTTAGCAGATTATATTTTAAGAAATTAACAAACAGTACTTTAGAAATTAAAATCGAACCAGTGTTTCCAATCTGGCCTAAGCCAATGATTTTCCCTTTGGCATTATCACCAAATGTGACATGTCCTCCATATACGTTTATCAGGTTCTTGAAGCATGAGTAGTCTCTGATTATGTATCTTGAGCATCCACTATCCATGTACCATAGATTTTTGCAGGAGCTCTTTAAGTAGATTTCCTATAACATGATCAATAAAAGACATATTTTGGTACCCATACTTGTTTGGGTCCAGTAACATTATTAATAACTGCTTTAAGAACCCATTTTTGTCTCATAGGTTTACTATAAGAATTATGTTAAGTATTTGAAAAATAAATTTTATTTGGTCCAAAAAACATGAAACAGTATAATATGTATCATGACTTGAACTATTTGAGCTGTGTCCAGAACTGGGAACAAACCTCTATGTCCTAGACTTTGAAAAAAAATTCTTTATACCAAGGTTTCTTTTACTAGGTTGATAACCAATTCTAGTATTTTCTTTGGGGAAATTAGTTTTCCTAGAATTTGGGTAAGGGTATTTTTCCAATTAGTAAACTTTTTTAAGTCACTTTTTAATTTATCATTAGATATTTTTAATTCATTGTTTTATTTGATCATATGATAGTTTTTATCCTTTTAGTAGTAAGTTCATATTTAACATTTATAGTGAGATCATGTTGTTTATTTAATGATTTATATTTATCTTTTAATTCATTACATTTCTCTTTAGGCATGTTACTGTATTAAAACATTTCTTCATCAGTCATATTTTCAGTGTCACTTTACTCTTCAGAATAGTATGAATTATGTACATAAGAGATCAGTGTTACCTTAGATGTGTTTGTCATAAAACACATATTGGCTTTGATAGATTGTTCATCATGTGATGTCTCTGAGTTTCTTGAACTATCCTCAGAGGCACTCCATGTTGTTTTCATTTCCTTTTTGTACTTATTGTCCATGTCCTCATATTTCTTCTTATACTTGAGATTGGGACAGTTAGCCTTTATATGTCCATTGTGCTTACATTCATAGCATAAAATTTCATCAGATTTGTCACTTCTTTTCCAGTCCTTTTTTTAGTTTCCTTTTAGATCATACTCGCCCTTGATTTTAGGCTTTCTGAAAAAGTTCTTCTTTTTGTAAATTCTTTTGAATCTTCTGTCCAGTTGATCCATCTCCTCATCACACTTAGGTGATGATTGTTCAATGGTGGAACTTTCTATAGAAGCTTCCAATTTCCCTTTGTCTTTGTGCTTCGAGAAGGTGGTCTTAAATGCTACATATTTCCTCTTTGGTTCATCCTCCTCTTATTTGTTGAATTTCAGCTCTTCCTCATACATCATCAATTTCCCGATGAGTTCTTTTACATGAAGCTTTCTGATTTCGGATGATTCTATAATATCGACAGAGGTTCCCCTCCATCTATCAGGTAGACATCTAAGGATTCTCATGATCTATTCTTTTGCAGTGACTTCTCCTCCAAGAGAAACCATTGTATTGACAATCTAATTGAACCTGAGATACATGTCAGAGATAGGATCATCAGGTTTCATTTTAAAATTATCATATTTTATAGTATAAATATTAAGTCTCATTTCCTTTTCACTAGATGTTCCTTCATGTGAGGCAGACAAGGTATCCAAAATTTCATGGGAAGATTTACAAGCAGAAATCTTATTGAATTATTCATCTCCTAAGGAGTAGTACAACACATTCATGGATTTTAAATTGTTATTGTAAGAAAGTTTGGTAGGTTCATCCCATGTAATTCTATCAGTCACAGTAAGTTCTTATTCATCAATAATGGATGACCAAATTTCAAAACTCATACTTTCTAGATATATTTTCATATTAATATTCCATTGAACATAGTTGGTTCCATTAAAGAATAGTGGTTTATTGGTTGAAGAACCTTCCAATCTATTGTCCATGCTAACGAATTACTTTAAAAGAGCTATAAATTTAGAATTAACAGAAATTTATAGATCTTTAAAGTACAACTACAGTCACAGTTGAGTAAGATACACAGAGTCCTAGTAATGAAACCTTTAATACCAAATGTTGGTCGGAGTAGTTTACTCAAGAGGGGAGGGGTGAATTGAGTAACTATAAAAATTTCTTTTAAAAGAATATTATTTTCAAAAGAAATAGTTTCCCAAAAAATAGATAAAACCCAGTTAATCAAGGTTATATTGTTATAAGAGTTTTACTTTTAAACAACTTCTTATAAGATTGATTAATTCTCAATAAGCTTTATTTATTTTATTAATATTAATTTTGAAGTTATCCTACTAAGAAAAATCAGTTATAACTTCTTTCTAAGACTAACTATTAAAGTGAAATTTGTGTTTTCCTGGATTTTCCAATAAAGTAGTAAAACAGAGAAGACTAAATTTAAACAGCACAACGAATATGAAACAAGTGGTTCAGTCTCAAGTCGATACCTAATCCACTCCACATTGTGATCACCCACAACCAAGTATTTTATATAAAATAACTTTGATCCACACCATGGATCGGGGTTAAAAAGAGTACACAGACTGTCCATGTCAAACCGGGACCTCTTCCATAGTTTTTGTGGGTACAAAAAATAATAACCAGCCCACAAAGGGACCTCTTCCAAAATTTCCGTGGGTAAACAGAAGTATAAAGAGTTTGGTGTAAGGATTTAGAAATCCTCCAGTTTAGCACAGGAGTCAGCGTGTGTATAGGATAAACAAAGTACACACACTACTCAAAATGTAAGTAAAAGAATCAGTAAGAGAGAGTAGATTTGAGTACATAATGATCTAGTGATTTAAAGTGCAGATATTGACTCCTTTGATTAAATAGAAATGATACTAAGTCTATATCTGGTTCTTGTCATAAAAAATAGAGTGTCACGATTCAACTTGTGTTCTTCACATGTTTTGATAATGTGATGACGTTCTCTGGATTCTAGTGTACATCATATGTTCTTCAGCAGAGTCAGATTACAGGCATGTGACAGTGCTTCCTATTGAAAATCATTCAATATTTTCTTCATGGTCGTGCTCACATGCTGGTATTTTGTTCAGTATCACGTTTTATTTCTCTTGGGCATTCTTCTCTTTTTATCTTTGAATGCATGAGTTTTAACTGAAAAGTTCCATGTGATTCATACCTCATACCACATATTATTCCTACAGAGACAGATTAATTATGACAGTTCATTAAAGGCATCAAATATGACTGTTAAATATTAAATTGAACGACCATAAAATATTTTAAGAAAAGGTGTCACAGTATGTTATGAAAATGGTGTCTCCTTCACACGATGTCTGAGTGTCACTGTGTCTGAGTGTCATGGTGTCTGAGTGTCACATTTTATTTTTAACAGTGTCTTTCTTCTCGGTTTATTGCTTCACAGTGTCTGGGTTCACGGTGTCTGTCTTACAGTTTTTGGCTTCACGGTGTCTGGCTTACGGTGTCTGGCTTCACGGTGTCTGGCTTACGGTGTCTGGCTTACAGTGTCTGGCTTATGGTATCTGGCTTGCATAGGAAATAAACTGTATCCAGACATAAAAAGTGATATGGATTGAGCGTAATCATTATAAAGAATGAAAGAACTTGAAATATAAATACACATGATTGGATATAATTTAGGAGTTAACTAGGTTGAATAAGATTTGTGATCATAAATTAGATTTCTGATCATTAAAACATGATTAATACATGATGTGTGCAACAATAAACATTAGTCTTATGGTCTATAGGACATTTTATAATAGTATAAAGATAATGTTTTCAATATTTGGTCTTGTGTGTTAATAATACATTGATACTTTTTATTATAAATTTCACACTTTGTAATTTTATGTATGGGAGGTTATGTAGGAAGACCCTCTAATAGTAATTCCATAATTTATATTCCTTATTTGATAATTCTATTTCTTAAAATTTATATTTTTAATGAGACATCATATTATTATTATTAATTTAAATGAAGAATAATGTACCTTGATGTATTGGTGAAAACTATGATGACATTTGCCAGTGGGGAGGTAAAATATGTTGTGTGCATCATAAGTGATATGACATTGACTAAAGTAGTCAAGCAGGAAATTTTATATTTTGAGTTAATAGAAAATGATATATATGTTTAAATTTTATTGAAATTAACTATATAATTATATACATGGTTGTTTATTTTGGTTAAGAATTTATTGGAGGATGTCAGGATGATAAATCATGCATATAGGTTTCTGACACAAGTGTGAAACCTTCTTGATGCGATATTGAGACAAAGGGATTATATTACATAGTAAGAATTTGTATGTGAGTTTTTTCACTGAAATATTATATTATTTCTCTATGGGTGTCTTTATGTGTTTCTAGATTAAAATATTTTACTTTAGGAAAGTTCACATAATGATAATGAGAAAGATTCATACAGGATCAAACTATAATTCAACCGAAACATTTAGTCGAATTCTATTTTAATTTATTATTTAGAATAAATATTACTATCATAGTGTATAATAATACTTTTTTTGGTTATTTTGATCAAATTAATTAAATAAACAATTATTTGAGTATAATTATATGTGATTTAAACATTAAAGATATATTTATTCACTAGTTAATGAAAATAATATTTATTTATTTACATAACGAATAATATAAAGTTATTTATTAAATTTTTATTATTCAAGGTTTGGTAAATACTAAGGAGGGTTGACATTATATGTTAAGGTCCCAATGCAAGTGATATATTTTAAGTTAATATCCCTTAAATACATTTTATTTATTTATTTAAAAAATGACATTTTGATATCTTTTTTGTTAGCACATGACATAGATTATGTCATTATTATTATCAGTATTATTGTTATTGTTTGATAAGGGGTTTATTTTCAATAAACAATTAGTTATGGGACATTGTAAAATTAATAATCAGTAATCATAAGTATATAATCCAAATTATCTCTTTTCGTATGTAGAATATAATTGTGTTCACAATATATTCCCCCAAGATAATTCTCTCAAATCCCTACAAAAAACATCATAATAACACTCTCATGAACAAGAGACAATAAACCTCCTCCAAATAAATAACAAGGGAACATAATAAAATTCATTCAATAATGAAATATTTATTATAACAATCAACTTTGGATGATGAATGACATTTAGTTCCTCCACACTAGGGCCCTATAAACAAACAATTATGTTAGAATATTCCAGGAATGTGTGTGGATGCCACTAAATGAAGTCAAATTTTTATTCTTCACTACATTGACAAGACTATTATTATGGATACCATAATGGTCAATTAAAACCTGAGTTATAAAGACGTGTTGAAACATGTTTTAAATTAAGTATAAAATATATTTGAAAATAAACTCTCTATAAAGAATCCAACATTACTTCACATTTTTTTCTGCTATTATCCACTCATACCTACAAAAACAATTATCAGGAATAGACCCAACAACTTACACTATGCACTACAACCATAATGATTCACATAAACATACATATTTAATTCATCGGTAATGGTAAGGATGTATTGAAATCAACCATTAGTTAAATTAATTATTAAACCACATACAGAAATATGCATGTGAACTACTAAATCATTAACCAATTTTCCTTTTCCCTGGTCTATTTTTACTTATAAAGAAAATTTTTATATATCAAGTTATTCAAAGTCATCTAAATACATTATTTCATAAATATTGAGTTATTGAATTAGATTTTTATTTATAATACCAATGTTAATATGATAATAAAAATTGTAATTAAAACCATTTATTTAAACATATTATTTTTAATATTAAATATATTTTTGTTCGATATTAGTATATACCAGCCATTAAACATGTTATAAAATCCACATAACACCTCATTCATATAACCAAAATATTAATTAAATATTAGAAATGAAAACCTTCGATATCTTGTATTTTTATAGAAATAAAATTTAGTATTATTTATGTTATATTATAATAGTCTTCAAACATTAATTAAATTGGTCTAGAATGATGGAAATTCACTGTCAAAATAGATAATAGAACAACTCTTTCACTATTAAAAACTCATATGTAGACTTCTCCATTAATAAATTTACACTATATATTATGATATTTTGTATAACAAAAAATATAATATTTGAATTAGGTATCCAATAAATTTGATTTAGAGTTAATGGAATTGACTATTATAAAATGATGCACTTCACACCTATAAATCATTGATTGCTTCTAAATCGATTCAATCACGTTGAATGATTCAATATCTCTATATAGATTATGAATATTGGAAAATGTAGTAGATTACGTTAGAGATATTATGTAATATAAAACCTTATGACCTGTTTAAAATATACCTTTTCCCTTTGGTGAGTTATAACTAAATTTTCCATATGGTGTGGGTTTCTCAGAAATGTATATTTTCACCTGTTGTTCGATAGTATTTCTAATATTATGACACTAATAAAACAAATAATTATTGATATATTTTTCACTTCTCAATAACTAATGTCAAGGATAAATGGGAGTTTATGACTTATTCCATGAATATCTAAAAAGATATATTTTATTTTAATATCATTAATTTTATTATTCAATTTGATCATTCATTTAACATAAAACAAAAAAATATCATTCTTTATTATAAATTCCAGAGGCCAAAATATATATTTATATATTTCATAATTTATGAAATCTAATATCTTATGCCTATATATTTTGGTATAAAACTATTAATAATTTAATTAATATAACTATTAAATGTTATAGTATACAACGTCATTCCCAATTCATCTCAAGAATATACCAATACCCATGAATCAGGGTGTCTATATGAGGGTTTCTTGGTTAAGTGTCACCATAAATTAATATTATTATAACTATTACACATTATACTAATAGAAGATTGATTATTTGTTCTCTGGTAAGCGCACCCCATTAATATTATCTATTAAGGCTTTAAATAATGTGATTCTTAATGGAATGCATGAACCACTTATAAATTTAATGATTTTTTTATTTATCCTCAACATTAAAATTTTAAAACCACATATATCAGATGCATTCCCTATAATATTATATTCCAAATAATTTAATTCTATGAATCACATACATTCTCCATACATCATATACATATAAATTATATAATTTGTATAACTTTATATTTCCTAAAAAAATTCAAGACAATAAAAAAATTACATTGAAAAATTATATAACTCTACATTGATTTTTGACTTATGTATAATACATAATAATTTAGGGGTTTGGTTGAATAAATCTTAATGAATGAGATATATTTTATTATGGATGAGTAGAAATCCACTTCCCTAAATTAACCTTATGATGACTTATAAAATCATCAAATATTTAATCAATGTTTTATGTGATTCTTAAATGAATTTTATATAATTTGAATATATAATATTTTATCATTCTAAAATTTTGTTTAATTATTTTTCTTTTAACAAGTGTGACATTAATACAATTAAAGGAGTAGTGGGATCGTATCCTATATAAGAACATATTGAACATGACATATGTGAGAACCTATTAGAGTAATCCAATACCTCGACTCCTTTGTCTATGAAAATAATTTCATTAAATATAATGATCCCAAATAGAAGGTCATACATCATCACACATTCATGTGTGAGTGTTTTGATGAATCATATAACCATTATCATATGCTCTAATATTATGGAACGGTTTCATCAATTATTCAACATAACACCCCATGATTTTACTATGAATTTACCTTTATATAATTTAGTATGTTTGATATATTTTTATACATGAAACACCTATCTAAATAGAATAGTGAATTTTTATAATATAAAATTAAATATATTAAAAGTTACTTAAATAAATTATATTTTTTAAAACAATTTAATTTATAAAAATAATCAGATTCAAATTTACTTAAGAAAATTCCTTTGATTCTAAATAAAATATTTTCGTAAATTGTGTATGTGTATTATATTTTATAATTTCGAGAAATGATCTCAATAAAATTTATTAAAAAATATTCAATTATTTTTTTAAAAATATATTATCAAAATCCACAAAATATGTTTTTAAATTAAAGGACAACAAAATTAATAATTCATTTCTAAACATAAATGATTTGTTTAATTATTTTTTATTTTTTAATTGAAAAAACTATTTTATTTGGATTATTAAATTTATTGAAATTTATTTTTCAAACATTCAAAAAAATGAATAATAATTCATTCCTTGATTTCAATAGTTTAAAAATAAAGTTAAAAATCATTTAAATGTAAAAAGTGATATTTTTCAAAAAACAAATTATTAGTGAAATGTATTTTTATCTTAATTAATTAATAAAATAACTATTTATGATTATTTTTAATGAAAATTATTGACAATATATTCCGTAATATAAATTATTGATCATATAACAATTTTCAAAAGTAGTGTAATTATAATAAAATTATTTCTTTCTTTAAGAAATAATTTTTCTATATAAATTCTTTACACATTATGTGGGATAAAAATAAATGAATATTTTAATTGATATAGAAATTGAATCTTGTAAAATGGTTTTCATACTTCAAATCAACATTATGAAATTTCATTGTATCTTCAATTTTATTTTTTTCAACTAAGAAATGTTTCTGCTGTAAAAAGTTTGTCATCATATTAAATGTTTAAAAGCTATATAGGGTTAAATTAATGTTAAAAGTCATAAATTTATAAGAAGAACATGTCTCCAAATTTTTTTCTGTGTATTATAGACCATAACAATCATATCTCAATTTAGTTTCTATTCGGTGACACTTAACATTGATAAGGAAATTTATTTTATTTTATGTAAAATGTATTTACAAAAGTTCCACCCCAAATTTGTATAAAAGTGCCCCAACTAAAAGAAAATAAATGTATTTAAGTTATCATAAACTCTCCTTTTATTACCTCTCTAGTAATTTACTCATTCATTTTGGAACCTATGGCTCAAATAAGATGTCTCAAAATCCTTATTTCAAATAGGTTCTCTAAGAGGATAATGAATTCTTCCATGTAATGGTTTTCCATTCTAGAATCATTATTATTTATCTTCTTCATCCAAATCATATTAAATATGAAATATGAAATTAATTAACTTTATTAAATCATTAATTATTTGTAATGTTGATATTATCATCTTTAGAATCATATGATTATTCATTTATTCAATATAACACACTCTTTAATGGGTCGGTTTTACCACCTACATGACCAATGTTATAAATTTTATGAAGTAAATAATTAATGAATGTTAAATACTAATAAAAATAAGATAATGACTACTTTATTATTTTTCATAATTATTTAAAGGCTATATATATATTTTCACTAACAAAATCAGTTATTTCTATGGATTTAAAATATCTGAAAAATGAGATGTTTAGGACATCAATGTGAATCATCATCATTAGTTCCACAAAGTTTCTATGGAATATAGAAATATATAAAACAAATAATATACACCTTAATTAATATTATTGATATGATAAAACCATGTAAAATCTGAAATTACATGAAAATATGACTCAAAAGGTTGGTGTAAAATGGAACGGCTAACCCCCAAAAAAGACTTTTATCAAGGATTTGTTAATAAATGGTTATTAATAAGTTATAAATGAAATCTATTTAGTAAGATAAATATTCATATGGTTCTAATTTATATCTATAATAAATATAAATATATTATATTTTAATTTAGAGTGTCTTTGACCAAGTTGGAATCCAGGGTAATAATTCCATTTTTCTCATTTTTTATTCATTAGGGCACGTTATCTATGATATAACTACACTTATTTCATAAGGTGTATATGATAAATAATTAATTTTTATTATTATTTTTATTTATTCATGGAATATAATATTTTATTTTCGGGTTATTATTTCATGGGGTTTTATTATTTAAATAGGCATAAGGGGTTTTTTAAATCAATGCTTATTTTTAGTGTAATTTATCAAAACTGTTTCTCCTCCATGTAGATTATTGTTATATTGTATCCATAATATTATTTTATATACATAAATGTATTTTTATTTTCATTCTCATCTAAAATTTTATCTCTTTATAGATGTTTAAAACTAAAAAAATTTCAATGTTTTCTATAGTGGTCATTTTGAATTTCATTATAAAAGTGGAAAATAATGTTTTTAAAACATCATCAACATGAATTCCTTTTCATTGTTTTGTATTATTCATAAAAATTCATTTCATTTATTCAGTGTTTTATCAATGAATATCCTTTAAATATTTTTCAATAATGATTTCATTTTTTAAACTGTCACAAAAAAGGATATTGTTGTGTGTATTTCAAAGCTTATTTGAAATGATATTAATAAATATTTTCAAATATATGTAAATATCCATTAAATTATTCTAATTAAAAAATAGAGAAATAATGTAAAATTATAATCGATTTTCTTAATCTAGATTTCTTATGAGGATCTTCTATAGACGTTCTCTTGAAACATGTTTTTTTACATTTTAATTATGCGATATTTTAATTTTGATGTCTTCATGTTATTATGGATCCTATATATATGGTTTTATATATCTAATATGTGTTTTTATAATTATATTCACATCCAATTCATTAGGTAATGAATTAAATTTCTTGAGATAATTTTTAAGGGAATGTGGAGTGAACCCAATCCTCTATATGGATTTGTCCACAATGTTAATGGGAATGGAGTGAGAACTCAATACAAATTGGAACTCTATAAACTATGTGATGATAGTCATATATGTTATCGCTGAAAAATGATATTATGTTTTACTAATATGATTTTTACAATGTAATTACATATTCTTATGCCTTTTTTATGCAGGAAGTATCATGATTGTTTACTCTTGTCTAATGTTATGACAAAATCTTATTCCATGACTCACAATTTATGACATTTGGAATATTGGTTATTATTTGATAAGGTTATGATCATGTTCATTAACTAAATGATAATACTAATATACTTATACTATTATCAATTATGATCTTTCAATTTTATCTCCAATGTTTACCCTTAGAGTGTATCTAAGCACACCCTTTATTTGGTATCGATTTTACCATGTTTTGAAGAAGTTATTACGTATAATAATCCTATAAGGGTACTATGTGTAAAGAATTTATATGTGAGATATTTAAGACCATTCATAAATAATCAGATTTTGTTTCTAATCTCCAATGAAACTAAACCATTGGGTAGTTTGGTTGTGATATTATATGAGATATAATGAGTAAGTATTGAAAATAAGGTCAAATTCTTGTATGAACTACTTAGGATATAAAATTTATTATCTATGTAGGGTATTGTTATTTTTCAGGACAATGTTGTGGTGAATTAGAGGATATAATATAGTATGCCATATGATAAATCAAAATTAAAATAGGATGAAACAAAAATGCAATGGGTTAAAAGATGGTGTCATAAATTTGGACATATTAAGGATGATTTTAATTATAATATGATTTATTACTCTTATTATTGTTTCCTATTGTCCATAATGACCGTTTTATTTTTGTTTAATGGTAGTATCCTATAGGAATATAGTTAATAATGAATGTGAAGGCCAATCCAGCAACCGTCATCATGGTCAACTAAATAGAATAAGATCTAGAAGGAATAATCTTATCTCTATGCTCACCCAACTATCTCATTCTATAAAAAATAATCTGAATCATGTTGAACATCCAACTTTTATAAGGATATAACAACACATCATTGATTATTTCATTGGAAAAATCCCACCATACTTTATTGGTTCCCTCGATCTACTAATTAATGAAAAATCTATTATTATAAAAAAAATATTTTGTGTTCTCTAGTTTTCAAAGAAAAAAAGGATTATATAGTCATTTATCAATTTGAAGGCGAAGCTGGTCAGTGGTGGACACTTATCATGAATATGATTAAGGAGGAGTTTACAAGATCAATGAAGTGGGAGTATTTAATGAATTTATTTTACAAGAAGTATTTTCCTGAATTTATTTACACTAGAATAGTGGTAAAATTACTCAAGTAAAACAGTGAATTCACTAGAACCTATAAAGAAATATTTACAAGCCTTCAAATTTACTTGTCTAGTATTATCACGGACTTGGAAAGAACAATTGGTCAGTTCATTAGTGGCCTAAATTTCAGTATTTGAAAGGAATTATCCATAATACACTTTAGTTGTAATTAATAAATCATTTAATGTTCTATTAATGTAGAAATAGAGATTGGATACTTGAATTATTTTCATGGTTTTCGGATTAAAAAAATGGAGTTTTAAGGAAAAAAACTAATAAGATCCATAAAGAATGGAAATTAAACTATATTTATGCTGAATATGTTTAATGAATCATGGGGGAATAATCATGAATTTTAATGATAAATGTTTCATGTTTTTAAGAGAATGAAATCTATAAAATTATTGACGAATTGATATAAAGAGGAAAACTAATGAAATGGATAATAAGAAACCTCAAAAAATGAAACACCCACACTCTAATTCTTTAATTGAATAGAGTATGGTCATTATGATAACCAGTGAACAAATTAAATGGTTAATGATTTCAAATGATGATAAAAACGTCTTTATACAATATAAAAATAGAAATTTCATAAAATACTAACTACCCATGTTGGTCATGAGAATGAAGTGGTGAAATTTTCACTTATAATCCACTCAAGAACTATTAATTTCACATTTTATTTTAGTTCTAAACATTCTATTGTATGTATGTAATTTTATGTGGGAATCACATTTCCACATCATCTATTAGATATTAATTTATCAATGAGATCTAAAAATGGTATGATGAGTCCATATCATTTTTATTAGACACCTCTAATATAATTTTTTTGGGAGTTCACTTCAAAATAATTTTATTCCCCCTCTAGTGGAATTCAATGTAATTTTGGCCTTGAATTGGCACTCACTATATTGATCCCATATCAAATTCCATGGTAGCAAAGTCACATTTCATATCCCATATGATCATAGGATTGTTAATCATTGTGAGGATCACTTTAAACAACCATTATAAATTACTTCAATTATACGGTTCTTATCACCTTCCCAAATGATGTATATTACTAAAATAAGTGGGGATAAAACAAATAGTGATGATATTACTATTATTCTAGAGTATGTTTAAGCATTTACAAAAGTATTTTAGGGTCTGGCCCCAATCAGGATATTTATTTTTCAATAGAAATCATACAGGGTGTTATGCATATTTGAAATTCTACTTGTAGAATATCCCCCATTTATATTCAGGAATTAATGGAAAACCCATGATAAAATCTATATAAGTGATTCCTATTCCCAAGTGTATCCTTATGGGGTCCACAAATTGTTTCTAAATAAGAAATATAGTTCAATTAATATATTGATTTATTATTGAAAACATAATAATATTACAATCAATAAGATTTATAACTTAAAATATGTTGGTTACTTTTTTCATCAACTATGTAATAATTAATAATTATGTAATATAATTCATAGATATTAAATGTCCAGAAAGAGTTAATATTGAGGATATTACTATAAAATATATTTGTTATTAGATATAGACCCTATGCATTTATAGTGATTCCATTCATAGATAAAAATTTCCCCTCTCTCTTAATGGATCTAATGAATAAAGTCTATAGTGATTGTCTATATCAACTAATAACCACCTTTATATATAATATTCATATACATTCAAATATAATGGAAATAAAATTAATATCATTTGGGAAGTTTGTTAAAGAACTTAGGGTAGAAGAATCAATATGCTAAATTTAGCTAGTTTGAATTCTTTTTAATAAAATGTATCATTATTGGGTCATGTATTCAAATGTGAGTGAATGTATGTGGATCCTTAAAATATTAATGGAAATTAAAATTGAACCAAACCAACAATAGTGATTGAGATACAATGTCTCTATGGATAAGCTAAATATTATCGGCAATTTGGGGAAGCATTATCACTACTATATAATTTATCATACAAATTAACTCCAAAGAGAGTCGTGTTTCTCTTTTTATATGTATGTGAATATAATTTTAAGGATCTCAAGAGAAGGTTGGTCTCTATAATCATAAATATAGTACCCTATTTTTGTAAGGGTTTATGATAATCAATGATACATCAATAAAGGGTTTGGTATGTGGGCTTAGGAAAAATAACTTCATTTTAGCATATGAATCATTCCAATTGATGGGTCATGAAAAAAACTATCGGACTCAAGATATGGTTCCAGTAGTGATAAATATTTCCTTTAAAATTTAGAGGCATTATCAATATCCTAAAAGGTGTAACAAAAATACTAATCATTGAAATTTAAATTACATATTCACATTGAAGGATTTTAATATGTGCCAAATGGGATGTTTGGAGTTGATAAAGAACTATAATTTCACTGCACATTACCACCATGGAAATGAAAATAAGGTGGGTAATTCATTGAGTTTAAATGATAAATCTACCTTATTTATTATGATTATTGTAAAATATCCAAAAATTATTGATTTATAGATTATGCACCTTGAAATAATAAATAACTGAGAGATATCAAATTTTTCTAATTCAATTCCCCTCCACCCATCCCTAAAACGATCAATGATGTATCAAAAGAGGTTATGTGTCTACAAAAGATGATAAATAATAATATCACATTTAACCACGATAATAATGGAATGATAATAATCAATAACCAATTTAATATCCCATAAAACATAGAATTGAATTTGTACCTATTGAATGATGTACATAGCTCATCATACTCTAACCATCATAGAAGCCCAAATATATATATAGACCTTAAAGAGAACTTCTGGTAGGATAACATGAAAATATATATTGTAGAGTATATATCTCGATGCTTGGTATTCCAGAAAGTTAAGGCTTAAAATGTGATTTTGATGGTGATGATGAAACCCTTACCCATACTGATATGGAAATGGGAAAACATCACCATGGTTTTTTAAAGGAAACCCCAAGAAATATAATTTACATAATTCCATTTGTTCTATTATCAATTTCAATCTGAAGGCAGCATATTTCATCTTCATCAGAGAGTATTTATCAATTGATCATATTCCTAGGTTAAACATAAAATAATTTTTCAAGATGAATCTACTGACACATTCAATAATATACTATTTGGACCTAAGGTTTAGCTCTATGTTCATGAAAATTATTCCATAGGAATTGAATATGAAGCTATGATTCAGCACATTTGGTAAACCTTAGACTAATGGTCATTATGAGAGGGAAATTCATAGCCTAGAAGATATGTTGATATCATATTTAATGAATTTAATTTTTTTTGGGATAAACATTATAATTACCTAGGATTTTCATACATGGATATTACATCTCTTTAGATAAATATTCAATATGTCACACAAAAATATTCCAGAGGATCATACAAATTTAGTTCTTTGGAAACGTGGGGGAAATTATTCTAATTTTGTGAATGATCTTCAACATCTCCCATAAATATCTTCACCTTTATTACTCCTACTTAAAAACATTCTTTATAATAAGAGAAATAGAAACAAAGGAATTGTGAGGTATAAAGTTCAGTAATGGTAAAAAAGGGAGAAATGGAATTATAATGCTGAACATAAGGGTATGAGAACATAAACATAACATTATAATACCATACCATGAATTTCAAATTTCATACATATTAGTCATAGAATAAATATTGTATGTTCTTAAGAAAGGATTCATAAGTGAATTAAAAGCATAAGAAATAAAATAATAACATATGAATAAGACATGGAATTTATAAATGACTCTCAAACATGTAATATAATTCACTCGAAGTCGAGGATTATTTCCAAAAAATACGAGGGAACTTCTTGGGGGCTACACCTACTAGGTGGGACACACCACCGTCCTCAGTCACAGTCATTTCCTTATAGTGGAACTGGTTTACACTTTATCCTATAGTGGAATGGGTTTCCCATACTTCCCATAGTGTATTTATCCCATAAATTTGTTTCATATCATTATCTCATGAGATATACATCTTTAACAAAGGCATTAGAGGGAGATATATGTCTCACTTGTTTCATAAAGAAAACCATACATATGTGTTACACAAGAATAGAAATAATCCATCATAAACATAAAAAACCATTGAATGAATAATGATAGTATCCTTTAATAATAATCCCAATAAATAATAAGTAACATTAAATAATGTTATCATAGATTAAATATTTTTTTGAAAGATCACTTGAAATTATTATTGAGGAAAATATATTTTCCACATTGAAAACAATGATTTTTAAAATAAAAAAGCATTTAGTAGAAGTTTTTCATTGAAAATAATATTGAACAATTATAATGGAATATTTGAAAACCATTTTAAACATCTTTTAAATATTTTTACTTTAAAATGCATATATGATCATTTTAAACACTATCAAATCATTTTTGAACAAAATTGTTATCAGGAAACATAAATTTCTGAAAAAAGAGAGAATAACATTACCTGAAACATATAATATCACTAATAGATGTTAAATGATGATAAAATGTGTCAAATGGAATTATATAAACCTTGTAAATTAATATAATTTCATAACATAACATGCGTCTTAAAGACGGAAAAAATAGATAAAATTACATTACCGATTTGGTCATTTGGAAATGTAAACCCCATGAATGAGAGATATTTAGATGTATATGTAAATACCCATAAATTAAATGATATTCACTATATAATACATTTATTGGAATTATATACACAACACATAATAAATTGTTGGTGAACACGGATTGTATGTTAGGGAATGTAAAAGTGAGATGGAAATCCCTTACATTAAGTATTCAGTTCCTTCGTAAACGTTCAAACCACATGTATAACATATATATGTTTATTATATGTATAAAAAATATATTCATATATATATATAATATCATATATGATTTACTTATAACATTATCTTATTCAATTATCAACAATTCCATGTCAATGTTAGGTTTCACTTAAAAAACCCATTTATTTTTTATACGTGTTTTGACTTGTTATTCTTGGTCCTATTATATAGATAATGACTTAAGAATATCCAAAATGATAAGAATGATAATATATATATATATAAATATTGTGTATATATATTTATGGTTATTCATAAATGTTATATATAGAAAATAAAATACATCATTCATAGAGACGGTAGGCCATACGTACACATGAATGTTGTTTACATTTTCTTTTCGAATTAAAAGAATGAACTATATATGATCAATTATCATTAAAAATTAATTTTTTTGGAATATATAGAACATATTCTTATTAAAAATATCCTTCATAAATTCCATGTAATGCATGAATGGATCACATCACTACGTGTGGTCATAGTCTTCCGTAGACACAAACAACATTATTATATTCCCACAAAATGGAAAGCATAAAGGTATCTGTGATATAACAATTAGATAATCATAATAACATCATAAACCTAATGTATATCATATATAAACTATAAATCAAAAATTATTCCCAACCATTAATTGTTGTAATTGAGTAACAAATGTTATCAATTCACAAGGAAATAGTCCTCCTTACACATGAACAATGATTGACTATTCCTTTTGATAGAACTGCGTGATATTGTAGGTCTTACCCTTAATATTAAAAAATATATGCATAATTTTTATAATTAGGATATTATACAAATAATAAATAAAAATAAATTAATTTTTTAAATAATAAATAAAACAAAATAATTTACTGAGGAACATTACCTCTTTTTTAGGTATCTCCTTTGGATTTTCACCAAAGGATATCCTTGGTTAGTTTTATTCCAAAATGAATTATTATATGATTAATATAGGGATTTGGTAGGATTTTATGATATATTTGGGATGAAACATAGCATTTTAGGTGTGAATAAAATAGAAGAAGTGGTTTCCTTTTATAAGAGAGGGGAGGGGAACTTTTGCAATTTATCAAAATATTAATTTATACAAAATTAAATATCAACAAAAAATACTCTAATAGGATGATAAATATAATATAATATATGATAAGGCTTTAATAACTTAAAAAAATAGCTTTTAGACAGTTTTTGGTGTTACTTTAATCTTTTGAATTTTGATTAACCATTAGTTAACACATTTTAATTTTAACTCTAGTGACAAATTATTCAATATTATGATGATGTGATTTGTAATTATAATTTTTAAATTATAAAAATGGACAATTAATGATATTTATTACCATATATAATCCAATTTTTCCTTATAGATTATTTTTAATATTTCAAAATAATTTAATAAAATAATATTTTCATAAAATATAAATAGTGTCAATTTGGTCCCTATTAATTACTATTCCATTATGCAAACCAATATAGAAAGATAACTTCAAAAAAATCCTTTAATACACCCCTAATATTCCATATTAATTTATAAAATTCATGGATAACCTTAATTAATTCAAATTTATTTTTTTATTACTTATAATATCATTTAATTTATTTTTTCATTAATTGAATAATTATTTCCTCAACATTGTTCAATAATTTATAATAATAATTTATTCACTAAAAATTTAATAAAAAATCACATGATGTATATATAACGTTAAAATTTCATATCAATATTAATAGTCTAGAATAACTTCTATTTATCCTCATATTAAAAAAATATACTTATTAAGTGTAAGAGTGGGATATTTTGTTAGTCTCTTTGATTTTAATAATATCTAATTAATTTTAATGTCACAGTCTCTATTAAATATTTAAATTTAAAAAAATATGTATTAAGGGTAGAATTTAATTAATTCAATAAAAAAAATTTCATGAGTAAGGATAATGTTATATTATTTATAACAATATTTTAACACTTAATTACCAGATTTTCCTTTCATCGTAGTAACATATTTTAACCAAAATTATTATTGATATTATCCAAAAATAAAATGGAATTATTTAATAACTTTTTAAGTTTCAATTCCAAATATTGAATCAATTTTAAAAAAATGAAGACACATATATGGATAAAAATAATTTAAAATTAATCTTATAGCTGGGGTGATAAAATATATTTCTAAAGTGAACGTTTAAAATATTGAAATGCTTTTATATACATGTTTATTGTGAAATTAATTCCAATGACCTAAGTTAGTATTAATGATATAAAATTTACATAATTATACTTTTATGAAAATGAAAAATATAATTTATTATATATGTTATTTAGACAAAAAAAGATATTTTCAATTAAATTTCAATATTTTCTACTATTCATCAAAACAAGAATGTTATGAGAAAAATACAAAAAATTCAACCAATGTAAATTTTTATATTAAGAATCCAAATAATAAGTTTATATTTTAAAATATTATTTATAATAGTTTCAAATCCTATATTAAAAATAGTGCACCATCAAATAGTAGAAAAGAAGTCTTTTCAGAAAAATACATTTCTTATGCGTAAAATTAGAGTTGTTATTATATCATGTCTTCAAAATACATAAGTTGAATATTAATAATTATATTGAATATATATTTCATTAACATAATTAAATAATAGTTATTTGTTTATTTTTTTCATAAAACGCACCTCTACATATATAATTATTTTTTTCAGAAATAAATTTCTATTTATTTTAGAAAGGGTATAACATTCATTTATAAATAAACAATATTTTCATAATTCATTCAATCTTATATATACCCAACAATTTAATGGCTATATTATAATATATATTGTTTAAATAATATCAATATTAAAAAATCATAAAAACTCATTGTTGCGTGTAACTCAAGCTAAGACGGTGTTGTTTGTAATGCATGAAATCAAAGAAATTTAATTTATTCGAAAAAAAAGATCATAAAAACTCAGTGAGTTGCATTATAAGCCCCTTAAAATGAATTTATTCCTCAAATGTTTTCAATCTAATATAAAAAAATGAGGATATATCTTCCTTATCATAACCTGAAGTTCTTATATAACTTATCAAACAGGTGGTTTCTCAAAAAAACATTAATCATGTTACTAGTCTTTTTTACAGAACAAAATCTCCACGATCCAATTTTTTTATAATTTCTTTTCATAAGGAAGAATTTTTTCCCACAATAAAACCTCTAATATTATTTTATTTTAAGGGTCGAGTATGTATTTCCTCAAATGATATACATATAACACATCACGAACTTGGGAGTGATTAGGTGGAATTTCCAATCGATGAGCTAGCATTACAACATGATTACAAATTTAAAAAGTAAACCACATCCTTCACATTTTAGATTGTGCTTCAATAATCAATTGTGAATATTTGGAAATCCCTTTTTAGGAAAACCACATCATAAAAAGGGTCAATAAATCTTCTAATTAAAAATAGGGAATATAAATAGGTGATGATCACCATCAATACTAGGATTCCGATTTGGAGGATATTAGAAATAAGTGAAAACATAGATGTTGGAGAGAAATGTAAATATTATGTTCTGATGTTGAATGATAAATAATATCGTCATTAGATTATTAATGATCTAAAGACCACGTAACAAATAGTTTTATAAAAGGACATTGATATCATTATAATTGATGATAACATTTTATTTCAAAAATCATTTTTGAAGATATATTTACTTTATTTTATTCCATTTTGTAAGAATAATATCCTATATTGGTTATTCCTTGATCCATTTTCGATTCGTCTCTTACTCCAAGAATTGAGGTTGAAATTGTAATGAGTGAATAAATAGTGGATCATGAGATCCACAATGGGGTAAGAATTGATTCCTTATATCTCTACTAATAATAAAAAAAAATTAGTATAGGTTATTCAATATGATAAAATCATTATATAGTTATGTAAAATATTAATCTTTAAAACCTCATCAAAATTTCAACTTATTCATTTTCATAAATTATGACTACCCTTCTATTTTTTCACATTAATACATAATTTTTTATATAATATGTCACCTAATACAACCTGGATGATCGAAAAGTCTAGTGTATATTGGAATTAGGTACATCACATAACAACTTAAAATAGGATATACATCATCATTATTGAAAAAATCCTTCCAATGTACATATTATTCCAACATAGTTAAAACCACATGGTATAACCATGGGATATTCATAATAAAGGGGTGATGTATAAAGAATAGTAAGGGAATAAACAAAGAATTAATTGAAGAATTCAATACATGACAAAAAATATTCCTATAAATTGGGAATAAAAGGGTTTAGAATCATAAACATTAATAGTAAGACATGATATGACATGGTAACATAAAGACAACATTGAAAATTTGGAAACAACCTGAAACACTACATCATAGACATAGGTAATGTATAAAAGGAAATAAATCATGATGGGAAAGGTCCCCTGAAGGAATCAAGATTACACACTATCTCATGTGACTAAATATTACCCAATTCATTGGAGCACTATATATTTCTATGCACACCTGTCAATTTAATTTCATTCTCATGCTTATGTGTGCCACATATATCAGACAACATGGATTCATTAATCACCATAATTTATTCCATGATAAATTATTATATAATACCAAAATGTTATTCCCCAATAAATAAGTGTATGTTTATAAAGTTTAACACCCTTTATATGAAATGGGTATGGCTATTCACAACACAATTGTCTATCAAGGAAAATCGACGTGAAATTCAGCAGCACAATGTGTTTGTATGAGTGTACAAGGGATATATTGATGAATGATAAATGGTTGTCTCATAATTGAGACATAAATTGGATATTAAGGGGATAAGTAATAAAATATCACATAATTTCTAAATAAAGATAAAATTCATAAGATAATGAATATACTTGAATAAATACGAAAGGGGGTGATCAGTTACCATAAACACATGATTACAAATGCTTGGGAGGAGCTTCTTGATAGATTTTGTGTTCCTTGGGAGGACTCTATATAGGGTATTAAACATTTGGGACTTGATACTAGTATTTTGGGTGAAATTAAATGATATTTTGTATGATTTTATATTGGAAAAGTGTGTATAATTCTTTATCATTTCTGAAATATATGTTTTGGACTCTATATAATAAAATAACCACAAAGCACAAACCTTACCATGGTTTTGACCATTTTTTATACCAATTTTGAGTGTATTTAATTTTTATATATGTATATGGGCCTAAATTAATAATATAATACCCTTGTTAATGTGGAAGTGATCCACACTCTAAAAGAAATGATCTAAAAAACTTAAAATATATTAATGGGTTTGGAGGATTCAAAAGGGCATTATAAATGGAATAAAATAAACATTAAGACACATTATTTTAATGTGATAACATATTATTGGTAGGTATAACCTTCATAGTGTTAATTAAATAACTTTTGGGTCATTATGATGTCAATATACACACATCATCTATTTATGTAATATTTAATTTTTACCAAGAAATTAAATTGTCTTAAAAATAATGAAACATTCTCCATTGGATAATTTCAACATTATGGTTCCAAAGATAATATTCATATTATCTAAATAATTTTCTAAATATGTTCATTTTAAATTTTAAAGTAATATAATATATTATTGAGAAATTCTGGGTTTTTATGATAACAGTTTTCAAACACTTAACAAAAGTACATTTGGCTTCATAGAAAATATTATATCTTTTTTAGTTGAAATTCTATAGTGACAATATTTTATAAAAATATTTTCTATTTCAAAAATCCATTAATTCATGATAATAAATTTTTTAATCTAATTTGAATATCATAAAAAATAATTTTTTTGTTGTATCGTATAAAAATCAAAATCATTTACAAAGTAACAATAAAAATAAAAATATATTCAATATTATATACCATGAATATATTAATATCGTTAAGGTCTTCATTCATATATCTATAATACAACAAAGAACTCCCTAAATGTAAGGTGTGTGATAGTGAGACTTTCATGGGGTGTTTTGACGTACATGGTTAGGGTCGTGATCTCAATAAGCTTTAACTTATCCCATAAATGGTTTCAATCATGCTTAATTTTTTGGATATTAGCACGGTATTGGTCAAGGGAAAGCCCTAGAGATGTTATATCCCATATAAAATCTAATAAATAGGATTCATTATGTACAATCTTATTGTTTAATGTAATTACTTATTATCTCTATGTCAATTGGATTTGTTAAAACCCTTTATTTTTACTAATCATCTAATAATTGTTAATGGGATATATTATCAATGGTAATTATTCTAAATGGTCTTTAAAATTTTATAGGTTATAATAAAACAAATGAAGTCCATGAATTTTATATAAACATAATACATACTAATTCATTTAATTAAATTATAACTTGAATTTTATTAATAAATGTTCAGGTCCTTTCTATATTCCCACTTAAAAAGTTCGACATAAAAATTCTCATTACACACATTAAAATAGATGAGGGTAATTCTAGTAATCACTTCCACTTATTCCCATTTCACTTTATCAAACTTGTGGTTACTCCACAATACTTTTACCAGCTGCATTGTCTTATTTCATAAAAATATGTATCTATGGTATAAGATCTTTACCGGTTTCTCCTCAAATGAGAGATCATTCTCTAATGGTACCACCTATAGATTGATTACATGTTTTGGGTCTGTTATGTACTTACTCAAGAGAGATACATGGAATACATCATGTATTTGAGATAGTTTAGCTGGGAGTGCTAGTGGATATGCCACTACATTGGCACGATCATGGATCATAGAGAGACTGATGTATCTTGGACTAATATTTCCCTTCATCCCAAACCTCGTGAATTTATTCCATAGATATATGGATATGTCTACGATGTATCCAAAAACAAACACTAGATCTCATCGATGATTGTTACCATCACTCTTCTATCAACTCTGAGATATCTTGATGTGCGGCGGAATGGTCGAAACTTTTTCCACTATTTCCTCGATTATTTCATGACCTAGTAGTTTTCATTCCCAAACTTCATTCAAACATTAAGGAATTATATACGTCTTCCCATAAAAGTTTCATAAGGGGTCATTTTTATTCTTGATTAAAAACTATTTTTTATAAGAACATGACTGTATAAATATGTTGGTAATATCCTACATTTAATGTCAATTGTAAAAGTTTTCAACATATCCTCATGTTTCCAGATGGTTCACAATGATTTTTATCCATTTTGGGGTGATAAGTAATGATAAAGTTCACCTCATTATTTATAATTTGTTGAATACTCTTCAAGAACATGGAGGTAAATCTTGGATATAAATTAGATATAACTGATAGTGGTGTTTCATGTAGCCTCACCAATTCTATAATGTATATCCATGAAAGTTGATCGAGTGATAAGTCATATGAAATTTCAATAAATATTTTAGTCTTTCTAAGATCATCCACCACAAACAATATTTTATTATTTCCTCTAAATGTGTTTAAAAGACTAGTGAAAAAGTCCATGGTGATGTTTTCCCATTTCCATTTATATATGTGTAATGGTTTCATAATCCCCATGTAAATTTTCATTTATACCTTTAATTTCTAAGATACAAGATACATTGATGTATATTCTATAATATCCTTCTTCAAATAGTCCCAAAAATAGTGCTCCCAGATACCTTAATACATCTTTGTGCTCTCTAGATGGATGGATAAGATTGAGATATACACAGCATCCAAAAGATCATTATTTTACTCAGGATTAGATGGTATAAATAGTCTTGATCCAAACCTTAAAATCCTTATTAATTAACATTAAAGTAAGAGGATTGGAATATCTTATAGTTTCCAGTTTCTTTTGTATTCCCACATCATCTATTTGAGAATCAATTATCTCCTCTAGATTGGATGGTTGAGCAATCAATTTTGAAAGTATTGATGATGTTCCTTCCTTTATGATTCTCATTACCAACCTTTTAATGTCAAATAAGATCATATCCTTTTCAATTCTAATCAATGATTGAATTATTTGGTCCATTCTATATAAATAAACTAAATATTTATTTTATTTACAAGGATGGTAATGGATTGATTTGATATACTCCCTCATCATCTCTAACCATCTTCTTTTGAAAATATTCATCTCTTTCTATGTGATTATATCCTTGAGGCTCATGTGATCCATATATATTACACTATTCTCACCAAATAGATAATGATACGAAATTTTCAAAGAAAAGATAACTATATCCAACTCTAGATCAATATTTGGTTAGTTCTTTTCATGGACATTCTTTTTCCTTGAATCATAGGCTATCACTTTTTCATTTTTCATTAACACGGATCCCCAACCTTCTTCAAAGGATCAATGAACACCATGAAAGGTTCTATACTCAAGGGTATTTTATGTACATGTTCAGTTATAATCCTCTTATTTAACTCCTTGAAAATCTCTTTGCTTTCATAATTCCATTTACATTTTAATTTTTTCTATGTTATATTGGTTAGAGGGTTTGAAAATACTGATAAATTTCTCATCAATCGACGATAGTCCCAGATAATATAAGAAATCATTGGATATATTTCATAGATATTGGCCTCATATATCCTTCAATTTATTATATCTTTGTAGTTTCCATAGATATCCCCTTTCTTGTGATGATATTTCCCATGAATGATACTTCTACCAGAACTCAAATTTTTTGTACATTTCATAAATATTTTCTTTTCTTAACTTCATTATCATAGTACTCATAGGCTCATAATGCTCCTCCTTACTTTTGGAGTATATCATAAAATCAACTATAAAGACTACTATAATGTTTTCTATGTAATTTATAAATATTTTATTCCTAGATTCCTTGAATATTGGTGGAGCATTAGTGATTCTGAAAGGAATTACTATGAAATCATAGTGATCATACCCTATACGAATAGTGGTCTTGGGGATATCCTAATTCTTCACCCTTTGATAAATACATCCGAACTGAATATCCACATTAGTGAATTATTTTGCATTATGTAGATGATTTAACCTATAATCAATCCATGTTATATGAAAACTTTTCTTTATCATGATGTTATTTAGATCGTAATAATTAATTAAAAGGAGCATTGGCCCATCATTCTTATTGGTGAAGAGTATTGGTTCATCCCCTGGTAAAACACTTGGGCGTATGAAACCATTATCCAGATTCTCCTATGGTTCTTTCTTCAATTCCTCATGTTCTAAAACTTCCATTCTATACATATTCTTGGATATTTGTAACACCCTAGGTATAACATCTATTGAAAATCTGACTACTCAGCTAGGAGGAATACCAAAAACTTTTTCAGGAAACGCATTATCATATTCCCTCACAATGGACATCTCTTCATGGATGATCCTCTCCATAGATTCAACAATTTGAGCTAGATATTCTTTCTTATAGGGAAAAAATATCCATTCTTGAGATTTTGGTGCTAAATAATATTCATCAATCTACATGCATTTATATGGAAGTAGAGGATGATTTGTGTTAATGAGTGTAATTTCCCTCTCAAATAAATTTATATTTCCTCTGTGTAGAGAAATAAAATCCATAACTATAATTGAATCAAATTCCACCAATGGGAGTATGAAATGGTTCTTTAGGAAGTTTAACCCAAAAATTATAATAGAGGTGGAGTTATATATTGGGGATGAAATAATTTCCCCAAATATATTCTAATTCATAACTCTACTTCCATGATTTTTGGTGGTGTTTATATAGTTATACTAAACATTTTTTATATAAACGTATTCACATAACTGATATTATAAAGTATATTTACTATTCTTGAATGAATAACTAGTTTACTTTTCACCACTTCATTTTCAAGATCCACCTTAGGAGTTGTGAAGGAAACGATCTCTCTAATTTCTTTATAGGTAGTTGGATGTCTCCAAAAACCCTTGTCTTAGTGCATTGGTTTGAAAATTTATCTGGTTCCTTAAATTTGAAGCAATGAACAATTCACCGAGGATTAAACAGATTATTTCTATCCTCCATCACATTTGCGGGTTTCTCCAATTGTTAATTTTATTATAGGTATCCTCCCTTCAAAAACCTACTAAATTTCCTTGTTACCCTTATAAAGATTTTTTGGTGCTCCTTTGCACACTATTGACAAGTGGGATGTTTAAATTTCTTAGCACCATTATATTTCCCCATCTTACTGCCACAATAAAACTCCAATTTCTCATTACTATCCATGTGGTACCCTTTTGATTCTTGGATGTACATTTCATATTTGAGGGAACATCAGCCAGTATTTTCATAGCTATCAAAGTCTCAAATTGGAATAGTTTATCATTGACTAGGTTTTATCCCACTAAAAAAACAGTCAACCTTTAATTCAATGGTAATGAAAAATTCGGATCTGTATCATGGAATTCATGTTAACCTTTCTATTTTATGCTAAACAGTTCAGGGAAAATATTTATTGAAAAACTTCTTTTTGAATTCCTTCCACCACATTACATATATCTATTTATCAAGATTTGTATTCTAGATCAATGTCCACTACTGATTAACATCTTCCTCTATAAAATAAATATCTAGTATAACCTTCCCTTACTCAAAACATTAAACCATAGAGAAGATATTTTCAATGGATTTGATACATTGTTCCATGATTAAGGTATCAAATAATCTATTGAAATTCAGAGGCCTTTATCACATAAAGCACATAATTGTAATTTTTTATTTCCTAGGGGGATTTGGGTGATCCTTCTGATCCATGTTTCTATTTATAATTGATTTAGCTGAAATATTGTGAATACATAGTTTATAATTCCAACTCTCATCAGTTTGGGATTCTCATTTGGGTAGTCAACACATTTCCCATCACATTGGTTGTTTACTTGATTCCTCATATTTCATGGACATTATATTGAATAAATGAAAAATTAGGAATGAGTATTTTAAAAACTATTAAACACATAATGGGGAATCCAATGAAAATAAATGGATAACTCATAAATTAAATTTATTTATTTAACTTATAGATTTCTAGCCTTCAATCTCTATTATCCATGATTTATTTCCTAACATAAACACTTATGTGGATTATTTTCCATAAATAGTGGTTCATAATGAGATTATGAATTTAACAAATAAAATCATTTAGAAGTTCTAAATGAGGTATGCATCAAGGCTCATTTTTGTGCACAGGTTCATGGTTGATTCTGTCTCGACATGGTGTTTTTGGGTTTTGCACCTACATACATCTATGATAGATCCACGTCCTATTGTAGTATCCATACAAGTATTTGTGTTCCTGATAAACAAATTACTCTGTACTTAGCATAATTTAGTCACGTTCCCTTATTCATATTTTTATCCTAATGTTTTCCCTAGATTCTTCTAATCCAAATAAAATAAATGACTAATTTTTCTTTTGATACCAACTATGACAACCCTTCTATTTATTTCATATTAATACATGATTTATTACATCAAATATCACTTAATAAAACCCATATTATTGAGAAGGATAGTTCCTTTAGGAATTAGTTATATTAAATAACAACATAAAATAAGGAATACATCATCTTTAGGAAAAACATACTTAACATGATCGTACTATTCCAACATACATAAAAATTTATGGGATAACCTTGGGACATACATAATAAAGGGGTGAGTAATAAAGCACTGAAAGGGAATAAACATAGCATAAAACAATAAAAGTAATGTTTTTGATAATTTTCATATCAATGGGTCCTGAAATGGGTGATAATTATAAACATGAACAGTAAGATATGATATGGAATGGTAACCTAAATACAACATGGAAAATTTTTCAACAATAAAAAAAATGCAACATAGACATACACCATGGACAACTACCTTGTAATCTTGATGAAAAAATACTATAAAGGAATCAATTTTACTCACTGCCCAAAAATTTCATCTCATGAGACTACACATAACCCAATGCATTTGAGGTCTATATAATTACTGGTTCACCAGTCACTTTCATCTCATTATAATGCTTAAGTGTGCTACATTGATCATACAACATTTATTCATTCATAATCATAATTTATTATACGATATTATATTTTGGAATAAATACATTGGACTTCTTAATCAATAAGTGTAATTGCATAACGGTGAACACCATTAATACAAAATCTGTACAGGTATTCAGTAAACAATTTTTTGGCACGGAAAATCACAGTGAAATTTTGACAGCATAACTGGGCATATGATTGTTTATGGGACGGACTGATTAGAGTGAAAATGGAATATTAACATTTAGTTATAATTTTTTTATTAAGGTGGATATGTAATAATGTATCCCATCAAATGTAAATGAAGATAAAAAGACACAAGATAAATAAGATACTTGAATAAAGAGGTGAAAGGGAGGATACCTTACCTTGAGAGTGTGAATTCAAATTCTTTAGAGGATCTTTTTGAGATCTTTGGGAACATTTGATGGACTCTAAAGTAGTGATGAAAAAGTAAGGATGTTATACAATCTGTTCTAGTGAGTGATATGAGATCTTGTGTGAATTTTTATAGGAAAAGTGAGGAAAATTCTTTATTATTTCTCAAACATTGTTTTTGGATACTATATAATAAAAATACAAAAACCATAAACCATACCATGATTTGTGTCCATGGTTTATTCCAAAGGGGAGTGATTTAATTTATTTGATAATACCAAAGGCTGAAAATAATAAAATAATACCGTTGATGATAGGGAAACGATTCATACTCTTAATGAAATGATTTAAAAATCGTACAATATATTAATTGTTTTGTAGGATTCCTAAAGGCTTCATAAAATTAATCAAACAAAAATAAGATAAAATTAATTTAAATGTAAAATATATTAATGGTAATGAATACCCTTTATATTATTTATTACATCAATTTTGGATCATTTTTATTTCATAATGCACACCGTGTATTTATATGCTATTTAAGTTTTACCCAAAAATTCAGTTGTCTAGAAAAATTATGAAAAATTCACCGTTGGATAATTTGAAATTTAGTTTTCCAAAATTATAATAAATTTATATATATAATTTCATAAATAGGATTTTTAAATTTTTTAAATAAGAATCATCATTTATTGAGAAATTATTGGTTTTTTTCAATAATAGTTTTTGAACCAACATAAAATATACATTTTACTTCCCAAAAATAATATGACAATTAATGTTTAATAAAAATTATTTGATAATATATAATTTTTAAAAAAATTGTTTTAAAAATACAATAATTTAGGAAAAAAAATTCCAAAATTGAAATTGAACATTACCTAAAAATACATTTTTTGTTGTATAAAATTGAAAATCATTTATAATGTAACAATAAAATGATAATATATTTATTATTTGATACAATGTATATATTCATATTTTTAGGTCCTTGGAACATATCCCTTTAATACACCTACAAAAAACCCTAATGGTAAGGTGAGTGATGGTGAGTCTTTCATGGGGTGGTTCGATGTACGTGGTTTGGTTCATGATATCGATGAGCTTCAACATATCCCGTAAACATTTTTGCTCTTGTTTATGTTTTTAGATCTCAACATGGGATTAGTTAAGGAAAAATATAGTATATTCTTTCTCCATTAGAATCTCTAATATATGGGATTCATAGGGTGTGATCCTACAGGTTTTGTCCCTAAATTCCTTTGTTTTTGTCAATTGGAATTGAAAAAACCCTATATTTATATTAATCTTCTGATCACTGTTCAATGACGCCATTATCAATGTTAATGATTAGGATGTTATTTTAAATCTGATATGATATAATAAAAACAAATAATTTATTTTTTCTCTATAAACATAATAAAGAATAAGGCATTTTACTAAATCAGAAGGGAAATTGTAATTATAAAATTTAGGTCGTTAAAAAAATGGTTACCCTTATGAACCTTAAAAAATATTAAAATCCAAAACATTATATGGAAGAATAAAACATTTCATGATAAAATTATGAAGAATACCCAAAAAAATAATGTAGATATTAATTTTCAGACACCAAGAATATAAAGATCATTATCATGTATTTTATTAAAACATCGTAATAACCAGAATTAGATGAAAACCTATGTGAAATCCTGAATGCTTTAAAAAATTAACTCTTTCCTCATACCATAAATGAAAAACTAAATCCCTAAACCACCATGCCATAATATTAATAATTAGTTCCTTGTTAATAAATACTATAAAGTATATTTTATCCCAACAAAACATCTCTTCATTCATATATCAAGGGTAGTCTTTCCCTAATTCACGTTTTCTCCAAAATTATCACATTGCCACGTCAATAAATTTTCATGGTTACCCATACCATTCAAAATATACTTTCAAATACTTATGTAAAAACTATAGTAGATAAATCCATAGATGTTTCATTATTCTATAATACCATTAAATTAATTGTACAAGCATATTCTTGATTTCAAATATATAAACACTCAATCAATCCACTTCCTTCTTAAACTGACTACTAGGTTACCTCATTTTATTCCATAATGCATCTTCCATATCATATTTCATTCATAGTTTCTTCATCAGGAGAATTACAACCATTACTCATACAACCTTTATGATCCTCTTCACAATATTTCCTCACAGGGAATCAATTTTCATAAGTCACATACATTCCACATTTATAACATTTAACTATCATTGATTCCTTCAGAATAACATTATCCTTGTCTATTTCATTAGTTGAACATTTTCCTTTTCAATTACTTGCTTTGGGTCCTTCTTTTTCACATCCAATTCATCTTATAGTTCCTTTTAAACATTCCCCTTGATGACTTTTCAAACGTGATTTACATGTGAAAAATTAATCTTTTTTCCTTTTTCTGCACCATGAAACTCCAACTTTCTCTTAAAAGACTATACCTTGCATAACATGGAACACATTGTTTTTATTGAACAAATATTTCTGATTGAAGATAGAATAAATTTACATGAAACATATTATATCATGAAAATAAGTAAATCAATGATGTAACATTTTACCGGGATGTATATACACCTCGTAAAATAATATAGGTCTATAACATAACATGTGTCTCAAAGAAGGGAAATTGAGACAATATTATCTTACCAATTTGGTAAATTTTTAACCATATATCCTATGAAAGATAAATCATGAAATGGATATGTAAATAACCATAAAATAAAGTATATGTATCATAGAATAAATTCATTGGTATTATATACACCACACATGAGAAATAGGTGGTGAACATGGCATGTATCTCACAGAATATTAAAGTGAGATGAAAATCCCTTACCATAAGTCTTGAATTCCTTTGTATACATTCAAACCTCTTGTATAATAAATAAAAGTTTATTATAAATCTACCACATAACCATATTCATATATATATAATACCACATATTAGTTAATTATAACTTTATATGACTCTATTTTAAACAATTCCATGTTAATGTTATGTTTTGGGGAATAACTGATTTATTTTTCATACATATTTTGACATGTTATTCTTGGACTTTCTACATAGATCGTGATTTCAACATAACCAGAATTATAAACATGATAGAATATATATATTTATGTATATTAAATATATATATTTATTTATTGTGATTCATAAAATTTTGAGCTAGAAAATAATATACATTTTTCATCGACACGGTAGGTCGTACGTACACATGAACGTTTTTTTCACTTTATTTTCAGATTAAAAGAAACAATGAATTGAAATAGTATCATCTTAGAATAAATTATATGTCATATATAACACATATAATAATTTTAACCATACTCAATGAATTCATTTTAATGTGTGAACAAATCACATTGCTACACGAGGTGGTAGTCTGTCGTACACATAAACGACATTATCATATTCCCAAAAAATGGAAAGAATGAATTAATGTGTGTTAAAAAAACATAAAGTTTCCTAAAATAATCATAAATATAATATATATCATATATAAACTATACATCCATCATTATTAAAAACTAGTAAATGTGGTAGTGGGAGAACAAATGACATCAGTTCATGAGGCAGTAGATTGTCGTACACATAAATAATGATTGCATGTCAGATTTGATGGTAGTGTGTGAAGTTGTAGGTAAGAAAATTAAAATACAAAATATCATAGTATATCTATGAAAATTATTTTATTATATAAAAATAAAATAAAAATAAATGAATTTTTTTAGGAAGAAATAAACCAAAAATTGTTTGTTGATGAATGTTACCTCTTCTTTGGGTATCTCCTTTTTGTTTTCACCAAAAACATATATGGCTAAAAATATTCACAAATTAATTTTTCTACGATTTAGTGAGGGAGTTTATAAGATATTTTAATAGATTTTCCCAAACCAAATAGTTTTTAAGTGTTAATAAAAGAGAATAATAGGTTCCATTTTATAAGGGATGGGAGTGCCACTTTTGGAATTTCTCAAAAGATTAATTCATAATAAAATCAATATCAAACCGAATACCTTCAAAAGACCATATATTAAAATATAACATATGATAAGGTTTAAAAATAATAAAAATATATATTTTATACATGTTTATGTGTTATTTGAAACCCTGTCATTTTGAATAACCCTTAGTTAACCGATTTTATTTTTATCTATGGTAACATGTTTTTCAATATAAATATGATGTAATATTTACTTATAAAGTGTAAATTGGACCATTAATTTCCCATTAATGACATGTTAGACCATATATAATCCAATTTGTCCTTATTTATTATTTTTATGATTTATAAAAAAATTAATAAAATATTATTTTCATATAATATCATTTGTGTCAGTTTTGACACAATTCATTACTTTGACATTATGAAACTCAATAAATCAATTAAAGATTGAAAAAAATATTATACCACCACAATAATCAGGATTAAACTATACATGTCCTGTATAACTATATTTAATTCAAATATAATTTATTTTATTATTTATGATATCATTTAATTGATTTTTTTATTAATTGAATAATTACTCCATCATCATTATAAAATTATTTATGATGAATATTTCTTCACTACAACTAAAAAATAAATATCCATGATATAGATATACCTTTTATATCTCATTATAATACTTATAGTCTAGAATATATTCTAGTAAAACTCATATCAAAAATATTATAATTATTGATAGTAAGAGTGTGAAATTTTGTCACTCCCTTTCATTTTATTAATATCTATGTTATTTTCATGGAAAACTTTAAATTAAATATATAGTGTTTGAAATTTTTATGTTAAGGGAAAAATTAATTTAATCTAATAAAATTTCCAAAAGTTTTAGGTTAACAGTATAATATTTATAATATTATTTCTACCCTTAATTACCAGATTTACCCTTAATCGTGGTAATTTATTTTACCAAATCTAGTATTGATATTGTCCAAAAATAAAAAGGGGCCTATTTAATAAATATTTATATTCTAATTCCAAATATATGATAAATTTTTCAAAATTTTAATTATATAACTTTCTAAAATTAATATAAAATTAATCCTATAGATGGGGAGAGAAAATGAGTTTTTAAAGTGAAAACCTTAAAAGGATTGCTTTTTTAATGCAATTTCAATGTAAAATTGATTTCAATGACCTATATTGGATTAAAGTTTTTAAAATTTATCTAATTATAATTTAGAACCAATCAATATTACACTTTAACACTAAAAATTATTTAGACAAAAAATCTGTTTTCAATTAAAATTAAATATTTTCCATTATTCATCAAACCATGATACTTATGAGAAAAATAAAAAAATAAATCCAAATTAAATTTGTATATTATATTTTAAAATAATATTTTTATTTTTTAATATATAGTTTATAAAAATTTCAAAAAACTTGTTTTAAAATAACTACTTCATCAAAATGCCTCAAAACTGTATTTTTTTAAAAATATAACTTTTATGTGTAAAATTGGATTTGTTCTTATAACATATATAGAATACATATAAGATTAATGTTAAACATTTTATTGAATATATATTTCATTAATATAATTCAAAAGGTGTTATTATTTATTTATTTTTATAAAACAACCTTTTGAAAATTTAATCAATTTTTCGAAAAAGCATTTCCTTTAATTTTAAAAAGGGTTTTATTTTAATTTTTAATTAAACCATGTTTTCATAATTCAGTTAGTCCTATTCATAACATCTATTATAATGGATAGATTATAATATTTATTATTTAAATAATTACAATAATAAAATTTTGTTTCATAGGAACTATGTTTTTTGTGTAATACATTATAATGAAGTATTGCATGTTACACAAGACATCATAGAATATTTTTTATTTAAAAACGTTTATAAAAACTCACGGTGTCACAAACCCATTACCTTGTTTCTGTTGTAAAATTAAAATAGTCCCCAATATTACAGTAATATAGAACAATATGAATATCTATATAGAATGAAATGAAAAACCTTTTCATGCTTGGATGATGTTTGCGAAAGGAATCTGTTAGAAATAGATCATGTTTAAGAAATTATTAAAAATAATCCATCCATTAAACCACATATTAATGCGACAAAGATTCACTATAAGTTCTGTGTTGATTACTACTAGTGGGATTTGTAATTCTATGTGGGTTATGATGTATTCAGTCACGTATCTATTTAGAAGTGTGTTATGAGGTTTTGAACGAAAGGGAAGTTTATCTCTAGACTCATTTAACTTTTAAGGATTACTGATCATATAATAAGGGTAGTTAATTACAAAGAGATTCTACCAAACTTATCTCAGTTAAATTATGTGTTTTACATATCCATTTTCATGGAGTGCATTCTATATCCATCACATGTACGAAACATATAATATGTTTAATTGGAACATGATGTCTCATATATGAAAAAATTAGTAGAGATCTTCAATCATTGAGAAAATGTACTATCGAATGATACCACATATATGGTAAATGTCCTAGGGTGAAATGAGAAATTTTGAGGAAGCTATATGCAATCTTGAGGATAAAATGGGAAAAAATTACCCTCACATATTTTCACCTTTATGATGGAATTTTGAGTAAAACAACTTTTATGTGGTTTAAAAAGTAACACCCTCATATTTTAGTATGAATTTTCATTTTAAGTATGTTTAATGTGTTTAATTTTATTTATTACAATAAACACCATAATAAAGGGTGAAATTCTTTATTATAATTAAAATTGAATCAAATTAAAATATATTTAAGCAAAATATAATAGTCTAAATAAATGATTTTGTAGAAATAAAATAATTCTTATTCACTTATGAAAATGATATAGATTATAAAAAAATGTTATCAAATATTTTTTTGAATTATGTATTTTTTTGATATCAAACACATTGGAGGAATTATATAATCAATATTTATTTATTACTATTCATTTCAAAAATAATAATACCAATTAAATATATCCATAAAAAATGTGAAATTCTAAGGAATACTAAACTAATTATTATTTGCTTAACATTAATTTTTTTTAATTTTTTTTATTTGTAATCTAAAATTTATAATTATGATTAATAAATATATAAGAAAATATTATATGATTAATAAATAATAAATATATTTCTATTATGTTATAAATGTCGATAAAATAATTTAAAGGTAAAGGGAGTTATTTTTCAGAAAACTATTTTTAATGCGTGCAATGTTTATTTATCTTAATTAATTATATTAATCAATATTTATTAATGAACTAAACATAAAAAATATGGATAACATTTACCATTAAATAAATCAGATATCATCAAAGGGTTTTTACTAGGAAAATAATAGAATTAAATAACTTTTTTTCATAGTGACACATTTTTTTATAGAAATTGTTTTTTTGAGTTATACGGGCTAAGAATAAAATTACTTTTTAACATATTAAAAATTGAATCTTATAAAATGGTTTTCATATTTTTAATTATTACCTTATTTAATATGGATTATTTAGTTTTTTTCAAAAACGTATGTTAGAATAGTAAAAAAAAATTATCACCATGATAAGGATTTAAAAGATTAAAAGGTTTAATATAAGTCGATAAAGAAACCAAATATCACAAAAACATATCTAATTTTTTTTATTAGTGAATTCATGAACACCCTTATCTTATATTTTAATATTTTTCTATTTTTTTTCACATTCATTTGATAATTACATTTATTTTATTTCAAGTTACAAGTATTTACAAAAGTGTAACCCCTCTCACCTATAAAAGGAATTGTCTCCTCCCCACCTCAATCCAAATCATTAATTTCGTTTTATCATGAATACATGATGGAATTAACTTCATAATAAACTTATCCCACGTTTTTGAACATATGGTCCCATGAATAAATCCATAAGCTCTCATTGTTAATAGTTTATATAAGACATAATCAATCATTAAAGTTAAAATTTTCTTTCCCATAATCATTATTTCATATCATATTAAAATATATACTATTATAGATAATTTATTAATTGAATAAAATGTTTTTGAAATCATTATGCATCAATAAATATGATATTATCATAATGAAATATTATTTCGACACCCATTTTATCATTATGACAAGCTCTTTCTTGTGCTGGTTGTTCCACCTACATGAATGGTGTTACAATACTTATGGCATGAGTTATTAATGAATGATAAATAATAGTAATATTACGAAATAATTAATAATTTTGTTTTTTTCATAATTATTTAAGGATTACATACTTATTTTTATTCAATATTAAAATCAGTTCATTTTTTGGAATCAAATTTCTAAAATTTAACATTTTTAAACATTCTAGATGAATCATCACCATATGTTCCATGAATTTGACATGTTATACGAAAAATATATCAAAATATTACTCAAAATATTCATTAAATTTCATGATATGATGAAACCAAAAAAAATTCAATGACCAAGAATGCCAAATGGAAACGTGCCTGAAAAAAATAACCATTAACACTAAAATAATGATTTTAACAACTATATAATAATAAATAATCAATAAAAATTTATTAATTAAAATTAATATGTAACATAAATATAAATATGATTATAATATATATATATATATATTAAATATATACATTATTATTGAGGAATTTATAGTGTCTTCGACCATGTAAGAATCCAAGCTATGGGTATTCTCTGTCTAAATTTTCATTAATTGGGAAATTTTCTTTATTAGGAACATATATTTTTTTATATGGTATATATAAATACCATATTATATTATATTCCTTTATTATATATTTATTTATTCTATTCAATCTTTCATGAAATATTTTCTCTTTAATGGGGTTTTTGATTTTTATAGTCATAAAGAGTCTTATATAAAATCACTGCTTTATAAGAATTATAATAATTTACCCTAACTCATCCTCTAAGACCATGTTCCTTATATTAGTTAATTAATGTTATTATATAAATAAATTATATTTTATAGTAATTATAAACTATATTTTCCACTCTTTACAATTGTTTAGAATGGAAAAATTCATGTGATTTATATGGGTTATTTTTATTTTTTTTAAAGAGTGGAAAATATTCTTTTTTAAATATATTTAGATTGAATTAATATTCCTAGAATCATATCAATTTTTAATTATTAAGATCAATTGACATATTTATGTGGGGTATCCCAAAAACATTATCCCTTATTCTATGAATTTCTTCATTTTTTTTAAAGATAAAAAATAAAGGATGTTTCTTCTTATTTTTTAAATCATATTTATAATTCTTTTATAATAGTTTTTTTTATGTATTAAAACTTCCCTTAAATAATTATTATGACATAATATGGGTATTCTATATTGTTACCATCCTAGTTCGTACTCTAGATGGATTATGATGATATATTATAGAAGATTTCAAGAAACATACTTTATTTCATGGGTTAATGAAGTGATGTTTAAATTATGTTGTTTTTTTTCTATTGGAACACATATATATGGTTCTAAATGTGTGAAATGTTTTCATGGAAGTATATGTACCTATAATTAATTAGCTAAATCTTTACTTTTCATTAGATTTATGTATGTTAAGGGGGATTCAACCTAACCCACTATGTTTGTGGGAATATGGAGTGAACCTAAAACACTATAAGATTCTATCTACTATATAATGATTATAGTTTTAGTGATACATTATAAATGGAATTATTTTATTTTATTTAGTTTTTAACACAATATTATTCAATACTTTTATACCTATTTTAATATCTCATGGCTCTTTATTATTAACTCATGGATTATGTTAGTGAAAAATCACATTTCAAGATTCAAAATTTATGATCTTTCACTTATTGGGATTAGTTTTCAAATATTTTGATCATGTACCATGATAATATATTCATACCCATATTATTATCAGATAATAAAATATGATATATGACTAATATATCAAATGTTAAAACATACTTAGTATCTAAGTTAAACCTTTTTATTCTTCAATTTTTGTAGGTTATAAAAATAGGTATTAAGTAAAATAAGTTAGAGTATGATGTGTCATGTTTCTTTTTTCTACAGATGAAAATTGTAAGGATCCAACATCAAGATATAAAATTTCTAGTTACATACTACTATAAATATTTTTATTTTATTCCTAGTTATATTTTAAGGAAACAGTTTATGAGAATTTATATAAACATGTATATAGTAAACCAATACAATACATGTAGACACATCTTTTTATTATCCATTTTTTCACCATATCAAAACACTTTTTAAATGAAAATCGGTTTATTTTCATGTCATATATTCATAAATTTCAACTTTAATTCGTTTTTTGTCTTAAAAATCCATAAACCATATGACAAATATTTTATAGAAAGGGGTGAGCACAAATAAATCGGTAAGGGACATAAAAAGAACAAAGGCTTTCTTCTAGAGGAAAAAATTAAAAACCATGAAAAATTTACCATTATCTCCATGGTATTTTCTAGGATGAAATGAAATAATTTCCATATGAAAGTCACAAAAAAACATTTTTCAAAGAAACAAAATAAACATCATAGCAAGAAAATAAAAATCCTTTTTACCAATACAGAGAATCACAATTATAACCAATTTTAAACCCATGTCAGAAATAAAAAGTGCCCAAATAAATCAAAAGGGGAGACCCTTTGATATCACCCTCCTTCATTCCTAAAAATACAAGGTACATTAAACAATCCATTAGAGTTCTCTCTAGGCACCCCAAATCCATAAAAGACTCACCCGATACAATCTGGTACCACTGAATATATAAGTTAAATCAGGCTCAACCAAGATAAATAATGGGGATAAACCATTCATATAAGCTATTGTGGGTTCCCCCTTGTCACATATAATTCTCATGAAACATATCATGATGTAATTTTTTTATTGTTTCACTTTTCATCAGAAAAAGTTTTATAAAATCTTTCAAAACCATAGGAAAAATACTTTCATATATCAAAATACATTTTTGTTTTATAACCCCATTTTCAAAACCAAAATAACTAAAGAAAGGAAAAATGGGGGTTTTAAAGAAAATATTTTTTAAAACATTATTTAGAAAAATAACATTTCCCTTTTGGAAACACATATTTTTAAATACTAAGCACGTACACCGGAAACCATTTTCTTTGAAAGTAACCATATAAACTTTTAAAGTAAGCATAAAAATATAAAGGCATCATAATATTGGGAAATTATAATCATTTCATATATTTAAAAAATAAATTCCACATTAACTTTATAAAAAAAATTAAATTGGAACCATAATAATGATTTTTAAAATAAATTACCTTAATCACTTTAAAAATATTTTCATCCTAATCCCAATAAAATAATAACATTAAACAAAGCATTAAATATCATGAGGATTTATAAATATATGATATAAAATATCAAAGAGACTGTATATACACATCCTAAAATAATATTGGTGAATAGAATCAAAATAATCATTGATATATGGAAATTGAGTTGAAGTCACTTACCTTTAGTCTGACTTGTCATATAGATTATTTATCATCCGTTTCATTGAAAAAAAAACAATTTTTTAATACCTCCAGACCATATATATTGGTATTATGCATAAACGAAAACCTCTAGTATTACTGTAGGGACTCTAGAAACTTACATGGGTTTCGAATTCTAGAACCAAATGGTTTTTTAAGTGTGAAAAAATATGAAGAATTGTGCTTTTATAAGAGAGGGGAGGGCTACTATTGTCATTTAATAAATATTTACTTAACATTAATTAAATTACAATTAAGAATAGATAAAAAGTTAATTATTTCATATATAATATGAAAATTTATTAACATATCAACATCCAATAATTTTTTGATATGTTTTGATTATTTGTTTATCATTATCTTTTGGTTTTAAGACCTCGTAAACCCTTTTAAAACAAACGCATACAACAAATATTTTTAATCACTGAGGGTTAATATAATTAATATAAATGGATAAAAAGACAATAAATAGACCATTATTGATATTATAAACAATATCTTAACCACATTACCGAATCTAATATTTTCAATAATTATATATCAATTAATAAAATATTATTAACTATTAAATATCTATAATGTTATTTTTTAGAACTATTCATCAGTTTGAAATTTTTAATATCAAGTAAACACGTATTATTCTAAAATATTATTTTCAAATATCCAAAAAATTCAAGGTCATCTTAAAATTCAATTATTACATTAATTATCTCATATTATATTTTATTTAATATTTTTAATATCGTTTTTATAATTTTTCCAGTTAATTGAATAATACTATATCACCATTGAGTAAGAATTTAAGCTAATTAAATATTTAATAAACATTAAATAATTCCTTGATGAAAATAAAACTTTTATATTGATGAAATATATTTGTATTCAATCATATCCTCTGGGTAATACTACATTAAAAATATTGGACTTATTTAAAACAAGAGTGTGACATGTTATATTTTAATTTATATGAAATACGATAAGGATCTTAATCTAAAACATGTGAACCAAAATGTCATAAATTCAATAATTTTTCAAAAATGGTTGATATATTCTGATAAAAAAATAATTAGGTAATTTTTTGGGTTATTTAATTGTTTTTATAATTCTATTTTTGTCCTAAATTATAGGAGTTTCTCTTTACAGTGGTCATAAAAACTATTAAGGGTACTATTAATTTTGTACAAAAATAAAAGGGTCATATTTACTAAATTTTGACCTCCTGATTGATAAAATGGATTCATTTTTTCCATATTAAGAATAATTAAGTTGTATTATTAAATTTAAAATTAAATTGGAAAATGCAATAAAAAATAAATTTTCAAAAAATGACCTTTTTCAATGTAAAATCTTTTTATACTAAATTTACATATAATTTTTAATTAATAAATTATAATTACTTTATATTAAACAATAATTAGATGATAAAAAGTCGAAAATAATAAAAAAACAGAATTCGACCTGATAAATACATTGAAATCAGTATTTGTCATTATCCATTGAAAAATAAATCTTTTTTGAAAATTCCCTAAAAATGTATCCGAATATAATACTAATATGATAAATTCAAAAATGAAATTAATTTTTTCAAATACATTTTATAAAACCTCCCAATTTGTTTTTATTTTTATTCATATAAATAATAAAAACACATTTTTGACGAAAAAATATTAGAAAAATAAAACGACTATAATAAAAAAAGATAATTTACTATAAAATATTAGATATATTAATATTGAAAATAAAATTTATATTTATTTCATAAATAATTTATTCATATACAGACAATAAAGTTTAATATTTATGATATATTTGTCAAATTTAAAATATTATATTATATTGTTCGTTTACGATTAATACTGTGCATCTTGGACACAATCAAACATATTGTTTCCTTTTATAATATATGTGTATTTCATATTCACACCATAGGATATTTAATCCTCACAATTTAAACTCATTCTCGATATCCTGGGCTTGAATTTGCAAAGTGATTTTTTTTTAAATTTTACATCATCAAAAGGATTAACAAAAAATCCTCATGAAAAAATATTAAGTGAAATATATTGGTAATCCATAATAATACATTAATAGGTTTAAAAATATTAGAACGTTCATGGGAAGTGAAAACATGGATATAAAAGAAAAACCTAACTACCATGGGATTCTAGAGAGTGATAGAGTAGCACAAGAGCCTCAACCCAGTTGGTGAGGACTCGCTAGGTGCATCCAAGAGTCCCAGGATCAAATCCTGGTGGAGCCATATTTCCGGGTACTGTAGAAGTACTGTAGCAGGTACTGTACCAGGTACTCTAGCATGCACTGTTCATTACTGTAGCAGACAGAACTATTCATCCATCTGGGCCTTCGGGCCACTGGTTTGGTTTTTGGGTCCTGCAAGGCTTTCGGGCCACCCAAGGCCTTTGGGCCAGTTGATTCTCAAGGCCTTCGGGCCACCTTAAGGCCTTAGGGCCACCCCAAGGCCTTCGGGCGACATGAATGCAGGCCTAGACACACTACAAAAAAGGAGCAGCCCGAGAAGAGGATTCAGAGCAGGTACACTCACCAGAGCAGAGCCAAATGGATTGTCAGAATGACAGGATATGGCTATGCCATCAGTACCAGCCTGTGCTTTCACTAGAAGCCTAGCCAGACGGTCATGTAAAGGTGTAGAGTTACTATCAAGATGCAGATGCTGGGGAGGGGCTGTTCCTTGTAGATAGTCTGGTTGAATTCCCTAAGACCTTCGGGTCATGTAATCTCTTAAGCCCACGGGCCATGTAATCTCTGAGCCTACAGGCCTTGTAAGGGTTCCCTATCATCCCTTGAAAGAGGGGTTATCAAAATCAATAAAAAATGAAGGCCTTTGGGCCATTCAGGCAGAGGGTGATAGTGTAAATTGTCATGATAAAGTTAATCATCACAAAATCAGAAATATGTTACCTGTAAAAAGTCCATTGAGTTATTGATAATAAAAGTAAACATATAATGTTTTGGTTTAAACGTCATCTTTTTAATGTTAATGAATTCATTTAATACCTATACTATGGGAATATGGAATATATTATCATTAAATGTATAGTTTCATCTTTAATAAATATCCACCATTAAATTATATTATTATCTAAATAATGAGTATTCAAGATTAATTTTTCATGATTGAATCACTAGAATCAACATATATAGATAAAAAACTCCCCAAAATATCAAAACAATATTCCTATGATCATTATAAATTAAACAAAAAAATGGTTTGCACAAGGTAAGAAAATTAACGAACATTAAAAAAAACTTTCAAATTAAGGAAAAATACTTTTATTCACAAAAATTCAATAGTAATGCCCAAAATTCATCTTAGATAATTTCAAAAATAACTATCCTTAAATTTCTTTACAAATATTACAGTCTAATATTGAAATTCAAAAATCATAAATATTTGATAACAAATTCTACCAAGATAAAATTAATATTTATCTACAAATAATATCAATCTCCATTAAACACTCATACCAAAATGTAATTTCCCAAATAACATAATCTCAATGATTTGGTAAAAATTTACACACATCACCTAAATCAACATAAAGCCACATTTAGATTGTATATGCTTCCAAAATATAATTTAATCTTGAACCATCAAATAAAATATCATAATATTCTTTTTTTTCATAATCCTATAATATTCACTAAAAATGTGATAAAACCTCAAATTAACCTTTACATATTATGTATTTATGAAATTTTTTAACCTCAAAGGTGATTTAAAACCATCATTTTTTATCCCCAAATGTAAAAAACATCATGTACTCAAAAATAAATGTCCCCAAAACATTCATTAGTAACAATGGAATTTAATAACTCAAATCCTAAAATGGGATTTATAATAAATTAAACTTTTGATCGAACATTAAATTTTAAACCCATGATGATATCCATAATTCATATGATAAAATAAACTAAAAACAGTATAATCCAGATGGTTATATAAACCTTTCTCTAAAAACTACTATAAGGAGTCATCCTTAAATTTTTTTTTCTTATACCTTTAGACTAAAATTGTATTTCTTTCTTTCTTAATGATATACTTAATTTATAGTTTTATAGGATGATAAAAAAAACTCTTACAAAGTAAACCTAAACACAACAGGTGTAAGATTTCACCCAGTGTCCATTTTTACACCAATAAAAACCCATTTTTAATATAAAACGATTTATAATCATAAAATATCAACATAAATTATCATCAAATCATTCAACTCGACTTCTTAATTTCTCTAACTCATCATTAAACTCTATTAAAACAAATTAAAATGTGGGGTGTGCCCAAAAATATTATTAAGGGACATAAAATGATGACAACCATTATTCATGTGAAAAACATGAAAACACATGATAAATTTAACATTATCTCAATTTTATTTTAGAGGATTAAATAAAATCATTTACATAAAAAAATTACACATTATTTTTTCAAATAAAACACATTAAAACTCATATCAATTAAATAAAAATACTTTTGGGAACTTAGAACATCCCATTCATAACCTTCTTTAAACCTGGGTCATAAATAACTTGATCTCGGTTACATAAATAGGAGAAACACTTACTTAAATCCATACTTTTTATGTTCAATGAAATGGTACATTACTTAATACATTGGATTACTATCTGGGTGCACCCAAAGTTATAATGGGATTATCTGGTGCTATCTGGGTGAACCCAATATGTATGTTAAAACATGATCACTTTTGAGCTATAATTCAGCTCAACCCTTCATTTAATCTATTTCAAGATCAAATATTTCACATATAATGATCATGTACCAGGTCAAAAACAAGAGATTTTATGATATCACTTTTGATCCAAAAAAATTTGAAAATCTATTTTAAACCTATATTCAAAGCACCTTCAGATATCAAAATACAATTTTCATTAAAAACCCATTTTCAATACCAAAATACCCAAAAAAAAGTAATACATGAGTTTTAGAGAGAATATCATTAAAAAACAAAAGGAAAATATAATTTCTATTTTGAAAACACCTAACTAAAATAATTGTGCACATACTATGGAATACAATTTATTTGAAACTAACCATATAAAATTGTAAAGTAAGATTCTGAATATTATGGTGTCATATAGGTGGGAAATATTATTCATGTTGTATATGTAAATAAATACATTCCTTTTAATCGTTATAAAAATATTTGAAAGATTAACCTTAAAAAAATATTTTTAAAATCATATCCCTAAATCAATATAGAGAAATTTCAATCGTAATCCCCATGAATGAATGACATTAAAGAAACTTTTAAATATCATGGGAATTGATAAACTCATTATATAACATGTTAATGGGAATTTAAATGCAAATCATAAAAGAATATAGGTCCATAACATCAAAATAATCCCCAGTGAAAGTAAATTTAGATAAACTCTAATACCTTGAGTTTAAATCATCACATACGTCCTTTATTATCCTATTCTTCAAAAAAACAAATTTACATAAAAACATAGGACACCCTATATTGGACTTCATACAAAAAAATACCACTTGAACTAGGTGAGAGATTCTATAAATTAAATTGGAAAAGGAAAAGGATAAACAAATGGGGTTTTAAGCTTCAATAAATGAGATGAAGAAGTGTGCCTTTAAAAGAGAGGGGATGGGCACTCTTGGAATTTCACAAAAAAATTAAATTAATATAAAATAATTTTACATTCTAAATGGTCTAAATGTGATTTATTTTATTTAAAAAATTATTATGATTCCAAATCCCCTCGTAGAATAATTTTTAGGTAAGTATTGATTATATTTTTATCCTAATCTTTTTTCACCTCATTAAATCATTTAAAACATCCTGTGAAAACAAGAATTTTTACACATTGAGGTAAAATATAGTTACTATAATTGTATAAAATTCCAAAAGATTCAAAATGGTTGATATTATCAACCTTATACTAAAAACATGGATGAATCTATCAATTTATGAATTTTACATCATTTAAGAAAATATTAATTACTTTAAAATATTTATAATGTCAGTTTTTAATACAATTCATTAATTTGAAATTAATAATATAAAGAAAACAAATAGAATATGAATCATTTAACTTATAACATCCCCAAAATGTCAGTATCTTCTCAAAAATTTGTGTATAACATTAATTATATCAAATTAAATATCATTTTATATTTTTATTATCATTTATTTTATTTTTCCATTACGTGATAATTATTGAATGTGCTTTGAGTAAGAATGTAAGGTAATTATTTCTTCAACAAAAATTAAAAATAAAATAACTTGATGAATATAATTATTTTATATTTCAATTAAATATTTCTAGAAAAAAATATCATATGGATAACACCATATTCAAAATATTAAACACATTATAGACTAGAGCGTGACTTATTAGAATTTTTATAAATAAAATACATTAATGGTCATAATATCAACCACATGGCCTAAAAAGTAATAAATTTTATATTTGGATTATTATGGTTGAGATAAACTCATCCAATAAAATTTAGTCAAGTGTTTTGGTTATTTAATTGTTCTTATAATTTTTTTGTAACATAAATAACACAATTAACACTTTATATTAGTTTTAATAATTACTAAGTTTACTATTTATATTTTCCAGAAAATTGATTTATTTAATAAACATGGATTTCCCGATTATAAATATGGAATATTATTTTCACAATTTATAACAAATTAGTTGCAAAAATTAATTTGGAATTAAACCATAAAATGCAAAGAAAAATAGTTATTTAGAGAAAATTTCATTTTTAAATATAATATTTTTATACTAATTTTATGTTTAAAATCCATTATAAAATAAATAATTTAATTAATTTAAATGAAAATAAAATAATTTTAGTTAAAAAATTACCCATGACATAATTTGACCTTATAAATACATTAAAATTAGTATTTTCCACTATTTGTTGAAAAATCAATATTTTTAGAATATTCTAAAAAAACCATCCGAATATAATATTGACATTAATAATTAAAAATTCAATTTATTTTTTCAAAATATATTTTATAAAACACCATGAGATTAATTATAATAATCAATTATAAAATTAAGAGTAACTCATTTTTGAAGTAACGTTATTTTTGAAGAATAAAACGTACTAAATAAAAATTAGGTGGTTATTTCCAAGAAATTGTTCAATAAATTTATATTGAGTATATAATTTATATTTGTTTAATAAATTAGTTATTCATATTTATACCCACCAATTTAACAGCATGGTTATAGTGGTCATATTTAAATAATTGAATTTTGTTGTTCTTTTATGATCAATATTGTCTATCTTTTATGCAATCAAACATACTATTTCCATTTAGAATCCCTTGATGTTACACAAATGACCATTCATAAATAATTTGATAATATATATAATCTGAAAATAAAATAAAACATTATTTAATGGGATGTGAGATTCAACCTTATTTAATTTTTTAGTCATTAAAATGATGAAAATCACATGGATGAATTTCTCTGGTCACCACATACTAACACTCGATATATATTGGAAAAAGTTATAAAAATAATCCTTTATTAAAATAAGAAATTTAAAACATAATACTAAAATAATAAAATAATAAACAAATTTTAATAATATTTAGAATATTTAGTTTGAACATGAATAGGGGAATCTATTACTCGTTTGTTATCTAATACTAATGATATTCATTGACCAATTGTTGGGAAATCTTATATGTGGAAAACTAAGGGAGTCCATTGGATGAGGACACTTTGAAGACTCTAAATCTAAATTTTATTTCACACAATAGAATTTATATTTACTCCCCTTTTTGTACTATTTATATTAAGAGGGGCATCCCATAGTCTCCAGGGAAGATAAATTAATATCATTGTAATAATGGGGTAAAAAATACCCTCATATTGTCATTTAGAGCCTTAAATAGTCTCTAAATGTGTCTTATTACCCAATACAGCATGGGAGGTGAATTAACGATCATCCAAATTAGTTAATGTTTTAAATTGAGGTGATAAAATTATCTATAAATATTCTATTATTAATTTTCAACATATAATGGGCCTTATAGGATCATTACTCTAAATCCATTCCTTAATCTTATTTGGTCTATGCCATTTACTCATTTCTTATTAATGTGATAAATAACTCAATAAATATTTCAACTAATTAATTATTTTATTAGATAAGGATTATTAAAATAAATATTTCAAATGTACAAAACAAAAATCATATTTATGATTATAATAAATGTAAATATATTTAAACATGAACTAATCACAGTAGTATAAAAAATCCATTTAGAAATAAGTTAAGTGTACCCAATGAAAATGTTTTGAATATAATTTCTTTTCCTGACTCACTCTGAATAGTCAATTGTCTAGTTCACCACATGACCTCAGGTGTACCTCCCTATACACTAGAGGCTACCAACTAGCATAAGAAATCTAAGATTGTAAAGTGAGGATGGTATACTCCATGTAACATATTATCATAATAGAGAAAATATATATCAAATCAAGAACATCAATAACATTATAATATAAAGAAATAATTAATAAACTAAACATACCATAATAAATGATAAATTGTTGTACAAAAATAAAAGTATGATCACCCACAAGACTGCTCACATAAATAGTTAAAGCCAATAAAATATAAAAGATCTAGAATATAAGTATGTTAGGATTTAAAATATTCCCTAAGAATCAACCCTTCAAAAACTCCAAAACCCTTCTGAGTGACTCTGGCTCGATCATAAAATCCTAAGCCTCAACCTAACTTGAACTTGTCAGAAGTGGGATCTACTAAACTACCCTAATTTAATGATGTCCCAAATAGGGTGTGACTAAAAACAATGGTAGGAACCACCAAAATTATTCCATACATGTCATAAATTAAGTTATACATTCAAATTAATTTCTCAATAGACATAAATAATTAACTATAAGAAATCAAATAATTGAATATACCACCTTAGATACTCATATTCATAACCCTGGTCAATCATACATGCATTGAGTACTGTATGGGTGTCTCTACGTATGTAATAATGATCATGCCTCCTTATATAACAGACATGGGTCTCCCTAGCGTATATATGATGTGTTAGAGACTTTCCATATATGTGTTTTTTAAGATATTTTTAATAAAAACCTCCCCTATTAGAGTTTTCTCATAAGTAACACCAACCACTACTATGAGATTTTTTTGGAAAAGTATCACATAAGACACACTATGGGAATTTTCATAAATATGGATCACATACAACCACCTACAGTGTTTTCATAGAAAATTATCATAGAACTCCACTTCATGATTTTTCTAATCTTGGAAAATACGGCTATCTGAAGGTAATTTCAATGACTAAATAAAATCCTAACCTAAGGGTGATTATAAAATATTATAAAAAACCAACACCAATGGAATTTACCAATCAAAAACCACACAACCATAAAAAAGAAACAAATAATGAGGGGTGGAAAAATTCTAAAACCCATCATCGTAGTTAAAAACTATATATACCAACCAAGGGAATAATCACTCAAGGTTCACACATTGGGGCCCCTTAGGTCAACACATAGGTGGAGGTACACCAGTAGGGTTCTTAGACCTCCAGAAATCCACTAGTGGTAAAAAAACATCACTCAATGTATGCCTGAATTCTCTATATATTCACAATATAGAACAACCCCATGGGCCTCCAATATAACATCATGAGATTCTAGTATATTTTTTGTTAAATAATATCAGTTCAATATCATTCTTCACATGAACTAAAATAAAGTCCATCAGACATTATTAAATTATATTAATCATTTTCAAAATATCATTATGAAATAATATAATATATATATATATATGATATAGTATATTAAAATTATTATATTTGAAAATAGTAATGAAATAATATTAGAAACACTTAATGTTTAAAAATGTGATTTTTAAATAAAATAAAACTAACTTCATATTGTTTATTTAGTATCAAATGCTAAAAATATAATTACATAAAAATATATTAGGAAAAATTTAACATTATTTTTAGTTTATAATATTAAAATTTTATTATTATGAATTTTTGAGTAGTTTCTGAAAATAACTATTTCCAATCAAAAATTGTACTTTTATGAAAATATACTTTTTTTAAAATTACCTAAATATATGAATGATGAATATGGTAAAAAAAGATGAATGTGATCAAATGTAAAATTATGGAATAATATTATACATTTTAAAATATTATTTTAACTTAGTGAACCCATGTCCAATATTTTTAGAAATAAAGTAAAAGGTTAATATATTAGATAAAACTATTTTATACCTTTTCATTCAATTAATTCATATTTTTGGTAAAAATAAGTGATGGATTTATTTCAATTTCAAAAAAATATTTAATTTATTATAAATTGATTTATGATATAAATCTTATTGATATTAATTGTTTTATGTATACATTACTTTTAAGCTGAATAAAATTATTATATTAAAAACTATTTTAATGTGTTACACATGTTTATTTTGAAATTTGCATTTCATTATAATATTCATTTCATTTGATAATTTTAAAATCATATTCAGTATTATAATAGTCAAATTCGGTGATAATATCAAATTTAATGATGATAATTTTAGTCAATTAACATCGGTGAAAAAACTTACCAAGTTAAAAGTACACCTAGATAAAGTGAAAAGTAAATGTAAAAGCCCTTAAATCACTCATAGATATATCCAAAAAACCTTTATGGGATATTTTTCAACCATAACATGTCACAATATAAATATTATTGAAATATGTGAGTCTTTCACCTTGAATAATGTAAAAAATTAATTTAATAAGTTAAAGTAATTCAGGAAGCTACACTTCCTTTCACTTATAACAAGGAACACATGCATACCTTCATTAAAAATATTTTTTTTGATTAGAACCATCAAATTTTATGATACTATAAAAATATATGAAAAATAAAATCCTTTTTTAATTTTTTTCTTAATCCTTTCATTTCTAAGGATATTTCTATGGAAAATCAATGTTCTAGATGTGAGTATTACTCTCTTTTTAATCTTTCTATTTTACTTTTTCTCTTATTAATAGTCAATATCATTATTAATATAATGAATTAAGATTCATATATATATATATATATATATTATTAATTTAATAATAATTATTTATTCATTCCATAGCATCCTCTAAAAAAATAATGCGTTGTTGATGGGTTATATAGGCTACCACCTCCACAACATATTGTATTTATTTTCTCATCACCACCTCATGTGTATGGAATAAATGATGTTATTAATGATTAGTTATGTTTTAATGTTAATTATAAAATTTTGTAATGATCACCTTCTAAATTTACCATAATTCAATCAGCTTATTAACAAATTATATCATTAATCATATATTTGGGTGGAATACCGCCTCCATGAACAACCTGTCTTATTTATCTGAAATCAATAAGATGGATATCCCTAAAAATATAATTAATTAACTTATATGATTTTATCACATTATTATAATTTTTTTTTGATAAATTTTCATATAACATCAATCCTTTAATTCATTAATAAATGGCATCATTATTCATCAATACTTGCGAACTATCGCCTCCATGAATAATGAATTCGATTTGGCCTCACCAAATATCTTAAATTGTTTTAACAGTTAATTTTATAAAGAAATAAAATATATATGACAGTTATATTGTTTTTTAAATTATATATTTAAATTATGTAGTAGAACTTTCATTCTTATTTGATTATTATGGAACACTTTGGTTTTGGTCGGTTTTCCACCAACATGAGTAATGTTGTAAGGTTCATATATTGAATGATTGAGTAATGATATATAATCTTAAATAAATGTAATAATAAGATATTAAATTTATTATAATGGTCATGGAAATATAATATTATTATCTAAAAATATTAATAATATGTTATATTCATTCTTTAAAAACTGGTTAAACAAGTTTGTCTCAAGAATCAACATCAGGAGTCGTAATTAAAAATATAGTGGGATGAAAGAGGAAAAAATATATAATATTGTTATTTACATTATAGAACCATAAGTAATATGGGAATGTAATATATATTATCATATATCAGGGATCGACATTAGCATTACAAAGCATATGAAAGAAAATTAAATGTGTTAACAGCTGATAAAAAACACTCTTCTATAACAAACCACTATATTAATTGTAAATAACTTTAGATGAAATAAATAAAAATATTATGGAGATAAATAATATTTTGAAAGATATTATTAGGATATTTATTGTATATTTAAAGGAAGTTAGTGTGTTATCAACTAATTAGGGAAATAAGGCAAGTCTCGAAAAGATCATGTAACACCCCAGGTAAATAGAGAATATGACATTTTCACATTTATCCATATTTGTGAATAAAATATTAATATTACTTTAAAGGGGATGCTATTCTCGGTGGCTTTCCCAATACGCAAAAACGAGTTTCTTAGGAATCTTACATTGCAATCTTATAATAAAATAATATTATTTTAAATTGTAGTTAACGCATAGTTGTTGTAATGGCGGGAATGAATAGAACTAACTACAAAATGATTATATATGTTTGTCGACTATTTTTACTTTTATCCAATAAATGTTAGAGGCTTAAAATGTGAATGAATCCAATTTTAAGCTTAAATATTCTAATATTCTTTAAAAGGTCGATTAACCGCCTTTTGATGGCGAACCTCTTTTAAATCCCCCTTTTGACAATTTTATGTATTATGTTTGACAAAATAAAATTCTTTTTTATAATCGGGACATCAAAATTTACATTGTGTAATTTTTTGGTATTTTTTCGATAAAGTTCATTTTTTAATGAATAGTGAAAATGTTGTATTTTAATTCAAAACCTCTTTTTAGTATAATTTATTTATATGATGATATTATCTTTTGAATTGGTTTCAAAATGAAATTAAAATATATTTTTACCATTTAATCCAATAGTGGTCGTTTGAATTAATTTCATCTTGAAATTTGACTTAAACTAGTGTCAATCTTTTGATACTTTTTGTTTCATAAAAACACACTATTTGCTCTGACAGTGGGAATTAATTATTAAATTAGTTAATGTAACTTATATGTTTTGAATTTTGTATATTAGACTTCATTTTTGAAATCAGAATATCAAATATATCCTAGGGTTAATTTTTGGTAATTTTCTGAAAAACTTCAATTTTTAATGAATAGTGAAACCACCAAGTGGTAGTTAAAGAAACTAATTTTTTGTTTAAATGAAACATTACAACTTCTGTGATTTTAATTTCAAAAAATCCTACATACATGGTTTTCATTAAGATGTAAAATGTGGTTCAATCGGATTAAAATAATTTTTTGGTGAATAGTATCTTTTAAGTTTTATTACTCCCGATTTAAGGTAATTAGTGTAATTTAAGGTAAAAATAATGCTTTAATAATATTAAATGACCTAGACACATGTCCTACCCTCATTGGATGTGTCATGGCCGACCAAAAAAATCCATGGGTCAACTTGGGGACCCCATGGAGCCACTTTGGTAGGAAAATGACATAAATAACTTTTTATTTAAAGTTAAAATTAAAATGTCACAAACATGTCTTGTTTTACTAAAACAATTTTTACATGGGGTTATACAAGTCATATTTATGACTATAAATATTCATTAGAAATATAAAAATATTTCCTACATCATGATATTTTTTTTATAGTTTTTAGACACTAAATAAATTACATTATTTATGACAAAATGATGATGCAGCGATTACCTCATTATTTAACGATTTAAATAAAATGAAATGATAATGTAAAATCTAAGACCTACACATGTCAAAAACCTATTGGTTGGGTGTATTTCTAAACATTATCACCTTATCCTTGAATTATATCAATGTGGTACCATTTAAATCCGAAACTCTATTTAAAATAAAGTAACATTTCATTACATTCCATGAGTGCCCCTCCTCTCCTCTTATAAAAGGCCGCCATATATACCACCTTACCCACACCTCTCAGGCCTTTGGCTTGTCCATCCCATGAACTTTCATCTCTCCACATCACTATCTTCATCATTGAAGCCTCACTTTTGGCATAATCCTTTCCAAGGAAGCCTTTCAGCTCAAATCAAAGAGAGATACCTGATTAAAAGGCAGTGTCTTCTCTTGTGTTCTTATGTTTTATTTTTCTTCTACAACACCCCTAAACTCTTTTATTCATTTCTTTTGTAACAAAAACAGTATAATCCATATACTAGGATGTTTTTATAAGAAGTATTCGAGCTACACTTACACACATCTACATCTAATGGTTAAAGAACATAATGTTTCTGTGGATGGCGAATATCTGCCTCACGAAACGATGATTGTTCAACACTCATATAACACCTTCAAAGGTAGACATTGAAATGTCACTATATTTATATATGATATATAATATGTTTACCTTTTACTTAAGCTTCTGTATTTTTCATTTATGGCATACCTTTATGGCTACCATTACGGGTATACGTGAACTCTACATTTTAGGAAGTGTGGACTACCGCCCCCTCAAAGTGATTTGATTCGTTAATAACATATGTGGTACATATAAAGGATAAATTTAATGGTATTATATATGATACCATACTGGAATTAAAATACTATTATGTGTCATTATGTTTTAATTCCATTAAATATGAAATAGAAATGGAAGTAGCGTTCATGCATACGTACGGCTTACCGTCTCCATGAATGGTGCATTTCATTTCTTACCTCGAAATGTTATGTAATATTATAAATTCATGAATATACTAGATATATATGATATATATGATATCTAAATAATAAATATAATTCTGGATATAATGGATATCTTACCACATGAACAACTTGTAATTATAAAGAGTTTATTTTTGACTCAAGAACCAATGATCGTTAAAACGACCGTTATTAACTTAAATAATAACATAGTGTTCATGTCATGGTAATAAGTCATATAAAAGGAAACAATTAACTTTAAAAAGGTTCTTAAGCAAGTATAAATTAACTCAAGTTTATTATTCAGGATATTAAAGAACGATCGAGTCATGTCAGACACGAGGTAAGGGATCTGACTCCTCTCTTCCTTTTTAAGTAAACTCTTTTATGTCATTCCTTTTAAGATCATATTTCTTATTATTGGGATGTTCATTTATGTTACTCCTACTGTAACCTTTATGTTCATATGGTGAGAGAACATATTGTCTCTCATCAATCCATTTTGGATATTTTGAGTGGCGCCGTTAGGCTGCCGAATTTTCGTAAGAGATCTAACCTCTCTCTTACATTTTAAGAACTCTCATTTATGTCACTTCTTTTAAGCTCCTCTTTGTTATTATGGGGGGTGTTCTTTTATATACCTCTTTCTGTACATTTTATTTTAATATGATGAGAGACTCTATTTGATCTCATCAATCCATTTTTTGGATGTTTTAAATGGCGTCGTTAGGGTGCCGAGTTTTCGTAAGGGATTGTTCATATCACCTTTAGTCTCGTGAGATTTATGATACATTTACCACCATTTCCGTTGAGTGGTATATGTATATCCCATTATTATACACATTTTGTAATATAATTTCATTTATGGGTACTTACATATTCATTGTACGACCCTTCTTCAATGGGGTGTACGTTTCAAAAGTTACCCATGTCGGTAAGGGAACCTTTCACCCTCCTCTTTTTAAAATACTTCTTTTGATATTCACATACTATTATGTTGGGATATGTTCTTCTATATCCTTATTGATGTAAATTTTATGTCCAAGTGATGAGATACCATTTTTATATCTCATCAACTCTTTTTATGAATTTTGAAGTGACGTCGTTAGGCTATCGAATTTCTGTAAGGGTACTTCTTAAGCCACATTCAATTCTTTGGGTTAATCCTCTAATTCTTGATTTTATTTTGCCAAGATTATGTGTGGAATCTCTATGTTGTAGTTTCCACAAACCTTTGTGTGGATATACTATTTCTACACATAATCATCTCATTGATAAATTCTTATGTCATTTAGACAGACTTGTATCGGAAATCATAACTCAATATCATTTCATTGAGTTAAATATCTATGTCAGTGGTTCTGTTTTTTCATGATTATGTGTGACCTCTGATTTTTTTACACTTAATATCCACTTTTAATTTGTGTATTCGTATTTGTCACACATAATCATGTAATTGATTTATCCTTAATCTAAGGATACCGACTTTGTAAGGGACTTCGTCTCAATCTCCTTTCATTGATGCATATTTGTTTTTACACACAACTTTCTTTTATACGGTGTATAAACCCCTTTGACTTTTAATTTTATTCAAAAGGAATCTTTTTATACGAAGCATTTTACTAAACGACAAAAAGGAATGTTTCTTTTAACGTACGCGGTGACAACAACCTTTTCCATGGCCGCGAGTATTATTTGGTCTTTGGCTTCCTCAACAAGCCGTAATGTTTTTTAAATAGAAATAAATACCATATACTCTTTTATGTATGTTGGTATTGAAAATGGTTTTTATAAAGGATTTGTTATGTCGATATATTTAAGTGATATATTGTGATCTAAATGTGGAAATGTTTTCATTCCATTATATTTGTTTAATGTCTTATGATTTTATAATGGTACTTGGACATTATGACAGGTGGTGCCTTGAATACCAAGACGGGTGGTTACGTTATAACCTCCAATGCATTGGGTATGGAAGTCAGCCGTATGGCTATTCCATTAAGTATGTGTGGAAGTTGACTGTATGGTTATTCCATTTAAGTATGTTTATGTCCCAAGTTACCTTTGTATGTTATGTGTTCATTATATGGGTTTTATGGTAATATTTTGGTTACAAAAGGGTAAGTAATGATATTTTATTCAATGAAGAGTTTTTACTACTTACTAAAGGTGAAAGGTATTACTTTGATAAAGTATACATGGTTTACTTGTTTCTTTGAAAAACTAATAGTTTTCATTCATTGTGTATCCCTTTCTGAGCTTTTTATGCTCATCCCATGTTTTTTTGAAATGTTTTTCACAAGACATAAAGATGAATAGGGCCAAGGATGGGATCAAGGAAATGTCAGGCTTTCCAAAACATGGAACTAGACATGTTTCTTTTTAAGAGTTTTTATTTTATGTAAACTTAGTATAAGTGTCTACTTTGTAATATTTGGAGATGTAATAGTTAAGATCTAATTCTCTAAAACTCTAAACCTAAAAATATCCTCAATGTGAATTATTCATTTAATTCAATATTAAGTAAGGTTTTAAGGACGGGGCCTTATAGATGGTATCAGAGGTCGGTTTAGATATCTTTAGAGGTTAGGGTATTATCTAGGCATAAGTGACATTACCATAATGGTTATTATTTCATAAAGAGTCCTAGTTTTAGATAAATTGAATGAGTAAGTATATATTAGTGTTTATCTTCCTCATTAGTACATGATGGTTTTGTTTATATAATCACACTGACATTTTTGTTTTTAGTGAATGGATGGATCTAGCAGGCACCAATGTGACAATAGGTTTGAAGGAAACGGTGGTGGTTCCCTGATTAAGAGACTGGATGAAATGGGGGATTCAATGAGGAAACTCGTGGTTGTTCTAAACCAACTATCAAGGAGTCATGATCAACCACTTGTACCTTGGTATGTTCTGTAATGCATCATGTATGAGATGACCAATCGATGAGGAAGTTCAGGTAATAATTATAAAGGTAACCATTAGGGTTTATATGATCCTTGCTTTTGAGTTAATTATGGGTTATTATAGGTTATGATGGAAAGTGAAAGGCATGAGATAAAATTGAGGTTAAATTATGTTATGGTTATTTTTGATGATTTTATCTCGTTTTGGGGAATTTTTTAAGAAATATACAGTTTTAGGAAAAGGAAAACACGCAGACCGTCTGACAACCCATCACATCGGACAAAGATGCGGGAATCGAACCCACAACCAAAGTGTGACTGGTATTTATCACCTACCACTGGACTACGTGAAGTCCCTGGTTAGTTTGACTAATTCTTTTTAGGTAGATGATTTTAGGAATCAAGAGTAAGTTTATTTTGGGTTATCTATGGAAATGATTAACCCATCATCGAGGATATGTGATTAGGTTAATTACTTTTCAATATGAGAATTTAAGAGCAACTGATGTTATTTGGATATAAAAGTTAATTTGTACCCTGGAAGACTATGTGATTAAATCCTTCAAATATTTGGGTTTCAATATTAGTTTGGTTTACCTTGAGGAATTTTATGGATAATAGTTTATCAAATGGTTTTTCTTGAACTTTGGTTTTTTTTTGATAAATTTTGGAGATTATGAATAGATTTTATTTTTTTATAATGAATTATACTTTTCTGGATTATCTGATCTTGTACTAACCTTTTTGGTTTTGGTTTTGGTTAAAGTCAAAATACATGGGAAGTATATAGTTCTCTATTGTTGATTAGGTGATTCTTTAGAAGTTTATTATAGTGCTCATAATGTGAAATAGTCTTCCTAAATACTCGTCTTTTGGAGAAAATATGTGTTTGATTAAGGAATATAGTAAAAGTTGAAAGTCTACGTGACAAGTAAGTTTGTTTCATTATGATTTAGTCAAGCTCAAAAAAAATCATCAATGAAGAGTAACTTAAAACAAAAATTTTGTCTGTTAACTTTTCCTACTGGGGAATCGATACCGTTTAACCCATCACAATTTTGGGATTTTCTTATGGTTAACTTTCTCCTAGACATGTTTACTATCACTCTCTATCAGAACATGACCCTTTGTTTTTTTCCACCATGTTCATATTTTCATACTTGGAATCCTAGTATGGGTTAACTCGGGTTACCTTTGTACTTATATTTCTTTATTTTAAAGTGATTGTTTTACTGACTCTTATTCCGATGTGGGATTTTCAATGAAGTTTCCAAGCCCAATTTTAAAATTATGAGGACGTAATTCCCAAAAGGGGGGATGGATGTAACACCCCAGGTAAATATAGAATATAAAATTTTCACATTTATCCATATTTGTGAATAAAATATTGATATTACTTTAAAGGGGACGTTATGCTCGATGGCTTTCCCAATACGCAACAACGAGTTTCTTGGGAATCTTACATTGCAATCTAATAATAAAATAATATTATTTTAAATCGTAGTTAATGCATAGTCGTTGTACTAGAGGGAATTAACGGAACTAAATACAAAATGATTATATATGTTTGTCAAATATTTTTTTCTTTTATCCAATAAATGTTAGAGGCTTAAAATGTGAATTAATCCAATTTTAAGCGTAAATATTCTAATATTCTTTAAAAGGGCTATTAATCGCCTTTTGTTGTAGAACCTCTTTTAAATACACTTTTTGACAATTTTATGTGTTATATTTGACAAAATAAAATTCTTTTTTAGAATCGGGACATCAAAATTTACTTTGTGTAAATTTTTGGTATTTTCCGATAAAGTTAATTTTTTAATGAAAAGTGAAAAATGTTGTATTTTAATTCAAAACCTCTTTTTAATCTAATTTATTTATATGATTAGATTGTATTTTGAATTGGTTTCAAAGTGAAATTAGAATATATTTTTACCATTTAATCTAATAGTGTTCATTTGAATTAATTTCATCTTGAAATTGGACTTAAACTAGTGTCAATCTTTTGATACTTTTTGTTTCATAAAAACACGCTATTTGCTCTGATAGCGGTAATTAATTATTAAATTAATTAATATAACTTATATGTTTTTCATTTTGTAAATTAGACATCATTTTTGAATTCGGAATATCAAATATAACCTAGGGTGAATTTTTGGTAATTTTCTGAAAAACATCAATTTTTGATGAATAGTGAAACCACTAAGTGGTAGTTAAAGAAACTGATTTTTCATTTAAATGAAACGTTACCACTTCTGTGATTTGAATTTCAAAAATCTGACATACATGGTAGTTCATAAGAAGTAAAATTTGGTTCAATGGGATTCAAATAATTTTTTGGTGAATAGTATCTTTTATGTTTTATTAATCGCGAATAAAGGTAATTAGTGTAATTTAAGGTAAAAACTATGCTTTAATAATATCAATTGACCTAGACAAATGTCCTACCCTCATTTTATGTGTCATTTACGACCAAGAAAATCCATGGGTCAACTTGGGGACCCCATGGAGCCACATTGGTAGGAGAATGACATAAATAACTTTTTATTTAAAGTTAAAATTAAAAGGTCACAAACATTTGTTGTTTTACTAAATTAATTATTACATGGGGTTATACAAGTCATATTTTTTAAAATAAATATTCATTATAAAGATAAAAATATTTCCTACATCATGATATATTTTTATAATTTTTAGACACTATATAAATTAAATTATTTATGACACAATGATGATGCAGTGATTACCTCATTATTTAACGATTTAAATAAAATGAAAAGATAATGTAAAATCTAAGACCTAAACATGTCAAGAACCTATTTGTTGGGTATATTTCGAACTCGTATCACCTTATCCTCGAATTATATCAATGTGGTACCTTTTAAATCCGAAACACTTTTTAAAATAAAGTAACATTTCTTTACATTCCAAGAGTTCCCCTCCTCTCCTCTTATAAAAGGCCCTCACCTCTACCACCTTACCCACACCACTCAAGTATTTGGCTTGGCCAAACCCTTCCATTTCATCTCTCCGCATACCTCTCTTCATCATTGAAGCCTCACTTTGGGCAGAATCCTTTCCAAGGAAGCCTTTGAGCTCAAATCAAAGAGAGATACCCGATTTAAATGTAGTGTTTTCTCTTGTGTTATTATGTTTTATTTTTCTTCTCCAACCCCCCAAAACTCTTTTATTCATTTCTTTTGTAACCACACCAGTATAATCCATATATTAGGATTTTTTTTATAAGACATATTCGAGCTACACTTACACACACCTACATCTAATGGTTAAAGAACATACTGTTTTTGTGGATGAAGAATTTCTGCCTCACGAAAAGATGATTGTTCAACACTCATATAACACCTTCAAAGGTGGCCATTAATATTTCAATATATTTATATATGATATATAATAAATTTATGTTTTACTTCAGCTTCTGTATTTTTCATTTATGGCATACCTTTATGGCTTCCATTATGGGTATACGCGATATCTTCATTTTAGGAAGTGCGGACTAACGCCCCCTCAAAGTGATTTGATTCGTTAATACCATTTGTGGTATGTATAAAGGATAAATATAATGATATTATATATGATTACATACTGGAATTAAAATACTATTATGTATCGTTATGTTTTAATTCCATTAAATTTGAAATAGAATTGGAAGTAGCGCTAATGCGTATGTACGACTTACCGTCTCCATGAACGGTGCATTTCATTTCTTACCACTAAATGTTATGTAATATTATAAATTCATTCACATACTGGATATATATGATATATATGATATCTAAATCATGAATATAATTATGGATATAATGGATATCTTACCACATGAACAACTTGTAATTATAAAGAGTTTATTTTTTACTCAAGAACCAATAATCGTTAAAACGACCGTTATTAACTTAAATAATAACATAGTGTTCATGACATGGTAATAAGTGATATAAAAGGAATAATTAACATTAAAAAGGTTCTTAATCAAGTAGAAATTAACTCAAGTTTATTATTCATGAGATTAAATAACGATCGAGTCATGTCGGACACGAGGTAAGGGATCCTACTCCTCTCTTCCTTTTTAAGTACACTCGTTTATGTCATTCATTTTAAGCTCATCTTTCTTATGACTGGGATTTTATTTTACATTACTCCTACTTTAAATTGTATGTTCATATGGTGAGAGACCCTATTTTCTCTCATCAATCCATTTTGGATGTTTTGAGTGGCGCCGTTAGGCTGCCGAATTTTCGTAAGAGATCTAACCTCTCTTTGTCTTTTTAAGTACTCTCATTTATGTCACATCTTTTAAGCTCCTAATTTTTATGATGGGGGATGTTCTTTTATATTCCTCTTTCTATACATTTTATTGTAATATGATTAGATACTCTATCTGATCTCATCAATCCATTTTTTGGATGCTTTAAGTGGCGTCATTAGGCTGTCGAGTTTTCGTAAGGGATTGTTCATCTCACTTTTAGTCCCGTGAGATTTATGATACATTTGCCCCCATTTCCATTGAGTGGTGTATATACTTCCCATTATTATACTCTTTTTGTAATATAATTTCATTTATGGGTACTTACAGATTCATTGCATGACCCTTCTTCAATGGGGGTTACGTTTCGAAAGTTACCCAAGTCGATAAGGGAACCTTTCACCCTCCTCTTTTTAAATGACTTATTTTGTTATTCACATACTATTATGTTGGGATATGTTATTATATATCCTTATTGATGAAAATTGTATGTCCAAGTGATGAGATACACTTTTTATATCTCATCAACTCTTTTTATGAATTTTGAATTGATGTCGTTATGCTGTCGAATTTCTGTAAGGGAACTTCTTAACCCACTTACAATTATTTGGGATAAACCTCTAATTCTTGATTTTATTATGCCAAGATTATGTGTGGAATATCTATGTTGTAGTTTCCACAATCCTTTTTGTGGATATACTATTTCTACACATAATCATCTCATTGATAAATTCTTATGTCATTTAGACGGACTTGTATCAAAAACATAACTCAAACTCATTTCATTGAGTTAAATATCTATGTCATTATTTTTGTTTTTCCATGATTATGTGTGAATGACCCCTGATTGTTTTACACTTAATATCCACTTATATTTTGTGTATTCGTATTTGTCACACATAATCATGTAATTGATTTATCCTTAATCTATGGATACCGACTTTGTAAAGGACTTCGTCTCAATCTCCTTTCATTGAGGAATATTTGGTTTTACACACAACTTTCTTTTATACGGTGTATAAACCCCTTTGACTTTTAATTTTATTCAAAAGGAATCTTTTTATACGAAGCGTTTTACTAAACGAAAAAAAGGAATGTTTCTTTTAATGTATGCGGTGACAATGACCTTTTCCGCCGCCGCGAGTCTTATTTGGTCTTTGGCTTCCTCAAGAAGCCGTAATGTTTTTTAAAATGAAATAAATACCATATACTATTTTATGTATTTTGGTATTGAAAATGGTTCTTATAAAGGATTTGTTATGTCGATATATTGAAGTGATAAATTGTGATCGAAATGTGGAAATTTTTTCCTTCCATTATATTTTTTTAATGTCTTATGATTTTATAATGGTACATGGACATTATGACGGGTGGTGTCGTGAATACCAGGACGGGTGGTTACGTTATAACCTCCAATGCATTGGGTATGGATGTCGGCCGTATGGATATTCCATTAAGTATGTGTGGAAGTCGACCGTATGGTTATTCCATTTAAGTATGTTTATGTCCCAAGTTACCTTTGTATGTTATGTGTTTTTTATATGGGTTTTATGGTAATATTTTTGTTACAAAAGGGTAAGTAATGATATTTTATTCATTGAAGAGTTTTTACTACTTCCTAAAGGTGAAATGTATTACTTTGATAAAGTATACATGGTTTACTTTTTGCTTTGAAAAACAAACAGTTTTCATTCTTTGTGTATCCCTTACTGAGATTTTTATGCTCATCCCATGTTTTTTTGAAATGTTTTTCACAGGACATAAATTTTAATATGGCCAATTATGGGATCAATGAAATGTCAAGATGTCCAAAACATGGAACTAGACATGTTTTTTTAAGAGTTTTTATTTTATGGAAACTTAGTAGAAGTTTCTACTTTGTAATCTTTGGAGATGTAATAGTTAAGATCTAATTCTCTAAAACTATAATCCTGAAAATATCCTCAATGTGAATTATTTATTTAATTCAATATTAAGTAAGGTTTTAAGGTCAGGGCCTTATAGATCAAGTCACGAAAGAACGATTAGTTTAGTATCCATGGAAGAACTAGATATATTCATGAAGATTACATTACATTATAAAGTAAAAAATACAACAAAATATTGTCTCCATAGTCAAATCCCCTTATATTATCCTTGTAGGTCATTCATAAAATACTTCTTCACGTCTTGGGAAAGATAAAACATAGAAAGGGGTGGTCTCAGATGCTCATTAAGGATAATAATATAGTAGAAACTTTCATAAATAAGCATAAACATTTAAAGGAATGTATAACTAAAACAAAAGCCTTTTAAACATGATCTTCAGCATAATATGGAAAAAATAAAATGAAAAAATGTCATTTACTTATTCAAATAGATATTCTACTAGTCAAATAATCACATTCAATATCAATAACTACTTTCATAATGATGGAATTCATAATGCTAGACTATCATAACCACGTAGCCAAGGCCTCGTGCCAAGATTACAAATAAGATTTTGTCAAGGCCTCGTGTCAAGACACTAGTTTGTCTCAAGAGACCTACCGATGCATCAAAGAGCTATAGCAGGCTCCACCCGTCGCATAATAAGTCCAATTCAATCCTCATATGAAATGTTTTAAACATAACATAAACATTCATATTAAAACTAGCATACGAAATGTCAATACTTTATCCACAAACCATGAATAGCATAAAAAGAGCACATCCACGGTCAAACATAACTCATTCGATACAATATGGAAGATTTTATTGTATCATATTAACCTCAAACGATAATAATGATGGAAATTGAAATAGGTGTAAATAATCATCATAACTATTAGAGAGAAATATCACCCTTTTTCTGAAATCATTTAAAAGTCGCACTATTTGTCAAGAAGACATTTAAAAATAGATTTTTGAATCAAAGTATCCCATACCACTTTGAACCTTTGAAAAGTAATTTTAATTTTAAAACATTAATGTCTATATAAATAAATCCTTAAAACCATTTTTAAAACATTGACATCAATGGGAAAGATTTAGAATAATAAATCTTTAAAACATTTAACAATGATATTTATTTAGAGTTCTTAACCAAAATAGAGACACTTGAATAAAAATAATTGAAGTAATAAAAACTTTTTAATATCATGAGAATAATGGTATTCATGATATACTATGTCAAAGTACATTATATACACAATATAAAAGTTATTTGGTGTATAATAACAAAGGAGTCTCAAGGAGAAGAAAATTGAAATGAAATCTCTCATAAAAGCAGTATCCTTAGGTTAAGGATAAATAAACGACATAATTATGTGTGAAAAATATAAATACACTCAATATTATTGTATATTCAGTAGAAAATAATCAAATGACATTCACACATATTCTTGTAAAAACAACAACAATGAATTAGATGTTTAACTCAATAAATGGAAATTGAGTTAAAATTACTCTTATCAAGTTCATAACGATGACTTGAGAATTTATCAATGGAGTGATTATGTGTATCAAAAGTATATCCACATAATGGGGAGTGGAAATTATTACATAATAAAATGAATAGTGATTTCACACATAATCTTGGAGTAAAATAATCAATGAAGTATGCGTAAAGCCGAATGAGTGGAAATTGAAATTTAAAATTCCCTTATTGATTTGGTAACTTATGAAACATACACCCATGAAATAAGGATCATAAAATAATGATTTAAATATACATGAATTAAAGTATATTAAACAATTAATACAAACCTGGGCAGTACACACACCACATGCAATAAATAAGTGGTGAACAATGGAAATCTCACAGAATAAAAAGTGAGATAAGAAACCCCTTGCTTTGTACTATTCCTTGATAGAGTGTAAGTTAACCTCCTATATAATAGTTGAATAATTGTTATTAAGTTAGACAAGAATAATATACATAAATATCATATCATATATGATCTTTTAATATAGCTTTGTTAATAATATTTTAGTATTATCGTCGTTTTGGATGTTCACTGATTCGTTTTCCTTTATATGATTCGTTACGTAAGTCATGATTGTTATGGATAGGTTGTATATTATTCATATCCAGAATGATATAAAGTCCTTAAACATTACTTTTAGTCATCAAATGAGATTTAGTCTTCAATGGATATGATGGTTAAATGAATCTCATCGCATTCGCAGAGACGGTAATCCGTATGTACGCACGAACGCTACTTAGATTTAATTTTACATTTTAAATGAATCAAAACCAAATCATAAATAGGTATATTATTAGTACTTTATAATATAATTTCTTATATGTGTTACTTAAGTTCATTAACACCATAATTTATATGTTCCATGTATGGTATGAACGATTCATATCACTTTAAGGGGGCGGTAGTTCACACTTCCTCAAATAAAATTATCGTTTTTATATACAACATGAAACGAATAATGTTATTCTATAAAATTTAGTTTAAAAAGCTTATATATAAAATAAATATCATTAATATCATATTTAATTATTGATCCATCATAATGGCAACCATGAGACGTGGTAGGAGATAATTGAACAATCATCATTTCGTGAGGCGTTTGGTTGCCACCCAAAAAACATTATGTTCTTCACCCATTAGATGGAGGTGTGTGTAAGTGTAGTTAGAATACTTATAATAAGAATATCCTAGTAAATTTTGGATACTATTTTTTTCAAAATAAAATAATAATAAGAGTTTAGGGGTTGGAGAATTAAAATAACAGAAAAGAAGCTAAGAGAAATTGTTACCTTTAATTTGGGTAACTCCCTTTGGTTTGAACCAAAAAGGACTCGTGAAGTTCTTTCTGACTAATGTAAGGCATATAGGAATAGTATAGGGATTTATAGAGCTTAATTGGGAAGATTTTGGATTATCCAAAAGTCTTGAGATGTGTGAGGAATCAGTTATAAGTGGCGTCCTTTTATAAGGGGGGGGGAGGGGCTATTTAGGAAAAACTTAAAGTATTATTTTATAATAATTTCATATTCAGTTTCTAATGGATCCAAAGTGTATTATTCAAAGTATAAGGTGTGTATTGGTCTAAAACCACTAAAAAAATATATTTTAGACAGGTTTGGATCACTATAGTAACCTTATCATTTAGATTTAACCCTTAGTTAAATAGTTTCACATTTACCATGTCTCTTTGTATTTTTATATTATATAGTTAATAAACATACTATATACTTCCAAGTGACCCCCAAGTGGTCCATTAATGATACACCTATCATTATATAAGTTCTTTGTACTACCCTTATATTTTTAGGAATATAATATCAATTAATAATATAATATTAGTTTTAAAAACTCTTTTATGTCAATTTTGACACTATTGGTTATTTTGTTTTTGATAAATTCATTACCGCATTATTACTTCAAATAAAATTCATATAACCAATAATAATATGTCATATTAACCTAGAAAATTATTTTAATTCATAATAAGTCTCATATTACATTTATTTGGATATTTATAATATTAATTATTTTAATATTTCATTAATTATGTAATTAATGCATCACCATTGTGTCATTTACAAATTAAATTATTTAATGTCTAAAAATAATAAATAAAATTCCATTATGTAGGAAATATTTTGATGTTTCAAATAAATATTTATAATAAAATTTTTCTTGTGTATAATCCTATACTAAAAATTTCTTAGTTATTAAACTTTGATTTTAACTCTTTTAACTCTTTTTTGAATTAAATAATAATAAATGTCATAATCTAATCCAAGTGGACCAAAAGGTTTCATATATTATTTCTAAGGTTATTTTTGGACGAATTATACTTATCAAATAGAATTAGGACTTGTGTTAGGGTAATAATAATATCATTTTTACCCTTAATTACCCTATTTACTTTTTACCGTCGTAAATAAAAGTAAAAAGTTACTATTCACCAAAAATTATTTTTATCTTATTGAAACACATTATACTCCTTGATATTAACTTTTTCTCTCGGATTTTCAAAATTCCACTCACAAAAGCGGTAAAAATATGTTTTATGTGAATTTTCAAATTCTCCTAGGTGGGGTGTAAAAGACGGGGAAAAGTTCAATAAATTTTTTATATATCTAAAATTATTATAAGCTGGCTCCAGTTAATTGAATTGAAATTATATAGTAATTATGTATCTATTTTGACATAAAATTATTTAAATAAAATAAATAATTATTTAAATAAAAAATCGGTTTTAAACTATAACTCAGTGTTTTTCACTATTCATCAAAAATTAAAAGTTTTCAGAAAACTACCAATATTTCACCCTAGGATAATTTCGATATTCTGAATCCAATAATGATGTCAATTTTGAGAGATAAAATTTATAAAATTTCAATAAGTGGGTATTACTATTCATAACGGCTAATTTGATTGGATGTGGTGTGTGTTAGAACTCGAAGTTGCGTACAACACACGCTACTGTATTTTTCAATGAGAAGCGTACTGTGGAAGCTTGGGGTGTCACATTCTCCCCTGCAAATATTTTGGTCCTCAAATTTGTTTTTAAAATTGGGCTTGGGAATATAATGCATAGTGCCACATCGGAAAAAGATTCAATAAAACTATCACCTCAAAATAATGAAAGAGAAATACAAAGGTCACCCAAGATAACTCGTACTCGGATTACATATAGGAAAACATAGATATGGAAGATAAACTAAGTATCATGTTATGATGGAGAGGGATATAAATCATGATCAGGAGAAGATTAACAAAAAAAAGCCACAAACATGTGATGGTACAAATGGTCATTAGTTTCCCAGTAGGAAAAGTATACAGACAACATTTTTTTAAGTTACATTACATAAAGATGAGGAATTAATTTATAATATTGACTAAGAAAATAAAGAGATATACTTACTTTTTAAGTATAGTTATATTCTTTAATAAATGTCCACCACTAATTCAATTTTTTTAAACGATGAGTATTCAAGAAGACTTGGTCACACTGGAAGATCTAGAATAAACTTCTATAGAATCACATGATTCAAGAAAGATAAACTGTATATTTACATTTTCTTTAGAGATTAATCAAAACCAAAATGGATAGTAGAAGATCTGGTGATCCCCCAAAAGGATATTCCATTAGAGAAAGAAACACTAATCATAATTTATAAAATTAAACCAACAATACCCCAAAGTTAAATAAATACCATTCAATAAACAATTGTCCTTAAAATCCTTCAATATATTCCAAACTAATATTGAAACCCAAAACATAGAAGAATTTCGTTATGTAGTCTTCCACGTTAAATTGCATCTCCAAATGACATCAACTACTATTAAAGTCACATACATAAAATTAATTAACCTAATCACATATTCTCTATTATAGGTTAATCATTTCCAAAAATAACCCAAATCACAATAAATCCACAATAAAAATGTAGATAAAAATCCACTATTAATCCTCAAATAAAATCCCATAGTATTCTTGTTTCCTTGGGCATATAGTGTTCCCAACAAAGGGAACATCTTCCAAAATAACATTTATCACTTAATAACCAAATCATTTTCCTATACTAAGGGTATTCAATTTATAAGACACAAGAACCCAAATCAACTTATTATTGACCAATAAAACCATTTAACTAAAAATAATTAGTCACACTAACCAGGGACTTCACGTAGTCCAGTGGTATGTGATAAATCCCAATCGCACTTTGGTTGTGGTTTCAATTCCCACAGCTTTGTCTGATGCGACGGGTTATCACACGGTCTACGCGTTTTCCTTTTTCAAAAACAATATTTTATAACATTACCAAAATGAGAAAGATTCATCAAAATAACCATAACATAATTTTAATTAGAAATGTTATCTCATACCCTGCATTTTCATCCCAAAATATAATAACTTGTAATTTCCACAAACCCAACGATCATATAAAACCAAATGGTTATTTATAACTATATCCACAAGGGAAAAGATAAGTCTTCCTAAAATATCATTCTCACGTGGAAAACTGCGGGGCTAAAAATAAAAGAGAAAATTATTCCAATGTAATCCCATCAACAAGGATCACTAATACATTTAAACATTTCTTAAACCATTTACTTCCACATAGCTTCTTATTTGACCAAGAAAATATCCTATAGAATAAGGAATTCACTTGGGTAATGTCTAGGTCCCCTACATTTACGGAAAATGACTGTAAATAGATTTTATGGACCATTTTTATCTTCTTCCATAGTACTCTTCATTCTTCCTCGGCAATTCTTCACTTTATGTCCTTCTTTCCCGCACATAAAGCATTTCTTTGTTCTGTTGAGACACTTTCCTGGGTGTATCCTTCTATATTTCCTGCATGATGAAAATTTAGGATTCTTTTTTCCATGGTTTCCACTACTAGAGCTCTTATAAATAATCACCTTTCTCTTCTTTGTTGGGTCCGAGAGTTGGTTAATATATATTTTGTTGATCTTATTTTTGGAAAACTGATTTGGCATGAACACGATATATTTTACGCCTATCAAAAATCCATTTTTTTCCTCATTTCCACTGTTGTTCCCACCTTGTACATCATTATCAAAGTTACTATGACTTACTTGGACTCCAGCCATTGAATAAAACCAGAAAGCATTGTATGAGTAACAGTAGTCATAAAATCATTTAGAAAATATCATGACACCATATTCTAAATTTGAAACACCTTAGGATTAACCAATGTCATTTATAATCATCTTATATAAAAATACTTCAAATTGGTTTGTAAATAAAATGTAAATTATCCTATTCATATCCCCCAGGAGTGTCGTAACCAAGAGTAAATCAAGGCCCATTGTTGTGCGCCAGTTCTCATTCGAGTCTAGCTCAAAGCGGTGTTTTCGTATTTTACCCCTAGGTACATCTGTGCTAGAGCCACCACTTCCTACTCATATCTAGACAGGTATGTATTGCTCGAAAAACTCACAAAATCTCTACAATACTAAAATTTTAGGAACTTCTTATATACTAATCCTCAAATTCCATCTTAGATCTATGTTCTCTAATCAGATTTATCCAAATCTAGCTTCCAGGATTGTACTAAACTTCCTCTGATACCAACTGTAATGCCCCGACCCCAGTTACCAAAAGTCGGTGCATTATTACATAACACCGACATGATCACAAAAGACCAAGTCTTGAAAGACCAATTAGTTTTGTAGCCTTGGAAGAACTAGATACATTCAAGAAGTTTACATTACATTATAAAGTGAAAACTAAAACAACATCTTGTCTCCACGCTCAAATCCCCTTATATTATCCATGTAGATCATTCATAAAATACTTCTTCACATACTAGGAAAAATAAAACATAGAAAGGGGTGAGCTCAGAAGCTCAGTAATGATAACAATATAGCAGAAACTTTCTTAAATAGGCATAAACATTTAAGGCAATGTATAACTAAAACAAAATCCTTTTAAACTTGATCTTCAGCATAATATGGAAAAAATAAAATGAAATAATTCCATTTACTTATTCACATGGATATTCTACCAGTCAAATAATCACATTCAATATCAATAACTACTTTCATAATGATGGAATGCATAATGCCAGACTATCATAACCACGTAGCCAAGGTCTCGTGCCAAGACTACAAATAAGAGTTTGTCAAGGCCTCATGCCAAGATAGTAGTTTGTCTCAAGATACCTACCGATGCATCGAGGAGCTATAGCAGGCTCCACCCATCACTTACTAAGTCCAATGCATTCCTCATATGAAAATTTTGAAACATAACATAAACATTCGTATTAAAACTAGCATACAAAATTTCAATACATTACCCACAAACCATGAATGGTATAAAAATAGCACGTCCACAGTCAAACATAACTCATTAGATACAATATGGAGGATTGTATTTTATCATATTAACCTCAATCAAGAATAATGAAGGATATTGACATAGGTGAAAATAATCATCAAAAATATTAGAGAGAAATATCCTCCTTTTTCATGAAATCATTTAAAAGTCACTCTATTTTTCAACAAGACATTTAAAAATATATTTCTGAATCAAAGTTTCCAATAACACATTGAATCATTGAAAAGTAATTTTAATTTTAAAACATTAATGTCAATATAAATAAATCATTAAAACCATTTTCAAAACATGGACATTAATGAGAAAGATTTAGAAGAATAAATCTTTAAAACATTTAAAAAATGAAATTTTGGTTAGAGTTCCTAACCAAAAGAGAGACACATGAATAAAAATAAATGAGGTAATGAATACATTGTAATATCATGAGAATAAAGGGATTCAGGATATACTATTTCAAAGTACATTATATACACCATATAAAAGTGATTTGGTGTATAATAACAAAGGAGTCTCAAAGGAATGTAAATTGAGATGAAATCTCTCATAAAATTCGTATCCTTAGGTTAAGGATAAATCAAAGATATAATTTTGTGTGAAAAATATAAATACACTCATTACGATTGGATATTTAGTGTAAAAAAATCAAAGGACATTCACACATATTCTTGTAAAACCAACAACAATGAATTAGATGTTTAACTCAATAAATGGTGATTGAGATAAAATTACTCTTATCAAGTTCATATCGATGAATTGAGAATTTATCAATGGATTGATTATGTGTCTAATAAGTATATCCACAGAATGGGGAGTGGAAATTATGACATAATCAAATGAATATTGATTCCATACATAATCTTGGAGTAAAATAATCAATGAAGTATGTGTAAAGCCGAATGAGTGGAAATTGAAATTTCAAATTACCTTTTTGATTTGGTAACATATGAAACATACATCCATGAAAGAAGGATCATACAATGATGATGTAAATATACATGAATTAAATTATATTACACAATTAATACAAACATGGGAAGTACACACACCACATGCAATAAATAAATGGTGAACAATGGAAATCTCACGGAATTTAAAGTGAGATAAGAAACCCCTTACCTTGTAATTTTCCTTGATAGAGTGTAGGTTAACCTCCTGTATAATAGTTAAATAATTGTTGTTAAATTATACAATAATCATATACATAAATATGATATCATATATGATCTTTTAATATTTCTTTGTTAATAATATTTTAGTATTATCGTCGTTTTGGGTGTTAACTGATTCGTTTTCCTTTATATGCTTCGTTATGTAAGTTGTGTTTGTTATGTATAGGTTGTATCTTATTCATATCCATAATGATATAATGTCATTAAACATTAATTTTAATCATCAAACTAGAATTAGTCTTGAATGGATATTATGGGTAAATGAATCTCATCGCATTTGCGGAGACGGTAATTCGTACGTACGCACGAACGCTACTTCCATTTCATTTTTCATTTTACAAGGAATCAAAACCAAATGATACATAGGTATATTATTATTCCAGTATAATATATTATCTTATATTTGTTACTTATTTTCATTAACACCATCATTTATACGTTCTATGTATGGTATGAACGAGTCATATCACTTTGAGGGGGCGTTAGTCCGCACTTCCTCTAATGAAATTATCGTTTATATATACAACATGAAACTAATAATGGTATGAAATAATATTTAATTAAAAAAGCTTATATATAAAATAAATATCATTAATATCATATTTAATAATATTTCCATCATAATGGCCACCATGAGAGGTGGTAGGAGATAATTGAACAATCATCGTTTCGTGAGGCGTTTGGTTGCCATCCACAGAAACATTATGTTCTTCACCCATTAGATGGAGGTGTTTGTAAGTTTAGTTCGAATACATATCATAACAATATCCTAGTATATTTTTGATACTGTTTTTGTTACAAAATAAAATAATAATATGATATTAGGGGTTGGAGAAGTTAAATAAAATAAAAAAAGCTAAGAGAAATCGTTACCTTTAATTTGGGTAACTCCCTTTGGTTTAAACCAAAAATGAATCTTGAAGTGCCTTATGCCTAAGGTAAGGCTTCTTGGTGGATTCAAGGGATGTATACAACTTAATTGGGAAGAGTATGGATGATCCAAAAGGCTTGAGAGGTGTGAGTAATTGGTTAGAAGTAGTGTCCTTTTATAAGGGGGGGAGGGTCTCTTTAGGAAAAACTTAAAGTATTAATTTATAATAAATTTATATTCGGTTTCTAAAGGCTCAAAAGTGTATTATTAGAAGTCTAAGGTGGGGATGGGTCACAAACCACTCAACCAATAGATTTTAGACAGTTTTGGGTCACTATAGTAACATTATCTTTTAGATTTAACTCCTAGTTACATAGTTTGACATTTACCGCGTCTCTTTTATTTTTATATTATATAGTTAATAAATTTACTATATACATCCAATATACCCCCAAGTGGTTCATTAAAGATACACCTATCATTATATAATTACTTTTTCCTAACCTTAAATTTTGAGGAATAAAATATCAATTAATAGTATAATATTTGTTTTAAAAACTCTTTTATTTCAATTTAGACACTATTGGGTATTTTGTTTTTGATAAATTCATAACAGCATTATTACTTAAAATAAAATTCATATAACTAATAATAATATTTCATATTAACCTAGAAAATTATTTGAATTGATAAAAAGTCTCAAATTATATTTATTTGGATATTTATAAAATCAATTATTTTAATATTTCTTTAAATAGCTAATTTTCATCACCATTGTGTCATACATAAATTAAATTATTTAATGTCTGAAAATGATAAATAAAATACCATTATGTAGGAAATCTTTTTATCTTTCGAATGAATATTTATAATCGAATTTATCTTATGTATAACCATATATAAAAAATGTTTTAGTTATTAAACTTTGAGTTTAACTCTTTTAACTCTTCTTTGAGTTAAATATTAATAAATGTCCTATTCTAATCCAAGTGGACCATAGAGGATCATATTTTCTTCCTATGATTTATTTTTGTCTAATTATACTTAGACAGTAGAATTAGTACATGTGTTAGGGTAATTATAATATCATTTTTACCCTTAATTACCCTATTTAGTTTTTTAACGTGGTAAATAAAAGTAAAAAGATACTATTCAACAAAAATTATTTTTATCTTATTGAACAAAATTTTACTCCTTTATATTAACTGTGTCTCTCTTATTTTTGAAATTCCACTCACAGAAGCGGTAAAAGTATGTTTTATGTGAATTGGAAAATTCTCCTAGGTGGGGGGTAAAAGACGGTGAAAAATTCAATAAAATATTTATATATCTAAATTTATTATAAACTGACTCCAATGAATTTCATTGATCATATATAAGTATTATGTATCTATTTTTATATAAAATAATTTAAATAAAATAATTAATAATTTAAAAAAAATATTCGGTTTTAAACTATAACTCAGTGTTTTTCACTATTAATCAAATATTAATAGTTTTCAGAAAAATACTAAATATTTACCCTAAGCTAATTTTGATATTATGAATTCAATAATGAATTATATTTTACCAAATTGAAAACATATAAGTTGCATTTTTTAATTTAAAATTAATTCCCACTGTCAAAACAAAAAACATGTCGTTAAGAAACAATAAATATCAAATGATTGACACTTGTTTATGTCCGGTTTAAATATGAAATTATGTTCAATGAGAAAAATTGGATTTAATGGTAAAAATATATTTAAAATATTATTTAAAACCACTAAAATTCATTATTTATCACTATTAATTATTTTGATTAAAAAAGTTTTTTTTAATTAAAATTTAGTAATTTTCACTATTCATCAAAATATGAAAGTTATCAGAAAAGTACCAAAATTTCACCCTAGGATAATTTCGATATTCCGAATCCAAAAATTCAGTCCATTTTGAGAAATAAAATTTATAAAATTTCAAAAATTGCATATTACTATTTATAATGGCTAGTTTGATTGGATGTGGAGTGTGTTAGAACTCGAAGTTGCATACAACACACGCTACTGTATTATTCAAAGAGAAGCATACTATGGAAGCTTGGGGTGTTACAACTTCCTTTTATCCATCGAACCTTATGCTAAATTGAATAAATTCATAGATGTGTGGCTTGGTTCTAGGGACTCTATTGATTTTATTGGTTCCCCTTATTTTTGTATTCCATTTTTAGCATGTAATACCTTAGTTTTGGGGTCGGTGGTTTCATCTATTTCCTATTTTGATTATGTGAATTTATCATATTTCTGATAAATTGATTTATTCAATGAAATTGAAAGATTGATTGATTGTTTTTTGTGTGTGGAACTGGGTTTTTGTGAAATATAGTATTTCCCTTATTTTTGTAAATTGAAAATGGTTTTCAAATCATTATGAAATGGATTTTGAAATTAATTTTAAAACATTATATGATGAAATGGATTGGAAAATATAGAACATGGGAGGCCTTGTTTACTTTGGTTGAAGGGTAGTAATATGACTCATCTATCATTGAGGGGTTTTCTCTATGGTATTTCCTACTGTCTGTAGGCCTATAGTTCCAAAGACATGTTAAAATTATTGGTGGTTCAATTATGGTGGGTTCCTATAATATCTAGGATTGATGAATAGGTATATAGGCTTGATGCCTGGACAATTTTATTTGCTTGGTATGAGTGTCCTAGCTATTCTCAAATTCTTTGATCCTCATGGGGGATGTTACCTATGCCACATCAAAGCCAATTAGAGATACTCTTTGGTTTGTACTATTTGTTTTACTTATATGGATTTGATATGATATGTGATGAATGATTTTTTTCATTTCATATATCAACTGTGATATATGGATATGGAATTATTTTAAAAGTGATTTTCCATCTTTTTTTAAAAATGTGGAAAAAGGGAAATTTATTTTTTCCATAATTTTGATATAAAACCGTTAAAATATTATTATGCCTTGTTTTCTATAATACTAAGGATTCATGGATTATTGTTTAGAGACTCTATATGGAATACTTGATTTAGATACTATTGATCCTATTAGCTCAAACCCAGCATACCCCTTCAGTGGTGCATAGCCCTGCTTATGTGTTTTGATGAATGCAATGTAAAATAACCTCATTTCGGCATAAATACTTTGGGTAATATAGGTTTTGGGTTGGTGGAGGTGAGTTGGTGGGAGTTTTTCCTCATTATCACATAGGTATGTTGGATAAGTTGTTCAAGTTTTATAGTACTTTATAGTTATACTTTTCATGTGCAGATCATTTTCTTGCATTCTGTTTTATCAATTTTTTCCTATTATGAAATATATATTGGTTTTCTATCATGGTGTATTATATATATATATATATATATTTGTTTGTGCGTGTGTCATGTTGTCCCATTCTGGATGGGTGAAATCGTTCCCTCTGTTTTTTTATGTCTACTGGGTTCTAGTCGCTAGCCCGTGGGGATCAATAAACCCCATTGGTTTTGTAGATTATTAGGTCGGGTTCTAGTTTAAAAGGGTATTTGGTTCAGTTTTTAAATTTTTTGAATTAGATATCATGTTTGTTCTCTTTTGGGAAGTTGTTTGGCTAGATATTAGATTACAAGGACTTGATATGATGGTTTCGGTGAGTGCCTATCCATCTCTTTCCATGAAGAGACTCAAGTTACAATGGTTCTTTTATATATGTCTCCACTTTCTAAATTTCTTCATCTTAATCTAAGTATTTTAATATGTTTATTGAACTTGGAACGAAGATTATTAGATTTTATGATCATTTGGTTTCTTTTGATGTGAAATTGTTAGCCTTCAAGACGTGTACCATGAGATCCTAATGAGGTTAAAACTAATTCTACACATGTAATCCTTTTATGTATTATATCTTTATAGTATCTATCAATTTAGTTGTTTTTGTAGTTTACTAGAATTTACCACAAACTAAGACCATGGTTGATGAGGTGTAACTATGAGCTGTAAGATATCGAGATCAATCACATGACTTCCTATGTGAAAAGATACCATCCTTTAATGGAATGATTTAGTATCAAGAGGTGGAGGATTGTCTTGAAAAAATTGATTAGGTCCTCAAATTTGTAGATACAGTTCAGTGTATCCGGGTAAAGTGTACATCATTCATTTTTTAGGGTCCCAAAAAGTGGTGGTGGGATTCTATTGTACAAGAACATAAGAACGTTGGGTTGTGTATAAGGGTTTCAAGACTATCTTCTTCCAGAATTTTTTTTCAAGATTCACTGATGATCACAATGTCGTTAGAGTTCATCTCTTTGTAGTTTGAAGATAATTCAGTGTTAATGTACATTAATTAGTTTTTTGAGGCCGGTTCATTTTTTACTAGAGCAGTAAGGAATAACCAGCTGAAGTCTCAATATTATATATAGGTTTTGTGACCATATTTCATTTCAAAAGTATTTATGCTGAATCTTTCAACCTATTCATAGATAGTGGACAAATCTATGATGGATGAAACCATTGTGTAAGTTAAGGTTGGATATTCTTCCCCTTCTCATCTACATAGAGGTTGCATTTGTGTCACTCTAGAGAAAAAGTTGAAGTGGAAGGATCAACACAAGAGTGGTGAAGGTGGTTCTCAGTATAAGGTCTCTTTAACACATGTAGTTATACATAGTGTGTTGGGTCCACTAGGTCGAATACGCTGAGAGGGGGGGTGAATCAGGGTATGATAGATTAAAACATTCTCTCGTCCAGATCTTGTTTCATTGTTAGACAAAACATAATTCTATCTTCCTCCAATAGAAAAATATGAACTGATATAAAATCATGCACAAAACATAATGATTTTTACTTGGTTCACCCTCACTGGGCTACATCCTAGGAGAATACATTGGCAATGTTCCAATGTACGAAGTTCACTAAGGCTCACTACCAATAATTAGTACAAAGTTCTAGCTAGATCATCTACACCCAGGCTCACTACCTTTACATGGTTTAGGGTCTTCTCACTGAATTCCCAAGGGGTACTCCCTATGCCTCTTTCTCTGGCTCACTACCGGTGGAAAGGGTCACTATATTCCTCTTCTTTTGATCACTGCACTTGGAAAGGAATCCACTTACAATTTGTGGACATATAGGTCCCTTAATTTGCATGAACTAATGCATCCTAAACTATATGAATATGATCTATTGAATTTCATTTTTCACCCATAGATGAATTCCACCTTCTCGAGTACTTCTTGGTACTGGAAAATTCCTTTGCAAACTGATTTGAAACTTGTGCAAGCTTCCTTGTGAAAATCACAAACCTCCTTTTCCACCGCGTACTGTAGAAAGGGTTTGGTGTGCTGGAAACCTTCTTCATGTACCATTGCCTCTTCCGCAAACCTCATATGTCTTCAGATTGCCTCCACCTTCGCTAAAATGTACTGTTACCATGTACTGACATTGTGAACCTCCTATGTGAAACACCCGTTGTCCGCTAACTATTCATTGTTCACAGAGTTCCTTCGTTTCGGAATAATGAAGTTCTCCCTCTACATACTGCTTGTGGAATTCACTCTATTGAGTATCAGACATTCATCCTCCGTGTACCGAGGCAACTCCTTCTGCGTACTGAACTTCCTCCTCCACGTATTGTACGTACATTGCAGGTTAATAATTCCTGCAAACACCTTTGACGGGATCAGTTTTGTGTGAATGACATCAGCCTTCATGAAACACTTTGGATGTTGTGAACATTATAATATCTTAACCTAATTCTCAGAGAAAAATATGCTTTCTAATGATGTTCAATCTCCATAGTAATCAGTGTGATTAGATATTATTATATAGTAAAATATATCCACATAATCCATTAAATCAAGATTTTCCAAATCTTGATTCCAACCTCCACCACTTACTGATTATTCAACCACCATGAACCACAATCCATCCGCAAACCATTTTCTTATGCGCTCCATGTACCTATTTTTCTTCTACGTGGTGGACTTCCTCCACCTACTTCAAGCCATTCCTATACCAGTTCTGCGGCTCAACTGGGAATCGTTTTTGGTTTTTCAAACCACATCAACGAACCGCTCCTTCTGCTCCATGTACCATTCCTGAAACATGGTATGCAGCTAAGGTATTATGGTACAAACCCAACCTCACCCAAAATATAATGAGAAGACACCTTGAGTTATTTTCCCCCAATAATCTCCCCCTTTCGGGTTGTTTACAACTCTTCTCAAAACAATGCTTGCACATTTTGGTTCCTTGTTAAATCTTCTTCCATATTCAACGACCATTAACTTTATGTGATTATGATTGAGATCAAGGATTTACTCCACACAAACTCTATTCCCACATGAGAAGTTCTCTGTGTGAGAAACAAAAGTAAATGAAAATTTAATCAAAAATCACTTTATTTCTGACAAAAATTGTTGATACCAAACTGATACCAATTGCTAATCGTTGTAAACCTTCTAACACAATTCTAACTCCACTCTTCTTCATTTATCCCGATCCTCAGATTTCATGATATATATTCTTAGATTGATCACTTCTAGAATTGTTATATTTAAGGATCCCCATATCTTATAGCTCCTTTAATCAACTTCAGCTCAGCTTCAACTCCCCCTATATCACTGCTTCACATAACAGCTTCTCCTCGTGTCTTTTCTCCCCCCTGAAATAGTCATATTTTCTCCCCCTTTATCAACGAACCCAACGGAAACTTCAAGGTTGTATGAAACTGGGTAAAGAACAAATATCATCACATTAGGGAAGGACACATCATACCTTGGGGAGAGGGGGACCCACATCCACACTTTTTCAGGTGTGGGGATTCGACTGGACTCCCAGAGCCAGTTGATGCCTTTCAAACGCATCATTGGGTAAGGCCTTGGTATAAATATCTGTAACTTATTGTTCTATAGGCACATAATCAAACTTCACAAGCCCATGCTCCATATTCACCTTGATAAAATGATATTTGATTTCAATGTGCATTGTCAATGAGTGACGAACATGATTTTTTCTATGATTTGTAGCACTTGAATTATCACATTGGATTCTGATCAATGATTTCACTTCAATTACCATATCATTATGTTGTTTCTTCATCCACAATAGCTATGTGAAAGATTGAGTAGCCAAAATGTATTCAGATTCTACTGTGCTTAATGAAATGCAATATTTTTTCTTGCTTAACCAAGAAATATACAACCCTCCAAGATAAAAGGTACCTCCTAATGTTGATTTCCTATCATCTTATGAACTAGCCCAATCTACATTTGTATATCCCAATAACTCTGGCCGAGATTTCACATTATACATTAGGAAAATTTCCATTGTTCCCTTGATATACCAATGAATTATTTTTACTATAATCGTTTTGTCTCCTTTTTATTTCTTTGATACATCGCTTCTTGGCATATGGAAATACAATATTAGGCCTTGTCTCTGTCAGGTACAATAAAATTCTAATGATTTTACTATATTTTATTATATTAATTACTATGCCTTCATCATCCCGTGACAGTTTCAGTTGGGTAGTGACTAGAGTCCTCATCTCTTTGGAATTATCTATTCTAAACCTTCTCAAAACCTCATTTCCATATTTAGATTAAGAAATAATAGTGGCATTGTTTTCTTTTATCACCTGTAATCCAAGGAAAAATGTCAGCTCACCAATCATCAACATTTCAAACTCTCTTGTCATGAATTAAGAAAACTGTCTGCATTATGCTTTATCTAATCCACCAAATATTATGTCATCGACATAAACTAGCACCATCATCCTTTGACTGTTTCCATTGTGGAAATATAGATTGTAACCAACTCCACCATGATGGAAACCGACTTTCTGTAGAAACTAATAAAGACTTTATTATCAATCTCTTGGTGCTTTCTTCAATATATATAGAGCCTTATTCAGCTGAAAGAATTTTCTTTCATCACCATGAATGATAAAACCATCTGGTTGCTCAATGTAGACTTAATCTTCTAGAAATATATTCTGAAATGATGACATAACATCTATCTAGAAAACCTTAAACATTACATCCAAGGTTATGACCAAGAATAATCTGATTGTCTCCAGCCTAGAAATGGGTGCATATGTCTCATCAACATTTATACCCTCTATCTAAGAATACTATTTGCATACCAATTGTTCTTTGATTCAAATTACAACACCATATTCATTTATTTTTTTGTGAAAGACCCTCTTTCTCCCGATAATAATCTTATCTTTAGGTCTTGAAACAATTTCCCATGTCTGATTTTTCTCAATTTGGCCAAGATCTTCATTTATTTTCTAAACCTAAATATCTTATTCAGATGGTTCAGCAAAGCTTTTAGGATCTTCTTGTGGTAAGTATTATGCTTTTCATAGATACTTCAACCTTCATGTTTTCACTAGAGTTGTATGATCACCAATTATGTTCTACCTATCAATTTAAACCCTTCATGCTGGTTATTGGGAAAACACTGATTTTTTCTCATCATTCGAACCTTATTCTAAATCAAACTCTACAGCTAGAGCATCTCTTGGTCTACTTATCTCTTCATCGTTATCCTCCTGAGTCTGATCATGTTTTTTCTCAATATTATATTCATTTTTTATTATAGTCATAGCTTGACTTTCATCTATATTTCATAGCCTCTTATTGATGAATTTATAGGATTTTCTATTCGTTGAGTAGCCATGAAATATCCCTTCATCCCCACAGGAATCAAATTTACTATGTCTCTCTTTATTTAGAATGAAACATTTACTTCCAAATATTGGAAAGTACTTCAATGGAGGATTTATCCATACCATAACTCATATGGAGTCTTCTCCTCTTTTGGACAATGTAAAGCTTTATTTGAAGTGTATACTTCAGTCATTACTTCTTCTTTCCAAAAATTCTCCGAAAGGTCCTTTTCAATGAGCATTGTTCTGGCCATTTTGATGACAATCCAATTTCTTCTCTCAAATACTCCATTCTATTGTGGTGTTCTTTCAACCGTGACTTGATTCCTTATCCTGGGTTTTTTGAGATAATCCTCCTCTTGGCTATTTCTGAACTCATATCCATTATCTGTTCGAATCATCCGGATTTTTTAACCAAGCATATTTTCACATTCCTGTCGATATCTTGTAATTAAACTAAACACTTCAGCTTTTTGGTTGATTATTGAAACCCATACAATTCTGCTATATTCATCAATGAAGCGAACCTAATATATCCTCCCATTAGTATCCCTCAGAAAAATTGGCCCACACACATAAATATGTACCAGCTCAAGAAATCTTGTTGACTTGTACTCCATTTGATTATATGTCGTCCGAATGATCTTCCCCTAATAATAGTCATTGCACATATGATTACAATCGTGTGATAGTCTAGGGATATTTTTGAGCTATATCTTATTTCACCAGATCATACAAAGAAACCCTGGATTATGTGACCAAGACGCTTATTCCATAACTTGTTTTCTTCATCCTTAGACAGAAAGCACATATCTTCTTCTCCACTCACGAGGTAAAGATTCCATTTTTTACTCGATCCTTGAAACACAAAAGAACCATCTTATTATTTTATGATACATAATTTCTTGGAAAAATATATTTCATTTCCTGAGTCACACAATTGACTGAAACTAAGTAGGTTGTAACTAATCCCCTTAATAACCAAGACATCTGCTCGTCTCATGTCTTCTCCTCCAAACGTATCTTTTCGTGAACCAATAATTTCCAATCCCTCATCATTACCTAATCTTATGATACCATTATTATTGTACATGATTCTGGACACTAGATCCTTTATTCCCATCATATGGGAAGTCCATCCACTCTCAATAATTCATATCCCAGTGCGATCTGATGCCTTGAATGCAATTTAAGCAACCAATACTTGCTCTGAACTTTTCTTTTTGACCCAATTCTTTGACATAAAACCCATCATGGAATGATAATATTGATCTTCCTTAGCATGTGATGGACCGACTTCAACTTCTCAGGATTCAAATTGATTTTGAATTCCCAACACTCTTGATGATGCATTTGGATGATTCTTATGAACAAATTCAGTCTGCATCTGCCTATTCCTTTCCATTGTTGACGTTCCTCATCTTTACATATGTCCAAATCCTTTACACCTAAAACATATAAAATCTTATGATGGCATAGAATTTGGAGCTCTATATGACCACCTTTATTGGCCTTGTTCCCTTTGGTAGTTCTTTTCAAAAAAAACATTCATTTTTAGAGTGTCCCATTTTACCAAAACAATAACATCTTATGTGAGGTACATTACTGTGTGAAAATGATTCACTACTAGTTGTGCCTTGGATTCTCTAAATCATCTGATTTTTCTTCAGAAATAAATTTATTTTCAATCTTAGAGTGGCTGCTTGTTGTCTGACTTGATCCATGACTTCTTTCTGTTTTAGATCAGTACCCATACCACCCTTGTCATTCAAAATTGGTTGTTTCTTCTGTTCTGATGGGCCACTCTACTCAAATATCATATTATTTGTTTCTTGTTTCAACATATTCCCTAGTAGTTACTCTTGATCTTCAATTGTTCATCACGGACTAATGAATTCTTCTTCTATTTGTTCGATATGTTTTATTTAATCTTTTCATGTTTCAGTAAAACTATCAATTTCTATTTGTTCTTCTTAAATTTTGAGTTTTTACTCAACCACAGTTTCAGGACATTCTGGCATTGAATACCTTAGCTTTTCAATTTTTTCATTCATATCAGAATTCTCTTCATCCTGCTACTGCATAAAGAGTTTAGCATAATGAACAAATTTTTGGGATTTCTTCTTTTTGGATCTCATAATATCTATCTCTTCAAGGGTAGATTCTAATTCAGCCTAAAGATCCACTATTCCTTCAATTTCTCCTTCTTCATTTTCACTTTACTCTCTTGTTAATGAATTTCTGACAAATGCTACCAAAGAATCTAATTAATGATCATTACAGTCGTCCATGTCTTCTGTCTGAGATTCTTCTGAAATTTCATCCTCCTTTAAAAGAATATTCTTCTTTTTGAATAAGACACCCCTGGTACATCTCCTCCCTTTCTCATTTCTTGAATACTTCTTATGGGGAATTTCATCACATTATTCATTTTCATCATCAAACTTCTTAGGAAACCTTGCTACAAAATTCCCTATCTTTCCACATAGGAAGCTAGAAAATGAGAGTTTACCTTTGAACTTTCCTTTTCCCCTTTTCATATTGGAGGAGAGAAATGACATGAAAGCATCCATATTGTACTTCTTAGTATTATCATCAACAGAGAGATTCATCATGGACATGAATGCCACTTCCATAGATTTACCCTTTTCTACTACATCGTTATCATCATTTCTCATTTCATATGCTACAAGGGTATTGTGTAGCTTATCTAGTGTCAGCTCTTTTGGGTCATTGTCTTCAAACACAAAAAAATTCCGATTGAACCATGGTGGAAGTTTCCTCAAGATATGTTTCACAATATTTATATATTAAATAACATCTCCAAGACCACGAATGTCTTTCACAATAATATTTATCCTCTCTAATAATACATCAATAGTTTCATTGGGATTCATTTTGAGAACCTCATACGTGTTCCACAGAACCTGCAACTTTGCTTCTCATACTTTTGTGTCCCCCTCATAATTGTTCTTCAATTTTTCCCACATTGCATGTGATGTTTTACAAGACATCCCCTTCTTATAGATTTAATTTGATTGGGATCACCCTAAATCATTGATACCTTTAGAATCAGCATCCAATTCTATTCTTTCATCTTCTGATAAAGCCATGTTATTAATGTTAGCTTATATTCCATGCATTGCTACTAGTAAGACATCCATCCCTACGGATCAGAAGTAGTGATGCATCTGATTCTTCCATAGTTGAAAATTATTTTGGTCAAATATCATAATTCCATTATTATTGACCACCTTTATTTCTTCTTCTTGAGATATACCCAAAAAAATTCAACCTTTTTCCCTGATACAAATTTTTAGGTCCATTAGGTCGAATACCCTGCAAGGGGGGGGGGTGAATCAGGGTATGATAGATTAAAACTTTCTCCCATCCGGATCTTCTTTAATTGATAGACAAAACATAATTCTATATTCCTCCCGTAGAAATATATGAACATATATGAAATCCTACACAGTACACAATTATTTTTAATCATTTCACCCTCACTGGGCTACCTCCAATGGCATACAACGACAATGGTCCGATCTAGCGAATTCACTAAGGGTCACTACCAATAATGAGTACAAAGTTCAGGGTAGATCTTCTATACCTAGGATCACTACCTTTAAATGGTTTAGGGTCTACTCAATGCATTCCAAAGGGAAACTACCTATGCCTCTTTATCTGGCTCACTGCTAGTGGAAATGGTCACCGTCTTCCTCTTTCTTCGCAGACAACACTTGGAAAGAAATCCTCTCATAGTTCATGGATGTGTAGGCCAAACACAGTTTATTGACATATAAGTCCCTTCATTTTCAAGAATTCCTACATAATCAACTATAGGTATATGCTCTGTTGATGTTCCTTTTTCTCATATATATGAATTCAACCTTCTCGAATACTGCTAGGTAACCACAAAATCTTTCTCAAACTAATTTAAATATTTTTCAAGATTCCTTACGCCAATCGCAATACACCTTGTCCACCGTATAATTTATAGAGGGTTTGGTATGTGGGACACATTATTTGTGTATTGTTACCTCTTCTGTGAACCTCCTATATATACGGACTGCCTCCGCCTTCGATATCAAATACTACTACCATATACTAACTCTGCGAACCTCCTCTGTGAAACAGCTACTGCCTATGAACTATTTGATGTTCGCAGACTGTCTCTTCTTCCACGTACAGATTCTCTCCCTCTGCGTACTGAGACAACTCCTTCTGCGTTCCAGAATTCATCTTCCATGTAGCAGACTTCTTTGCAGGTTAATAATTCCAGAAAACACCTTCAGTTGAATCACTTCTGCATGAACCACTTCAGCCTTCATGAACCACTTTGCCCTTCATGAACTTCCATTGGTCTTTGCCAAATTCTCAGTGAAAAATATTATTTCTCATTATGTTGAATCTCCAAAGTAATCTCTTTGATTAGAAATTCTTAAATTTGAAAAGGTATCTTCTTAATTTGTTAAATCAACATTTACCAAATCTTGATTCTAGACTCCACCGCTCACGGATTCTTCAGCCACCATGAACTGCAATCCATCAACGAATGATTTTATTACACGCTCTGTGTACCGCCTTTGCTCTTACGTAGTCGAATTCCTCCCCCAACTTCAATCCATCCACGTACCAATTCCGCGGCTCAGTTGATAATCATTTTTGGTTTCGTGAACCGCATCCATGAGCAGGTCCTGCCACTCTATGTACCATTCCCAGAACATGGTAAATGACCCATTTATTATGGTACATGATTCTCACCCTTTGTCCATTTTCTTCAACATTCTTCATAAAATTTACTCCTATAAATAAATCTGTCCTTTGCCAACATCAAACTCTTGGTTTTGAGGCCCCAAAATATAGGAAACACTAGGAGACTGTGCCACCATAAAAAACATGTCTTTGGAAATGACCAACAATAATCATTTGCGATCATCAGGCATTGTAAAAAAAACCTCACCCAAAACATACTGATAGCACACCTTGAGGGATTTTTTCCCAACATAGTGGCTTTTCTATGACTTGTTATATTTTAGTAGGCATAGAAACACACAATTTCCTATTCTATCACTTACATGTATGTGTTACAGTTGAAGATATTATATTCTTCTAGAACATTTCCATCTGGATATGTCTACACCTCAATATGGTTAGTGATTTTTGGCTCCAGATACTACTACAACATAATCAGATGCTTCATAGACTATCATAATCCAACCATCGGCCTTAATAGTGAATCACCTTTACAAAGTAGATGAGTTTGAAAGGTAGGTATATGCGGGTCTAGTGACAGTGAGAGGTACCATTTTTCCTTCATATTCTCTAGAGATTTGTTTTTTTGATGTCGGTGCTTCTCAATCATTTATATCTAGATATTTTAATTATATGATTAACATTACAATATACCTTGTGAATTTTTTATAGACATAGAGTCACTATTTGGTATGAGAAAAGAGTAGGGGTTTTGGTTCCCTTCTTGTTCATTATTGGTAGATGATGAAAAGTTGGTCTATGATTTTCTAGTTCTTGATCTTGATTTTTTTGATGTCATTGTCAGGATGGGTTGTCTTTTTTTCAAAATTATATGGTTTATTATTATAATCATCATGTATCATTTCATACAGTTGATGGGATCTCACTTATGTTTCAGGGTGTGATGTCCTAGCCTGGGTGACACTAATAGGTGGCCAAGGTAGGTGTGCCACATGATGTCAAACATGCCTCCCCGTATGCTAGAGGTTGCCGACTAGTAGTGAGGGTCTAATGTTGGTCATGGGGTGATAATAAACTCTTTATCATAGTTATACCACAAAACAAATAAAATATCAACAACCAAATGACATATAACCATAACCAGTAAGATATTAGTATCAGAATATGAGAAGAAGTAGAAATAAAATCTCCAAACTAAACAGTAATTATTCCTTGCCAATATGTGTCAACTGTCGAAATGAAAAGTGAAAATTAACAATGCTTACAACTCTCTAGAGGGTCCAAAACCACATCTTGTTCCCTCATCCATGATTCATCCCGACTCAGCCATCTACCACCGGGAATTTTCCCTTATCCTATCATTTAAACATGATGTCTATTCAGGTCCTGATTTGTAAGAATGAGTTGGGTGTGAGTAAAACTCAACAGGCCTCCCCCAGTGAAATCTAAAATAATACCAAATCAATAAAAATTCTAATAAGTTGTAAAATTAATTTATAAAATCAATAAATTAAATAATTTACACTTATTGAGTTACTCATTATTTATCCACATAACACCTGGGTTCTCAAGGACACATGAACACCAAATACCTGATTCATTCCACACTGACATATGAACTATCCTTAATGGGTATCTTACAACTTAATTTTAATGTTACCATTCATTAACACAATTCACATATGTTTTCCATTATAATCATTCATCATTTCGGTTAACACTATCGAATATTGATGCATCAGACCATGTCCCACACATAATTATCACATGTGAATTCCATTTTTATTATTCAACATTTCTTATCACAATATGGGATTTTGATGTAGTAGATCATGTCCCACACACAGTTATCACATGCAGATTCCATTGTTACCATTCATCATTTCTTATCACACTATCGGATTTTGATAAAATAGACCGTATCCAACACATGATGATCACATTAAGACCATTAATTAAATAAAAAATTAATTAATAAATTCACAATCCAATAATACAGTAATTAATTCAACAATTAATTATTCTAATTCACATTCTCAATATCCCATAACAAATTCAAGAATTAATTATTCTAGTTTTCAATCTAATTATCCCATAATAAATATAACTTTTAATTAATCAAATATACAATCTTAATATCCATTAACAAATTCAATAATTAATTTTTAAAATTCAAAATCTCAATGTAACAAAATTAATTCAACAATTAATTATTAAAATCCATAATCTCAATACCCCACAATTAATTCAAAAATTTATTATTAAAATCCACTATCTCAATATCGAATAAATAATTAATTAATTAATTATTAAAATAAACAATCTAAATATCCCATAATTATTTAAAAATTTAGTTATTATAGTATCCAATTCAACATTCAATTATTTGACTCAAAAATTAATTATTTCTCCAATTTCATCCATTTTAATAAATTGATAATTAATTAAGAAAATAATTATCAAAAAATACACAATACGTTAATTAATTAATTTACCAAATTAATTAATTCAATTTAGAATTTCAATTGAAAAAAAACCTAGAAAATTCATTAATTACATTCACATAATATAAATCATCACTATGATATTTTAATAATACACCACATACCTCAATTTGTTCTAAAAAACTCATTAGAAGAAAAATCCCCAATTTGAGCAGAAAAATGATGTTGAAAGGGTTCTAGATCAAAAAACCCTAATTCATTATCAAACAATCATGACCCCAAAATTCCAGATCTAGATACAATAATTCTATATTTACATCCAACAAAAAATAGGATAACTTCCCTCTAACAGGTGAGGGGGAGACATGAGATAAGAATGAGACAACAAGGGATTATATCCTCTTATCAGATGGGGTGTACATCTTCAATCATCCCTTTTAATCACTATGAATTGAGGTCAGGAAGGCTTGTAATTCGTTTGTAAACCACCAAAAATGATAGAAAACGAGTTGGGCTATCCGGGTTTTGCTTTTTCGTTAACTAGGTGTTCGAGAAATTTTAAATCTTTTTGTCAGATTAATTAAAACTAAATGCATGGTTTGAAAGGAAGAGATGCATGGCTTTCCAAACTATGCACCTTAACCATGTGCCTCTTCTATGGTTGGGGGTGGGAGTTCGTGGTTCCTCCTTCTTGGGTATATAGTTTGAAAAACTACGATCCATCCATTAAAACCCTCTCTGTCTAGGGGTGCATGATTTACTGGGACAATGTGCAAGGATAAAGAAAACTGTGTTCAATTGTGCAATGCATTATTTCATCCATTTTCATAAAATTTTCACCCAAACACACCCCACGGTATAATCAAAATGATATATACTCAACACAAGTAAACAAGTTTACATGAAAATGTTCCTGATACATCTCCAGAAAACATTCGGGTTTTACAATCTCCCCACCTTATAACAGCTCATCCTTGAGCTGTAATCCCATGAATCACTAAGATTCTGAGTAAAAAATATTGGGCCACTATGCCCTTATATAAATTTATATCTCCCAGGATTCCTCTTGAACACAACCATGTTACCACAATACACTAATTATCATCACAGTTTTCCCTATAACACTTTCATACCATAATCCAAAACATGTATTTGATGCTCCTCAAAGGACAAATCTATCTCAAGATCATCATCATCCATATTGATCACGTGATAAGAGACGGGGTGATACCAATAAAGTTCTGGAAAATAAAAAACATCTTGAATATCACTATATATGTGTGGAAGAACCAATCAATATGTTACTAGCCCAATTATGTCCACAAACTCAAATGGTTTAATGGACATGGGTTCCAAATTTCCCTATCTTTGTATCCTGCGGTGACCCAGTGAAGGAAACACTTGAACGAATATAAAATAACACTATATAAACTCTAGGGGTTTTGAAAATATATTATTAGATGAATTTAGTATTCTCTAATTCATATCCATTCTATTTTGAATCAGCATACTTTCTTCAATGTATCCTACATGAGACTCGGTCCCAAAAACACTAACTCACTTTCTTCGATCAAGCATAGAGGTGATCTACATGGCATACAATAAAGATCCACGTATGGTTTTATCTTAATAGTTTCCTCATAACTGTTTTTATATGTGAACTCCACCAAATATAGGTTCATCTACCATGACCCATCTATGTCTATCACACATGCCTGAAGCATATCCTTAAGCACCTGTATAGTACGCTCTGACTACCAATCTATTAGTGGGTGTAAATCCATACTCATCAAAACCCGCATAATATTAACCCAATAAAACAACTTCCATAAGCACAAAGTAAAATGAATGTCACAATTTGAAACAATATTTCTTTAAACCCCAGGTATATATACAATGTCTCAAACATATTGTTTTGCAACTGCTACACTGAGAAAGTCTCCAATATAAGAGATAAATGGTCTACCTTTATCAAGAGGCCCACAATAATCCAAATAACATCATTATTATGGGGAATTATCAATACACCCACCACAAACTCCATAGTCACATCATCCCACTTTCATTCTGGAATTGGTAATGACTGTAGTAAACCACCAGGTCATTGATGTGTGCCAATCACCAGATGAAAGGTGTAGAATCATGTAACAAATATTTTTATCTCCTTTTTCATGTCCAACCACCAAAACTATCATTGTAGGACATGGTAAATTTTGGTCACACTTGGATGTACCACCCACTCTGACCCATAAAATTAATTCATTATCACCTCCCACATTCTCGTAGGCATAACAACCCTATTTCCCACTTATATAATCACATCCTGATCTATGGACCAATCAGAAGGTGTCTCCCCACATTCATGGATTTCCCTAGAGGATAAGAACTTAGGATCCTCATATTTTCTGTATCTTATCTATATCAACAAGAGTAGACTCCACTAAAACTGATACGAGATTTATCTTGTCTCCACTCTCTGGAACCTCAGAATACAACTCATCCAGCAAAGTCATAATTTTCCACTTAGAAATAGACACATGAATAGTCTGAGTCTGAGTTTTCCTACTTAAAGAATAATCAACTCTATTTACCTTCTAGGAAATTTATGCCATCTCAAATTCAAATGACTATATATACTCAACCCATATCCATTGATGACGATTCAAATATGACTGTGAAAATATTTACATTAAGCTCTTGTGGTCCATATTCAAAATACACTTTTTCCAAAAAAAAATAATGCCACTAACACTTTAAGGAATAGACCACTATATAAAAATTGATTTCATTTTTAGGGTATTTCTATTCATGAGGCCTCACCTATTGATACCCATAAACCAAAACATCATCACCCAATATCATCACTAATCCAAGTCTAATCCCATAAGTGTCACGAAACATTGTATACTTCTCACCTGGATTGGGTAGGATCAAAATATCTATCAATTTCAAGGACATATGAAGCTCTTAGAAAAAGTTCTCTCATGCTTATACCCAGCCAAAATTCATCCCCTTTTTTATTACAGAATTTAGTGTTTCCAATTGGGAAAATCCCAGATGAATCTTCGATAATATCCACCCAACCCAAAAAAGTAACAAATATCGAATAAGTTGTTGGCTTTCCCCTAAGAAACAAATTCCTAAATCCTCTTTGGTTCCACTAACACACCATCCTCCAAGATGATGTGACCCAAGAAGGGTACAAACTAAATCCAAAATTGAAACTAGTATACCTGATAATTCTAAAACCTAAACATAGAAAGCCTGGAATATAGACGATTCTCTGTAAGTATACACAAGATGATTTCAATGTGTTGAGAAAGATAATCTTGCATCTTGGATTACAAAAAATATATCACCCACAAGAAACATAAAAAATTGATCCAGTTAATGGTGAAAGACTCGGTCCATCAAGTCCATAAACATTACTGGTGAGTTTTTTAGCCCAAACATCATTACGCAACCTCGTATAGGGCATAACTAATTTTTAAAGAAGTTAGAGGTATATGAGAAGGTCAAACTCTCAACTTATGATACCCTAATCACAATTTTTATATAGGAAAAGAAAAAAATCTCTTCTCAAGTAGTCAAAAGATCATAGATATGTAGAAGAGGATACTATTTCTTTACTATCATCTGGTTCAACTTCTGATAATCCACACCCAAGCATAGAGTCTCATCATCCTCCATAAAAAACAACATTGTATAATGCCATGTAGACATACCCAGTCAGATAAAATACTTTTCCTCTAGCTTATCCTACTATGTTTTGAGCTCTTGATGATATGTCAGTTCTATTGTATAATATGGAATAGAAACTAGCTCATCCTCATGCATGAGCTCAATGGTAAATATCACATGTATATAAGGTGGTACCCATGATAAATCTTTAATAGAGGCTTTTAAAACCAATTCACTATAGGTGGAACATCATCCAACAATACATTTACACCATCCATATACAATCTAGAAACATGAGTTGTATGCTCCCCCAGTTGTTGTTGAACTGTCCTTGTATGGATCGCCTTAATATCCCACTCTCCACAGCGAATACACTTGTTACCATCAGGAGTTGTAAACATCACTCTTCTATGGTAACAATCAATGTGGGATTGGTATTATAATAAATGCTTCATGCCCATAATTAAGAAAAACACTAAAATTGCATGGATTTAATGATACTATAGAAAATGATACTTCTCAACCTCAAGAGAAAACCCCTTTGGAGAAGAAATTGTCTCTCAAGAATATTACCAAATATGTGTCTATCCTAAATACCCACTCAATAACTCTACCACTAGGCTCAAACCATTCACAATTTATACTTGAATAATGGAGTGAGAAGCTCTAGTATCTAATAAGGGACAATGTAATGTAGAATATAGAAGGATAATACCTCTCAATATCAATGGTCTACCCTCTCTATATAAAAGTTTAGGAATAATTGAATGTGACTGTCCATCCCCACTTCCTTGTGATGCAGTCTAAACTCCCCATGTTGTACCACTCTGCTGATACAGGCACCCTTTTCTAGAAACACATCATCTGCAACCTCTATGACCATAGATAGTAGAAATATAGCTACAAGACTGATATGTGGTAGAAGACCCCATTTTTACACAATAACTCTGACTAGTTTCTCTATCTAAACATGTCTGATGTGGGTTCCTGTAGAAACACCATAGATGTCTCACCCTCCCAGAACATAGCCACTCTACCGATCTTCCGGGGAGATATCATGGGAATGGTCCCAACCTACCACACCAGTGACATATCACTCGAGTAAGATCGTGAGAATATAATCCCTCAGTCTTGGAACTACTATTTCCAGAACCCCATAAAATGTTTTCATAGTGATGCTTAAATCTCTATGAAGTCAAAACACAAGACCATCCAACCTGAAATATATGTCCTGCACCAGAATCCTTCTGCAGGTTCCCCTCAGCTATGAGATCTAGATCCATCACCTTAGAAAACATCTATGAATGAAAGAGGCTAACTTAGAACACAATCTCACACTTAATTCCTTCATATAAACCCCTCTCCATAGCTCTCCTCTCCCCAATCAATGCTAGGGTTGAGTGTTAAAAATATGTAAAATGAAAAGCATAGTCCATCAATGACATGATCCCATAACTCAAACTCATGGACTATTCTTCTCTCTCTTACATTAGTGTCTATGGATATAATTCCTCTAAGAACATCTCCATGAATTCCAATCATAACATACCATCAACATGTTCAGTCCTAGCTTGAACATCCCATCAGCGCTTTGATGATCTTCATAGCATAAAAGTATCCATCTTGACCCTTTTATATGCAGGAGTATCCAAATGGTCAAGTGTCATCTTGAGAGACTCAATCCAGAACATAGCTCCCAAAGGTTAACCCTATCTAGTAAAATTCAATGGGTGTTGCAACTAGAAATCATGTGTCTTGTTAGACAAGATCTTCACAACATGATCTGGGTTCCATTCCATAAATTTCATAATGTGATCAATGTTTGATTATAACTCCTCTCATTCTTCATCACCTAGCACCATCAGTGCCTCTGGTTCTAATACTTGTAGATCATCTACAGCTACATCCTCCTCTCATCCACTTAAAAATCATCATTATGGAGGCATAACTCTACAATTACAAACATATGTCTCAAGACCCATAACACCCTTTTATCATGTTTACATAAGTGAAAAACACAAAAACACCCAACAATACTTTTTCCCTAAGCATCACCACACAGTCAAAATTGAGGATACATCACTACCCTTAACCATCCTACATCTGGGTCACAGTTAACAAAGGGTAAACTCATTCTCATATTCAAGTTTCTCATTTAGATACCAAACTATTATCATATTGAATTAATTTAGAACATCTAATTAAATATTAGGAACCATTTTCAATTCAATTTACAAATCAAGGAAAAACATTTCGAAATCAAAAACATACCCAAAAACCATTTTCCCATGCGTTCATAAAATGATGAATGTCACAAAATAACCCTAAGTTCCTAGAATGATGCATGAATATCTCTTATACGATAATAGGACACACGTAAAATATCATAAAATCATGGCAACAATCATCACATTACTCAAAAATTTCATCACCCAAGGTGAAATAACATCTAACTATAATAATAAATACCAATAAAATTCATCCAACCCTATTTACTTGGGTATTCCTCTATACATGGGTTTGTAACTCCCATATATGAGCTCATGTCCATGGACCAGATCTTCCTAGTCTCCTATCTAACTTTACCAAATCAAAATAGAAAATAAAATAAAAGAAATATAGACTCTAATACCACTTTGTGACATCTGGACCCTAGTTCCACACTCTAGTGCCCCGAGCAGTAGACTAAATGTCCTCAGGCACACCTCCCTGTATGCTCGAGGTTGCCGACTAGCAGCATGATTCTAATGTAGATCATGGAGTTTCTATACCATCTTTATTAGATTAATACCACAATGAAAATAAATAATAAATAACAAAATGAAAAATTACCATAACTAGTAAGATACTAGTATCACATGATGATCAAAACTAGAAATACAATATCAAAATTGAACAGTAAATATGCCAAGAAAATATTTTCATAGTGTCAAAATGATAACTAAAAAGTAAAGTTGTAACAACTTCCCAGGGATTCCCAAACTACACCTGATTCCATCATCCAATCTCCATCCTGACCCATCCATCTAACACATGTCATTTTCCCTTATCTTATCCTAGAAACTGATATTTGTTCCGGGTCCAATTTGGCAGCATGAGTAGGGTGTGATTACAACTTTTTATACCACCTCCAAGGGAAAATAACAAAATATCTAGTCAATAACAAGGGAATACATATGTATAAAAAATTCATAAAGTAAATCAAGAAAATAATTTAGACATAATCAATTACTCTATATTTAAGCACATAACACATGTGTTCATGTGGAAACCCAAACTTCCCATACCTACTACAACCCATGGCATAGTCTGAACTATCTCTAAGGGATATCATATAACTAATTTTCCATGTTACCATTCATTATCAAAACTCATACATGAGTTCCATTGTTAACATTCATCATTTCAATTCACACTATGGTATTTTGTTGCAGTAGACCATGTCGCACACAACTTTATCACATGTGAATTTAATTATTTTCATTCATCATTTCCTATCACATGATGGGATTTCCATGCAGTAGACCAAGTACCACACACAATAATCACATGTGAAATCCATTTTTACCATTAATCATTTATTATTACACTATGGGATTTTGATGCAGTACACCATGTCCTGCACACAATGATCACATGAATTCCACTAATAAAATAAACAATTAATTAATAAATTAACAATCCCACCATCCAAAAATTAATTTATCCATTAATTATTAAAATTCATAGTCTAAATAGACCATAATTAATTCAACAATTAATTATTCACTGTTACAATATCAATATCCCATACTTAATTCAACAATAAATTTTTCAGATCCACAATCTCAATATCCCATAATTAATTCAATAATTAATTATTCAAATTCATAATCTCAATATCTCAAAATAAATTCAACAACTAATTTTCCTACTTCCAAATCTCAATATACCATAATTAATTCAACAGTTAATTATTAAAATACACAGTCTCAATATCCAAAAATTAACTCAACTATTAATTATTGTATTTTACAATTCAGAATTACAATAATTTACTCAACAATTAATTATTTCACAAAATCAAACCATTTTAATATTCTAATAACTAATTCAACAATAAATGTTTCCCAATTTCATAATCCCCTAATTAATTAATTTACCAAATTAATTAATTCAATTAGGAATTTCAATTTATAAACAAAATCTATTAATTCTACAATTTCATTCATGTAATTGAAATTATCACTAAATGATTTCAATAATAAACCACCTAGCTCAATTTGTTTATAATTTCTCACCAACAGGAGAATTACCAATTTGAGTAGTATAATGGCATAGAATGTGATCTATATCTAAACCCCTAATTCAAGATCATGAAATCCTATATTTAGATCTTAAAAAATAGATGATATATTCCCTCTAAAGATGTGGGAGAGATGTGAGAGAATAAAGAAACCCCACAAGATTAAATACTCTTATCGGGTGGGGTGTAGATCATCAATCCACATATTGAATCACCAAGAAAGGAGGTCAGGAAGGCTTGGAATATATCAGCGAACTTCAAAAAAGGATAGAAAATGAGTTGGTCCATGTTGGGGTCAATTTTTGGTCAATTAAGGGATTTGGGAAATTTTAAATATAATTTTCAGAATAATTAAAACTTCATGCATGAGTTGCTGGGTAGAGATGTATGTTTCTCAAAAATGTCTACCCTAACCTTGAAAATATTATAAGGGGGTTCATGGTTTCTCATTTTTGGGTGAATTATGTGACAAACCTTGTTCAAGCCATGCAAACCCTCTCTATCTCGGGTTGTAGGGTTTTCTGGGCAAAGGTGTATAGTTAGGGAAAATAATGAGCTAACTATTAACTTCCCCTTTTCTTATGTTTTCTTAAAATTTTCACCCAAACACACACCCATGGTAAAAAAGAAATTAAATATACTCAAAATAAGGAATATAATACCTATAAATGAAACTAAGACATCTCAAGAAATTCTTGGGGTATTACATTGAGATAGTGGAATCTGAGGTCTAGTCATGCATGACCTTCCTTTCTAGAGATCGGGAGTTTGTTGATTGCTATTATAGTTATGGTTGATATTTTTTTCTTTTTCTAATATTCCCATTTTTTAGGTTTTTCTTAAATTTTTCCCAGATGATTTCTCTTGGATTTCCCTATAGAGGGAGGTAGAGTTTAAGAATGATCTGGTTCTAGGTAAAAAACTGATTTTGATAGATTCTTATCATGTGTAACTATAAGAGCTAAAAGAGATCATGATTCTTTTTGATAACCTAGTAAAAAGGGGTTTTTTATCACTAGTTTTTCCCCTTGAGAATCCCCCATTCTATTTTCTAATAATGAATATTATTCACTCTAATTGTGCATTGATTAATGGAAGTTAAACCAAGTGACGGATAAGAAATTGTATCCATTGCATCATTTTGATGATTTTATTTATCTGTTAAAGGGGGAAATTGGTTTTTTATGATTGATATTTGGTTGAGTTATCATTAATATGGAGTTTTATAGTCTGATACACTAATGATAGATTTCAGAATAGTTTATATCCATTTCAAATATGTTTTGATATCGCTTAACTGAACTGAAAACCCAAAAAAATTTATTTCTTTCATAAATCAAAAAATCTATCATTATATTAACAATTTTTACTACTCTACATAGATGATATCGTAGTTTATTCAAGGTCTATGCATGATCATGAGAACAATATTTGGTCAATTCTGGAAATACCGATGAATCACCATTTTTTTGAATGATTTTTAAATTCCATTTATTTTTCCAAGAAGTGATGTTATTATGGAATGTGATTTCGAAGTATAGATTGTGAGTTGATCCTAAGAAGGAGAAGGATGTTTTTTCATGGGAATAACCATGTAATATCTTTGAGAAAAGGAGCTTCCTTGGACTTTCTTGATAATATCAATAGTTTATCAATGGTTTTTCAATGTTGTCATTCACATTATGTACCCTTATTAGGAAATGGGTGCAATTAATGTTGGGTGAAATGTGTTAGTCATATTTTAAAAAGATGAAAATACATCCAAACTTGTATCCTATTCTTCTCTTAATTTATCTTGGTAAGAGGTATGTGGTTTTTATGATGTTTTGTGTTCTGGTTTGGGTTGCACACGTATACCGGATGATCATGTGGTTTATTATGGATCTCATCATCTTAAATAACATGAATCAAATTACCACCAATCATGATTTAGATATTTCTATATTTATGAATGCACATTGATTTTGGTGGTAATATCATTTTGGGGAAAGGCTGATAGTCTTTTCTAACCAAAAGAGTTTGAGATATTTTATTTTTCTTAGAAAGAATTGAATCTCCGATAGAGGTGGTTGGTGAAATTCCTTCACATGTATAAGTTTTATGTCACCTACACCCTAGGGAATGGGAATTTCATTGAAAATGATCTTTAAATTAATGTTCCATCACAAGCTATTTTGGAATCGAATGAAGAGTGGGACCTTATGGGGATGTTTTCTCAATTTCATTTGGATGCTTATGAAAATGTTTCAGATATATTTTTGGATATTTTTATACTTTCACCATATATAATTGAGTATACTATTCAGATTCAGCAGTAGGATTATGAGTTTGGAAGGTTTGAGAATCACTACATGGCAGGGAGACCATTTTGTATTGATATCTCTCTTCCAATTGTATTCTCCATTTTGGGGACTTGTTTGTTGTCCCAGTATCTGTGAGGATCTCAGTTTCTCTTGGTTGCCATAGTTTTTAATGGGAAGCTCATCCAGGAACTAAGAAAATGTATTGTTACATGATACAATGAATCTGTTGTCTAGGTATGAAGCGTGACATTGGTGATTATTTGTCTTGTGGTTGCTCCTTCCAATACACAAATGCATAGAATTTGAAACCATATGGTTTTCTTTAGCCTCTCCCAATTTTAGGTTGGAAAATGGAAAAGGTATCCATGGAAACCATTTTTGGATTTTTGTAGAATCTTATAGGGATGTATTCTATCTATGTGGTGATTGATCAGTCGAAAATGTCATCTTATATAATTCTGATTTGGGACACCACAAAATTTAATTATTCAGGTACGATTTATTTGAAATAGATTGGGAGGTTTCAAGGAGTCCCTTATACTATTGTTTATGATATGAATCCTATGTTAAATCTGAGGTTCTATAGGAGTATCCAAGAGGTTATGGGGACTCATGTCATATTGAGTACATATTATCATCCACAAATATATGGTTATATATAGAGTTCTATTCATATTTTTGAGCATATAATCCATGCCCGTGTCTTAGATTTCGGTGGATCATGGGATAGACATCTTTGACTAGTTGATTTTTCTGATAACAATAATTATTATATTTCGATGAAAATGACTCATTTAGATTCTTTTATGGTTTCCCATGCATATCACCTCTTTGTTGGGAAGTGGTGGGAAAATCTTCATTGGTGGGATGAAGTTTGGTTCTGGAGATGTCGAAGAGGATTCAATAGATACGTTGACCTATGGTTATAGCTCAATGTTGATATAAATATTATACTGACCGGAGGCATCATCCTTGGGTGTTTTCAATTATTGACTGATTTTTAATTAATTTTTCTCCTCAGTTGGTTCACCATTGGCATTGAAAATAAGGGAAGTTGGATCTGAGATATGTATGAACATTTTAGGAATGTGAGTGTCTTGGGAATGTTTTTTATCATTTGTAATCACCAGTTTAGTTGATTGGAATTCAATATTACTCCACATATCATATATCAAGAAATACCATACATATCTCTTTCATGTTCTCATTCGGGTAGGGATTGAGATAGATCCATGTGTTTTCATTGTTGTTAAGCCAGCTGAGATTCTTGACACTCAAGTGAAATTATTGAGTGTGAAATCGATTTTGTTCGTCAGAGTATTATGCTCACATGGATCATATTATCATGAGACATAGAAGCATGATTCCATGATAATGGATTAATAGCATCACCTCTGTATCTGGAATCATTTTTTTCATGACTTATGGGCGATGAAAAGTCTTATGGTGGGAATGTTGTAACATTATATTTCCCAATTTTGGGTAATTCTCCTTTTCTGTGGTCATTCTTCCTTTTTTTTCTATGTCTTGGGAATACTAAGGATGGAGTTAATTTGTTGGAAAAATTATCTAATGTTTGGGGAGGTATTATTTTGATTAATGGTGTCCTTAAATAAGTGTTTTAATGGCTCCTCATGATTCTCTTTGAGTTTGGAAAATGCCCAAGGTGTTTTTGGTTTTTGTGTAAGAATCTAATGTTTTTGATATCTATGGAAAAATTAAATTTCTTGTAATGAGAGTACATGGTGTGTTATTTTTTTATGGAACATGTTGTGATATGATTACAAAATAATAAGGGAGTACACACTATGTATTCGTTACACACCATGTAATATTAAAAGATTATTTTTAATTAAAACTGTTATGGGTTTCCTAGTAAAATGGGATACCATAGATTAAAAGATGTGTTAATAGATTAAACAACATGTAAGAATCACAAGAAGTGATTTTAGGGTTCTGTGTTGTTGATTTCTATTACTTTCATCAACCAATCTCTCCCCATTCAACCAATGGATATTGTACAAAAATTTTGGAATCCTCCATTTCATCCGAATTGATTCATTCGACATTCAATTTTGGGTAGTTGTGCTTCGTCTCTTTGGGTAATAGATCCATTCAACATTTTCATTGCTTATGATTATGGTATCACTTTTTCATTGTAGTATAGTTTTTATCTGTGGTGTTGATTATTCTTTATTCCTTATAGATAAATTGTATGATCTTATTCTGGGGTCCAAATCCTTCTTAGTTACAGTGTGGTGGGTGTGATGTATTGAAGAATGTGTTGTACCATTTTATCTGTTGACCCATATGATAAATTAAATGCACTATGAGATGTGTGGAATGGTTTTAGGTCCTTTTTTCATTTTTGGTTCCAACTTTTTCATGTATTCTATTCCGTGTGTGTGCAACCCATGTTTTTAAGAATGTGGTTCCATTTATTGCATGTGTTGATGAACTGAATTACTCCCATTTTTTGTAATTTGATTTATGGAATGAAACTCCACGGTTGAATGATTGTTTTGTGTGTGTGGAATTGGGTTTTTATAAAAGATGGGTTTCCCCTAGTTCTGGAATGTGGAAGTGGGATATCAAAGAAATATGAAAAGTTTTATGAAATGGATCTCAACAAATGATATAATTAAATATATTTTCAAAAAGAGCTCATGGGATGCCTTATGATCTAATGTGTAAGGGTAGTAATATGCCTTGTCCTCCATTGAGGGGTTTTCTTATGAGGCTTTCCCCGACTCCCTAGTCTTGTTGATCAAGGGAATTATTGGAATTATTGGAGGGTTTCACTTTCTGGTGTGTTCCTCTTCTCATTAAGCATGATGAATATATCTAGAGGCTTGATGTTAATGTGATTTTCTATGTTTGGTAAAAGTTTTCAAGATATTCTGACATTGTATGATCCATAACGTGATGTTACATGTGATGCTTCATGGCCAATTTGGCCTATTGTTGGGATTATAGATTTTTTTTATAATACCATGGATTTGATATGACTTCTGATACATGCATTGTTTTTATACGATATATCTGTTATCATATATAGATAAGCAATTCATTGAAATTGATTAACCCAATTTTTTTTAAATTATGCAAAAAAAGGAAAAATTAAAGTGTTTTTTCCATGATTTTGATATAAAAAATATTAAACTGTTATCATTACATATTTTCATTATAGTTAGTAATGTATGCTTGATTAGCCTAAAGGCCTTTATTTTTTATTTATTTTTGGTAATCCTCATTTTAAGGGTTAAGGGGGAACCCTTACAATGCCCATTATCTTGTGTGACACATTTCATAACTAGAAGTTCTTAGAAGAATTCATCCCAAACAAACACTTAGTACTGCCCCTCCCATGTATATATCATGATGTCATCTATCTACACTCATTAAATTGATTTTTGAATTCCTGGGTGAGATACTAATGATCCCATTAACTCAAACCCTACGTACCCATTTGTTGGTGCGTAGACCTGGTTATGTTTTTCAATGTAGGGAAATGAAAGGTTCCATAGTGAGGTGGAGAGCTTTTCTGGTAGTTGTGTTTTGGGTAGCTAATGGTGATTTGGTGGGGGGTTTTCTATGTTATTGAATGTAGCTATAGGATTGACTATTCATTTTTTCTAGACCTTCGTAGATGGACTTGTCACATGGAGATCGTTTACTACATTTCAATTGTATCACTTCTTTTATCTATTATGGAATATATGTTTTTTTACTTTCAATACATCTCTAATATATATATATATATAAATAGATTTCATATTTCCTGCTTCAGATTGGGAAAAACTGTTCCCTCTATCTGTTTTATGGTTTCTCATGTGTTAGTTTCCATCACATGGGGATCAGGAAATCCCTTCATGTATGTGTTTTATTGTTTTGGGTACCAATTTGAGATGGTATTCTTGTAAGTTAGTTGGATTTACCTTTGATAAGATTAATCCATTTCATTAAAAAAATATCTCATAGGGGTATAATGTCCTCTTTCAAAATGAATCACTAGATGGAATGATTCCCAACCTAATCACATAACATGTTCTCTTCCATATCCATGTTTTAAAAATAAAATTTTTTCTCTATAATGTAAAGACTCAGATATTCCACGTAATTTTTTTAATTATATGGAATTATTTTAAGTCTTTGAAAATTAACGATGCGTGATTTTGAGGCCTGGTGTGCCAGGAATGAGTTTTTGAAATTTCTTTAATGTACGTTTAGTAAAAGTGTGAGAGGGAAATCCTAACATTTGAACTAGTGCTCGGAATTTAAATCTAAGGGCACAATTGAACTCTTAGCACTAAGATTCGCTTAAGGGAGGTTTAACCTCAACCGTAGTGGGTCATGGAGGAAAGTGGTTTTTTCATATTTTTTTGGATGAACAAATAAAATAAATTTATTTTATTTTATTTTTAAAACATACTTCCACCTCAATTTTATGTTTTTATGGTGGGTACCATAGGGGTGGTCGGTGATTTAATGAAGGACATTAAATTCCTGGTCACATAATGGATGTGTAACAACCCTTTGTGTGATTATTGAGGCTCATTAATTACACCAACTAACAAACCTATTATTCACATGTTAGAGAGATAAAATATAACGTGGGGTTTTTGGAAATCACTAGCAAAGGGTAAATTTTGAGAGGATTATTGACAAAGAATGAAACCCATCACCAAGGAAGAACCTAAGAATGACGATTAAGCAGCATCGTTGGAGGCTTATTATGGGAATGATGAACACTAACTCTTCCTCAAATGTAGACATTCTATATCGATATTGAGGTATGGTTTTTATTTGGTTTATTTTTAAAATAATTGTTGAATCTTATTCTTCCCTCATGTTATCAAGAAAACGCGGAAGGAGTGGTCCAAACAAACTAAGCCTAGACCCTCTGATACTTTGATGATCTATGCGTTCTTTGCAGACTTTTTATTCAGGTTGGATAGAACCCAGAACAGAGGATCAAATGGTGAAGAGGTTGTCCTGGGGAGGTCGTTGGCACCTTATAATGGAAAAAAGGGCTACTATAGCTCACCTGGTGACCTATGGAAGGCTGCTGGTGTGGCACCTGCATGACCACCCTGGCGACCGGCATCAGGGGGTGACGACAGCGGCTAGGAATAACCGACCATAGAGGAATGGTGTCACGCTGGCATGGACTGCTCACAGAGAAGGTCATGTTTGTAGTTGTGGTGGGTGAAGATAGTTGGCAGATCAAGTTGGCTGCAGAAGGAATAGTTTCACGCAACGGTGCATCGCTGGAGATGGTGGTCATGGCTTTTTAAGCATAGCGGATGCAAGTGTCAGCCGGAACTGGCTGGCTGTAGGAGGTGTTGTGGTGCGACACTAGAAATGGTGGATATGTCTCCAATTCCACTGCAGGAGGGACCTACTCCATGTGGGTCCCATGGGTGGACTATGTGGCACTATGTGGTGCCATCGCATGAACTGAACAACCGTAGCCATTCAGAAAGACCGGGGTGTCACCCCCCCCCCCCCCCCCAAGCTAGCTAGGGTGCGCGTCGCTCCCGTGGGTCATGCCTCCAGCAGGTCATGCCCCCCATGGGTCGGGTTTCACCCTCTATGGGTCAGGCCACACCAGCCCAGTGGGCCTGGCCCATTCAAACCAAGACTGGGTCAGACCCAGACCCGACCAAGAAAAGTTTTTCTTAAAGGGCCATAACTTGTGAACCAAACATCCATTTAATGAACCATCTATGGCGATGGAATCCTTGGAACGAGACAGTTAATTTGGTATAATACATATGAATTTTAGATAATGTATGAGTACGTCTGGGTTGGAATGAACCAGAATCCTACTGGGCCCTCGGTACTATAATTCTTATAATTCACATACTGAGCGTCTGATTTGCATGCCATCTGTCACGTTGGAACCCCTACGACATGGTGGTCCTTTGGGATACTTTTTCATGGTTCATCATGGTGGTCAAGGTATGACAGATATATTAAGGAGAAAATCCTCTCGTAATCAACCATGATGTGTGCATGAATCTAGCTGGTGGATATAACGTGAAGAATGAACATTGATCCTATGCAGGTCAGCATCTGTCGATCCTATTTGGTTCCAAATATATTGATCCTATGTGTTTCATTGCACAATAATCCTGAGTGGGTCAAGTCTCACCAATCCTATGGGGGTCAGCATCTAATAATCATTTGTGTGTCAGCAGCAGAGGCTCTCGATTGTATAATATGATCCTGCGATATGTCTATTCATCTTTACTTCTATACTTATCTTATACTTGTTGTGAGCTGAGTCTTTACCTTTGTGGCACTTTTACATCCCTGAAGTTACCTTCAATATATTTACCTTTGTGGTATTCTTCCCTTGTGGATTAGTTGTGTAAATGGCTTGAAAGTTGGAGCCTTATGTTTCCTCATGTATGAGACAAGTATATTTTGATTACATAGGTATGTGTATGGGAATATACCTAAGTAGAGATGATGACTGATTCATGCTTGTGATTTAGGTCTCTCTTTGTGGTTTTTCCTTATGGAAATCTAGGAGACCTTAAGTTGTCTCAGGGTCCCTAGAGATTATTTTTATACTGACCCCTGCATAGGCTATTCTCACACCTTACTGTTTCTTGTGCAGATGACTGACATCTTTAATCGGGGATTAGGGAGCAAGGACTGGATGGTGCTTAGAGGTGTACCTTTTGACGTGATTTTCCATAGTGACTACTGATCGTGAGTTGTTCCTGCCCTTTAGGTAGGATTCTTGATTGACAAACCAAGAGCTTTTCTCTCTTTTCAGTTGTACTTGTACTTTTCAGTTGGGCTTGTATTTTGCCTCCTATACTTTTAACGTACTTTTTACTACTACAGTTTAATTCATGGTTACTTCTTGTTTGGTTTTGTGGATTATGTTTTTGTATAGGATTAAAGGCAACACCTTCCCCTTTTTTGGGATACAACTTTTTGGTGCTAATTTCCAACACCTTGCCTATGGAAGGTGGGCTTGGGGTAGTCACAGCACGGGCCTTGGGGGATAGGTCGTGAAAAAGTTGTATCAGAGTATTTTGTTATATGGAAGAACTAGGACACTGATCTTTTCAATGTGGAAGTAGTGTTAAATGTTATGAGTGTGGTTTCCAGATTGGGAAATCCAGTGTTAGTGTGTCTGTCGACATATCCATACACCAGGACACTGAATTTTGATTTCCAACTCAGTCCACGAAAACACTAATTGCGTGTGTTTTGAAATGTTTTCCTCATGAATTCATTGAGTAAGCTCACTAAGTATAACTTATTGATTGTGGTGCATCTGTTTTCTATCAGTATTCCACCATGTAGACAGTCAGTCAGTGTTCTCTCAAGAGTCCATGAAGATGGCCCACTGAGGGATATGGCCTTAGTGTAGGGACCTCTTATGGAATTCGCACCTCCGAGCGGTGTACCAGCAGCACTAGTACCCATTGGGAAGACCTTGAAACCAACCCCACCAACAGATGGTGCATGCTAACTGAGTGCGTTGCACATGTTCCAGCATCAGATTCCACTGATTTTCCGAGGTGAGATAGATCCGCAAGCGGCTGAGGAATGGTGGGAGGCTATGGGTAGAGTTTTTTTCTTAGTTGAGAAACCATTAGATCTGATGGAAATCCTAGCTTTCTGTCTCTCCTAGGGAGCCACTGGGAAACGATGGACTCTAATACTCCAGATACACAATGAGGCGACCCTTACCTGGGCTGACATTGAGGGTCTTTTCAGGGAAGACTTTGTCCCAACGACTCTATGCTCTGTCCGTATACAGGAGCTAATGCACTAATAAAAAGGTAGCAATAACATGGCCCAGTACTCGATGAGGTTCAATAATTACTCTCACAACTCCAACGAAATGCTACAAGACCCTTTCATCCTTTCCCATACCTCTAAGTAGGGTCTTTGATGGGATATTAGAGCATCGATGATATCTCTGAGCATTCTGATGTTGTCTTGGGAGCTATAGAGAGCACTTTCTATGGAGAGCATCCTAGTTAAGTAGGAACTGACAGCAAGACCCACTACTAGACATCAGGTAGCAGAGTCATCCATAGAAGACAGTAGATGGATGAGGTAGTGTCTCAAGTGGGCCAGACCTTATGGTGGATTACCTCAAGATACAGGGTCAATGATGTGGGGCTAACATGATAGAGGAGGAAACATGAGGAGCAGGTAGTGATACCTGTGCGGCGGGTAGGTTCACATGGCTCGCGACTGAATGCCCCATTGTACGGACGATCAGCAGACAGTTGAGGGATCGCCAAGGCAGAGGCAGAGATTCAACCGGTGAGGTCTGCAGGAAGAAAGAGAATGTAGCAGAGGAGTTATCCATGTAGCATGTGGTGGGCGGTGATTCAAGGTTTTACCGCCACCACCTCCAGGTTCTCTACCCAAACCATAGAGAGAAGGACGACATGGATGAGCTCAGCTCTAGTCTGCTGAGTCCTACGATCACAGCGCTCTGGAGATGATTCGAGGTATGATTTGTGTCTACTACACCCAGGATATAGTACTTATATACAAAGGTTCATATCACTCTTTTATTTCCATGACCCTCTTTCATAGCTCAAAGATTCTGGTGGAGATGTTGGCTCAATCCTCATGACTAGAGACTCCTACAGGATGGGATTCGATGATTACACACTGGTTTCGACAGTGTGGGCTTATTCAAGGAGGTGAGTTCTTCGACTGAGATCTTCTAGTAGCGGTATCAGTGCCTTATGAAATTATCTTGGGTATGGACTGTTTATCTACTATCCATACTCGGATTGACACAATTAAGCACAAAGTGTGGTGCATTTGTGAGGATGGGTCTCGGTTTTCCTTCATCGGTGAGAAATTAACCTTTTCAACATAGGATGAACTTACTCCGAGGAGGGTGCATCCGATCACTCATCAGTTGGTTATCATTACCCTCAGAGTATTTGATGTTGAGAGTCCGAGATATCCTGTATTAGTGGACTAGTATGATGATGTATTCCTGATCATGTTCTTAAAGTACCTCCTCATATATAGGTGGAATTTTACATAGACTTGTACCCTAAGGCAACCCCAATATCTACACCAGCATATCGGATGTCTCATGTAGAACTTCATGAGTTATGGGTACAGTTGGAGGACTTGTAGAAGAAAGGTTTCATATGGCCCAATGTTTCTCAATGGGCACCCATAATTTTTTCTCCAAGAAGGCAGATGGGAGTTTGCGACTCTGTGTGGAATATTAGCGCCTGAACCAGGTGACCGTGATTAACAAGTATCCACTTATGAGTATTGATGATCATTTCGATCAGTAGAAAGGATCACATTGGTTTTTTTAAGATATAACTCAGATAATTCTGTCATCAACTCAGGGTATGAGATGAGGATGTGCAGAAGATGACCTTTAGATATAGGTATGGCCACTATGTGTTCATGGTTAAACCATTCGTCGTGACCAATGCTCCCGTAGTGATCATGGGACTCATGAACATGATATTCCAACCACACCATTATCTCTTCATGGTGTTCTTCATTAAAGAAATCTCGGTGCACTTAGTGATGGAGGAGAAGCATGCGGATCATCTACATATAGTTCTAGAAACACACCAAGATCACCAGATGTTTGGTAAGCTCCCGAAGTTCCTATTCTGGATAATATATGTTCACATTCTAGGAGACGTTATCTCAGAGGCTAGGGTTGTGGTATACTAGAAAAATATTGATGTTGTGCTTTCTTAGGAGACACCCAGGAGTGTGACCAAGGTGTGGAGTTTTCTGGGGTTGGCAGGGTACTACAGGAGATTCGTACCTGACTTTTCCAAAGTTGTGACACCCTTTCCAACGTTGTCGAAGAATGGACCACACTTCATATGGATGGAGACATACCAGTTGAGTTTTTAGGAGCTGAGGCAGAGACAGACGAGTACCTCCATCTTATGGTGACCAGAAGAAGGCATTGGGTATGTAGTCTACTGTGACGCATTAGGCACTAGACCTGGATGTGTCCTGATGTTGGAGATATCAATGATTTCATATATTTCTTCATAGATGAGACAACATGAGCAAAACTATGCTACCCATGACCTAGATATAGCAGCAGTAGTCTTCACCTTGAAGATTTTGAGACACTACTTAATGGGTAAACAGTTTACTATTTACACTGATCACAAGAGTCTCAGGTATATTTTCTCATAGAAGGACCTGAACTTGAGACAACGATGAAGGATAGATTTCATCTATGAATATGAATTTTAGATAGTCTATACTCCTGGGAAGTGGAATGTAGTAGCAAACACACTCAGCATGTGGTTTGACCTTTAGTCACTGATTGAGGCGACCTAGAAACTAGCTACATTTCAGATATCCTTTGTAGATAAAGATGGAGCAGATTACCTCTTGCCTATGACTGTCACTCCCCCACATCTTTAGCGAGTTCGAAAGGCACCACTTGGGGACATTGACTGCGAGGATCAACGTGGCCAAACATTCTTAGGACATGCACCTGGTGTATTTTATGAAGGTGGGGAGCATGTCATCCTCTTTAGAGGACGCACCATGATACCAGTGGCAATAAAGAAGGAGGTGTTGAGGGAGTTCAATATGTCCCCTCTAGCGGTACATCTGGGTGTGGAGAAGATGAAATAGGACCTCCATCGTTAGCACTAGTGTCCAGGGATGATGAAAGAAGTGGTAGAGTTTGATTTAAGATTCCTCACTGTGAGCAAGTGAAGGTTGAGCATCAGGTTCCAACAGGTTTAGTGCAGCCACATGAGGTGCCAGACTGGAATTGGGATGACATTTCCATGGATCTTGTGATAGGACAACCATGTACATCTAGGGGTCATGATTCCATCTAGCTGATCGTTGACTGACTCAACAAGTCAGCCCACTTCTTACCCTTCTGTGAGGAAGGATCAATAGAGGTCTTGGGATGCCTATACATACAAGAGATTGTACAACTCAATGGGGTGCCATCGACGATTGTCTTTAACCGTGACACACATATTACTTACCGATTATGGAGAGGATTGTCGGAGGCGTTCGGGACTCAGCTACATTTGAGCGCCACCTTTCATCCGTAGACATATAGTCGGACTGAGCAGACCATTCATACACTAGAGTACATGCTTTTTTCTTGCATCCTTGATTTTTTCCACACTTGGGAGGATCACTTTCCCATAATAGAGTTCACGCACAATAGTAGATATCACTCCACCATCGTTATGGCACCGTTTGAGGCCTTGTACGACCGACCTTGCAGATCACCCCTATAAAGGATAGACCTAGGTGAGTTAGCACTTATGGGTCTAGAGTGGCTATGTGATACCACCGAAAAGGAACATATCATCTAGGATTGGTTGAAGACTGCACAGAGACGGCAGAAGTCTTATGATGATAGGAGATGGATACCTTTAGAGTTCGAGGAGAGAGACAATGTCTTTCTATGGGTCTCACCTTGATGAGGTTTGTGGAGATTTAACTTGGGCGGCAAGCTTTATCTGAGGTTCGTTAGACCGTTTCAGGTTCTCAGTAGAGTTGGTGAGGTGGTGTATCGCCAAGCTCTTCCACCATAGATGAATCGGGTGCATGATGTATTTCACATGTGGTATCTGAGGATGTATGTGCATGATCCATCATAGGTTATCAACTGGGGCGAGCAGGACATTGATGATGGGGAGACGTTTATAGAGGTTCCAGTGGATATTTGGGATCAATAGGAGTGGGTCCTTCATGGATGATCGATTCCTATAGTGAGAATTCTTTGGCAGCACGATAACCTCCAGAAGAGAACATGGGAGCGGGAGGATTAGATTCATGCTTAGTACCCCCATTTTCATCCTTATACTACGTTGTGGCGTCCTTGGATGAATAGACCTAAGGTGGGGAGAATTTAATGACCTGGATTTTACATGTAATTTTTTTAATTATATGGAATTATTAAGAGACTGCAAATATTGACGGTGAAATATTCCTAGGACTGGTGTACTCGAAATGAATTTATGAACTTTCTTTAGGTTACATTTAGTAAACGTGCGAGCGAGAAATACTAACATTTGAACTGATGAACAGAATTGATATCTGAGGGAACCGTTGAACTCACAACACTGGGATTAGCTTAAGGGAGGTTTAACCTTGACCGCAGTGGGTGGAGGAGGAATATCATTTTGGAGTTTTTTTGTGTGGATGAATAAATAAAATAAATTTATTTTATTTTATTTTTAAAACATCCTTCCAGCTACCTACTGTGTTTTGATAGTGGGGACCATAGGGGTGGTTAGGAATTTAATGAAGGATATTAAATTCCTAGTTACACAATGGATGAAAAACCACCCTTCATGTGATTAATGAGGCTCATTAATTACTCCAATTAATGAACCTCTTAATCAAATGTTAGAGAGTTAAACTCTAATGTGGGGTTTTTGGAAATCATTAGAAAAGGATTAATCTTGGGAGATTTCATTATGAAGAACTAAACCCCTCACCAAGTAAGAACCAATGAACGACGATTGAGTAGCGTCGTTGGAGGCTTGTTGCATGAAAGACAAACACTGACTCTTCCTCAAACGCGGACATTTTCCAATGATCTTGAGGTAGGGTTTTTAGTTGGGTTAGTTTTAAAATAATTTTTGAATCTTATTCTTCCCTCATATTATCAAGATAATGTGGATGGAGAGGGAAAAACGAAAAAGGCCCAGACCCTCTGCTAATTTGTTGATTTATTCTTTCTTCAATGATTTTTTATTCAGGTTGGATAGAACCCATAACAGCGGGTTAAGCGATGAATAGTGCATCCCGGGAAGGATGTTGGAAACTTCAAATGGAAAAAATTGGCCACTAAATCACACCTAGTGACCCATTAAAGACTTCCAGTTTTGAACCAGCACAGTAGCACGAACGATCGGCGCTGAAGTGTGACGGTAGAGGCCATTAACGGTCAGTCGTGGGGGAGATGGCGGCACACCGTCACATGCCATTGTTGGAGAAGGTCACGGTCCTAGCAGCGGCAGGTGAAGACAGTGACCAGCTCGAGATGTCCATAGAATTTGGAGTGGCGTAGAATGTAATGCCACTAGAGAGGGTGGTCGTGACTCTTTAGCTGCGGTGGATGAAAGGAGTGGCTGACACCGGCCGGTTGCAGGAGGCAGAGAGGCACACAACAGCGCACTGCCGGTGAGGGTGGTTGTAGCCCCAACTCCGCGGTAGCAGGGACCCACTCCATGTGGGTCCCATGGGGAGACTGGGCGGCACCACATGCCGGTTTCGGCCGGGCTGGGTCTGACCCGTTCCGGGTCTGACCCTGGCCCCGCCAGGCCCAGTTTTTCTTAATGAGCCATAACTTGTGAACTGGACATCCGTTTGACAAACCATCTGTGGCATTCGAATCCTTGGAACAAGGCGGTCCTTTTAGTATACTCCAAATAAATATTGTAGAATGTTGGAGTATGTATAGGTTGGATCGAACCTGAATCTAACTGATTTTTTGGTACTAAAATACTTATAAGTCATAGACCGGGCGTCTGGTTGAGGATCAGATCCTCCCGGAATCAAGAGTTCTTAGTACGGGAATCCAGTGGCTGACTGTAACGTGAAAATTAACATCGATCCTATCTGGTTCAATATATATCAATCCTATATGGGTCAGTATCTATCGATCTTATGTGAGTCAGTACTCAGTGATCCTTAGTGTGTCGGCACTCACTCATCCTATGTGGGTCAGCATCTACCGATCCTATGTGGGTCAGCAGTAGAGGCTCTCGATAGAATAAATGATCTAGTGATATATCTAATTTTCTATATTTCTCTACTTTAGTTATACCTAGTGTGAGCTGATTCTTTACCTTTGTGGTACTTTTACATTCGTTATGTTACCTTAATGGTCATTACCTTTGTAGTATTCTTCCCTCGTGGATCAGTTGTGAAAATGGCTTAAAAGTTGGATCCTTATGTGTCCTCATGTATGAGATGAATATATTTTGATAACATAGGTATATGAATGGGTATATACCTAAGAAGAGTTGATTACTACTTTGTGGTTTTGATTGAGGTCTTGCTTTGTGGTATTTCATTGTGGAACTATGAGATACCTTTAGGGGTCTCGGGGTCCCTACTGTGTATTGTTATACTCACCCCTACACGGGATATGCCCACACATTATTATGTCCTATGAAGATGACAGACAGAATTGATCAAGTCTGATGGAGCCAGGACTGGACGGTGCTCAAAGGTGGACCTTTTTACATGACGTTCTGCAGTGACTACTAATATTGAGTTGTACTTTCCCTTCTGGTTGTATCCTCGGTGGATGATCCAGGAGCTGTTTTATCTTTTTAGTTTTACTTGAACTTCTCAGTTGATCTTGTATTTCGTCCCATTTACATTCAGCGTACTTTTTACTAAAGTAGTTTACATTTTGGTTTCTTCTTACTGTTTTTTTTTTGGATTGTGTGTTTGTATAGGTTTGAAGGCAATGCCTTCCCATTTTAGGGATACACCTTTTCGGTGCTAGTCGTCAACCCCTGGCCTATGAAAGGCAGGCTTGGGTTGTCACGGCATGGGCCCTAGGAGACGGGTTGTGAAATATAATATATTAAGTGAACATAATACTTTTGTTATCTTCATATCAATAAAGGTTTTTATCATAATTTTCATGATATTGGATTCACTAAAAGGATTAAATTAACATCAAATGACTTCAATAAGATTAGTTTTAAAGAAACATTTTCCCAAAAACCAATATTAAAAAATTTTCTAAAGTACCTACATTACAAATGAGGTTATCTTAGACTACAATGTCTCTTTAAAAGTGATTTAAAAGTGATTTTTTTACATTTCTGACATGGTTATTTTTCTACAGATGAAATTAATTTTACATGTTCAGGTGTGAATGTTTTATTCCATTGCCTTTGATAATTTTTAAGAGACTTCCTCTATATGAATGTATGTTTTTGGGAAAATAAATTATTATTCTCATGGTTTAATAAAAGCATCAATTATAATTGTTTTCAAAGGATGAGAAAAATTATAATTTTGAAATAAACAATCCCAATCATTCTAATAATGTTGTTTACCAATATTATACAATTGATCAAGGGTATAATTATAATAAAACCACCCACATTGATTATCTGGATAAATTAATACATTATTTTTATATTTATGGGATGATCTATCATTATTTTTGTCTTTCCTAATAATACACTTATGTAGGCATGGTTATTATCCAATGCCTTTCGTTGGTTAATTCTTTATGTTCCATTACTTTGATTAAGCAGTGTTCCATTAATGCCTAATATATCAATTGATTGTAGAAAATTTTTTCTAAAACATATATCCATTTATATGTTGTATAAATACCTTATTATCCATATTGAGTCATATTTACTTAAAGTAACACTTAAAGACTTTTTTTCCCATTTATTTTCCATGTGTTTTACATGTTATGTTTTTTGATTAAATTTTAAAGGCTTCTATGGGGATCTCATTTTATGAGAATATAAAACCATCTTTATTTTTTTGGTTTCCTTATGATACGTTGATATATTTTTACATAGGAAAGATATGTATGATTTTCATTACATGAAGGTTGGTCCTAGAATTATATAGACCTAAAATTTACTGGGTAACATTACCATTTCATGAGATATCATGGTGCATGGGTAGTGAGGATATCTAAATATGGTGTATGGGCATCTAGCCTAGCCAAAAATATCATATTAATGAGGTAGGGATCATTGAAAATTTGTTATGATGTCATTTTTATATTATTTCTACATTTCCTAGGATATCATACTCTTTTGTTAAGATAATTGTTTAACCCACATTAATATTATATCACCTATTTAGTTCATGCTTCCATGAGTATGATCATTCTCATTATAATTTCTTATTATGCCTCATGGGTCTCATGTTTTGATTTATTTTGTTTAACCTTAAAGATAGTTTGAGCTCACACCTTAATATGTTTCCCTTTCCCCAAGTTATAAATGATATTATTAATTATGATAATCCATGAAGAGTATCTTATATGGAAAATTTAGTGTCATAGTTGAATAATCAATATGAATTAATTAACTTCTTATACATTTGGATGAAAAAATTTCTTCAGTTGATTATAATGACATGGGTTTTACTAGTTAGTGGTTTCTTCTAATTCACTAAAACTCTAAACTAAAAGGTACTTAGTTTTTATATGTGAGAATGATTTTTTAATTTTAGATGTGTATCAAATAGTGATTTATGATATGTTTTTGTGTCAATAGATATTGATGTATGGGTCTAGGGGCTTTGAAATTGACATAAAAATAATTTTTAGATAACTTTAGAGGTTAAGATATTATTGGTTGAGGATGATTTATGATTTAGGAATGAAATCATGGGTTGATTAGTTAAGGCTGATCATAATTCCATAGTTATAGATAAAATGTTATGTTTTATTTGTTAGAAATAATATGTTTTTTAGGATGATGATTAGAGAAATTTTGTGACACCCATAAGTATAAGACTAACTATATGAGAAACTCTGATTTTTTTGTAAAGTATATATTGTGTGGTTTTAATTGAAATTACCTCCATTAATGGATACTAATAAGTTTAAATGATCTTGGAACAAATTCATCAAGCGGTAAAAAACATGAAAATATTTGGTTGGGTATATCTCAGTTTTTATTCTAGTTCATAATGAATAAGACTCAACTATACACCAGGCATGATATTCACAAGGTATATTCTTTAGTTTATTCAGTTTCTCTTTAAAACCATTATGAATGATTCAAACATTTAATTTTATGGATGATTATGGAAACTAGTAGTAAAATGACCATGTTTAAAATAGATTGAAGACAAAGATGCATAATTTAATGCATGACCATAATTTTATTTATTATAATCATATTTTTTCTTTTTCTTACTAATTTAATTAAATCCATCTATATAAATTATTCAAATGTAAAGGATGGGGGTGAAGGAACCAAGAAAAAATGGATCAAATGGAAAATTCATTGGATTATCTCAACATAAAATCTATTTGGAAAAGAACTGATTTTTGGTAATCATCATATTATTCCAATTAAACTATCGTGAAATATGATTAACAATGTGAACATTTTCCATGTCCAAAACACAAAAAAGAAAAAAAGTATGGAGTCTCATTAAATATCAAGTGATGAAGATGATGAAGGAAAATAATGCTCAATTTACAATATATAAAAAACATTAAGAGAGAAGGTTGGGGAATGTCGCAATATTATTAGAAAATGTTTTATCTGTCAAAAAATGGGCCATAAATCATCTAACTTATAAGGTATAATTAAGCATTAAGTTTACTTGATAGAGGAATAATATTTGTCTTCAACTTTAACATATAATAAAAATCATGAAATTTTATTAAAAACATTATCATAGGTCATGTTAAACATTTTTATATCCCTAATTAATGTATTTGTAAAGAACATGAGGACATAATTTCTTTAATAAGGCATAATGTGACAACAAAACATTTCAATATATTTTCCTTCGAATAATATTGTATTTTTTTTACACATGCACTAAAAAAGGTAATTATACATTAGTAAATTAAATATAGCATCATTAAAAGACCATTATGATATAATATAACATATATGAATATATATATGTTATAAATTAATAAAATTAATTAAATTAGAATATAGTTATGAAATAATACTAGAAACATTTAATATTTAAGAATTTCATTTTTAAATAAATGTTATTTATCCTTATATATAGTATTTTATATTAAAAGATAATAATATATCTTTTTTGAAATATTATAAGAACGAATAATCAATATTTTTCAATTTATAGTGCCATTAAAAATTTATTATTATTTTTTAGCAATTTTTTTAATATTATATTTTAATAAAAAATATTTTTTTTAAAGAAATTATTACTTTTAAGACATTATCAATATATAATAATTCTATAGATGGTAAAAACCATTTAAGTGATAAAATATGAAATTATGTAATAATAATATACATGTTAAAAAATTATTTTAACTTATATAACCCGCAACCAACATTTTTGAAACTAGAGTAAAATCTTACATTAATAAAACAATTGTTTCACATATTTTCTTTCAATTAATTAATTTTTTTGGTTATATTTCGTTATGGACTGATTTTAATGTCACATAACCATACTTTTATTTATAATAAATCAAATTATATCAAAAAAAGTATTTACATTAATAATTCTAACTCACCCATAACTTTTAAACATAAAACACTATTATCTTAAAAACTATATATGTGTGTTAAGTATGTTTATTTTGAAATATAATTTTCTGAACCATTTTAAATTTATATTATAAAATTAATATCTAATATATTATTATAATTGTAATTTTTTGTGATTAGATCAAAGTTAATGACCATAATTCTTGTCAATTTACATGGACGAAAAAAGATTCAATGGAAAAAATACACTTGGGTAATGTTAAAGTAAAAAATATAATATCCTAAATTAATCTTTATTGCCTACAAAATTAAATTATTGGGATATTTACCAACTTAAAAATTACAATGAAAAATATTTTATAAATATGGGAGTCCTTAAAATTAAATAGTTCAATTAATTAGTTTAATATGTTAAGGTAATTATAAATCCACCAATCAATTTAATTAAATATGGGACCACTGACACCCATTGTTTACACACAATTTTCCTAGAATTATTAAGTGGAACTCTTTCAATATTTCATACTAGAAAAATATATCAAAAGACATTTCTTTTTAACATCATTAGTTAGTTGAGTAATTTCATTTACATTTATTATTTCATGGAAATGCAAAGTTCTCGATGTGAGTATTACTCTCCCCTTACTCATTATTTTTTATTTTTCTATTCCTAATGAGCCCTAAATTTTTTGACATTATAAATTAAATATCACATATATATACTGAATTTTAGTTATATTAATGTACAACAATTTTTTAACTCATTCTTTAGAATAATCAAAGAAAAAAGCATCATTATTGTATTGTAAGGACTACAACCTCCGTGAGAGGATGTAGTTTTTTTATAAATCCTCTTGTGGTTGAAATAAATATAGGTTTTTATTAATTGGTATCATTTTATATCAAATTAAAAATTATTAAATTATCACCTTATATATTTACCTTCATTCCATACATTCATTATTGAAAAAGATTGTTAATCATGTGTTTTTTCAGACTACCTCCTCAACAAATGACACATCTTATTTCTAAAAAAACTAAACATGGAATGAACGAAAAGTGTAATTTAAAAACTAGTATGATATTTATAAAACTATTATTATTTTGAAATTATGCATTATTATAATCCATTACTCTGACCACTCATTGAGAAATTTATTTCTTAACTGTGCATATGTGATAACTATATTCTCTATGAATGAAAAAATCTGTTTCGAATCACCAACCATAATTAATGGTTCAACAAATTATTATGTTCAAGATATATTATATATATTTAATTTATAATATTATTTTAATTTTATATTATTAATATGTAATATCACTTTCTTACTCTTTCAATCATTGTGACACAGCTTTGTTTTGTTCGGTTTATTGACTAGCTTAGAGATATTATAATGTGAATGATTAAGGAATATTATATAATATTGATGAAATTTAATAATAAGTTACTATATATGTTATAATTCCTCTTCAATTATATTATTAATTTATAAACATGTATATAATATATAAAATATATTCATTAAAACATCCAAATGAAGTTTGTCTTTAGAATAATATTCATCAATCATAAATAAAACAATAATGTGATGAAATCATAATATTATAAACATTAATTGTTATAAATTAAAAAAAATCATATGAAATATTGGAATAATGAACTTTATTTCAATGATCAAGGTTTTAAATTAGCATAAAAATCATTTAAAAAGCCAATCTAATGTTCTAACACTCGATTTTAAATGTAAGATATAATGAATCACAATATTCATAGTTAATAATTATAAAGGTAGTCTATAAAAATTGTTATAAAGAAGAATAAATTTATTATATATACTATTAATATATATATGGTCATTATAGAAGATGTTATAATGTGCTCAAATGAGCTGTGAAATAAGGTAATAGATTTTTGTCTCACGTTTCCTTCATGGAGACACATTTTTATTTAAGCACAAATTTAGTTTTTTATTTTTTATATATTTCCCAATAGTTATGTTATAGTGGAATTTATTTTATTCACTTTATTATAGGTCCACATTCAAGTTCATTATCTTTAATGGTTTTCTGTTAAAAATTTACTTAAAGTCTCAACTCATGTTCTTTTTACATGAGTCACCAATTTTATTTTTGACATTAATCTTACAAGTCTCATAAATCCCACCATTTAACTTGAAAAATGATAGTTCTTAATTACCACAGAGAAAGTTTGTCTCTTTTATTAAAATGTCTATTTTTGGGATCATTTTTTCTTTCAAAATACATCCCTAAAAATAATGAATCAAAACGGATGCACATGATTCGTTTTATTCTATTTCCATGTTTTCCCATCAAAAGTATTTTATATAATATTACATGTGACCATCATAATTCTATTAACTGATTATAATATGATGGGTTTTTCATCATTTTCATGATTTGGGTTTCAATAAATGTATTTAATAGACTTTAAATGTTAGTTTTTAGAAAAAAAATATCCTTGTGAAATATTTTAAAATCATCCAAAGTTGTAAATTTCAATTTTTATGTTTATTTCCAATGTCATTAAAACTCATTAAATTGATTTGAAATATTATTTTTATATTTATCCCACATGTGTATCTTTTTATTGAGGGAATATATTTTACATGATTCTATGTGAACATATATTTCCCCACCTTTTTCATTTTCTAAGAGTCTTCCTCTCCATTATTTCAAGTCTTCAAAAAAGTAAACCATTATTATCATGGATTAATAAAATCGTTATATTTAAATTATTTTGATAGAAATGAAATATTCTTATTTTAAATGAGAGATTCCTAATTCATTTAAGTTTGTTCTTCATCTATGATTTATTCTTGGTCAAACATATTATTCTAATGATATTATCCACCTTATTTATTTTGGAGGATTATGAAATCCTATTTTACAAGTATGTAGTGATCCATCACTGCATTTGACTTTCCTAATCATCCACATACATAGGCATGATTGTATTATTATTTTATTCCTCACCGAATTCCTTATGTTCTACTAATTTTATTAAATGGAGTTCACATAATTCATAATACATTGATTTACTGTAGAAACTTATTTAAAGAAAATATACCCTTTTTATGTTGTGTACTATAATATCATCAATATTGAGTGTTATTTACCAATAATGATGCTTAAATTCAATGGATACACTTATATGTTTTGTGGATTTTTTATTTTATTCTTATTATAGAAAATAAGAATGATTCTATGTGGGAAACATTTAATGATAATATAAAACACATTTTTTCCTTGGGTTTTTTATTAACTGATAATTGATTTACATTATGTGATAGTTGGAACCAGAATTATGTATAACACTAATGTGTTGGTCAATGTTTCTATCCCATATGATATCATGGTGTAAAAAGTACCTCGGGCTCCCCACGGTTATTGGCCACTCTAAAAAAAGAAATCTTTTCATCCTTGATGGACAGGATTGAAAATAAAATTCAAGGATGGACCCCAAAAAATTTCCAAATCCGGTAAGGAGATCCTCATTAAATCCATCATCCAGACTATCCCGATCTATTTTATGTCCCTATTTAAGCTTCAGCCAGTCGTTGTCAAACTGATCCACACACGCACTGCCAACTTATGGTGGGGGAAGAATGATGGAATGAATATAACCCACTGGATTGCCTGGGAGAAACTATGAAAACCCAAGTCTGTGGGAGGTATGGGATTTCAGAATCTCTTTCATTTCAATTACACAGCACTGGCTAAGCATGGTTGGTGCCTGGTTAACTATTCTTCATCTCTCTTTGTGTGCATACTTCGAGCTAAATACTTTCCCCACAAGGACATTCACATCTCCTCTCTTGGACCCCATACAAGCTTCCCCTGTTGAAGCATTTGGGGGGCCTGCAGTCTTCTGGAAAAAGGTTTGGGCTGCATGATTGAGAATGGCCAAACTATTAACATTTGGACCGATCCCTGGATGATTGATGAGGAAGGTTTACGGACCTCATCCCCTACCCAACCAGGGTTTGAAGATGACACTGCCAAGTGCCTCTTTTCTGATCAGGGTCCAGGATGGTGTCTGCAAAAGATTCACTCATAGTTCAATGAAAGAGACAAAAGAATTATCCTGATTACCCCCTGGGTCCTAAACGCAGGCCCTGACCATATGTTCTGGATCAACGACCTATTATGAGCCTACATAGTGAAGTCTGGATACCGGATCGCCCATGGTAACCATTCAGTCGATTAGGATGGGGACCATGGAAGTCAATTTGTAAACTCATCATCCCCAAAAAATCCACCACTTTTGGTGGCAGGTTTGCATAGGAACCCTTCCTACCATGAGACTTCTCACCTTCCGGCATATCTCTATTGACGATTCATGCCCTTTCTGCCCGAACATCCCAGAATCTCCCTTGCACACAATCATCCAGTGCCTAGGGGCCAAGGAAATTTGGAACAAATGCGGCTCTGCTTCAGACACTTCACTGGTCATAGCCTCTGACCTCCCATACTCTCTGATGCAATGGTGATTCTCCTTCTTGTCTGCTAAATCGGGTTCACTTGGCACCCTGACATGGATCATTTGGGTCCATTTTAACGATGCATTTTTCAACCAAGTTCACAGAACCTGCAAATTCTGGATTGAACGGCCGTTTTCATGGATTGGGGGCAGGAAGCACCACAATGGTCAATGAAATCCCTTAGGAACACCTTCTATTCCCTCCCACTAGTGGACGCCAACTGGGAGGATTCTTAATATTAATGTGGATGCATCTCTCCCCAAGGATGGTCTTTTCTCCCTTGGCATCCTGGCCTGGAATCATCAGGGGAAAATCCTTGCAGCCAAACATGAATCACATTTTGCTTTTTGGGAACCTATGGTGGCTGAGGCTACTGCCATCCTTGTAGGTATGATGCTCTCCGAGGATCATGGATGTGATAAAATCAACCTCGAATCAGACTATATCACCATTATCATTGGTATCAATTTCAATGATGGCGGCCTCCAGTCTTTTGGATCCCTCGTTAGGAGAATCATTTATCTCCATCAAGTCTTCTCGATCTTCACTTTCTCCATTACTAAAAGGGAAGGAAACAATATGCCCATCAGTTGGCGGCCTTAGGCCCCTATGATGTTAACCAGCTCTGGATGGATCATTTCCCTTCATGGATTTTCAATTGTACGTTCGCAGATCTTCGACATTAATTAATCTTTCTTTTCAAATAAAAAATGACATCATGGTGTATGTAATTTGATTCTACCAAACACTGGTTCGTGGATAGTTAGACATGCCAACTATGTCATGTTAATGAGGTAGAGAGACTTGACATATGCATATGATGTCACGTTTTTGTTGTCACCCCAAATACTATGATTCCATTCTCTTAATATTTGATCAATTTTTAATCTTTGTACATATAATATAATCTCTTTATTACATTATTTATTTCTTATAATCAATCCAACTACGATATCATTTTATTCCTGATATATCTAAAGTTATGCTTAATTACTTTTGTGATTATTGAGTGTTTGAGCTTACCCCTTCTTATGTTTCCCTTTCCCAAGCTTATGAGTGAATTGATTACGTATTTCCTTCGTAGAAGAGTGTATATTGTAGAGAATTTATGGTAACATTGAAGACTCATTAGGTATTAATTTTCTTCTTATATAGTGGGATGAATAAAATGGATATTAAATGAGAAAGACATGGGTTTTATTAGTTAGTGAATTATCATAATTATAAAGAAAACAATAAAATAAATTTTCCTAGGATTTTAAATGTGGGAAAGATATTGTAATCATAGATGATCATCAAAACTACTGTTTTATATTATGTGATTTGTGCAAAAAATCTTGGAGAACTAGTTTAGGGGATCTATATATATGGAAATTTCCTATAATAAATAACCTAAATATATGAATCAAAGTCTATTAGGTACCTCAGGTAATACATAGTCAGCCTACTAACCAAACCCCACATTGTGAGCTAAGAATCCCTATGGTATATCAATGGTCTTGATGTGGCCTAACATGTCCATTCATATCAAGAAACACTGAAACCCACCTCTTAAATGTGTCTGAGGATCCTATGAAATGTCCACCCTTTCATAAATATACCATAATAATTGAGGAACACACCTCAGGGTGGTGCTAACATCAATGTAATTCAATTGGTGTTACAACCTTCGCCATTAGTGGTTGGGGCCAACAAGATAGTGTACAATGACAAGGTTGTATCAGAACATAGCTAAATGATATGTCTTGGCATTTTAAATTAAATATTTAACCTACTTTAAAGAAATTTAATTATTTTTCTCCGGGTTTAATGTTGTCTGTGGAATGATAATGCATAATATAAATATAACTAACGTGCAAAAATCCATAAGGATAGTACAAGGTCCACCTATAAAAACCCATATGTTTATAACTTTTAATTCATGTTTTATTATATAATGAAACAGATAATACATCATAATTAATTTATAGGCCTTTTATATTTTGGTAATTAGATATATAAAACTATTATTTGAAAGAGTGATACGACAAAACTATTGAAGAAATATATACAATACCCTTAAAATCCATTGATCTTTGAAAACTGCACCGAACATCCTGGGGACATAAATAAGAAAGGGGTGAGCTATAAATATCAATAAGGGAATAATATATTCATAAAATAATGAATGTAATATATTGGATTTAAAAGTAATGTCAATGTGAAATAAAATGGTGTGATTAAAAAACATAAAAATCGTTGAATGATATAATAAAATAACATCATGGAAGCATAAGTATGTGGAGACACCAATAAAAATGATATCATAAACATGATTCAATGGTGTCATAGTGTGCTTAATTTAACTTCCCATACACCATACATTTTATCAAATGTGATAATAACATTACCCAATGTATTGGGGGAATATAAAATTTCAGACTCACCTGTCACATTTATAAAAATTATATGAATTCTTATTCTGAATAGATCACAAAACATAAGAAAATATGTCATCGCAATTAACACAATTACTGAGTGTGGAATAAAAATAAGGAATTCATCCATTAATGAAGGATAGGTATATATAGGTGAATACCCTTCACTAGAAATGAGTATGGGTATTCACAACAAAAATGTTTCCCATGGGAAATAACAGGAAAAATTTGGCTATATAACAGGTGTACATAAAGATTCATATAAAGTAAAATGTGGAATATAATTAATTGTAAATAATATTGACAGGAAATAGATATGTAAAAACATACTCCAACTTGTAAAATTGGAAATAAAAGGGAATAATATAATGAATGTGCTTGAATAAAAAGTATGAGGAGAGAATCTCTTACATTAAGAGGGTGCTTCCAAAATATTAGGAGAAGTATATTAAAATATTTATAACACATTGGGAAGTATTTAGAGAGGGAAAGGGAATTTTATCATTAGAAATGGTGTTTAAGTGGAGATTAATATGATAATTGCTATGTTTTAGGCAAATGAGAGAGTAATTGTTTATTAATTTAAATACATTAGTTTTGGAATCTATATAATAAAGTATTGAAAACGAAAAAAAACATTTTTTTCTCATGGTTTCTGAAATAGAGGGTTGATTTTAAAAAATTTATTATTCTAATAAGAAAAAATATTAAAATAATATCATTGATAATGTGGATGTGAGTCCTGTTCATTATGACTTGACTTGAAAATTGTAAAAATATTGTAGGCTTTGGAGGCTTCTTTAATGTGAAATATAATTAATAAAATAGCATAAAAATTAAATTATTTTAAATAGGAAATCTATATTTTTTTGAATGGAATAGATAAATTACTGATAAAGGAAACCAAGATTACAAATCTAGTCAGGGAATGAGTTCACCAAAGAATCATCACCCCAACATTTCCCAATGTGATCCAAACGATGGGCTCTCGAATTACCCTCTCTTCTGATAAATGAAAATTTGTATGCATCGAAACCATTGGTCAGGGAAAAAATCTTCCTCAATATGGGGCCAGAAGGTTGGAAATCCTCATCTTTTTTTGAGATAGAGTTCACCACTTTGAGGCAGTCAGACTCCACCAGGAACTTGGGCCAACATTATGAACAGGAAAAAAGAAGCCCATGGAAGATGGTCGAGGCCTCAGCCATCCCAGGGCACCATGAGTTAGGTACCACCCTACACTGAGCTTCCACAATCTGGCCAAGGTTGTGATGAGCAATGAGCCCAATGCCGACCCTTGAGTTATCAGAGACATCAACATCTGTATTAATCTTGTGGAAACCATCAGGGGGGAGACCAAAAGGGAGCCACCCGTCAGGTGTGGCCCGAAGAGTGCACGACTTCACTTTTCTTCCAGCCATTCATCTACTACAAAGCTCTAGCCACCCATGGATGATCAGGGGTCACCTTCCTTTGGAAAATGCATTCATTCCGGCGAGTCCAAACCAACCAAGCAATTGTGTATATCATCCCGACCATGCTTAGGTCCCAAGAAGACACCCATTTAGTAAGGTTTGGGACCAACCCTATTGAAGTATCAATGAAAATACAAAAATACGGCCTCCAAACCTTCCACACCCCTTCCACCCCCTTACAGGATAGAATTGCATGCAATGGAGACTCCACATCATGGAAGCACAAAGGACAAGTGTCATCCTTCACCATATGTCATTGCACCAGAATGTCATGGGTTTGAAGAACCCCAGCACAGACCTGCCACCAAAAAATTTCACCTTAGGGGGGTGGTGAGGGACTAGAGGCACTTCCATCGATTATCGGTACACCCCTGGACAGAACCTTGAACCCTAATTTTGTAACCCGAATGAACAGAATATTTCCCATGAGGTTCCCCATTCTAGAAAATATGGTCATTACCCATTCCTGGTGTGTGAGGGATACTCAGGATGAGATGACGATCCACCTCATTAAACCAGCACCAAAGCTTCTCCTGATGCCACTCCTCAAGTGAGACATCGAGAAGATCACGTATCCTTGTATCTTCGAATCCTGGGATAACCAGGGAGGAAACCTTATGATTGATGCCATCTACCAGCCATGGATCGTTCCAAATTTAATCATTATGCCCATCAGAAATTATCCACACGCAACCCATGTTAATGAGATATTTTGCTCCCCAAATGCTCCTCCATATAAAACCCGGTCGTGGCCCCAGCTGGGCGTGCAAGAAATCAGAATGAGGGAAGTACTTAGCTCGCATCACCTTTGAAAACTGGGTATTTGGGTGGGAAATAAGGTGCCATCCTTGTTTCTCCAAAAGAGCCTCATTAAACCATTTTAGATTTCAGAAGCCGAGGCCGCCACGGAATTTTGAAATGCACAGCTTCTCCCAAGACATCTAATGGGCGTTATGTCTACCCTCATGGGAGCCCCGCCAGAAATTGGCCAACCGAGAGTGGATTTGATCAATGAGAGTTTTGGGGAATTTGAATAGTGACATGGCATAAGAAGGGATTGCTTGGGCCACTAACTTCACGATAACTTCCTTTCCCACCTTGGAAATCCTCCTACGAGGCCAAAGATAAATATGATTATCTATCCAATCCACAATTGCACCGAAAACATGTCTTTTCGACCTACCCACCCGGGTCGGGAGGCCAAGGTACATCATATGCGTATCAACCAGAATAAACCCGCACATTTGCTACAACTCCTCCCTCTTAGCTTGTGGGACACCTTTATTGAAAGATAACTCTGATTTCGAAGCATTAAGACGTTGCCCCGAGGCCTTTACTGAAATATATATTAAGTTGTGAATACATTTTATAGAATATATAAAATCTCTTTTAGTATATTATAATGTCATGATATATACTATATATTTATACCATATTCAATTTTTATCCAATAATTTGACTATCATAGAAATTTATAAAACATTCTCTATTAGATAATACTGATGTGTTAATTTTAAAAAAAAATTACCAAATTAATTTTCAAAATATGGTAATTTAAATTACTAAATAAAGACCTTATTTACTAGAAAATACATAACATTTACGACACTTACAACTTTATGTCTATTATAGAAATTATATTAGATTCCATTAAATTATATTATCATTAATATATAAATAAATATCATTTAATAAAAGGTTATATTTAAAATATAATTTATTTCAATATAGTTTAATTGGTTTAAAGGGTTGTTTTAATTTAAAATATATATTTTATAAAGATTCAACTTTGATTTCTTCATATAAAAATTATTTTTTCCCAAATTCATTATTAATTTATATAGAAATAATAAAAAGTGACAAAAATAATAATTATTCTATTTAAATTAATATATAAACATTCTTATATTTGTGGTCTTGATATAAAAACCCATATGACACCATCATACTCGGTACAGTAATGTGTGTGATTGAGGTGATTTCTTTGTAGATGATGTTGTCAGTTGAGATGTCGAGTTGAATGAATCTCCTAGTGACCCAAGTAATTTTCCTTGTATTGAGGTGAAAACATTTCAACATCGAGGTAACTCAGAAATAGGAATATCTTCAATTGAGGTACTCCTCCTCTATTCAAATCTTCTATTCATGCTTATTAGTAAGTTTCTCAAGCATATACCCTCTTTTAACTACATAAGAATAACACTCGAGGTGAATAGGTTTTCTAGTTTTCATATTGGATTGTTAAACTCCTCAAATGTTGTATTTCAATTTTCTTATAAAGATGTATATTATTGCTTCTAGAATAGTAATTAATGGGTGTTTGGGGGATTCCCCGTGAAAGTTATTAATTGGTCCCCACAATTTTAACCTAGCTTTGAACTACCCATTATCTCGGTCCAGTTTGGATTTCTTGGACTTCTACTTCACCTGTTCAAAAGGTTATGTCTTTTTCCAATTTCCAGCATAATTGGACAACAACTGAAAATGGACTGCACCACCATAAATATTTCAAGACCCTCGATGGTGAGGTTTTTCACTAAAATTGACATCTATCAACCTCATTCATTGGTTGTCTGTATAAAAAATGGTGATTCAGCCTTCTATCAAGAGGTAATGTATGAAACCTTTCCAGCCTATTGTAATTAATGTTTCATGATTGGTCATTCCACTAAATATTACAATCATGAATTAAATATCTCACATCCTCTCACCCACAATAATTCAATATGGGTAGAAAAGGATAAACATAATTTTTTCCCTAAGGAATTTAAGGATCATGATGGTAGGACCTTAGGAAATCCTACGACCTTTGCTAGAACTGTTGATTCCCCACAACCCCTGGAAACCATGTTAACGGATAACTCCCCCCCAAACCATGAAGTGGTGGATAAGGTGACTCCAATAAGGACCAAACCCAATAGGGATATAGATGTCCATTTTTAAAAATCCTAACCTTTGAGTCCTATTAATTATCATATTTTTGTCTTTGTGAATGTTGTTAATATTGTCCATCCCACTCTTGTTTCCACATAAGGTGCACCCTCTATTCCGATGGTAAAACATGAGACACACTCTAACTCTAGTGAATCCAATATAGATTCACTTTATAAAGTATCAAAAATTGAGAATGACTACCTGCACTCGATTTCTAAAAAATGGAAGTAGGTGATTATCAAACCAAGTAGATTTATTGCTCCACCCACTAAGAATACTCAGAAACATATTGATTACTCTAATATGGAGATAACTATTATCACAAGATCCTTTTGGATTCATTGAAAAAATTCGCAATCCCTCCTAATATAGGAGATGGTGAAGATAATTCCTCATCTTTAGATGAAGAGAATTCCTTCTTTTCCTTAGCTTTGGAGGAGTCATTGGAGTTGGAGGATGAAATTAAGATCACGAATTTCACCCGTGTTATTAAAGAGGGTTATAAGGAATAATTCTACCATTGTATTGGAGAAAAAGAGAGGTAATCCTTTGGAAGGTATCTTAACAAGGTGATAACTATAGATGGGTATCTATGTATTCAGAAGTGGATGTTTGATATGGTGTAATTTGAACTTGATAGAGACCCTCACATTGATTATATATACCTCCCTTAGGAATTGATGGGGTTTATCTTGTTATTGATGGATGTTAATGACTTACAAATGGTGACCGTGTAATTTTATTATATTTGGGATAAAGTTCCCTTGAATATTGTACTCGAAGATAATGAACATAACTAAATACATATGTATTCCCTTGTATAAGGAATTTTATAATTGATGGAGTAGAGTTATTTATTTTTTTAAAGGAACCAACTAAGTTTTAAAGGCTGCTAGATCTCTGATTAATACAATGAAGACTCGTATTTTGAGGGTTTAAGTGCATAGACTTGTTTCCTATAGTCATTATGGTTTTCATTCCACTTTTTGACTGAATCATTGTTCTACCGTTCAATACAGGGTCATGATTTTGAGGTCTGATTTTATGCTAAAATAGTTCCATGAGGATTTCATCTAGAAACTGGTCTCTTTCATCATTCTCATCCAAGTGTTTCTTTTGTTGTTCCTAGAGAGGATGTTTTTTATTTCCAACCACAGTTGTTTGGAAATATAATACAGGGTATGTGTCAGTACAATTTATTAAGTACCAATATTAAAACCCTCCTTTCCAAAGTAAAACCTCTTCATAGTAAATACCTTATTTTATGCTCCCAATCCATACCACAGTTTGTGTTCAAACTGGAACCAAACATTGAAACTCTATTCGCATGATTTATAAAGATCTCTTTTCTTTTTCTGCCTCCCATTCAGAAATATCTAGATCTCTAACTGGTTCAAATACATTGTACCTTGTGTTATCTCATTATTGCTACCTTTTATTTTAATAAATTTTCAAGGTATGAGTTAGGTATCAAACTTATTCTAGAAACATTTTGGATTATAAAGTATGGTCATACAGATCAAGTCCATCATTTCATTAATCAATTTGACTTTATAAAAACACTTAATATTGTAATCTCAAAAGTCACTGTATAGCATCTTTGTTATCACTATTTAATTTTTTAATGACCTTTTAAATATAACATGCTATAGTGATCCATGATATCCAAAGTAGTGTATGATTTTCAATAAAAACATTACTTACTTTTCTATTTATGAATTCAATAGGAAATATCATTTATAAAAGTATAGATTATTACAATTCTTCCCCCTTTAGAAATTTCACCCATTGAATTCTATTTTGTACACATAAACAATGTAAGGGACTTCTATTTCATCACCTCTTCTAAAACCCATGTTTCATCCTCAAAATTATGGTTCCACCAAAATACTTTGACTATGTGAGTTTTCTTATTTCATAGTGTAAAGACACAAACATTCATTAATGAAAATTCCTCCTGATCTAATTAGATTTCTCATTATGTAAAATGTTTATATAAAATGTGAACTTATTTGGTTTTATGTTTTTGGATTTTAAAATGTCGTTAAGAATTGTGACTATTTCTAATATATCATTTTAACAATGATCACATGATTAGTATAAATATAGGGCTTTAACAAATCCACTTTTCTCAGACAAAGGAAGCAATGGCCTCGTCCATTAGACTTGCCCCTTACAAATCCCATTTGTCGGATCTCGTAAAGGAGGTGGCATCATTGGGCTTCACTCTTGACCAAACCCAAGCTGTGTTTGAACACATTGATCTTGATTGGAACTGTCTATGGGAGAAGTGGAAGTTAATAGAGATAACCACCCGAGCGATGTTATCTGAGCCACCCAAAGAGTCTATCACCATCGCACACCTTCCCCTTAAGTCTTATGTGGGAGTTATAAGGTTTTATGTAACAATACCCTAGCACTATTAATATGTATATTTTTTTTGTATAAATATTATACATTCATTTTATTATTGTTACTTTGTAAATAGTTTTTAAATCGCAAATAATATTTTTAGTTAATATCTAACTGAGAAATATATTTTAACAAATTAATAGATTTTAGAATTAAATAATACTTTAATAAATTATTATTATTATTATTATTATTAAATTAATTTTTATTAAATATAAATGATCGTATAATTTTATGAATGCAATTGTAATTTTTATTATGGTTTGAAAGCCGTTTTTTGTCAAAACCCATCAATTTTCGATAAATGTTAGTTTTTATTTTAAAAGTAAAAATTCATGTATTTATAAAATTTTTTAGATAAAATGAATATTATTTTTGGAATCCGAATGTCGAAATTATCCAACAGTGAATTTTTCATAATTTTCTACGCCAATCGAATTTTCAGGTAAAAATTAAATACTGTTTAAATATATTATTTATTTTATGACATCATACTAACCCAATAGTGACGTAATAAAATAATATAAACTTTATTATCGGCCAATATATGTTTTCCATTAATATAATGTGATTTTAGGTTATTTTGATTTATTTTAAAAAACATTAGTGGACCCTCCAAGAGTTATAAAACATTTTCAATTTTTAAATGAATTTCTTTGAGAGTGTGAGTCACCTCTACATAAGCCACCCAATTAATTTAAGAATTTAGTCCATTTCCCATATAAAATATTATCTTCCACTCCCCATTGGAGAAAACCATGGGCAAAAACCAAGGTCTGTTTTGTGGTATTGATTAGTTTAATGTGTGGTGACCCAATCCTAAATAATAAATAATTCCCTCTACTTTCCTATATAAACCCACCCAATCTCCCACTTTCTCCTCAATAAAAGCCTTTTTAGTTCTGCCAAACTCTTCCCTCATCTCTCTAGAATCCTCCCATGTCTCCCCAAACTCTCTAAAACACTCTCTCAAGCCTCTCCCAAGCCTTTGGCATCACACTTCCTAGTAAGGGATCCTTACTTTCTTTATTTATGTCCAAGTATCCTTATAATGTTATACCCTTTAAATTCCAATTAAAAATGTTTTATTATGATTTATCTACTCCCCCATACTGCCCTCTTTATGTTTAATTATTATATCCCCCTTTTACTCGCATTTAATTCCTCCCATGTACACTTGTTACCATGTCAAAATTCCGTAAGGAATTTCTCTCCCCTCGTTGTCATTCAAGAACTTCCATTGTATTATGAACCAAAATTCCTTTTATTATGTTGGTACATGTTTATATATGAACCCATTATGGTCCATTTCTTGTAAATATAATTATACAACCCTTTATCTCTCATCAACCATTTTTACGAATTTTTATGTCACGATGTTATGCTGCCGAAATAACACCGCAATTTTCCAAGACAAATCATTTTTTAGTGAATACCCTACCCATATATCTATCAAGGGTATTCATCTTCATGTACATATACATATTTAATGGTACTTTAATTTTTGTATTCTAAATTTTTTAATCATGTAATAGATTATTATGTTGAAGGATTCCATGTTATAAGATCCATGTGGAAAATTTATGCATGAAATAAAATGTTTATGAAGGGTGTGCCCTGATAGCTCTCCAATGCATTGGGTAAATATTAGTATCCTAATACATCGAGTGAAATGAGGTTTTACTCATTTTAATTCAAGTCCAATGAGGGTTTACTCTTTCTCCATGTGCAATGAGCCTTGGCCCATGCTAAAATCTTATTATGCGATGTTACCACATCTACATGTTATGATAATCATGCTATATCATGCCTCTATGTTCATGTTTCCCATGCGCTCCATTTATATGCCTATTTCCTAACATTTCTTTTATTCTTTACGTTATATATTTTTTATTCCCTTACTGGGGTTTATATCTCACCCTTTTATTATGAATGTCCTCAGGTTATCCCATGTAATGATAAGTACGAGGGAATGTAGTGGTCATGTAAAAGATTTTTCAAATAAATATATTGTGTTTCATGTTTTAAGTTGTTATATAATGTTCCTAAGCCCCAAAGACGCTGGAACTTCTTATCTTCGATGTTGTATCAAGTGATAGTTTTATGTAATAATTCATTGTTTAAGTATGTAATAAAGGGTAAGGTTGTTATAGTTTGTATCATAGGATAGGTTTAGTTATTTTTTGGAATTAGGATTAGAATACCCTAGTGAAGCCTTAATGTCAAGACTTAGTATAGTAAAAACATCCCTAAGTTTTGGGGAGTATTGAGTAAGTGGTTTATCAGGAAATATATCCCTATCTCTATACGAATAGGTCGAGGCGGCTCTGGAAAAAATTATCCTTGGGGTGAAAACCCCGACAAGGAGTTTTGGGCTTGACCTGGGGTATCCTCGTACACAACAACGAGTCTTGCTTCACTCTTGGTTATGAAACTCCCAAGGGATATGCTTTGGTAAATTCAAATTATTAGAATGAACCATTATTAAGGGAATTAGAAAAATTCCCTGAAAAATACTTGTTAGAAAGTATATCATGGATAACAAAGATTGAAACCTATAGATTCATAAGTCAAAGAAATTAAAGTTATTCATAAGTCATTTTTTTGTCCTTGTATCACCCTTTATATGTTACCCCTAATGTTTAATTTATTCTACCCAAAGGCTGGTAATATGATAACTCGTGCTAACAACCATTGTGAAGATCAATGTGATGACTATGCTACTGAGATGCCCAATCTGACGGGAGCGGGAATCACGAACTTTTTCATGACTCTCTCTTAGTTAAGTCAATATTTGAATAGAAACATGGGTCAAGAGGAATGTTCAACCCCCACCCCAATAAAGAAAAAGTCACTATCAAGTGCTTCATGAGAGAAAGGCCTCATACTTTTAATAGATCATCTGATACCTCAATCACCAAACAATTGATCAAATCCATTGAAAAGATCATCTCCATCCTTCAATGTTCCAAACAAGAGAAGGTTCTTATGGATGCATATCGTATGGAGGGTGAAGCCGATCAATGGAGGACATTGATCAGAAACACAAAGCCTATGGAGGAGATTGATGCGTTCGAATGGAAGGATTTCCATAAGATGTTTTTTCTATATATATTTTATGTGCACCCTCTGACTTAAGATGGAATGGGACTTCCTTGCCCTCATGAAAAAAGATGATGTTTCTGTCCAAGCGTATGATGAAAAGTTAATAATCTTTGAACGATATGAATCCGAGATTATCATTACCCCAAAATAAAAGGTTGACCGCTACTTCGGTGGGCTGTAACCTAACCTACAAAAATCCCTCGTGAACCATGACTTCGACAACTATAAAAAGATTTTCCGATGTTCCCTCAAAGTTGAAATTGAGATTGGGGAATCATAGGGGTACTAAGGGGATACAAAGCAAAAGGATGACCTCAATTCTAGAAGTCTGATTGATAAATACATTGGTGCTAAGAAAACCCAACACCCCACTTTCCAATGATTTGGAAACAATAAATCCAGGAATTCCCTGAAGGGGATGAGGAAATGCTATATGTGTGGAAGAGAAGGGAACCTAGCTATTAACTATCAGCAAGAAAACCCACCAATGTGATAGAAGAGAGAAACGCTCCACAAGACCCTCAACGCGTAGTTCATTGCTTCAATGGTAAAGAACCAGGGCACTTTGCAAACTAGTTCCCTAAGCCAAGGGCTTTTGGAGGAAGCCAGCAACCTCTAAGGCTGCAAGGGTGTGCTTTTCCATCAATGCCACCTAGGTGAACCCTGACAACAAAGTGGTGACAGGTATGCTAGTTATTCATTCAATAATAGCAAACATACATTTTTATTCTGGTTATACTTATTCTTTTATATCCCAAACATTTAGTAGAACAATCCTAGGACCACCGCAAATCATGGAAGTAAATATTTCAGTGAGTACAGAAAATGGGTAAATCATTGCATCCCATGAATATAACTCCTCCCCTATCATAATCTGTGGACTGAACTTCCCAGAAAACCTTGTCGTACACCCTCTTGTGTAATTTGATGCAATTCTTGACATGGATTGGCTTTTCTTATATAGAGACAATATAAATTGCTGTGAGAGGCAAATCACTCTCCATATGAAGAATCGACCCCCGATTCAATACAAGTGCAAGGAGGAAGATGAATCTTATTTAGCTCCATCATCGCAAGCATGGATATTACTGCCCTATGAGCACACGTATCTAGCTCAGATGATTGAATCCAAGAAATCAACCATCCTTGAAGACATGCATATTGTGATAGAATTTGTTGAAGTGTTTCCTGAGTAATTTCTTGGTCTTCCTCCCAAAAGAGATGTTGAATTCTCAATTGATCTTGTACAAGGGGAATTTCCAATATCCAAGACTCCTTATAGAATGGCTTTTGTGGAACTTGAGGAGATGAATAAAAAACTATAGGATAATCTGGATAAAGGGTTTATATACCCATGTGCTTCACCATGGGGTGAACCAGTCCTCTTAGTCAAGAAGAAGAATGGGTCAATCCACCTTTGCATCGATTATCATGGGATTTAAAAAATCACGATAAAGAACAACTATCATCTCCCATTAATTGATGAGTTGTTCGATCAGTTTTCTGTAGAACAATACTTCACCAAGGTGGATTTCCGGACAGGATATTATCAAGTAAGGGTGAAGAAAGAATATTTCCTCAAGATTAATTTTCAAACAAGATACAAGGACTATGAATTCATAGTAATGCCTTTCAAACTCACTGATCCTCCTGCAATCTTCATGGACTTGATGAATATAGTCATTAGATATTACCTTGAAATTTTTTTGGTATTCTTTATAGATGATATTCTAATATACTCAAAAACCAAGAAGGAGAATCTCATCACTATACTTGAGACCTTGTGAAAAAATAATCTCTATGCTAAGTACAGCAAGTGTGAGTTCTGGTTGAAGGAGGTCTCATTCAGGGTCCATATCATCACATGTAATGGGATATCTGTGGATCCCTCAAAGATAGCTGCAATAGAGGGATGTCTGAATCCAACATCGTTAATTTATATTCGTAGCTTATTGGGGATAGATGGATATTATCAATGATTTGTGATAAATTTCCTATGATTTTCCAACCCTATTATTAATCTAACTTGGAAGGGAGTAAATATTTCTAGGAGTGATAAATGAAAAAAAAAGCTTCATGTATTTGAAAATGAAGTTTATCACTGTGCATGTGATCACATTACCCACAGGTGGATAACTTTTTGTGGTATTTAGTGATAAATCAAAGAAGGGTCTGGGTTGTGTGTTAATGAAGAATGAAAAGGTCATTGCCTATGCATCAAGTCAATTTAATGTTAATGATAATAATTATCCAACACATGATCTGGAGTTGGCTGCGGTGATCTTTGCTTTAAAATTTTGGTGGCATTATCTCTTAGGTGAGAAGTGTGAAATATATACGGACCACAAAATCCTCATGTATATATTCACACAGAATGAGTTGAACATGCTCCAAAGAAGATGGTTAGAGATGATCAAAGACTATGATTGCTCAATCCATTACCACGCTAGGAAAGAAAATAAGGTGTAGATGCTCTAAGTAGAAAGGATCATGCATCTCCATCATTGATGAGAATTTAAAAGGATCCAATCTTCTTAGATTTTCATAGGATGGACATGGGATTCATTAAGAGAGGAACATCATCAATACTTTCTCAATTGATTGCTCAAACGTCCCTCGTGGAGAAAATAAAGGATTCTCAAATAAAGGGTGTGGAAATTATGAAAACTTTTGAAGCTATCGGAAAAGGGTAATCCTCAGAGTTTGTGGTTGAAAATGATGGAATCGTGAGATTTGGGTCATGATTATGTGTACCATCCAATACAGAGATAAAGAAGGATCTTCTGGATGACTCACATAGCTCAACCTTCTCTATTCACCCAGGGAGCACAAAGATGTATCGAGATCTCTATGAGCATTTTTGTGGGATAATATGAAGAAGGAGATCGCTGAGTATACATCAAAGTGCTTGATATGTCATCAAGTGAAGGAATAGGGGCATAAGTATAAGGGGATGATGCAACCATATCTCATACCATCATGGAAATGGGAGAACATCACCATGGACAATGTTAATGGGATTCCAAAGACATCCAAAGGAAACAATGAAATCTATGTTTTTGTGGATTGTCTTACAAAATCTGCACACTTCATTTCCATTTGGGAGGATTTCTCATTAGATCAACTGGAACGAATATATATCAGGGATGTGGTATGGATACATGGAGTAACACTATTTATTGTATATGATTGAGATCAAAGATTAACCTCTATGTTTTGGAAGCATCTTCAATATGTTGTTGATACTGATTTTGACTTTAGTAGGGCTTATCATCCTCAAATAGATGTCCAATCTGAGCGGACTCTCCAAAAACTTGAGGACATGTTGAGAGCTTGCTCGATGGACTTCAAATGAGGATGGGATCAAAGTATTCCTCTGGTTAAGTTCTCTTATAAAAATTGTTTCCACTCAAGCATCCAAATGGATCTTTATGAAGCCCTATATGGGAAAAGGTGCAGAAAACTGGTGTTTTGGGATGAATTCAGTGATCTTATGCTTCTAGGACCAGAAATGGTCTATGAAATGGTGGAGAAGGAAAAAACCATTCAGCAACATGTCAAGGTATCCCATAGTTGACAAAAGGGTTATGCAGATAACCATCTAGGAGACTTTGAGTTTAAAGTTAGATACATAGTGTTTCTACGCATATCCCCATGGAAGAAGGTCTTTATTTTTGGATAGAAAGGGAATTTAAGTCCTAGGTACATCCGCCCCTTAGGGATTCTTGATTGGGTCGTGGTTGTGGCCTATCTACTAGCTCTTCCACCTACCATGGCCAAAGTACCTGATGTCTTTCATGTATCCCTCTTAAAAAAGTACATACTAGACCCTTCAGATGTACTCTCTTCATAGGCAGTATAGTTAGAGGATGTTATGTCTTACAAGGAGGAAATAGTGAAGATCTTAGATCATAGAGAAAAAATTCTACAAAATAAGACAATGCCCCTCGTCAAGGTGTTGTGGAGAAAACACAAGTTTGAATAAGCGATGTGGGAATAGGAGGAAATGATGAAGCAGAGTTACCCACATCTGTTTTAGTGTGGGAAAAGGAAATTTCGAAGGTGAAATTTCTTAAAGGGAGAAGATTGTAACGACCCGAACTTTCACTAATGAAAATTCCTCTTGATATAATTAGATGTCTCATTATGTAAATTGTTTATATAAAATGTGAACTTAGTTGGTTTTATGTTATAGGATTTTAAAATGATGTTATGAATTCTGACCATTGATAATATATCCATTGAACCGTGATCACATGATTAGTATAAATATATGGATTTAACAAATCCAGTTTCCTCAGAAAAAGGAAGAAATGGCCTCATCTAGTAGAATTCCCCCATAAGAAGCCCATTTTTTGGAGATTGGAAATGAGGTGGTTCCATTGGGATTTGGTCTTGACCAAGCCCAATCCAAGCATGAACACATTAAACTCGAGCGGATCCCGCTATGGGTGAAGTGGTAGTTAATAGTGAATACCACCATAGCGATGTTATTAAAGCGACCCTAAGAGTCTATCACCATCGCAAAACTTCACCTTCATTCTTAGGTGGCTGTTATAAGGGGTTATGTAACAAGACCATAGCACTATGAATATGTATATTATTTTTATATAAATATTACACATTAATTTTATTGTTTTTTACTTTTTAAATAGATTTTAAAGTGAAAATAATATTTTTAGTTAATATCCAACTAAGAAATCTATTTTAACAAATTAATGGATTTTCAAATTAAATAATATTTTCTTAAAATATTATTATTATTGTTAAATTAATTTTTAATATATATAAATGATCGTATAATTTTATGAATGAAAGTGTAATTTTTATTAAGGTTTGAAAGATGTTATTGTCGAAATCCATGAATTTTTTATAAATGTCGGTTTATATTTTAAAAGTAAAAATTCACATATTTAGATCATTATTTAGATAAAATTAATATTATTTTTGGATACAGGATGTCAAAATTATTTAATGGTGAATTTTTCATAATTTGCTGAGACAGTCAAATTTTTGGGTAAAAATTAAATACCGTTTAAATATATAATGTGTTTAATGACATCATAATGACCCCATAATGATGTAATAAAATACTATAAACTTTATATTCGGCCAATATATGTTTTTACATTAAAATAATGTTTTTTGGAAATTTTGATTTATTTTACAAATGTTTAGTGGACCCTCCAAGATTTATAAAACATTTTCACTTTTTAAATGAATTTCTTTCAGAGTGTGACTCACCTCCAAATATTCCACCATATTATTTTAATAAGTTCATCCATTGGCCTTATAAAATAATTTTTCCACTATCCATTGGAAAAAACCAAGGGTAAAAACCATGGTCTGGTTTGTGGTATTGATTAGTTTAATGTGTGGTGACCCTAACCTAAATAATAATGATTTTCCACTCATTTCCTATATAAACCCACTAAAGATCCCAATTATTCTTCACTCAAAGTCTTTTGAGTCCATCCAAACTATTCCTTCCTCCATTAATAATCCTCCCAAGGTTTCCCAAGTTCCAATGAATCCTCTCTCAAGCCTCTCCCAAGCCTTTGGGATCACACTTCCACGTAAAGGATTCTCACTTTCCTTTTTTATGTGCAAGTTTCCTTATAAGGTTATACCCATTTAATTTTAGTTTCAAATGTTGGATTATGATTTCAAACCTCCCCCATACTTCCCTCTTTAAGTTTAAATTATGAGAGACCCATTTCACTCACATTTAATGCCTCACATGTACACCTGTTACCATGCTGAAAATCCGTATGGAATTTCTCTATCCTCATTTACATTCAGGAAATACCTTTGTATTATGAATCAAAATTACTTTAATTTTGTTGGGACATGTTTCTATATGAAAACATTACTGTACATTTCTTGTAAAATTGTTGAGACAATGATTTATCTATCATCAACCATTTTCACGAAGTTTTATGTCACACTGTTATGCTGCCAAAATTGCACCGTGATTTTCCAAACCAAAATAATTTGGTAGTGAATACCATACCCATGTCTCTATCAAGGTTATTCACCTTCATGCACATATACATATTTATTAGTAATTTAATGAGTTAATTCCACATTTCTTATAACTTATTATGTTGAAGGATTCCACATTATAAGATCCATGTGGCACATTTATGGACGAAATGAAATGTTTAAGTAGGGTGTTCCCTTATAGCGCTCTAATGCATTGGGTAAAGATTAGTATCATGATACATCAAGTGAAATGAGGGTTTACTCATGATAATTCAAGTGTAATGAGGGTTTACTCATGATCCATGTGCAATGACCCTTGGCTCATGCTAAAATCATGTTATGTGTTATTGCCACATTTCCATGTTATGATAATCATTCTATGTAATGCCTCTGTGTTCATGTTTCTCTTGCGCTCCATTGATATGCCTATTGCCTAACATGTCTTGTATTATTTATGTTATACCTTTTTTATTCCTTTAATAGTCTTTACAGATCACCCTTTTCTTAAGAATGTTCTTAGGATATCTCGTGCAATGCTAAGTACGAGGGAATATTGCGGTCATGTAAAGGATGTTTTTAATAAAGATATTGTGTTTCATGTTTTAAGTTGTTTTGTAATGTTCCTAATCCCTAAAGACACTAGAACTCTTGATCTTCCATGTTTTCTCAAGTAAAGGTTTTATGTAATAATTCATGTTTATATATGTAATAAAGAGCAGGGTTGTAATACATAGACCCTGGTCTCTCTGATCTAAGATATTCACAGGTTGATCCTCATAATGAAGATCATTATACAAGGGTATTTATGGATTTATAAAATTTGTGGGTTATGGTATTTACTTCCTTTAGAAGGATACATGGAACACAACAAATACTTGAGATAGGTTAGGTGTGAGTGAAAATATATATACCAAAACTATGATGACATCAATGATCCAAAAGGGTGTTATATATCTTTTAATAAACATTCCCTTCTTCCCAAACCTCATGAACATATTCCCTAGTGATATTAGAAGAAATCATCTATCTTCAACCTCAAACTCCAGGTCTCAACAGTGATTTTATGTATGGATTTTTTTATGATTCTTAAGAATTTATTATGATGTTGAATAATGTGAACTTCCAATGTTATATATGGGATAATACCAGTTCTAATATGATTCATGTATCTAACATCATCCTAACATGTTGGGTTCCAAAACCAATTCCCATACAAATCTTCATAATGTTCCATTTGAATTCTATAATGGAAACTCTTTTCATATTAGAAATTTGTTAGGGGAAAATATTGATCCCAACTTCCTTGTGAACCCATTCAACATGGTCCCATCATATCCTATCATGTTTTACAGTTCTATCAAATGGACCATCTATTTGAGTGTGATAAGAAATACTAAAACTGGTCTCTATATCCAATGCATTCTATATGGTTCTCTTGAACATGGAGGTAAACCTTATATCTTGATCATATATAATGGAGATTGAAACTCCATTATGTATTACAAATTCTATTATGCATATATTTACTACTTGTTCAAGGTAAAATCATTTTGCGATTGAAATTAAAAGTTCTAGGTTTTAAAGAAATTGACTACCACCATGATAGAATTATAGCCTTTAGATGTTCTAGGGAATCCTATAATTAAATCCACGGTTACGATATCCAATTCCAATACTGGTATGGGTAAGTGTTTCATAATACCCTTAATCTTATTTCATTCATCCATGACTTTTTATCATACAAAACCTAGAGATACAAATTTAGTAATCCCCCTCTTCATGATATCTCACCATAATTTTTTCTTTATATCTATATACATCCCAGAGATTTAAATAATTAATATAAAAGGATGTTCTATTTGCATCATCAAAATTTTCCCCATTTAGTTCTTGTATTTATGGGACACATATATAATCCCCAAAACATGTAACCCATCATTACTAGCATTGTAATCTAAAAAAATTGCTATAATTTTCTGTAGCACCTCATAATTTTTTGGACCTCATTGATTATTTCTTGAAGGGTTGGATGAAAAGTTATTTGAAAAAATGCCTGAGGATTTCTGTCTATGATCCCCATTCCACCCTTATCATGTCCATGTATATGGGATTTCATTTAATCCTCATCATAGATATGGTTATAGGATCCTTTTTACATAGATCATCTGCCACATTATTTTCCATCCCCTGAAGATAATGAGTTGAATGGTATTAATCCTTGATCAAATATAACAACTTTTTTTGGGGAATAGTAACCTCCTTTTTGTCAATATATAGTTGAGGATTTTATTATCTGAATATATGATACACTCTTCACCATAGATATAATTTTACAAAGTATATAATGCATGGATCATTGCAGCCAATTATGGATCATGTTATTGTTTGTTCTGATCATGGATCTTTATTTGGAAAGAGACATAGGCTATAACATTGTTATCATGTATGAGTTAAGAACCCAAGACATTTTTGGATACATAAATGTATATTACAAATTCTCCCCCACAGGTGGGTAATGTGAGCATTGGTGCTGTTATTAGCCTATTTTATAATTGTTTAGTGATTTCTTCATGTTCACTTGTATATAGAAACTTAACTCCCTTCCATTTTATTTTGATCACCAGGACTATTAATCATTAGTAGTTTCAAATAGATCGATTATTTTACCCTACTATCTAGGAAAACTATATATCTTTGACATAGATTTTTATCTTTTACTTCGTTCAATTGCCTCTATTTTTTAAGGATATATATATATATATATGTATTTGATGATGATAACATACTCCATGGATGTTAAATTATCCATCAAAAACTCATACTTTCTGTATTTCACATATAATTTTCATTTTGAAAACCTTTTCGTACAACATTCAAATTCTCCTCATGTTCATCCTTTCATTTGGAGTAAGTAATAATATCATATATAAATATTACCACATATTTGTTGAGGTAATCCCTAAAGAATATATACCTTAAATCCATTATGATAGTTGATCAAAAAAGTCATCAACCATGGAATAGAATACTATTTCTTTATTTTGATCTTGTTAATCTTATATAATAAATGTAGTGGCACATTGACCCATCCTTATTCTTGAAAATGTGGACTTTACCACCCTGTGATGAAGATCTTCAGTGTATAAACCATTTATCCCAATTATTCTCTAATTTCTACTTTATCCATTCTATTTAAATAGTGGTAATTATCTTTTGAGTCCTGGATATTGAAAATGATTTGGGTATAAGTGATATAGAGAACATGACTTCTCAGGATAGTGGAAGACTAGGAAATTTTTCATGTACCAAATAAGCGCATTCACTTACACTAGAAATCATATCAAGCATGATCCTTTCCATATTTTAAATCATTTAAGAAACATATATTTACTCATAGGGGAATAATTTACACGAATTAGATGATGATTCAAAAATAAATTCATCCTCATCTTTGATCTTGTTTAGAATCTAAGGGGGATTGTTGTTATGGAGGGTGATTTTTTTCTCTTAAAAACTTTTCTTTGCTTTATACAAGGATTGTAAATCCGTGCCCATAATGGTATCAAATTCCTCTAATGTGAGTATCAAAAGGATAACCATGATATTTATCCCACAAATATTTCCAAGGAAGTATTTCTGTCCTAGTGATGTAATAATTGACTAATTTACTATCTTCATCGATAACAAAACATCCATGTTTTGTCTTGATTATTGAATATATCTTCTTAGTTATTGTGATATTAAAGAATCCATAGATCAAGAATCAAATAGCATATTAATTATCCTTGAATAGAAACCTAGAGTAGCTATCACCACATTCATATCAGCTATTATGACAATACATGGTTAGCCTTTTTCTTTAGTAATTAGTGGTTTGTTTCGTTGGTTATCATCGATATCCCTTATATTACTTAATTGTTTCTTATAGTGTCATTATTCTATGCATTTGAAATATTGGAAAGTATGTTAAGTGTTCATTGGGGAATTATTTAATTCTATCATAGTAGTAGGTTTCCCCCATCATCATTCCTTGGCTAGGTGACCATTATTCCAACACCTATATATTACTTTTCCCCCTTTTACGAATATCAATATTGCTTCATCCTGTAATTTTGAAAAGTGGGATGTTTTAAATTCTTACCCACATGATATTTCTCCATGGATCCACTAGATTTAAAATACATTCCTTACTTATTTTCTCCCAACCCATGAGACCCTTGATATTCACAAATCACTATTTTGACTATGATGGAATATCGGACAATATCTTCATAGATTTCAATGTATTGAATCACCAAATCTTTTCATATATTTTGATTTGACCCACTAAATAAGTAGTAAAACTTACTTTTAAGATGAGTCAAAAGGTGGAGGCATATCATGAATGTCTTGTGAAGTTATCCTTGTGATCTCTAATGGATTCTTAATTATTTTTCATGAGGACATTTAAATCCATATCTATTTTTAGTTATAGAGTGAAAGGAAAATATTTAAAAAAAATTATAAAATTACTTCCACCTCATCGCTGAGATATCCTCCTCAGGCATAATATTTTTTATCAATGTCCACCATTGATCTGATACTCCCTCTATACGGTAAAATGTAAGCATGACCATATCTTTTTCGTAGTATTAAATGGTAGAGATGATTCATTAATTGTATTTGAACCATTGTTCCATGATTAATGGATCAAAAAATTTATTGAATGTTAGAGGCCTTTATCTCATAATGATATTAATCAAAACATACAAATTATTAAGGTAGTTTTAGTGTTCTTCATGAATCATATTTTTGTTGAAAACATGATTTAATTGAGTAATTATTGTAATAAAGTACTAAATTTATATTCACATTGAGTTGGGAAACTAATATGTGTAGTCATCATGTTTAACCTTATATTAGTTGTTTAATTGATTACACTGATTTCCCACCATTGTCTAAAATAAATTGATAATTAGGGATTATAATTATTAAACTCATATATGTATAAATGGGAAACCTCTATAATTTAATTGATAAATCAAAAAGTTCATAATTTCAATAACCTATAAATGTCTAGGTTTCAATCAAAGTTATCAATAGTTAATTTCTTATCAAAATATTTTATTAGAATGTTTATTCCTGTCAAAATTGTTAGTAAAAAGATTTTGAATTTGAAAATAATATCCCATGTGAGTTTCAAACAATTTTTAAATCATTTACTCTTTATCATGAACCAGGTGATGATGAATTTGATACGTAATGAACCCATTTTTGGTTTATTACCATTAGTTGTAATTTTTGCAGAGACACATCTACATGTAGTATTTTTCAATGATTTTTGTTGCATTGAAACCACTAACACTATACTTTAATAAAATTTTGTTATGGATTCATATGTCTAGTATTATACAAAATTATTGAACTATGTTTTTCTAATACACATATAAAAAAATATGTAGGCCTTTATCTGATACCAATAATGACATAACATGTCTTTTTCAAATGTTAATTAATGATTTATTACATAAGGACCCATGTAAAAAAAACCCAAAATATCAATATTACTGGTTTATTTGAAAAATTAAATATAGAACACCATTACATGAAACATGAATATTAAAAAATTATATAAAAAATTGACATATTTGATTAAATTACGTCGATCTTATAAGGGGTGATCCCTCAATCCACGTAACGGAATAATTAATGGATAAAATGATGAATGTAATAAATGTGAGTCACCATGTAAAATATAAGTTACATAAAAAGGTGAGTTCCATAAACATAAACATATAATTATTATATAATATGGAAATATCATGGAAATTTATAAATAAGAAAACAACATAGACCCCTAAATTATAAACTTAACTCAAGGAAAACCAGTGAGTCGTCATAGAATACTGTATATAGGATAACCTCACATGAACAATTCATGTTATATAATTGGATAAAAACATTAGGAAATTCATTTTAGGTATATATAATCTTATACAAACCAATAATAATCATGTCATGTACATTCATTTGCGCGCCACATATATCATACAAGATAAGAACATATTTCATTACAATAAATCACATGATTAAGGTATGAAGGTTAAACACATGGATTTTCTTAATAAATGAAGGATCAGTACATCTAGATGAATTCCCTTGAGTGGAAATAAAGATGGATATTCAAAATTATTTTTGGAATGGATAATTGCAGGAAAAGGTTAATAGAATAACTATTGTACATAAAGATTCCTAAAAGGGTTTAATGAGCTAGAAAGGTAGTATATCATTACCCAGAAATCGTGAGGAAATTAAGTGGATTTGTATAAAAATATTATAACCTGAAAAATTGGAAAAAAGACATCATACAAATAATGTATGTTAATAATTTGGAGGAGGTGAGAATCAATTCCATTGATTGGGTGCTTCTAAAATCATGGGAGGAGATTCTTAAGAGAACATGAATTGATTGAGAGGGATTTAGAGAGTAAATGGGATAGGGGAATTTTTACCAATGTACTTTTTTAATAATAATGGGAGGATGGTTGTGATTTTATATCTAAAGGGAGGGGAATTATTTAATAATTTCAAAAAATAGGTTTTGGACTCTATATAATAAAATAATAAAAATCTAAAGCCTTCCCATGGTTTTTCCCATGATTTCTACCAAAGATGATTTTATTTCAATATTTTATAGGGATAACAAATTAAAATATTAATATAATATTATTCATGATGTGGATGTTATTTACATTAAAAAAATATTTTATTTTAAAACTATATATTATAATTTAGGTGTTTATGGATTCATTAATTGTTTATAAAATTTATCAAATTGAATAAAAATTATATTATTTTAAAGGTGTAATATATATTGTGTCATGTATTCATTTTATATAATTTATAACATCAATTTTGAGATATTATTATTTAATACAATAGACCTTATATTTATACCAAATTTTATTTTTACCCAATAGTTCAGTTGTCTCAGAAAATTATAAAAAACGAATTTACTAATTTTTTAAAATATAATTTCTAAGATAATATTTATTTTACAAAAATATTTTTCTAAATATGTGAATAAAATTTTTCTAATATAAATCCTTACTTACTAGAATATACATGTTTTTAAGATACTAACTAGTTTATTCCCCTTATAAAATTTACAATGGCACTCATTAAATTATATTTTCATTTATTTTTAGAAAAATAGTACTATAACGACCAATACTTTACATACATTGTTATTACTTCAGAATTGAAGCACACTTATTACAACATATAACAAAACCAAGAAAGGACCGTATAGGTATAGTGTCTTTAGAAACTGGGAAACATAAACAACTAGTTCATAAAGCATCTACTTTGCCTCCCATTTATTTCATCATATCTAGAGTCCCTTTTTGGCATATTCTACTTAACAACCTTATTCCTGACCTGGGAAAATAAAACATACAGAAGGGTGACCTCAAATGCTCAGTAAGGGTAAACAGAAGAAATATCAATCACATCATATACATAAGCACATAACTTTTGGAAATCTTAACCTATAGAAGAGATCATAATTTAATAACATGGGATAAATCATAGTAGTGAAATGTGATGCCAATAATCATAACGTAAAACATGAAACTTTGTTTCATACACACATAATCAAAAGGAATCATTTATTATTAGTCAAGACTCATTGCCAAGACTATCTTAGTGGACAAAGTACCTTTCTGAACCGAGTTCACTCCTCGTTTCAGTCCTATTTCACTGAACCAGTATAACCTACCGTTCCTGCCATGTCTATCTCATGAGATATAAAATCATTACCCAATTAATTGGAGGTTGATATAGGTCCCACACATCTCATAATGATACCATTCTTATGTGTGCCACAAAATCATAAATCATACATCATTGCATAACCCATGTAATAAAAATGGGATTCTTAAACAACATGACATCATAAAACAATTCATATAAGATAAAGGATTTCATAAAAATAATTCCATCACAAAATAATCAAATCAATGTAATAATAGGGATAAAAACAAAACCCTTTATTATCTTAGATGGAAAATAATTTTGATAAAACACTTGAACTCCATTCTTGAGGAAAATATCCTTTCTTCTTCAAAAATGTTTTCCCATTCTTAACATGTCATACAACTTTAAACTAAAAGAAGTTGATTAAAAATAAACTTGAAAACATGTAAATGATGCTTCTTGGAAATAATGTTTTAAAAATACATTCATGTCATATAAGTTAAAAAAAGAACATTCTTCTCATACTTTTTTCGGAAAAGTCAAAAAGTACCTCGTATGAAAAACGACAAAAGATTCCTTTCATATCTTTTACTAAAAAACTCACCGAAGGGTAAAATTGGATATAAACTATTTTAGAAATATATAAATATTACATATTGAGGAAACATGGATGTGTATGATAAAATACACCCCAGTAAATACCAAAGTATAATCAATCTCGTATAAAAAATGAGATTGTGATATTTCCCTTTCCTTAGGTCCATTTTGCTTCGTAAGTGTATGAACCTCCTGTATAATGATTCAAATAATGTTATTGACTTATTCTAGAATCATATGTATTTTTATGATATCATATATGGTCATTTTCTTAGCTTCTTAGTAGTAATATTTCATTGCTACTTTTTATTCGGGTGTTTATAACTTTTTGTTCTTATGCGTGTTTTGTCGAATAAATTCTTATTCTTATCTTTAGGTTATAGATACCACATTTCCAGAATGGCATTAGTGTAATATATATCATATTCATTCATTCAATTAATTTATATAATCACTATGAAATGAAGATCATGTAGAACGAGTCGCATCACATCGTGTAGACGGTATTCCGTACGTACGCACGAGTGATGATATCGTTCCTATGATCGTGGAATTGTATTGGAGTGTATGTATACTATTTCATAATCAGAATAACTTTATAATAGTAATATATATTCATTATTTACACCATTATACCCATCCAAGTAAGGTGGTGGTGGAAAATAGATTACACCACGGCATGGAGACGGTATTCTGTACGTATGCACGTGTGGTGATTTCTTTTTCCGTAGGATGGATAGATGGTGAAATAGGGTTGTTTAAAACCTATAATAACATATCAGTATATGATTGATACTGATGTTATTACTTCATAATGAAACAACTAAAGAAGAATAAGTATAAGAAGAAATAAAGATGAAAGAATCGGTAACGGAAATTACCTCTTCTTTGAAGCACCTTTTTGAGAACTCCTCTTAGGGCACTAAAATTGGTCTTTGAGGAATACCAGAACCTCTAGGATGTTTATAGAGAAGTTTAGAGGAGAAATTGGAAGGGTTTGGCAGAGCATGAAGACTCAAAGTGGTGTGAGGAAGAGGGGGAGGAGGTGTCTTTTTATAAGGGAGAGAGGGGCACCTTTGGAATAACTAAAACTATTATTTTATTATAAAGTCCAATTCAATTTTAAATAGCTCCAAATTGATATATTTAGAAGATAAGGTGGGGCGGGATTGAAATCCTCTCATCCAATAGAATTTAGACAAGTTTAGGTTCCTATTTTAACCTTATCATTTAGATTTAACATTAAGTTAAATAAGTTTACTTTTACCGTTTCTTCTTGTGTTCTTATGCTGTAAGGTTAATAAACTTACTATAAGAAGCCAAACGAACCCCAAGTTGTTTATTATTAATATATATAACCTTATATAAGTCATTGGGACGAACCTTATATTTTTAAGAATAAAATAACAATTACTAATATAATATTTGTTTTAAAGACTATTTTATGTCAATTTTGACACTATTTAGTAATTGATTTCTATGAAACTCATAACAGAATGATTAGTTCGAAAAAAGTTAATTAAATCAATACTAACATGTCTTATTAACCTATAAAATTAGTGGAATTCATAAAAAGTCTCAAAGTACATTTAGTTTGGTGTTTATAACATCAATTATGTCAATATTTCATTAATAAGATAATTACTGCATCATCATTGAGTCATAAATAAATTAAATTATTTAATGTCTAAAAATTAGAAATAAAATATCATTATGTAGGAAATATTTTTAGCTTTCTAATTAATATTTATAGTCGAATGTATCTTTTGTATAACCTTATATTAAAAATTATTTACTTATTAAACTTTGATTTTAACTATTTTAACCCTTCTTTAAATAAATTAATAATAAATGTCCTAATCTAATCCAAGTGGGCCTAAATGGTCATATTTTATTTCTAAGTTTGTTTTTGGTCGAATTACACTTATCCAATAGAATTAGGACATGTGTTACGGTAATAATAATATCATTTTTACCCTTTATTACCCTATTTACTTTTAACCGTGGTAAAAAAAAGTAAAAAGTTACTATTCACCAAAAAATTATTTTCATCTCATTGAACCACATTTTACTTACTGACATCAACCTTGTCTCTTGGATTTTTGAAATTCCACTCACAGAAGCGGTAAAATTATGTTTTATGAAAAATTCAGTTTTTAACTACCACTTCGTGGTTTCACTATTCATCAAAAATTGAAAGTTTTCAGAAAAATACCAAAATTTCACCCTAGGCTAATTTCGATATTCCAAATCTAAAAATGAAGTCCATTTTGTAAAAAAAAATTATAAAAATTTTAAAAAGTGGTTATTACTATTCATAACGGCTAGTTTTAATAATATTTTAATAGCATATCGTTGTTTAGGGAAACTCAGTATTGCGTACGATGCAAACTATCGAGGAAGGTCGCGATTTCGTGTAAAGAAATCCAAGAAAGTGTTGTGTGTAGAAAAAGATTCCTTTGATGATTTATATAACATAAAAGTCTCGGGTGTCACATTCTACCCTCCTTAAAATGAATTTCTCCCTCGAAATTCGTCACTTTGTAACAAACAGATGAGGATACCTCTCCCTCATCATATCCTCAAGCTCCCTTGTAGCTTTTTATAATTGGTGGTTCCTCCATAAAACGTTCACCAATCGAGTTGTCTTGCTTCGTAGGACTTTTTCGCTACGATCCAGAATCTCAATCGGCTTTTCTTCATAAGAAATATCTTGCTCCAGCGGTACTACTTCTGAGCTAAGTACATGTGAAGGATCAGGTATATACTTTCTCAGGAGAGATACATGGAACACATGGTGAACTTGAGAGAGATTCGGTGGAAGCGCCAATCAGAAAGATACCTTCCCAACACGATCCAGTATTTCGAAAGGACTGATATATCTAGGGCTCAACTTCTCCTTCTTTCCAAATCTCATGACCCTTGTCCAGGGAGATATTCGAAAGAACACTTTATCACCCACTTCAAACTCTAGGTCTTTTCTTCGGTTGTCGGCATAACTTTTCTGTCGACTCTGAGCTGCTCTTATGTGTTGTTGAATAGATCTGACCTTTTCTGCCATTTCATTAACGAGATCGGGTCCTAATAGCTTTCTTTCCCCAACTTCATCCCAACAAGTTGGAGTCCTGCATTTCTTTCCATAGAGAGCTTCATAAGGAGCCATCAGAATACTAGAGTGAAAGCTATTATTATAAGAAAATTTCACCAAAGGTAGGTGTTGATCCCAACCTCATTTTAAATCCATAGAGAAAGCTATCAACATATCTTCTAGAGTTTGAATTGTTCTCTCAGACTGACCGTCTGTCTGAGGATGATAAGCAGTGTTGAAACTCAACTCTGTATCCAGAGTATTCTGAAGACTTCGCCAGAACATCGAGGAAAATCTCGGATCCCGATCAGATAAAATAGAAAGTGGTACTCCATGAAATCTTACCACTTCCTTTACATATATCCTGGCAAACTGATCCAGAGAGAAATCCTCTCTAATAGCAATGAAATGTGCAGACTTGTTAAGACGATCAACTATGACCCAGATAGCATTATTGCCTTTGGATGTTTTAGGAAGTCCTGTGACAAAGTCCCTAGTCATGTTTTCCCATTTCCATTCGGGTATGGGTAATGGTTGTAACATGCCCTTAGACTTCTGTCTCTCAGCTTTAACTTGCTGACAAACCAAGCATCGAGAGACATATTCAGCAACATCTCTTTTCATGTCATCCCACCAGAAGTACTCTTTCAGGTCCCTCTACATCTTCGTGCTTCCATGATGAATAGAGAATGAAGAACTATGAGCCTCATCCAGCAGTTCATTCTTTAATTTCCAGGATGGGAGGAACACAAACCCGATTCCTGAACTTTATTATCCCATCACAATCAAGGTTGAATTCAGGAACATTTCTCACCTTCTTTTGTAACTCGACATCTTCTTTCTGTGCCTCTTTAATCTTCACATGTATAGATGGTTGAACATTCATTTGAGAAAGAATAGATTTTTCCCCTTCCATTATAATTCCAAGATCCATCCTTTGTAAATCCATAAATTTTGGATCTTTTGTGATCCTCATCATGGACAAACTAACATGGTCTTGTCGACTTAATACATCTTCCACCTTGTTTTCTTTCCCAGGGTGGTAATGGATTGAGCAGTCATAATCCTTAATCAGCTCCAACCATCTTCTTTGACCCATATTCAGCTCCTTTTATGTGAAAATATACTTAAAACTTTTATGATCAGTATTAATATCACACCTTTCACCATAAAGGTAATTCCTCCAAATCTTTAATGCAAAGATTACCGTAGCTAACTCCAAATCATGTGTTGGGTAATTTTGCTCATGGATTTTCAACTGTCGTGACACATAAGCTATCACCATATCATTTTGCATAAGAACACACCCCAATCACTTCTTGGATGCATCACTATAGATCAGAAACCTTTCTCCACTACAAGGCAGTGTGAGCACAGGTGCACTGGATAACCTTCTTTTCAAATCCTTGAAATTCTCTTCACATTCTTCCGTCCAAACAAACTTAACTCCTTTCCGAGTCAACTTGGTGAGAGGATTAGATAATCGTGAAAAATCTTTCACGAAACGTCAATAATATCCAGCCAAAACAAGAAAAATTAGGATCTCAGTTACTTTTGTTGGTCTCGACCATCTTTCGACAACCTCTGTTTTTGTTGGATCCACAGATATCCCCTCTTTTGAGATTATGTGACCCAAAAATGCAACTTTTTGAAGCCAAAATTCACACTTGGTAAATTTGGCATAAAGATTCTCCTTTCTCAGGGTCTTCAATATAATTCTCAAGTGATCTTCATGTTCTTCCTTGCTCTTTGAATATACAAGAATATTGTCTATAAAGACCACCACAAACTGATCAAGATAGTCTATAAAGACTCTATTCATTAGATCCATGAAGATAGCAGGGGCATTAGTAAGACCAAATGGCATCACTATAAATTCATAGTGTCCATACCTTGTACGGAAAGCCGTGTTTGGTATATCCTCCCTTTTGACCCTTAATTGATGATACCCTGAACGAAGATCAATCTTGGAAAAGTATTGAGCTCCGCGTAGTTGGTCAAATAGGTCATCAATGGGCGGGAGAGGATATTTGTTCTTGATAGTGATCTTGTTAAGTTCTCGATAATCAATGGAGAGTCTCATTGATGCATCTTTCTTCTTAACAAATAGAATAGGTGCTCTCCAAGGTGACGCACTAGGGCGTATGAATCCCTTATCAAGATTCTCTTGGAGTTGCTTCTTCAATTCCTGCAACTCAATTGGGGCCATTCTATAAGGTGTCTTTGAAATAGGCAAAGCACCCGGTACGAGTTCTATTGAAAAATCAACTTCACGATTTGGTGGAAGACCCGGTAATTCTTCCGGAAAGACATCATCAAACTCCCGTAAAATGGGAATATTCTTAATCATGAGTTTCTCACCAACCATTTGAGATAAATAACCTTCATTTAGTTGAATCAAGACCCATAAGGTAGAATGAATTTCCACTGGAAGGTTATGTTCATCCTTGCATTGATAGACGATAATAGATTGATCTGGAATATGAAATGTGACTTCCCTTATTTGGCAATTGATATGAGCACCATATAAAGAAAGCCAATCCATGCCAATAATCACATCAAATTCTGATATAGGAAGGATCACAAGATTTTCAGGAAGCACTTTCTCACAAACTTCGATCGGATAAGAATTATAAACTTTTGATGCGACTTTTGTGCCATTAGGTGTTGTCACAGCTAACTCAACATCTAATTGTTGAGGTAATACGGTGATACCCTTAGAAAATTTTCAGAAATAAAAGAGTGGGTGGATCTAGAATCAAATAAAACATTTTCTACTTTAGAGTGGATGGTAAGTGTACCTTTCACCACATCGTTATCGTACTCCACATCACTGATAGAAATTGCATGTGACTTTCCTTTGTCATTATCCTTAAGAGTTTGTTGACGTCGACCATCATCATCAACCCTTGGATTAGGGCATTTATTGGCATAATGTCCCATCTCCTTGCACTTGAAACATTGAAGTATAGTAGGTTCATTCTGTGTATCCCTTCCTTTGTTTGCATCATTAGACATCTTCTTCCCATTATCGTGGCATTCAAATGCTCGTTGACCTTCCTTTCCACAGTTGAAACATTTACTTCTCCCTTTAAGACAACTCCCTCCATGTTTCTTTCCACACTTTGAGCAGAAGGGAAAGCTCATCTTCTTTTCAGTGTGCTCTTTAGATTTTCCTTTGAATTCCATTTTCCTCTTCTTATCAAACCCATATGACTGATGGGTTACTCCAATCTCCATCTCAACATTGAGAGCACATCAAACGATTTCCTCATAGCTATTGAAGTCCCTTATGGCTAAGGCCCTTCGAAGACATGGTTTTAAGCCACTAAAGAATCGATCGATCTTACTCTCAGGTTGGATAATAATACTAGAAGCGTACCTTGAAAGTCTTGTAAAATTTTCTTCATAGGTACCAACAGCTTCATCATACTTTTTCTTCAGTTCAAGAAACTCTTTATCTATATTTGTTTGGACAATATGAGGGAAATACTTATTGAAAAATAAGTTCTTGAACTCGTCCCATTCCATGGACTCAATTTCATCCCTTTGCCTCGTATTCTTAATAAGATTCCACCATTGATCAGCATCACCTTCCAAACGATACACTGCTAAGATGACTTTATCATTCTCAAAACATTGAAGAACTGAAAATATCTTTTCAGTAGTACTAATCCATTGTTCAGCAACTAATGGATTAGGGGACCCACTGAAAGAAGGTGGATGTTGTCTCATGAAGGATTCAACAGAATTTTGCTCCTTCCTTTGCTCGTTTGAAGTCCTGCATGATTCATAGCTTGAGAAAGTTGTGTGAGCATGGATACAAGATTTTGCATTCCAGATACCATAACATTTGGTTGCTCAGGGGGGCAATCATTGCATTGCCTATCGCATTCCGGATTAACACGATTCCTTCGGGTCCCAGCCATTGACTAAAACCAAGAAGAATAGTGTGAGCAACACTAATTATAATAGGAAAACCACATAATCAAGAATAAGATTTCACACTTAAGGTCTTATTCTAGGTTATTCATGGCCATTTCTAAAACACTAAGATCGTGTTCTATGATTAGACTTATCCTTAGGGTTCTTACTAAGGCTTTCGCATCCTAGTTTCCAAAGGTTGACTATACCTTTCCTCTGATACCAACTATAACGACCCATACTTTACATAAATTATTATTAATTCAGAATTGAAGCACACTTATTACAACATATAACAAAACCAAGAAAGGACCGTATAGGTATAGTGTCTTTAGAAACTGGGAAACATAAACAACTGGTTCATAAAGCCTCTACTTTTCCTCCCATTTATTTCATCATATCTAGAGTCCCTTTTTGGCATATTCTACTTAACAACCTTCTTCCTGACCTAGGGAAATAAAACATACAAAAGGGTGAGCTCAAATTCTCAGTAAGGGTAAACAAAAAAAATATCAATCACATCATATACAAAAGCACATAACTTTTGGAAATCTTAACCTGCAAAAGAGATCATAATTTAATAACATGGGATAAATCATAGTAGTGAAATGTGATCCCAATAATCATAACATAAACATGAAACTTTGTGGCATACACACATAATCATAGAGAATCATTTCTTATTAGTCAAGACTCATTTCCAAGACTATCTTAGTGGACAAAGTCCCTTTCTGAACTGAGTTCACTCCTTGTTTCAGTCCTGTTTCACTGAACCGGTATAACCTACCGTTCCAGTCATGTCTATCTCATGAGATATAAAATCTTTACCCAATGCATTGGAGAGAGATATAGGTCCACCCATCTCATAATGATACCATTCTTATGTGTGCCACAAAATCATAAATCATACATCATTGCATAGCCCATGTAATAAAAATGGGATTCTTAAACAACATGACATCATAAAACAATTCATATAAGATAAAGGAGTTCATAAAACTAATTTCATCACAACATAATCCAATAAATGTAATAATAGGGATAAAAACAGAACCCTTTATTATCCTAGATGAAAAATAATTTTGACAAAACACTTGAACTCCATTCTTGAGGAAAATATCCTCTCTTCTTCAAAAACATTTTTCATTTCTTAACATGTCATACAACTTTAAACTAAAAGAAGTTGATCAAAAATAAACTTCAAAACTTATAAAGTATGCTTCTTGGAAATAATGTTTTAAAAATCCATTCATGTCGTATAAGTTAAAAAAAGAACATTCTTCTCATACTTTTGTCAGAAAAGTCAAAAAGTACCTCGTACGAAAAACGACAAAAGATTCCTTTCATATCTTTTACTAAAAAACTCACCGAAGGGTAAAATTGGATATAAACTATTGTAGAAAGATATAAATATTACATATTGAGGAAACATGGATGTGGATGATAAAATACACCCCAGTAAATACCAAAGTATAAACAATCTCGGATAAAAAAAATGAGATTGTGATATTTCCCTTACCTTAGGTTCGTTTTGCTTCGTAAGTGTCCGAACCTCCTGTATAATGATTTAAATAATGTTATTGACTTATTCTAGAATAATACTTATTTTTATGATATCATATATGGTCATTTTCTTAGCTTATTAGTTGTAATTGTTCATTTCTACTTGTTATTCGGGTGTTTATAACTTTTTGTTCTTATGCGTGTTTTGTCGAATAAATTCTTATTCTTATCATTAGGTTATAGATACCTCATTTCTAGAATGGTATTAGTGTAATATATATCATATTCATTCATTCAATTCATTTATATAATCATTATGAAATGAAGATCATGTAGAACGAGTCGCATCACATCGTGGAGATTGTATTCCATACGTACGCACGAGTGATGATATTGTTCTTATGATCGTGGAATTTTATTGGATTGTATGTATACTATTTCAGAATCAGTATCACTTTATAATAGTCATATATATTCATTATTTAAACCATTATACCCATCCAAGTAAGGTGGTGGTGGAAAATAGATTACACCACGGCGTGGAGACGGTATTCCGTAAGTACGCACGCGCGGTGATTTCTTTTTCTGTAGGATGGATAGATGGTGAAATAGGGTTGTTTCGCACTTATAATAACATATCCGTATATGAGTGATACTGATGTTATTACTTCATAATGAAACATCTAAAGAAGAAGAAGTGGAAGAATAAATAAAGATGAAAGAATCAGTAACAGAAATTACCTCTTCTTTGAAGCGCCTCGTTGAGACCTCCTCTTAGGGCACTAAACATGGTCTTTTAGAAAGACCAGAACCTATAGGATGTTGATAGGGAAGTTTAGAGGAGAAATTGGAAGGTTCTGGCCGAGCTTGGAAGGCTCAAAGTGGTGTGAGGAAGAGGGGGAGGAGCTGTCTTTTTATAAGGGAGGAGAGGGGCACCTTTGGAATAACTAAAACTATTATTTTATTATAAAGTCATATTCGGTTTTAAATAGCTCCAAATTGATATATTTAGAAACTAAGGTGGGTATGGGTCAAAATCCTCTCATAAAATAGAATTTAGACAAGTTTAGGTTCCTATTTTAACCTTATCATTTAGATTTAACATTAAGTTAAATAAGTTTTCTTTTACCTTGTCTTCTTGTGTTCTTATACTATAATGTTAATGAACTTACTATAAGAAGCCAAACGAACCCCAAGTTGTTTATTATTAATATATATAACCTTATCTAAGTCATTTGTCCGAACCATAGGTTTTTAGGAATAAAATAACAATTACTAATATAATATTTGTTTTAAAAACTATTTTATGTCAATTTTGACAGTATTTAGTAATTGATTTTTGTAAAAATCATAACAGAACGATTAGTTCTAAAAAAGTTAATTAAATCAATAATAACATGTCACAATAACCTATAAAATTAGTGGAATTCATAAAAGGTCTCAAAGTACATTTATTTTGGTGTTTATAACATCAATTATGTCAATATTTCATTAATAAGATAATTACTGTATCATAATTGTGTCATAAATAAATTAAATTATTTAATGTCTAAAAATTACAAATAAAATATCATTATGTAGGAAATCATTTTAGATTTCTAATTAATATTTATAGTCGAATTTATCTTATGTATACCCTTATATTAAAAATTATTTACTTATTAAACTTTGATTTTAACTATTTAAACCCTTCTTTAAATAAATTAATAATAAATGTCCTAATCTAATCCAAGTGGGCCTAAATGGTCATATTTTATTTATAAGTTTTTTTTGGTCGAATTACACTTATCCAATAGAATTAGGACATGTTTTAGGGTAATAATAATATCATTTTTACCCTTAATTACCCTATTTACTTTTAACCGTGGTAAAAAAAAGTAAAAAGTTACTATTCACCAAAAAATTATTTTCATCTCATTGAACCACATTTTACTTACTGACATCAACTATGTCTCTCGGATTTTTAAAATTCCTCTCACAGATGTGGTAAAATTATGTTTTATGGAAAATTCAGTTTTTAACTACCACTTAGTGGTTTCACTATTCATCAAAAATTGAAAGTTTTCAGAAAAATACCAAAATTTCACTCTAGGCTAATTTCGATATTCCGAATCCAAAAATGAAGTCCATTTTGAAAAAATAAAATTTATAAAATTTTAAAAAGTGGTTATTACTATTCATAACGACTAGTTTTAATAATATTTTAATAGCATATCATTGTTTAGTGAAACTCAGTATTGTGTACGATGCAAGCTATCGAGGAAGGTCGCGATTTCGTGTAAAGAAAGCCAAGAAAGTGTTGTGTGTAGAAAAAGATTCCTTTGATGATTTATATGACATAAAAGTCTCGGGTGTTACATTCTACCCCCCTTAAAATGAATTTCGCCTTCAAAATTCGTCCCTTTGTAACAAACAGATGAGGATACCTCTCCCTCATCATATCCTCAAGCTCCCATGTAGCTTTTTATAATTGGTGGTTCCTCCATATAACATTCACCAATCGAGTGGTCTTGCTTCGTAGGACTTTTTCGCTACGATCCAGAATCTCAATCGGCTTTTCTTCATAAAAAGATCTTGCTCTAGCGGTACAACTTCTGAGCTAAGTACATGTGAAGGATCAGGTATATACTTTCTCAGGAGAGATACATGGAATACATCGTGAACTTGAGAGAGATTCGGTGGAAGCGCCAATTGGTAATCTACCTTCCCAACACGATCCAGTATTTCGAAAGGACTGATATATCTAAGGCTCAACTTCCCCTTCTTTCCAAATCTCATGACCCTCTTCCAGGGAGATATTCGTAAGAACACTTTATCACCCACTTCAAACTCTAGGTCTTTTCTTTAGTTGTCGGCATAACTTTTCTGTCGACTCTGAGCTACTCTTATGTGTTGTTGAATAGATCTGACCTTTTCTTCCATTTCATCAATGAGATCGGGTCCTAATAGCTTTCGTTCCCCAAATTCATCCAAAAAAGTTGGAGTCATGTATTTCTTTCCATAGAGAGCTTCATAAGGAGCCATCTGAATACTAGAGTGAAAGCTATTATTATAAGAAAATTCCACCAAAGGTAGGTGTTGATCCCAACCACCTTTGAAATCCATAGAGAAAGCTCTCAACATATCTTCTAGAGTTTGAATTGTTCTCTCATACTGACCGTCTGTCTGAGGATGATAAGCAGTGCTGAAACTCAACTCTGTATCCAGAGTATGCTGAAGACTTCGCCAGAACTTCAAGGTAAATCTCGGATCCCGATCAGATATAATAGAAAGTGTTACTCCAAGCAAGCTTACCACTTCCTTTACATATATCCTGGCAAGCTGATCCAGAAAGAAATCCTCTCTAATAGCAATGAAATGTGCAGACTTGGTAAGATGATCAACTATGACCCAGATAGCATTATTGCCTTTGGATTTTTTAGGAAGTCCTGTGACAAAGTCCATAGTGATGTTTTCCCATTTCCATTCGGGTATGGGTAATTCTTGTAACATCCCCTTAGACTTCTGTCTCTCAGCTTTAACTTGCTGACAAACCAAGCATCGAGAGACATATTCAGCAACACCTCTTTTCATGTCATCCCACCAGAAGTACTCTTTCAGGTTCCTGTACATCTTCGTGCTTCCAGAATGAATAGAGAATGAAGAACTATGAGCCTCATCTAGCAGCTCTTTCTTTAATTTTCGGGATGGGAGGAACACAAACCCGATTCCTGAAATGTATTATCCCATCACGATCAATGTTGAATTCAGGAACATTTCTCACCTTCTTTTGTAACTCGACATCTTCTTTCTGTGCCTCTTTAATCTTCACATGTTTAGATGGTTGAACATTCATTTGAGAAAGATAAGATTTTTCCCCTTCCATTATAATTCCAAGATCCATCCTTTGTAAATCCATAAATATTGGATCTTTTGTGATCCTCATCATGGATAAACTACCATGGTCTTGTCAGATTAATACATCTACAACCTTGTTTTCTTTCCCAGGGTGGTAATGGATTGAGTAGTCATAATCCTTAATCAGCTCCAACCATCTTATTTGACGCATATTCACCTCTTTTTGTGTTAAAATATACTTTAAACTTTTATGATCAGTATTAATATCACACCTTTCACCATAAAGGTAATGCCTCCAAATCTTTAATGCAAAGATTACCGCAGATAACTCCAAATCATGTGTTGGGTAATTTTTCTCATGGATTTTCAACTGTCGTGAGGCATAAGCTATCACTATATCATTTTTCATAAGAACACACCCCAATCTCTTCTTGGATGCATCACTATAGATCACAAACCTTTCTCCACTACAAGGCAGTGTGAGCACAGGTGCACTGGATAACCTTCTTTTCACCTCCTTGAAATTCTCTTCACATTCTTCCGTCCAAACAAAATTAACTCCTTTCCGAGTCAAATTGGTGAGTGGATTAGATAATCGTGAAAAATCTTTCACGCAACTTCGATAATATCCATCCAAACTAAGAAAAATTCGGATCTCGGTTACTGTTGTTGGTCTCAACCATCTTTCGACAACCTCTGTTTTTGCTGGATCCATATATATCCCCTCTTTTGAGATTATGTGACCCAAAAATGCAACTTTTTGAAGCCAAAATTCACACTTGGTAAATTTGGCATAAAGCTTCTCCTTTCTCAGGGCCTTCAATATAATTCTCAAGTGATCTTCATGTTCTTCCTTACTCTTTGAATAGATAAGAATAGCGTCTATAAAGACCACCACAAACTGGTCAAGATAGTCTCTAAAGACTCTATTCATTTGATCCATGAAGATAGCAGGGGCATTAGTAAGACCAAATGGCATCACTATAAATTCATAGTGTCCATACCTTGTATGAAAAGCCGTCTTTGGTATATCCTCCCTTTTGAACATTAATTGATGATACCATGAACGAAGATCAATCTTGGAAAAGTATTGAGCTCCGCATAATTGGTCAAATAGGTCATCAATGTGCGGGAGTGGATATTTGTTCTTGATAGTGATCTTGTTAAGTTCTCGATAATCAATGCAGAGTCTCATTGATCCATCTTTCTTCTTAACAAATAGAACAGGTGCTCCCTAAGGTGACGCACTAGGGAGTATGAATCCCTTATCAAGATTCTCTTGGAGTTGCTTTTTCAATTCTTGCAACTCAATTGGGGCCATTCTATAAGGTGTCTCTGAAATAGGCAAAGCGCCCGGTAAGAGTTCTATTGAAAACTCAACTTCATGATTTGGTGGAAGACCCAGTAATTCCTCCGGAAAGACATCATCAAACTCCCGTAAAATGGGAATATTTTTAATCATGAGTTTCTCACCAACCATTTGAGATAAATAACCTTCATTTAGTGGAATCAAGACCCATAAGGTAGAAGGAATTTCCACTGGAATGTTAAGTTCATCCTTGCATTGATAGACGATAATAGATTGATCTGGAATATGAAATGTGACTTCCCTTCTTTGGAAATTGATATGAGATCCATATAAAGAATTCCAATCCATCCCAAGAATCACATAAAATTCCATTATAGGAAGGATCACAAGATTTTCAGGAAGCACTTTCCCACAAACTTCGATCGGAGAAGAATTATAAACTTTTGATGCGACTGTTGTGCCATTAGGTGTTGTCATAGCTAACTCAACATCTAATTGTGGAGGTAATACGGTGATACCCTTCTAAAATTCTTCAGAAATAAAAGAGTGGGTGGATCAAGAATCAAATAAAACATTTGCTAATTTAGAGTGGATGGTAAGTGTACCTTTCACCACATCGTTATCGCACTCCACATCGCTGATAGAAATTGCATGTGACTTTCCTTTGTCTTTAGACTTAAGAGTTTTTTGACGTCGACCATCATCATCAACCCTTGGATTAGGGCATTTATTGTAATAATGTCCCATCTCCTTGCACTTGAAACATTGATGTGTAGTAGGTTCATTCTATGTATCCCTTCCTTTATTTGAATCATTGGACATCTTCTTCCCATCATCGTGGCATTCAAATGCCCGATGACCTTCATTTCCACATTTGAAACATTTAATTCTCCCTCTAAGACAACTCCCTCCATGTTTCTTTCCACACTTTGAGCATAAGGGAAAGCTCATCTTCTTTTTAGTGTGCTCTTTAGATTTTCCGTTGAATTCCATTTTCCTCTTCTTATCAAACCAATATGACTGATGGGTTACACCAATCTCCATATCAACTTTGAGAGCACATCGAACGATTTCCTCATAGCTATTGAAGTCCCTTATAGCTAAGGCCCTTCTAAGACTTGGTTTTAAGCCACTAAAGAATCGATCGATCTTACTCTTAGGTTGGATAATAATACCAGAAGTGTACCTTGCAAGTCTTGTAAAATTTGCTTCATAGGTACCAACAGATTCATCATCCTTTTGCTTTAGTTCAAGAAACTCTTTCTCCATATTTGTTCGGAGAATACGAGGAAATTACTTATTGAAAAATATGTTCTTGAACTCGTCTCATTCCATGGACTCAATTTCATCCCTTTGCTTCGTATTCTTAATAAGATTCCACCATTGATCAGCATCACCTTCCAAACAATACACTGCTAAGATGACTTTATCATGCTCAGAACATTGAAGAACTGAAAATATCTTTTCAGTAGTACTAATCCATTGTTCAGCAACTAATGGATCATTAGACCCGCTGAAAGAAGGTGGACGTTGTATCATGAAGGATTCAACAGAATGTTGCTCCTTCCTTTGCTCGTTTAGAAGTCCTACATGATTCATAGCTTTAGAAAGTTGTGTGAGCATGGCTACAAGATTTTGCATCCAGCTCCAATAACGTTTGGTTTCTCAGGGGGACAATCATTTCATTTCCCATAGTATTCCGCATTAACACGATTGCTTCGGGTTCCAGCCATTGACTAAAACCAAGAAGAATAGTGTGAGAAACACTAATTATAATAGGAAAACAACATAATCAAGAATAATATTTCACAGTTAAGGTCTTATCCTAGGTTATTCATGGCCATTTCTAAAACACTAAGATTGTGTTCTATGCTTAGAATTATCCTTAGGGTTCTTACTAAGGCTTTCGCATCCTAGTTTCCAAAGGTTGACTATACCTTTCCTCTGATACCAACTATAACGACCCATACTTTACATACATTGTTATTACTTCAGAATTGAAGCACACTTATTACAACATATAATAAAACCAAGAAATGAATTTATATGTATAGTGTCTTTAGAAACTGGGAAACATAAACAACTGGTTCATAAAGCATCTACTTTGCCTCCCATTTATTTCATCATATCTAGAGTCTCTTTTTGGTATATTCTACTTAACAACCTTCTTCCTGACCTGGGGAAATAAAACATACAAAAGGGTGAGCTCAAATGCTCAATAAGGGTAAACAAAAGAAATATCAATCACATCATATACATAAGCACATAACTTTTGGAAATCATAACCTGCAAAAGAGATCATAATTTAATAACATGGGATAAATCATAGTAGTGAAATGTGATCCCAATAATCATAACATAAAACATGAAAATTTGTGGCATACACACATAATCATAGATAATCATTTCTTATTAGTCAAGACTCATTGCAAGACTATCTTAGTGGACAAAGTCCCTTTCTGAACTGAGTTCACTCCTTGTTTCAGTCCTGTTTCACTGAACCGGTATAACCTACCGTTCCAGCCATGTCTATCTCATGAGATATAAAATCTTTACTCAATGCATTGGAGGGAGATATAGGTCCCAACCATCTCATAATGATACCATTCTTATGTGTGCCACAAAATCATAAATCATACATCATTGCATAACCCATGTAATAAAAATGGGATTCTTAAACAACATGACATCATAAAACAATTCATATAAGATAAAGGAGTTCATAGAACTAATTCCATCGCAACATAATCAAATCAATGAAATAATAGGGAAAAAAACAGAACCCTTTATTATCTTAGATGGAAAATAATTTTGATAAAACACTTGAACTCCATTCTTGAGGAAAATATCCTTTCTTCTTCAAAAACATTTTTCCTTTCTTAACATGTCATACAACATTAAACTAAAAGAAGTTGATTAAAAATAAACATGAAAACTTGTAAAGGATGATTCTTGGAAATAATGTTTTAAAAATCCATTCATGTCGTATATGTTAAAAAAAGAACATTCTTCTCGTACTTTTTTCGAAAAAGTCAAAAAGTACCTCGTACGAAAAATGACAAAATATTCCTTTCATATCTTTTACTAAAAAACTCACCGAAGGGTAAAATTGTATATAAACTATTGTAGAAAGATATAAATATTACATATTGAGGAAACATGGATGTGGATGATAAAATACACCCCAGTAAATACTAAAGTATAAACAATATCAGATAAAAAATGAGATTGTGATATTTCCCTTACCTTAAGTTCGTTTTGCTTCGTAAGTGTCCGAACCTCCTTTATAATGATTTAAATAATGTTATTGACTTATTCCAGAATCATACCTATTTTTATTATATCATATATGGTCATTTTCTTAGCTTCTTAGTAGTAATATTTCATTGCTACTTGTTATTCGGGTGTTTATAACTTTTTGTTCTTATGCGTGTTTTGTCGAATAAATTCTTATTCTTATCTTTATATTATAGATACCTCATTTCCAGAATGGTATTAGTGTAATATATATCATATTCATTCATTCAATTCATTTATATAATCATTTTGAAATGAAGATCATGTAGAACGAGTCGCATCACATCGTGGAGATGGTATTCCGTACGTACGCACGAGTGATGATATTGTTCTTATGATCGTGGAATTGTATTGGAGTGTATGTATACTATTTCAGAATCAGTATCACTTTATAATAGTCATATATATTCATTATTTACACCATTATACCCATCCAAGTAAGGTGGTGGTGGAAAATATATTACACCACGGCATGGAGACGATATTCCGTACGTACGCACGCGCGGTGATTTCTTTTTCCGTAGGATGGATAGATGGTGAAATAGGGTTGTTACATACTGATAATAACATATCCGTATATTAGTAATACTAATGTTATTACTTCATAATGAAACAACTAAAGAAGAAGAAGTGGAACAAGAAATAAAGATGAAAGAATCGGTAACGGAAATTACCTCTTCTTTGAAGCGCCTCTTTGAGACCTCCTCTTAGGGAAATAAATTGGTCTTTGAGGAAGAAAAGAACCTCTAGGATGTTGATAGGGAAGTGTAGAGGATAAATTGGAAGGGGTTGGCCGAGCATGAAGGCTCAACGTGGTGTGAGGAAGAGGGGGAGGAGGTGTCTTTTTATAAGGGAGGAGAGGGGCACCTTTGGTATAACTAAAACTATTATTTTATTATAAAGTCATATTCGGTTTTAAATAGCTCCAAATTGATATATTTAGAAGCTAAGGTGGGGATGGGTCGCAAGCCTCTCATCCAATAGAATTTAGACAAGTTTAGGTTCCTATTTTAACCTTATCATTTAGATTTAACATTAAGTTAAATAAGTTTACTTTTACCATGTCTTCTTGTGTTCTTATACTATAAGGTTAATAAACTTACTATAAGCAGCCAAATGAACCCCAAGTTGTTTATTATTAATATATATAACCTCATATAAGTAATGTTTTTGAACCTTAGATTTTTAGGAATAAAATGACAATTACTAATATAATATTTGTTTTAAAAACTATTTTATTTCAATTTTGACACTATTTAGTAATTGATTTTTGTGAAAATCATAACAGAATGATTAGTTCGAAAACAGTTAATTAAATCAATACTAACATGTCATATAAACCTAGAAAATTAGTGGAATTCATAAGAAGTCTCAAAGTACATTTATTTTGGTGTTTATAACATCAATTATGTCAATATTTCATTAATAAGATAATTACCGCATCATCATTGTGTCATAAATAAATTAAATTATTTAATGTCTAAAAATTATAAATAAAATATCATTATGTGGGAAATATTTTTATCTTTCTAATGAATATTTATAGTCTAATTTATATTATTTATATCCTTATATTAAAAATTATTTACTTATTAAACCTTGATTTTAACTATTTTAACCCTTCTTTAAATAAATTAATAATAAATGTCCTAATCTAATCCAAGTGGGCCTAAATGGTCATATTTTATTTCTAAGTTTGTTTTTGGTCGAATAACACTTATCCAATAGAATTAGGACATGTGTTTGGGTAATAATAATATCATTTTTACCCTTAATTACCCTAATTACTTTTAACCGTGGTAAAAAAAAGTAAAAAAGTTACTATTCAACAAAAAATTATTTTCATCTCATTGAACCACATTTTACATACTGACATCAACCGTGTTTCTCGAATTTTTGAAATTCCACTCACAGAAGCGGTAAAATTAAGTTTTATGAAAAATTTAGTTTTTAACTACCACTAAGTGGTTTCACTATTCATCAAAAATTGAATGTTTTCAGAAAAATACCAAAATTTCACCCTAGGATAATTTCGATATTCCAAATCCAAAAATGAAGTCCATTTTGAAAAATAAAATTGATAAAATTTTAAAAAGTGGTTATTACTATTCATAACGGCTAGTTTTAATAATATTTTAATAGCATATCGTTGTGTAGTGAAACTCAGTATTGGGTACGACGCAAGCTATCGAGGAAGGTCGTGATTTCGTGTAAAGCAAGCCAAGAAAGTGTTGTGTGTAGAAAAAGATTCCTTTGATGATTTATATAACATAAAAGTCTCGGGTGTTACAATTACATAATAATATTATTTTATTAAAATTAAATTTATTTTATATTTCATGAATTTTTCAAAATTATTGTTTAATTGAACCAATATATTTCCCATAGATGAAATTTTGATTTCTTTATAAAAAAAGGAAATTTTTTTCGAACTCATTAATCATTTATAATGTATTTAAAGAAAGTGATAACTATAATCCATATTTTATTTAAAATAAAATTTAAAAAAACATACAACATGGGTTCAGATACATGAACCCCTATTACACTACTGTACTTCCTAAAGTCAAGGTGTGCAATGGTGGTACTTTCTTGCGTTGGTTTAGAAAACATGGATTAGTATGTGATACTGATAAGTTTTATCTTTTCACATAAATGGTATCTCTTGGGATTTTGTTGTTAAATATCAAATTTGAATTGATCTTGGGAAAATACCGGTGATTCCATCTCCTTTAGATGCACTAAAAAATGTACTTCATAGTGTATGATCCTATTGGTTAGGACCATAGTTTCCTTAATTTGTGTCAATTGGACTTTATCACAACCCTTACTATAGTAATCATAACATTCATTATACATTCCTCATAGATTAAATATTTAATTGCTTAATAGAATTTTAAATCTTAGAGGATATAATAGTCCAAAAAAATATAAGTATTAAGTTTGTTAACTATAACTACATTACCTAATCTAGAATTTATTCATTCAAAAGTGAATTTCAATTATAATATTTCTGGTCATCACACCATATACCTTAATCAAGAATCTTTCCCATTTTATAAAAAATCCATCCACTCTCACTAATGCTCATCCAAGCCATTTAGCAACCACCCATCCTTGAAAGTCCATGACTAACATCAACCATCCAATAATTAATTATAAAAAATTAATAATTAATTATTTAATTTAATTATATGAAATATAGTTTAATTTAAAATTTAATTTAATTATGAATCATTCCAAAAAAAACTTATTAGATGATCTTTTTAGACGGAAATTATAACCAAACGAATGGAACTGACACTTAGTGTGTACAAAACCTCATTCCAAGAAAACATTCTAGCACATGACACTGACCAATTAGTAATAATATTTTAATTTCATACAATGAGAATAGAACAACCATCATTGTGAGTAATTTTTCTTAGGAAATCCTTTTTATAGGCTCCAAAAAATCCCCCATCAATTAAGGTGTTTTATACAATGATTTGGCGGAAGCTCCAAAATACCTAAAATTAAATCAATCTAATAATAGAAATTATAAAAGAAATGTGAAATTGGAGAGGATAGGAGGAAGAACCTACTTACCAAGGCCATATAATAACAATTGGTACCACCCAAAATGGATGAGGATGGTTGGAGTGGAGGTCTTACTAAGTGCCTCCCCTTATGGAAAGATTGTTTGAAGATGGAAAGGAGGATCTACCTTTTATCAATAAAAAAATATTTTTGGGCATTTTTTGAAGCATGACACATGTGGTCACAACATTACCTTTTTGTGTAATAAATTAGATCCATCAAACAACCCTATTTTATGTATTTTTTTACCACAATAACCATTTCACATTGTAAATATCGCATTCACACCATGAAATGGTTGATAATATAGTTCTAATGAACCCCTGTCCCAATAGACCATCAAACAATTTCTCTAAAACCATAAGGACAACCATTAAAAATTAAACTACATTTCAAAAAACCCATGATTGATTTTGAAACCCCCAAAACCATGATCCAATTCTTAGTTCCCAAAATGAACTACCATCCATATAAGAATATTAAATACCTCAAGATTTTCCAAAATCTGTTCAGACAAAAGATATTTCAATCTCCCCAATATAATATTACTCATTCACAAGAAGTATTATTTAGAATTTAACTAAGAATTCTGATTTACTTAAGTCTCTAAACCATTCTCAATTCTCCACATTCTGCACCAAAATATCATATGTGCTTCAAGTTTGCAACACCAAACACGAGGCACATAATTCATCACAAATCAATCTACATATAATAGTCATCATTGAAACGTAAATTTAATGCTCCATGATTTCCACAAATCCCAAGATATAATAATTTTATAAATCATCTCATGAAAAGTAAATTTACCATCTGTAACAATTAGAAAAAGAAACCAAGAATGTGTTTGAATTCATCCATCCATCATGAGGCATCACAACACTAAAAAACTATTCATCCATGGGATCATCGGACATCCCACCATAGAAATCAATTAATAATGTAAAATCCTAGACCATAGTTTTCGTCACCATCATAATTTCCTATTGTATGGAATCCTCTAGTAGTGAAACAACCGACTCTTTATGGTTTTTGTCTCAATGCACCACTATATATGTAAAAACACCATGTAGAATCTAATACTACTTCTCATCTAAAATTCCATATCAAATCAGATGATTATCAACCTCCCATACCTAGGGTCAACATATGCATACCTTTTATCAAAATTTCCCAACCAAACCATTCAAATACCCCATCATACTAATTTTAATATAGTTAAATCACACTATCATCTTCGATTACTTTCCCGAGTATTTGCATCTCAACAGAAACCTCTGTTGTGATTCATCACATGATCGACCCACTAAAACAAAGGGTTAAATTGTTTTTCCCAATTAACCATGTCAAAAACTAGAGTATAACCCTAAAAATATGTCATAAATCATGAATCACCCCATAGATCACCCTCAAGTCACACCATGATCACCTCAGAACTAATGAATATTCACTGACTCATCAAACATCTCATTTTCACAATAAATATAGTAATTCTGAAGGCTAGATAAAATTAACTTTATCATCTCACTGACCTCTAAGTTACACTGTGAGAATATAATGAGAAGTCATAACATATCAATGGCCCTAAAAAATAGGTTTACACTACTATAGACTATGATCCTACAATTACCTCATTTATGGACTATACGCGGTTGTCTTGATAATACCTAAGAACAAACATGAAACATCAATTATAACTCATTCCCAAATCATAGGAAAATCATTCTTAGAAACCACCAAGATTGAAATCATAGAAAAGGTCACTCAAAAAAATTATATTTGGTGAACTCTCCCACCTTATGGCTTACCTCATTCCTATCCTAGAGTGTCACTTTAGCAAGTTCTGTCACTACATGCATGTCACTCCACCCGATCAATGTGCATCTACTATCAACCCAATACAACACAAATCCCAAACAATACTTATCAAGGGCCACAATCGTGTCCACCATTACATAAAACTCAATTAATTTCCAATATATTCACAATCATGGAAGGATATTTTAGATTCTCATCCAAAACCCTAAGCCACGATTCCAATGAAATTACATTAAGATCCCCATCCCTCGTCCCAAACACCTATTCTCACTAATTTATAATTTAAAAAATACCACATGTAACTAACACACATATAGCCTCGAATCAGGATTATAAAACCTGATCACGATCTAGTGATTTTCACATCATTAGAATATGATGAATAGGATCTAGGTCAATATTAGTATCATCTAACCAATAGTATCCTACTTGATCTCCTCTAAAAATTTCTTGATTTCTCATTTATTACTAGAATATTCATCAAATTACTGATGATGCCACAACCACATGTCTATTCTGCGACGCCCCGACCCCAGTTATCCAGAGTCAGTGAATTATTACATATCATTTCCATGATCACAAAAGATCAAGTCTCGAAAGACCGATTAGTTTAGTATCCTTGTAATCACTAGATACATTCATAAAGATTAAATTACATCATAAAGTGAAAACCTACAACAACATATTGTCTCCATAGACCACACTCATATCCTCATACTAACCCTGAAGGTCATTCATAAAATACATCTTCACGTCCTGGGAAAAATAAAACATAGAAAGGGGTGAGCTTAGATGCTCAGTAAGGATAACAATATAGCGGAAACTTTCATAAATAAGAATAAAAATTTAAGCAATGTATAACTAAAAAAAGCCTATTAAACAAGAACATAATCATAATATGGAAAAGATAAAATGAAATAATGACATTTACTTATTCACATGGATATTCTACTAGTCTAATAATCACATGAAATATCAATAACCACTTTCATAATAATTGAATACATAATGCCCAATTATCAGAACCACATAGACAAGGCCTTATGCCAATACTACAAATAAGACTTTGTAAAAGCCTTGTGCCAAGACACTAGCTTGTCTCAAGAGACCTACCGATGCATTCCCCATAACGGGCTACACCTGTCACTTACTAAGTTCAATGCATTCCCCATAAGAACAGTATTCAACCTAACAGAAACATTCGTATTAAAACTAGCATAAGAAATGTCATTACTTTCTCCATAAACCATGAATGGTATAAAAATATTACAACCACAGTCAAACATAACTCATTCAATACAATATGGAAGATTTTATTGTAACAAATTAACCTAAATCGAGAATAACGATGGATATTGACACAAATGAAAATAATCATCAAAACTATTTGAGAGAAATAACCCCTTTTTCTTGAAAGCATTTAAAAGTCACACTACTTCTCAAGAATCCGTTTTAAAAATAGATTTTTGAATCAAAGTTTCCGATAAAACTTTGAAACTTTTAAAAGGAATTTTAATTTTAAAACTTTAATTTCCATATCAATAAATCTGTAAAATCATTTTTATAACATGGACATTGATGAGTATGATTTAGAATAATAAATCTTTAAAACATTTTAAAATGATATTTTAGTTAGAGTTCCTAAGAAAAAGAGAGACACTTGAATTCAAATAATTGTGGTAATAAAAACTTTTTAATATCATGAGAATAATGTTATTCATTATATACTATGTCAAAGTAAATAATATACACCATATAAAGATGATTTGGTGTATAACAACAAAGGAGTCTCAATAGAATGTAAATTGAGATGAAATCTCTCATAAAGCCTGTATCCATAGGTTAAGGATAAATCAACGACATAATTATTCATGAAAAATATAAATACACTCAATATTATTGGATATTCAGTTTAAAACAATCAAAGGACATTCACACATAATCTTATAAAAACAACACCAATGAATTAGATGTTTAACTCAATAAATGGAGATTGAGTTAAAATTACTCTTATCAAGTTCATATCGATGACTTCATAATTTTTCAATGGAGTGATTATGTGTATAAAAAGTTTATCCATAGAAATTGGAGTGGAAATTATGACATAAGAATATAAATATTTATTCCACTCATAATCTTGGAGTAAAATAATCAATGAAGTATGCGTAAAGCTGAATGAGTGGAAATGGAAATTTCAAATTCCCATATTGAATTTGTAACTTATGAAACATACACCTATGAAAGAAGTATCATACAATTATGATGTAAATATCCATAAATTAAATTATATTACACAATTAATACAATCATGAGTAGTACAGACACCACATGCAATAAATAATTGGTGAACAACGGAAATCTCACAGAATTAAAAGTGAGATAAGAAACCCTTTTATTTGTACTTTTTCTTTGGTAGAGGGTAGGTTAACCTCTTCTATAATCGTTAAATAATTTTTATTAATTTATAAATGAATCATATACCTTAATATGATATCATATATGATCATTTAACATTGATTTGTTGATAATATCTTAGTATTATCTTCGTTTATGGTGTTAACAGATTCATTTCCATTATATCCTTTGTTATGTGAGCCATATTTGTTATGGATGGGATTTATATTATTCATATCCAGAATTATATCATGTCTATAAACATTATTTTTAATCATCAAATGAAATTTAGACTTGAATGGATATGATGGAGAATGAATCTCACCGCGTTCGTAGAGATAGTAATCTGTATGTACGCACGAGCGACAATATCATTCTTTTGATATTAAAATAATATATAATTGGATGTTATATCATATATAAATAATAATTATCATGTTATATTTATTATTTACATGAATTACACATCATTATTATACCCATCCAAATAATATTATATTTAATAACAATTACATCACGACGTGGAGACGGTAGGCCGTACGTACGCACGTATGGTGACATGTCATTCAAAGGATGGAAAGAATACTGAATATGGTTGTACCATATTTATAATAAAATAACAGTATATATAAGTTACTGGATTTATTATTTTAGAATGGAAATAACAAAGAAATAATAAGTGGAATAAGAAAGGAACTTGAAAGAGGGTGGTGAAATCATTACCTCTTTTTCGGGTTCTTTCTTTGGATTTGATCAAAAGGTCTCATTAAGTTGGCTTTCTGACCAATGGAGGGCCTCTAGGATGAAGTGTGGGAAGTTGAGAGGATATTTGGGTAGTGGTTTGCCGAACCAAAAGGATTTGAATGTATGAATGTGAGAGAAGGGGGAGTTCCCTTTTATAAGTGGGGCGAGGGGCACCTTTGGAAAAGCTAGAAATATTATTTTATAATAAATTAATATTCAGCTTCCAATTTCTCCAAATTGGATTATTTAAAGTTCTTGGTGGGGAAGGGTAGAAATCATTTTAGCCAATAGATTTTATACAGGTATGGGTCACTATATTATCATTATCATTTATATTTAACTCTTAGTTAAAGAGTTGGACATTTACCACGTCTCTTTGAATTTTTATATTATATGTTTAATAAACTTACTATATCCTTCCAATCGAACCCCAAGTGGTTCATTAATGATACACCTATCATTATATATGTTATTTGACCAATCCATAGATTTTTAGGAATAGAATATGAATTAATAATATAATATTTGTTTTAAAAACACTTTTATGTCAATTTTGACACAATTTGGTATTTTGTTTTTGCTAGATTTATAATAGCATTAGTACTTCGAACCTAATTCATTTAATCTCCCCTAACATGTCCTAGTAACCAATAAAATTCGAATAATTAATTAAAATTCTCAAATTATATTTATTTGGGTATTTATAGTATCAATTGATTTAATATTTCACCTATAAGGTAATTACTGCATCATCATTGCGTCATATATAAATTAAATTATTCAATGTCTAAAAATTATAAATAAAATACCATTATGTTTGAAATATATTTAGATTTCTAATGAATATTTTTAATCCAATTTATCTTCGGTATAACCCTATATTAATCAAACTATTTATTTATTAAACTTTGATTTTATATCTTTTAACTCTTCTTTGAATTAAATAATAATAAATTTCCTAATCTAAATCAACTAGACCAAAGAGGTTCATATTTTATTAATAAGGTTATTTTTTTTTCAAACTATAGTTATCCAATAGAATTAGGACATGTGTTATGGAAATAATAATATCATTTTTACCCTTAATTACCCTATTTACATTTAACCGTGTTAAATAAAAGTAAAAAAGTTACTATTCGAAAAAAGTTATTTTTATCTTATTGAACCACATTTTACCCCTTGATATTAATTGTGTCTCTATGATTTTCGAAACTCCTCTCAGAGAAGTGTTAAAATTATATTTTATATGAATTTTCGAATTCTCCTAGAAGATGGGTAAAAGACGGTGAAAAATTCAATAAAATTTATATATATCTAAAATTATTCTAAACTAACTCCAGTGAATTACATTGAACTTATATAGGTATTATGTATCTATTTTGACCTTAATTAAATTTAAATAAAAGAAATAATTATTTAAATAAAAATTCGGTTGTAAACTATAACTCAGTGTTTTTTTACTATTCATCAAAAATTTAATGTTTTCAGAAAATTACCAAAAATTCACCCTAAGCTAATTTTTTTATTTTGAATCCAAAAATGTAGTCCATTTTGAAAGAGAAAATTTACAAAATTTCAAAAAGTGGGTATTAGTATTCATAATGGCTAGTTTGATTGGTTGTGGTGTGTGTTAGAACTCGAAGTTTCGTACAACACACGCTACTGTATTATTCAAAGAGAAGCATATTGTGGAAGCTTGGGGTGTTACATTCTCCCCTACTTCAATAAATTTTGTTCCCGCAATTTTTATAATTGGGCTTGGAAATATAATGGAAAGTCCCTCATCGGAAAAAGAGTCAATAAAACTATCACTTTAAATGAATGAAAGAGATGTACAAAGGTCACCCGAGATAACCTATACTAGGATTCATTGTAAAAAAACATGGATATGGATGATAAACTAAGTGTCATGTTCTGATGGAGAGGGATGGAAAACAAGATCAGAAGAAAGTTGAGAACAAGTAAACCACAAACTTTTTATGGGACAAATGGTCATTAGTTTCCCAGTAGGAAAAGTAAACAGACAACATTTCTTTTTGTTTTAAGTTACATTACATAAATATGAGGAATTAATTTCTAAGATTGACTAAGAACATAAAGAGATATACATAATTTTTAAGTAAAGTTTCATTATTTAATAAATTTCTACTACTAACTCATTTTTAAATGATGAGTATTCAAGAAGACTTGGTCACACTGGAAGATCTAGAATAAACATCTTATAGAATCACATGATCCACGAAGGATAAACTATATATTTACCATCTCTTTAGAGATTAATAAAAACCAAAATGGTTAGTTTAATATCAGATGATCCCCCAAAAGGATTTTCCATTAGGGAAAGAAACACTAATCTTAATTTCTAAAATTAAACCAACAATAACCCAAAGTTAAATAAATTGCATTCAATAAATAATTTTCCTTAAAATCCTTCAATATAGTCCAAACTAATATTGAAACCCAAAACATAGAAAAATTTGGTAATGTAGTCTTCCACGTTAAATTGTATCTCCAAATGACATCAACTACTACTAAAGTCGCATGCTTAAAAGTAATTAACCAAATCACATATTCACTATTGTAAGTTAATCATTTCTATAAATAACACAAATCACTATAAATACACAATAAAAACATAGATAAAAATACACAATTACTCCTCAAATTAAATCGCATAGTATTCTATTTTCCTTGGGCATATAGTGTTCCCAACAAAGTGAACATATTCCAAAATAACATTTATCACTTAATCACCAAATCATTTTCCTATACTAAGGGTATTCATTTGATAAGACATAAGATCCCAAATCAACTTATTATTGATAAATAAAATAATTTAACTCAAAATAATTAGTCACACTAACCTTGGACTTCAAGTATTCATGCGGTAGGTGATAAATCCCAATCACACCTTGGTTGTGGGTTTGATTCCCACATCTTTGTCTGACGCGACGAGTTGACACACGGTCTGCGTGTTGTCCATTTTCAAAAACTATATTTTATTACATTACCAAAATGAGATAAATTCCTCAAAATAACCATAACATAATTTAACCACAAATGGTTTCTCATACCTTTCATTTTTATCCCAAAATATAATAACTTGCAATTGCCTCAAACTCAATGATCATATAAAACCAATTGGTATTTTATAACTAAATCCACAAGAGAAAAGATACGTCATCCTTAAATATCATTCTCACATGGAAAACAGCAGGGTTACAAATAAAAGAAAAAATTATTCCAAAGTAATACCACCAATAAGGAGCAATAATACTTTTAATCATTTCTCCAACCATTTATTTACATATAGCATCTTCTTTAACAAAGAAAATATCCTATAGAATAGGGAATTCAGTCGGGTAAAGTCCAGATCCCCTATATTTACGGAAAATTACTATAAATGGATTCTTGGGAACATTTCTATTTTCATCTATAGTACTCTTCATTTTTCCTCAGCAATTTTTAAATTTATTTCCTTCTTTCCCGCACGTAAAGCATTTCTTTGTTCCATTGAGACACTTTCCTGGGTGTCCCCTTCAACATTTTTTTCATGATGGAAATTGAGGATTCTTTTCTCCACGGTCTCCACTACTGGAGCTCTTATCATCCATCACATTTCTCTTCTATGTTGAGTCTGAGAGTTAGTTAGTATATATGTTGTTGATCATATTTTTGGAAAACTGATTTGGAATGAACACGATATGTTTTACACCTATCAACATTCCATTTGGTTTCTCATTGCCACCATCGTTCCCACCTTGTACATCATTCTCAAAGTTAATGTGACTTCCTTGGAATCCATCCATTGACTAATACCAGAAATCATTGTGTGAATAACAGTAATCATAAAATCATTTAGAGAACATCATGACACCATATTCTTAAATTAAATCACCTTAGGATTAACCAAGATCATTTATTCACATATTGTATTAAAATACTTCCAATCAGTTTGACAAGAAAATATATATTATCCTATGTATATCCCCCAAGAGTGTCATAACCAAGAGTGCAGCAAGGCCCATTGTCGTGCACCAGTTCCCTTCCGATTCTAGCTCAAAGCAATGTTTTTGGGTTTTACCCCTTGGTACATCAGTGCCAGAGCCGCCTTTACCTGCTCTTATCTAGACAGAGTTGTATTTATCAGAAAACTCCCAAAATCTCTTTAATACCTAAATTCTAGGAAGTTCTTATATACTAATCCTCAAAGTCTA